>OX371225.1:211925300-213125300 GCA_947310385.1 Nephrotoma appendiculata | reverse complement strand
ACTTGTTCTACAGTATTCTAAGATTAGCAGCTCTGAAAAATAGGACGATTATTTATTCGAAATCATTTTATAAAAAAAATGTTTATAAGAGGGGTGTTTAATAAGTTCGGTCAATATGAAATAACCGGGTAATATAAATTTTTGAAATTTTTTTATACCTCTATTTATTCTACCAACTGATTTGAATTTTTTGTCAATTATAGCATTGCAAATCAATTATTTCATTTAATTTCTGTGAGCGATTTAATGAACTCCTGTTTTGAAAATTCAAAAAAATGGAAAATATCGAATATCTTGCTGTGAATTTAATTTGAAAGATAAACGCGATTTACTGTGAGGTGGGTACGACAAAAAGCATTTTTTTTTTGTCCATAAAATAAATAGATGAATAAAAATTTGTATTACCGTTATTCCATAAAGATTTACCTAACCTGTTGGACCCCCCTCGTAAGTAAATTGTAGTAAACATGTTTAGTTCAGTTTTAATTATTTTATTTCTCGCAATTTGTTACACATATTTTCTATTCCATTCAAAATAAAATTCTTAAGATGTTTGTAAACAATCTATGTGGAAGTAAAATGGCCTTGACATACTGATTTTATATTCAGCGATGTGTTAAATATTTTTATGTTACTATTTTTAATTGCGTTAATTAATTTTATCTTGTATAATTAATTTTGATAAGTCTTTTGATTATGCTTAGTGCTTCTCTTTAGAAAATCTAAAGTGAGCGTACGCGCTATTTTATGCAGTTGAACTAAAAATAATACTGGCCGCTAAAGTAATTTTGGAAACCGCTCTGGTAGCTAGAAATGAGTTATTTAAGAAAACTGCAATTTAGAAACTTTTATGAATTATTCCAACAAAAATTTAATATAATTTTTCTATTCATTTCTATTCAAATATTTTCTCTTTTTAGTCATTTTATAAAAGCATTTTATTACTTTTTAGACCAAAACAAACTTGTGAGTAATATGAACTCAAATAAAATATGATGGATTATCGTCTCGAATCGAGAAACAGCACAAGAAAATAACCCCTGATATCAATTTAATCTTTCTCGCTTTAAAAATAAAATATTAAAATGTCTGCATCGCAGATAGTCCTACTCTAAAGGCAGTTTGATAGTTCCGTATAGTTAGCTGAAAGTAGCAAAACGTGAAATTCAAATAAAATAATTATGTATTTTAAAAAGGTGTAAAATTGAAAATATTAAAACTTGTTAAACACACGAAAATAAATAGATTCAGTCATAAAACTATTTTTACATTAAACTATTTTATGAATTTTTGTATAATAAAATGGATAAGTAAAAATTAATTTTTAGTTATACGAGTACGTGAGCCTTCTAAAAAAATTATTTTAATGTACATATTCCCATTTCATATTTCCAAAATTCTTCTTAGCACGCATTTTGTTTTTTAGTTCCTCTAGGTGCGAATCCTTCTATTTATAGTAAGTTAAAATGTGAATACAAAATCCACCCAAATACCCAAATAGTCTGTTCCAACTTTGGGGAAAAGCAATATTAATTTTATAGCTTTGGGGTGGGTCGCAAATTTAAAAGGGGGAATTTTCATTGCATTTTTGTATGTTTAGCTTGATATACCGTTCATACACGACATACAATATTTCATCGAGTTTCTCTTTTAACGTAATTTTTCAGGTCAATGCACCCTCATATCACCGAAACAAAGGATAATGTCTAACTTTTAGGCGTTTCAACAAAAAAAAAAAAATTTAGCAATTGTTGGAATTCGGTTTTCATTGCTGCCCAAGTATCTTGTTTTTTTAACATTATCCTTATTCCTGGAATCCGAGAAATTGTTTTGGACCCTATCTCGCTAAAACGATGAGTGAAATAATTTTTAAATGTTCGTGACATTTGATTGAAACAAAATTGTAAACATTTTGATTTTACCCGCCTTTTTAACCACTAGAAACCATAAAAAACTAAGTTAACGTTAAAACTTAAGGTCAAAATAACGAGTGGGATTGGAGTTTAAAAATTAATCAAAGCAATTTAATTTAATTTTTGATCGCAATAAAAAGAATGCATACAGCTCTGATCAGTAAAAATCATAGAGCCAGTATCACAGATAAGCTTCAATCTCCAACGGTCACCAAATAAAGCAACCATCACTTAATACTTTCAACATGTATAGTTATTTGTTAAACATATGTTAATGTATTCGGTATGCCTCGTAGTATAAAACGCTCCACATATAAAAAAAATTTTTAGTACCTTTAGTTCAAATAGATAACTCAATGGTAAAAATTGGGAGGTCACAAAACGCATATTCTTAGAGGTTTTGAAAGTAAGGTATTTGAAAATAAGAACCTTTTCAATTTGTATAGTCACGTGTGGCCCCAATTCCCCGTTGATTTGGGTGTATCAAAAATTAATTCGTGAAGAAGGATCAAGAACGGTATAAAACCGTGGGTGAAGGCCGCATATTTTTACAACATAATTTGTCTGCACAGTACTATAAAGTCCATAAGCTTGCACTGGCTATGAAGAAGGCCAAGAAAGTTAGCGGCGTCAAGATTATTCATGGTCGCGTAGCTGTCAAATTGAACGATGGTGATCAACATAATGTCTACTATTCCACTAATGAACTGGAAGCAGCTCTAAATCCATAATGTTTTTGTTTAAGTATTTATGCTATTTTGTTTCGAATCGGTTTCCGGGAGTCTTAAGATCAATTATTATATATTTAAATTTTTTCTTTTTGTTTTTTCTTTTTTTCCTAGAATGTCAACATTGGATATGAGAAATGTGGTACTAAAGTCCTGTTTTAATTTACGATTATCTAAATATAATTTTGCCCACTTGAACCCTGGCAGCTAACAGTCCAACTTTGTGGAATTCAGTAACGTAGTGAAAGATGTACCATTACATCTAATTGCTGTATCGGAGACATGGCTTAAAGATATACATAAAGACGTTCATGTTCACTTGGATGGGTATAATATTGTACGGAAAGATAGGATTGATCCGCGTGGTAGACGTGGCGGTGGTCTAGCACTTTATGTACGCAATTCTGTCAAATATAAGGTAGTTAAGAAAAATGCCCTTGGGTCAAGTTTTGATTGTTTGTTCTTGGAAATTAGTAACAGTCGTAATCACACATTGTTAGTGGGGGGTCCTTTATTATCCACTTAGGGTTAAATTCCTTAATAAAATTAAAAAAAACCTTGCGGGATCTATCTAGTAGGTATACTAATATTCTCATCCTTGGTGATTTTAACACGAATGTCATGTCAGATGCACCTGCTGTAAAGGAATTTAAGGATTTCATATCATCACTGGTTTGGGAATTGCCTCGCATGATCCTACGAACGTTAGTAATATTGCTGCCACTTGTTTGGATTTATTGCTCCTGAATAATCGATCGAATTTGAATTTCTTTACTCAAATTTCCGTCCCGGGGTTATGTACCACCCACGATATGATATATGGTTCCTATAATTTCGATTTGAATGTTTCTAGTTGCGTCAGTTTTTGCTTTCGATGAGCTATAAACAATATTGACCACATCAAATTGATGCAGAGGCTAATCGACTTGACTGGGATCGGATTTTTTCTATTCCAGAAATTGATGGCAAATTGGAGTATTTTAATTCTTTGCTTGTAAAGCTTCTGGATAGATGGGGTCCCCTGCGCAGAGTGTATCGGAGGCCGTCCGATGATGTGTTCATGCTCGATGATTTTATTTTGAAGCTCCGGAATATTAGGGACTTCTTACACGCAGTTTGGAAATCTAATAAAAATGATACCACTTGGAAGCATTATACAGTTTATCGTAACAGGATTAACAATTTCATCAGGTCGGCTAAATTTTGGCACTTTAAAAAAAACATTTTTAATCTAGACCTACCAAGTGACGTGCTATGGCGCAATTTTCAAAAGTTTGGTCTCTCTAAAAATAAACCAGCGGTTTCAACCGATTTTCAACCGGTGGAATTCTCTATACGCATTTTGCTGCAAGTTCTCAAGGGCCGCCTTTTAATTTGAGGGATTTTGATAACATTGGCTCTCATTCTGTCAATGCATTTTATTTTAGTAATGTAACGGACATCGAGGTATACGAAGCATTTTCTGGCATTCAGTCTGAATTATTGGGTGCAGACGGTATACCTATTTCTTTTGTGCGCTTAATTCTTCCAGTAACTCTCAAATTTCTGGCTCACATAATCAACACCGCATTAACCAAATCAATTTTTCCTAAAGCTTGGAAGTTGGCTTATTTATTGCCAGTAGGTAAGATTTCTAGGCCTGTTGAACTGCATGATTACAGACCAATTAGTATACTTCCTTGTTTATCGAAGGTCTTGGAGAAGGTCATGAAGAATCAGATTCTTACTCATATTGATAAATTCAATCTATTGCACCGGTTTCAGTCGGGGAACCGATCTTTGAGCTAAATATCATACTACGAATATAAAATTAAGTCCCTCTTAAACACAGTTAAAAACTCTTCCCAAGTATTGCCAGTGTAGAAGACAGTATCATCTGTAAATACCGTAACCCTCTCATAATAATGAACACTAAATAGTGACTTTATGTAAATTAAGAATAGGATTCCGCAGTCCTGCTACTTTCTTATTGTTCTTTTATTTTTTGATTTTTAGATGTGTTAGTTAGTTCAAGCAAAGATTATAAACAAATTGTTTAAGTTCCGCATTTAGTTACGGAGCAAGTGTAGCTTAAAAACCTACTTATTTAAACGGAAATGACGATATTTGACAGAAACAGTTTTTCAACAAAAAATCCACTCAGATTGATTGATCGGGATGAAACTTCATATATAAGCTTTTTCCATAAATTGGGAGGTCCCAGTGATGCTTGGCCGAAATTTGTACACCAGTGGCCCTATTCTGGCTTTCCGTGGGAATAGGGAATTGGGAAAAATATTTTCATAGCACTTTTGTCTATATTCTATTTTTCTGGCCTACTGGAACATGTTTGGTGCTAATATTTTCGAAACAAAGTTAAAAGGGAAAATATTTTTCCCTATAAAAATTTTGTGGAACAAAAGTTTCCCAATTCACTTGGTTTTTGAAAATTTTAGCACTAAACTTATTCTTTCAGCACGCCAGAAAAATACAATTTAGACAAAAATGCTATGAAAATATTTTTCCCAATTCCCTATTCCCAGGGAAAGCCAGAATAGGGCCACAGAAGTGGAAGCTTCCATAGGAGCTTTTTCGTTTTTCGCAAATATTTTGAATAGTGTATCATTTATGAGAAAAATGACAATTAACTAAGCGATTCTAAATTAAATTTACAACAATATCGCGGTTCACATCCGTTTACCAAAATTAAGGCGGAATTGTCTACTTTGTCAAAAAACTGTTTCTTAACAAAAGTTCCACCTACCGATTGACATGACCAACTGAGATAAAATTTCACAATTAAGCTTTTTCCACAAATTTGGAGATCCTAGTAATGTTAAAAACGATTAAAATCAAAAACGTTGTAAATTAAATTTCAAACAAAATTGTTAGCACCATTTTTTTAAATTATACCGGAAATGATAAGTTTTTATAAAACAAACTTTGTCACGATGAAATATCATACTAAAGCTTATTCCATAAATTGGAAGATCCTTCCAAATGTGTTGAAAATCTGAGCACCAGAAGTGGCTGGTTAGTACACCATTTTCAAAAAGCGACAAATAATTAAAAGATTCTAATAAATTTAAAGATTAAATTTTCAACAAGGCTTGGCTTTGTTGATAACCAGTTTTTATCAAAACCTGTTTCGTTTTTCGATTTAGAAATGTGGTGTTACGAGATCTATGTACATTTGTGATAAAAAAAAAGTCGGGTGTCGGCCACAACATAATCACCCCTCCATTTATTAAGGCGTAAATACTTGAAATTTTGATTTAACCAAGATCATTGAAGTCTTTATGATTACTTGATCAGAATCACGATAAAAATTATTTCTTGTCCATGTTTTTTATCGTTTTGGCAAAAAATTAGCAAAGCCATATATAAAAATATAATTCAAGTCGTGTAGATTTATATAAGTTTCTGTTCTGAAAATGTATACCGTGCGAGTTTATATATGGCATAAAATACACATACTTAAAAGAATTCTAGTCGACATCGTTTGCCGCAAAGAATTTTTTTATCGATTTTTTGGTTTTATAACAAAAAACATTATTTACACAGCCATGAAACGTAAAACGAAGATATTTAAACGGATACTGTCCCACCTTTTGTCGAATATTATCGAAATTAGTTTTTAGTATAAATGTACTTAGATATTTTCATTCCATTATTGATTACGTTTATTGTTTTATATCTTATTTTATTGTAGTTTCTGCTTAGTCTGAGCATTGAAAAGAAAATGAAAATACTGTCATGCCCTAATGAAATATTATTGTAGTGTATTCTATGTGCATTATGCCGTATATATATATGGTATGAGTACATAACACACTTAGGAAATCAAAACAATTGTGTAAAAAAATCATGCCAGAGTTTCTGCATCATAAAATTCTATTTTCTTAGAGTTTTCGTGATGCAATTAAATTTACTATTACTATTAGCCTTTACTTGTATTCGTTTTGTAGCGATATGCCAAGGCACGCGCGCACAAATAAATAGACCCTACCCTTACATTTACAGTGCCTGTCTAGTACCAAACTAATAATCCAATTTATCTAAAATAATTCTAATAAAATTTCATTTTTATTTTCAAGATATCAATTGATTCAAGGAATGACCTACATTTTTATTTAATGCAATGCATTAAAATATAGTATGGAAAGATAAGAGAAAATTAATTTAATTTTAATCGTTTTTGGCCATATGGATTCTAGTAGTTTTAAAATGAATGCATTATTGACCACACGCACGCGATTCAATTTTAACTCCAAACGAATATCTCAAAAAGAAAGTATGTTGAAAAGGTTAACGGACAAAATTGTAAGGGTTTCGGTAAGCACATTTATTGTGACTCTGTGTCTCTGAAAATTTTTGCTTTTGCGAAATTAATATTGTCATATATTTAATAGTGTATTTGTTACTGATATACCAATAGTAGTTCGTATGGAAAGTAAATTAAATATCAGGAATTAAGTCATACAGGCGGCATTCATTCAAATGAATTAATTCCTCCATATTTTGTTTTCTTCACTTGTTTCGAAAAAAAAACTTCATAAAAATATAGGAAATATTTAAGAGACTACAGAATACATTTACACGAAAATGTAACATTTATATCTTGTGCAACTTCTTTGAAGTCCCAGTAAAAATGAAAATAAATGAATAAATAAAAATTACTGAATTAACAATGAATTAATTTAGTTCGGCTGAATTATTTAATTTTTAATTTTCAAATAATTTCACCGCAAAAATAATGTAAATTTGAATGCTTTGAAATCGAATAAATCTAAA
Source organism: Nephrotoma appendiculata (assembly GCA_947310385.1). Lineage (NCBI taxonomy): Eukaryota > Metazoa > Arthropoda > Insecta > Diptera > Tipulidae > Nephrotoma > Nephrotoma appendiculata. Next base: position 213,117,886 of record OX371225.1, on the reverse strand, counting down.
AATATTTTTTACCCTTTGCGGCATTGAGTGCAAATCCTTGTTTCGGTTTTAGCCATTTCAATATAAAAGAACTTTTTCGTGACGATCTAACTCACAAAAGATATATTTTGATGGAACGCAGAGTTTCGTGTTTGTGTAGGTGCTAGTTGCATTAACACGGAATATATACAGAAGCGACATAACTCCATTTTTATATGAATTTCTTTCGATTCGAATATTTTATTTTATTTAATCAAAATAGGAGTGGTAAAATTGTTTAAATGGTAGATAATAGATAGCGCTAGCAGTTTTCAAAAAAATTACAGTCGATTATAAAATCTTCGCAGTGTACAACTATAATTTCCTCTCAATTGGCTCTCTCAATAACAAATGTCACACACATCAACAGCAATACGTATAAATTGAGATGTACTTACTTGATAATAAAAAATTTCAACTTTGTTCACTCACTGTTTGACAAATGATGATACATGACACAAAAAATTTGATAGATAGTTGAAGAGAGAGAATTTATTTTACACTTCTAAAACTTTTAAGGTTTACAACAAGATTTTTTTTTTTTTCAAATTTAGAGCCATCTATTGGTGAACATGAGAACTATTTTAGGAGTATTATCAACAAAAATAAGTTTCTAACTGTCGTTTCTGATATATTCTGTGACAACACATTTTGAAAACACTAACAATTCTCGAAAGTGTCGATATAGTCAGATTTATGTAGACATTACTACAACTATGTGTTAGTAATCATTAAACATTCGCAACACTGGAGCCCAATTCTGGTGGAGAACGAATAAAATCAGTGCACAGATATAACTTTTTAGAAATTTTTAAATCTATAATACCTGCAACATTTTTTTTTTAAATTTCAAATTACAAATCAAAAGTTCAACACTGCTGTATTTTTGTGGGGAGTGCTACACTTTTTTTTTATTTGTTACTTTAGCTATAATTTTGATAAATGTTTAAAATTTCACATCGATTAATAGCATTATTTTAAACGTAGCATTTAGGGATATCTTATTCACCTGTCCACTGCTATGGCAAATATTTATAAATAATTTGGCTACCTGACTATCTCTTGTCTGGCTATCTCTGGTAAATCTTGCCATGTGGCTATGAACGCTTCTTTATTATTATATGCCATTTTTTACATGCGTAATCTCGGAAATGATAAAATCACAATTCGTTTTCCTGGGAGTGTAAAAGGCTTTGGAACCCTAGAATTTTCAGTTCTCTGTGCTTTTTACGCGTCTTACTTCCTTACATAGTCATCTGGCGAGAGTACGTTTAGTCTCTTCTCAACCTGTTGCAATTTGTCCCTCATCGCATTGTCTACTAAAGCACTACAATATTTTTAAGATTCCCCATGCTGAATTTATTTATGAAACCCCATGCTTTACTGTACAATGATGAATAATGAATATCTGAACAATAATTAGTTGTCATTAGTTGTACGATTTCCACAAAATTTACTCGGCATGACAAAAAGTAACATTAAAAAACAATAACCAACGGACTCAAAAATCTAGTTGCTGATATAAACCCATTTGACTTGAGAAGCACATATCATAATAAGGCTTTGAAGTCATTTTATAGGTGATCACAGCGTGATTCAACATAGAGAAATTCGATGCCAGTGAAATATGGTGAGAGTTATTTGGCATAATTCATTGCTCATGGCGGGCGCGACCAGACAGTAATCAGTAATGCATTTGCTTCCCTTGCGGCTAGATTTTTATTTATATTTTTGCTTAATTTTACCGAATTAACCGTGTCATTTAACTTTCTAAATAGTGAATACTGTCCTATAATTAATATTTCGATTTTCAAAGTTTCGTGTGGACAACACATCCCAGCGAAGGAACCACATCACATCGTTCGATCGTAGGTTGTTTGTTCTAACTGAACCGAAATACTGATCCTCTTTTTTATAAAAAGAAGTACATCTTCAATGGATTTAATGTACTTTTAAGGTCAATCATCTACTCATACCTTTACATACACCATATACCCGTCCATTGTCAACCTTTAAACTGGCATGAACGATGGATCGGCACCGAGTTCTGCACACCAGCAGGTCCTAGTTGTGTTTATTAGCATCACCGATTGTAACTATATGATAAAAATTTTCTTTTGCATCCTCCTCCTGGTGGGATTCGAATCCACCACCTCCCGATAAAATGCCACTGTGTCATTTAATAATGGCTTGGTAGACCATTTTCTCCGCTATGTTGTCTTAATCGAAAATGCTAGATTTTAAATAAATCGGGTGAATCATTAAATCTATATATCCCTTTTCCGGCCAGATTTTTTTTGTTTCAATTTAAGACCACCGTACACAAATGTGTATGTAATAACCATACCGGCGTTTTTTTTTTCATGATTCTCTTTCGATTCTCACGATTTTTACGTACACAATTATGATCCGGACCGGAAAAGGGATATTTACGAATAATATTTAGGAAGGCCAAAGATCAGTGCTTGAAGAAAATTCAAAAAAATAGTGTTTGTGATTTTAACAGACCTTATGTTGCCAAAATTATAAAGGTTTATACTCAACAGTGAGTGTCATCGAAATTATTTTTTATTTGTTTCAGTGCTGCTAAGGGGCACACATGCCACAAATGATATTGTGTGTAGATCTCATTTATTAAACTTCAATTTCAATTTTTTAACTCATTTCTTTCTAAAAAGCGTTATCCACTTCTAACCTCATATCATTCATCATGGCAGTACAACAATTCACCGAAAACGACAATTTATTGACAAGCAAATCACCGAAATAACAATCAATTGAAAACGACAATTTATCGAAATCGACAATTCGCCGAAAACAACAATTCGCCGAAATCATCAATTAATCGAAAACGACAATTCATCGAAATGCAATTATCCGAAATCGACAATTAATTAATTATTCGAAATCGACAGAAAAGGATAATTCACCGAAAAGGACAATTCACCGAAAAAGAATTCACTCAAACCGACGATTTACCGACAACCGTGATTTGAAATAATGAATTCAAAAAGAAAAAATAAATTTTATTATTAGAAATTATTTTCACTTTGATTATGCTATTGCACTGAAAAACCGAAACCACACTAAATTCAATGAAAATTTAACCCTTGCACAAAATCCAAAAAGGACCGAAATTAGACAGGTTAGAACTTCTTGGTATAAATTTTGGGTACAATTTGACTCATTATACTGTACGTATACAAATTTCTCATGAGTCATGAGTCAAATTGCGACCAAAATGCACACCCTGAAAATATACAAAAACACCAACAATTTACTTAACGACAAAATCAACACAAAAACCAATAAAATTTACGACTTAACCAGCGAATCAGTAATACAACGTGTAAAACCTTTACGGAAAACGACGAAATTTATTTGTTACAAAAAATAAAGTGAAAATCGGCTTGTGAAATCTGATGAAATACATAATATGGGTAGGTGTTTTAAACTCAAGTGCGACTATCCTTTTCACAAAATGTTATTAGTGCTGTAAATTGGACCCCATCTTTTGTTTGTACTACATGCACTTCCCATCTGCAACGAGAAATGCTCAACTACCGCTGCCGCATTCAGATGAAATTTCTGTTCCGAAAAGATCTAACCCAACTGAGGAATATTTACAACCAACATTTGAATCACATGAAACCAGAGAAACATCTGCATCAATATATCAACCATCAAATGTCACTGCGCCATGCAATCACATTGAAATCGCGTAAAATCGCTTGGATATTATGGTACGACGAATGAAACTATCGCAGCAACAAACCATTATTTTGTCAACGGATTTAAAATAAGTGAACATTTTGGTTCCAAATGTTCGGATATATGGAGCAATAAATCGTCATCGTCATTTTACAATTTTTTTTTTTAATAAATTGAGAATAATTCACTCGGTTTTTGCACTGATATCCGAAGATTGACGATTGTTTATCGATTCCTTCAAAAGCAGTTTGAGGAAGTTCTCCTTCACGTTACCAACTCAAAAAATTCCATTCCAATTGCACTCAGCACAAACACAAAGGAAACTTATGCATCAATGAAAAAAATCATTGATTTCATTAAATACAATGACCATCAATGGATAGTTAGTGCAGATTTAAAATTGATCGTTCTTCTTCAAAATTGATCGCAGATTTAAAATTGACCACTTCATATCAAGCTTGGTTTGGAGCAGTTAAAAATTTTATAAAAGCGCTGTGTTTTTATCTATTCGAATTTAAGATTTGATCAAATAAAATTTAATTTCGCATCTGGTTTTTTATTACGGGAATACTTAATAGACCAGATATTTGTCGTTTGATGAACGATGATGCTTTTGAAGATGCTCTTAGTGAACGATAGATTGTGGCATGGAAATGTGTAAAAGAAGTTATTAAGAATGTTCTCGGAATTAATCGATCCGATGATTGGCGCAAATATATTGAAAATATGCTGACCGCTTTTCATAATATAAACGTTCGAATGTCATATGGAAAAATTCGCCGAACAATCACCAGCCGAATCCGATCAACACTACAAGCGTTTTCACCAAGTGACGACGGCAAGGCTCGAACAATGGCACAGCGGCAAAAAGCTAAATGCACCCTTGGGTGATATTTGTTGAAATTTGCAAGAGGAAGAAGATCCCCAAGACGACACGAACGAATCAGAGAATTAAAATTAAAAAATTTAAGAAAAATATTAATTTTTTAGGAAAAAATTAAGACAAATAACAATGAAATCAACTGAATCGATTTAATTTTCTATATTTGACGATGCAATGTTTATTCGATCGATTTAAATTCAATAAATGGACAAAAAAAATGATAAAAAAGGGTTTTCCGAAGAAATAAAAAGAAAATAAAATAACACAAATATGTGAATGTAGATGCAGTTTTTTGGTCTTGATATGTTCAGCAAAGTTGCTTGTCTTGGCTTGCACAACAACTTTGCTGAAGAAAGCAAAACCAATTTTATCAATTGTTTTGTTTATTTTTGCGATTGCACAGCACAGTAAAACATCAGAAAAATTTGTTGTATAATTTTTGAAGCTACAAGTATGTACATAAAATTTGCAATCGAAAAAATAAACAAACATTTTATGAAAAACATAATTTGAAATTCAAATTTTCTTGGTAAAATTGATTGAGTAGTCATGATTTCGGTTAGCGAATTGCTTGCTTGCTAGCCGATTGAGCACTTACTCTATAATCGGCTTAATTAAAATTAATCGAGCTAGACGGCTGCAAGACCTGCATAATAATAACATGTTGAATGATTTGTTGGTTAATGCATTTCTTTAAAATTTTATCGGAGGTTTCCACAAAAAATTATATTTTTGGCAAGTTCCAGAGGAAGTAATAATATTCATATTATATGGAATTAAATCGAAGAAAAGTAACTATAGTGAGAATGGGAAGCATGAGATACGTTATTTCAAAATTTAAATTTCCAGGCCAATTTCAGAAAATTTCAGATAAGTACGTATTTACTCATACAGAAGCTCACGCATCAATTATTAAAATGAGATAAAACATTATACGTATATGTTTTCTCAATTTGACATATTCATCTTCATTTCGAATCGAATGGAACATAAATTTATTCTTAATTTATGAATTTCGATATGTATTTTTATAACCGACGTACAACGATAAATAAACATAACGACCCCCTAGAAAAAAAAATATAGGTGTGTGTAGTGTGGTATATTAGGAATGGTGATTATATTTCCTTTCTATACTTATATTTTTTCGGATTTTCGTAACACAAGTTTTTCGTCGTATCATGAAAAAATTATATTACATAATCCATTAAAATAATGAATGAAATTCTCTTTTCAACATACACGGTAATAATAATAATTTGATTAAAAATATTAAAAAATGGAATAGGGTGGTTATGGGTTGAATGCGTTGATATGGTTTATCCTCAAATGGGTCAAGTCCGGTTTTCATCATATGACACTAAAAAAACAATGACATGACGTGTGAGCGGTAATTTGTTCACCACACGTCACGTATATCTATAAAGGTCATACAAATCATAAAACGTTGTTTACTATTCAAGTTCCAGTGTAAACCATACAAAATTGTAAGCTAAATGAAATCGCTGCGACTATGCGGCCTTGATATAATTTAAATTGTATCTACATTCAACTAATTACCCGATTTGTTATTATTTATGCGATCTCAATTAATTATATGCATTTTATACAAAACATTTTATGTATCATTTGAATAAATTTATCAAGTAAATTACGTCAGCCAACCACCATATACCTACAGAGCGAAAACGAGAATGAAAAATAATCAAGAAAAAAGGAAAAGTACTTCTTACTTCGCAAGCAAGCGATGTAGATTTATAACGTATGATAAAAAATATTTGATAATAGCTGTTTGCTATCTAAATAATGTTGAAAGATCTTGTTAATTATTATTTAACATAATTTCGCCAGACATCAAACCGTGTTATCAATCAAATGGAAATTTACATTTTAATTTTCTAATGCGCTGCTGCGCTCGTAATTTCAATGTACAATAGAAAAACGTTTCACCTCATGATGATTGATTTGATGATGTACTCATCCATAATTTATATCGGGAAATTATTTAACCGTAAAATTTGCATATTGTGCAAGAGTATCGAGAAATTTTTATGATTTTTTTTTTTTCAAAATAGATTTGCGTTTGGCTGGTTTCAGCAAATTAATGTAATAATCGTACTTTCAACAATATATTTTTTATACTTATATAGAAAGCTGATTTATGCAAATTTGATAATACCTTTTTTCATTGTGAATTAATAAGATGGGTTTATGAATTTATTCATACCATTTCATGATACAATCATTTCGTGGAGCTAGAATATTTATCACTAACTTCAATTTGCCATTCAGTTTTTCTATAGAAGGCATATATACAGTTAGTAATGAAAATGATCGTACACACTGATTTTTGAGAAAAGTTTACAAAATATAAGGATTATAGAACTTATTTTGCAGTCTTTTATTAGGTTAAATTATTTTACAAATTAACAAATACAAAAATACAAAATAGAAATTCATTCGTTTATAATAAAAATAAAAAAAAATCACGAATTTTTTGTAACGAAAATGATCATACACTTATATAGTATTGATCCTTGATTTTTTTTAAATCATTTAAATAAATTATGTTTCATAATTATTTTAATATCGAGTTGGTCATCCTTTATATTTATAACCTCTTTCATATTGAATACAGGCGTATATAAACTAAAATGTAATGATTGCGAGGCGTCGGCCGGTGTTCGAAAGGAAACTGCCAACGAAGAACGCCAAATAATAATTAATATGAAACGTACCGGAAAATCTGTGCGAGAAATTGGAAAAGTTGGCCGAAGTCATTCTACAGTGGCCCAAATAATATCCAGATTCAACGTCCCACAATCGGTTGAAAACGGGCAGTGAACAGGGCGAAAAGCTATATTTTCCAATCGGGACGAGCGAAAGATTTTGGATTTGGTGACAAAAAATCCAAAAACAAGCGCTCCAAATTTAGCTTCAGTAAATCAAGAACGATGATCTTCAATAAAGCTACCCACTCCAAAATATTAGAAGGGTTCTGTAGAAACATGGATATGGCCGTGTGCCACGCAAGAATCCATTAATTTCGAATGTTAATTCCAAAAAAGGAATTGAATTTGCAGAAAAATCAAAAACAAAAACTTCAACTTCTAGAAGACGGTTGTTTTTTACGGATGAAAGTAAATTCCACATTTTCTGAGCTGTTGGGAGAGGTAAAATTTGGAGAAAACCTGCACTGAGAGAAATTATTGAAATTGAGATTTTTATATATAAAATATATCTCGTTTTTTATTTGATTCTGTAACAAAATTGATTTGATTCTGTAGCAAAATTTTCTGCAGAAAAATTTGCTGGAGAATAAAAATCGAAGAGAGAGGAGAGAGAGCAAAAATAACCAATCAAATTAGCTAAATTGGTTATATTTTTGTAAACAAATTTCCCCTACATTTCATTTTATAAAACTTATTGCCCCTTCGGAATAAAAATTATTTATTCTGTAGATTAATTTGCTGAAGGCACCTTAACAAAAATAAATTCCTAACTTTACTTCAAACTGCAGTAAGTTTTGCTACATAGTCAAATAAATTCACCTTCAGAACATGCTTGATCCACAACTCATGCCTCAACCAGTCAGACTTAAGAGCTTAAGTTACACGCCGATTGCACCACTTCGGTTAGTGCTACAATCACCAAAATTTTATAGGGTTCTCGTCACAAACCTCTAAAATTTTGGTGGTCGTACCGCTCTCCTAAGTGGTCGAAAACAGAGCACAACTTAAGCTCTTAAGTTTGACTGGTTGAGGTTTCAGTCAGATTCTGTATAAATTGAAATTCGAGATAAATATTTCTCATGCGCATATTGAACTAGTGAATTTTTTATTTATGATTAAAACTATCAAGCATAACGGTTGTTTGCAGCAAAAATTAAAAAATAATATTTAGCTGCTAAGAATAGTTATTATTTCTCACATAGCTAAAAATTTCCTTTACTGCGATATATTTTATTTGGGCTTCGTTAATTTTAATAAGTATGCAGCTATATTTATTTCCAAATCGGAAAGATGTGTCACAGCGCTGGAGCCAAAACACATCACCCCAACTATTAAACATGATAGTGGTTCGATTATGGTATGGGGTTCAATGTCGGCGAGTGGGGCAGGTAAACTTGTTTTTATAAATGGATCGCTGGAAATACCTAGGTGTTCTAAAAAGGACAATTTAAAACCATCCATGGAACAATTGGGGCTCGTGCCATCATGGATCTTTCAGCAAGACAACGATCCTAAGCATTGCGAAGATAGCGAAGCATTGCCAAACGATCCCAAGCATTCACATTGCGAAAGAATGGAGTCTGAATAACGTCCCAAACCAGTTACATTCGCCTGGAATGCCATGGGATCACCTATTTCGCCAAATTAGAAAATAAAGGATTACCAGCAAAAAAACGTGGAAGAAACAATAATGAAAGAATGGAACAAAATTTCACCGGAAGTTATCAAGAAGTTAGTAGAATCAATGCCAAGAAGACTGAAAGAGGTTATAAAAAATAAATGAGGACCAACACGATAATAAAATAATTAAGAAACATCAAAAATCAAGGATCGTACCGTGAATTTCCATTTTTGTAAATAAAAAACTGCAAAATAAATTCTATAATCCTTATATTTTGTAAAAAAAAAAAATAAAAATCTAAATTCTTTACAAATAAATTTTAAGTAAAATAATAAATTCAGTTTTTTAAAAAGAATATTGCATTATAAACTATTTTAACTTCAATAAATTGGCGATAGAGGCTTGTAAGATTAAATTTTGAATGAAAATTGAGATTTAAACTCGTTTCTCAAAAGAATATAGTCCCAACTGTTAAAAAATTCATTTTTCCAAACAATTTTTAAAGCAGTAGTTAATTTTGATCATTTACACATTTATTAATAATTTATCATTCGTGCGGAGAGGTGATCACCTTATCGTCCCGCCTTATTGTCCTTGGTGACGACAGAATTATATTACTTTTGTTGTTGAATATACAAACGCACCAACTCACTTGCCTTTTGAAGAGCATTACTGACACTCTAAAATTCGAAATTTAATATTTGTCAACAATAGAATTAAAATCCAACTCATAAAAATTAAGTAGTAAATTCTCTGTATGTTTCACCGCTTCCAAATTTTATTATAAAAAGAAGAGATAATTGAAACGATAAACAATTCAAATCTTGTTATTTTCAACAAATTTATATGACAGCCAATCGACCCTAGGGTCCGATCACTTCCAAACTTTAATTGAAAGTGTTGTCACCGAAGGTACACAAGAGTGCGAGTTTACAAAACCAATTTTATTTTAAAATCTTGCGTGGGTTTTTTTTGCTAGTTCCTCCATCGGGCGCCTCCCTAGGTGGCAGATAGGGGAAAGGCCGTCATATATGGCAGGTACCGGGTAAATCAAATACCTGGGTGGACCAAAAACTAGCAGCTTCAGAAACTTAGAAGCATCTGCGTGGACCTGAGCAACCTGCCGGAAGATGTTGATAATCAATCCACATGGGACGTCGGGTCAGGACTATGGCAGAGGAATACCTGCCGAGGCTCATTCATGGTAAATGTAAATGAGATTGGGTAGTTAAATTCTTTTAAACTACTGCCTTTTAGTTCCGTGTTGGTTCATCAAAGGGCTGGGGAAAGGCAACTCTGGTCAAAAACCACATACAAAAACAATAATAATGGCTATGTACGAATTTACAAAATATATACCCCACGTTGTTGGATAATCCCTCAGATATAGCCTATTGATCTGTCCCATGGATTCCAGGGGACACTAAATCGTATCCAGCAATGGCAGTGGGAGACTTGGCTGCGCACACTACAAGCCTCAATATCAAAAGCATTAATCGTAATGATGACACTCAAAGGTAATGGTAACAAAGATGTCGATGATCCATTTAAACTAATGCAAAGACAGTTAGGTCACCTCCAAGGCAAAGAAGTCCTTCTTTACTGTCTGGAAACAACCAAGAAAAGCTCAATCATAAAGAACCAGAACAATTCGAACTAATCGCACTGACAAGGAGCGAACACTATATAGCTTACTTTACAATGAACGATATGAGAAATATGAATTAATAAAAATTATCAATGACAAACAAGAATAAACATGCTTGAACACTCACTGTCAAAACCAACTTCAGCCAGTCCGGCTGCGTTGCATCAAGTGACATAAGAAACAGATTAAGATGAACTTAATAGAGAAACGAAAGTTAACGGGAGCTCTAAATGAAGAAAAGACAATATGGTACGAATATAAGGAAATCTAAAGTCCTGCCAAGCATGCAAACCAAAAGAATTAAAAGAGAATCATTTGTAGAAAGGATACAAAATTAACGAAGTTATACAACTGCTTAAAAGAGGTGACAAAACACCTCTTCCATTATGTATGATATCATTCGAAAGAACAGAAGACATTAAAAACATTTAGTCTATTAGCGAAATACTCCACATGAAAGTTCAAACAGAAGCAATCAACAAATCTAAACTTATTCCCTAGTGCAACAGGTGCCAAGTTTACGGACACAGTAAAACTATTGTAATAACGAGCCGCGATGCGTAAAATGTATAGGAAAATATAGTACGGCTGAATGTACGAAACAAAGGGCCCCCCACCAAAATGTATTAGCTGTGGTGTCGCACATTCAGTTTGCTGAGGTAACAGAGGATGCATTGTTATAAAAGACCTGCAAAAAATACGTTACAAAGTAAGGGAAACTTCAATAAGTAACAGACCAGAAATCAGCTTAGTCTCAACAAGAATGCTCACAAATTTGAGGTCACACCAAGCATTAAACATGCTATCTAGAACTATAGCTAAATAACATATGGAGATGATTGATGGAGCATGTTCCCTATATGCTTCACAAATTAAAACAACAAAGCAGCGCTTCCCGCAAATTGTGTTTTGTTGAAATGAAAAAAAATATGTTGTTTACACTTCAGCGAAATGACACATACTGATTTTTTGAGGGAAATGATGACGTTTTAACATGAATACTGTTACAAGATGTCCCGATGCGATTTAATACTAGTTACGTCATCTTTTGTAAGTCCCTCGAAATAGAGCTTGTGCTTCAATCAATAATCATATACTTAATCTTAAAAGAGCTGGACGGCGAATTTTAAAGTTTAGTTATTAATTTATTTTCATACATCAGAATATAAAAGACAAACTACGGAAATTATATACGAAGAAATTTAAATATTAAATGAATTTCTAACTTTCTTAGAAAACTCATCCTGCAGGCAGCTACAGAACAAGAGCCAGTAAAGCACAGTTACTAGCGGAAATAGGGGTTGTTTGTAACAGGGGCAAGTAGTAACAATCATCAAAACAGATGATCTGATAGAGATATAAAAACGTACGAAAGAGATAAATTTTCATGGTGAAACAAATTATTGCTTCATTCAAATCAGTTTTGTGTAAACCACCGTTGAACGCATTATTAAAAAAAACTGTGACAATCGTCATGTAACTAACTTTTTTTCTTTTATAATATTTTTGGTTTTTTGTTGTTTGCATTAGAGTTACAATAAAAAGAGGCATATATAAAAAATTGTGCATATTTCGCTAATTGTTAAATTTATTTATTGATATTCTAAACATTTCTATTTCTTGTTTAGTAACATTGTAACATTTGTCATTTTAGTAACGTTGTTACTTTCAACCCCGGAGTCGGGGTAAACAAGTAACTTCTGCCGAATTTAGAAAACTCTCAATTTCGCCCAGTTCCTTCTGGAATATTGGCTATATTACACACTTAGAAATGTTGCTGCGATTTATGATGTAACCCTTGCATCGATGCTTATACGATGCAATCGTGTGTCATATTCTGATGCAAAGCATGCATTAAAAATAGTTATGATTCAGTTGCGTCTAAAATTACTGCAGTAGTGTGTCGAAAGAAAATTTCTATATAATCTGGGGTTAACTAATTTCTAGCGAATTTATAATAATTCGTTAAGTTATTGTGTGTACTTTTAATATAAGGTTAAAATGTTTTTCAAATATTTGCTGTGTAAGTTAGGACGTAAATTGATTTACGTCAATCGAGTTGGAAGTAAAAAACGGGAATCTGTGAAATTTGAATATACTTTTAGTTTTAATACAAATTAATATAAGTGTTAATACAATTATTTGGGGATTTCTAATGCAGTGTGCTTTACTGTTTAAAGTACTGGAGTGTCTGGACTATACAATTTTATATTACAATGTGCTATAAATTTTAATATAACTTGTATCAATTTTAACAAAATATTCCGTTAAAGTTTAATGTAAACTATGCACTAAAAATTAATACAATTATCATTAATATCTGATATAATGCAACTTGTGCATTAGTTTGTAATACAAGGGCGTATTGTTATGGGCATAATATGCACACGTTTCCACGCCACCTATGAGGTAGTGTAATCTAATGTCGTAGTTTTGCAAACATTTTTTAATTCGTTCAAAGTGAACTGACAGTCATCGCTATTTTCAATGTAAGTGAATATTTCCTCCATTGCCAGATTCGCAGTTTCGTCTTTAGGGTGACCGACTTTAGTTCCAGTGGAAAGTTTTACGAAAGAATTATAGCAACCACGATGATACTTAGCTTCAGCAGCAACTAAATCATATTCAAATGCGACTCGAGCAAGAACAGCTTTTGCTATAGCATCGTCACGAGTCCGAGCTACTTCCAGAATTGAATCTTTAAATTGAAGTGTACTTACTTGGCTAATTCAACGGCGAAAATCTGAGGATTTTCTTCTTTCATACTCTTCATGCAATTCCTGGCCACAAAATAAGCATAGTTCTTTAAAACAAAAAGCTGATTCACTGACACGTGATCTAGTACGAGGAGGACTTACTGTGGATGTACTGGCTTCTTGTTCTTCACGTTGTCTTTTATTAGCTGCAGCAATAGAAGACTTTCGAGTATAATTTTTACGACAATTTTCATGTATTATCACAGATTTCTGATTTTTGAGAAATTCTGAAAATTCATCTGCTCTTTCGATACTTGCATTAATTAATGACTTCATACCACGTTCAACAGTAACAACTTCACTTTCAGTTAAAAGTTTAGCACAAATAAAACAATATTCAGACATTTTTGTTATAAAAGTCAAAACAGCACGATATAGGTTAGGATAAACACGTGATTTCACTACAGCGTGTCGCTCAAGACTAACGGTATTTCATTTATTATAGCAGGTGTAAGACCCTAGCCACGCACACAATAGAACAAGAGACAGATGTTGTCCTTGAAGTTACACTGGCGTATGAAGTAAGGGACTGGGTTTCATTTGACCTGATATTCTTATAGTTTTGTATATTTTATATTTTAAGTATAAGTTACAATCACCGATAGAAAAATATTTCAACATATATAACAACTCTAGATAAGAGATGTATATACGTGGCGCACTCATGCATATTATGCCCATAACAACTTGAACAACTTTTTGAATCGTTATATCCCAGAAAGGGTGGCTCGTAGAAAAAAAAGCACTGATACATTTTTGATAGATAATATGATGACCTACAATTTTTGTCTAATATATTTTTATGATAAGACTTGCCGTTTCGCTGAAAATCGCGAAACTCATTTTTTTGACCTTTGACCTCGAGTAAAATTTTTTTTCATACACGGGAATGATGGGGAACTTTTAAGTTTTATTTATAATCACATTTTTAACGATTCTACCAATTTTCAGCTTGATGCGAATTTATGTACCTTCGCTCTCATTTTTATGTCTAGATTGACCGGACTATGGGTACCACTCTAACAGTAATAAAGGTGGAACAAAGCTTATGAGAAAGTAACCATATTTCAAATGATCCAAGTACACAAGGAATATTTATTACACAATCAAGTTGGAAATTTGTGAACATGCATGTGAATATTATTTTACGAAAAACATACTTTTCTATTTCTTATGTTTCTTTCTAAATATTGAAGAAAATTAAATTCGCAACAGTTTCTCAAATGGCTCGTCCACGACAAGTGTGTAGATCGTATACATTTCTTCTTCCATGGCAATGTTTTATGCGAGACGTGTATATAAAGTCTTCAATGTTTCTCTTTCTATTAAATACTTTTATCGAGTTGTGGTAAAATTTTAACATAACCAATAATTTCTGTTATTTTTTATATGCGACAAAAATGGAAAATTCTTTTGGAAGACGAACTCATGTCAAACATGATTGTACTATTTTTAAGACGACTGACTAAAATTATATAAACAAAACCGTTTTTTTTAAATAAATTAAGTATTAATCTTCATTTAAATAAAATGTTTTATAACATATGTACATCCACATACAAAAATCTTTTCCAGCCATGTCATATACAATTCATCTTGAGATGCCACATGATCCATCTATTACTTCTCATATAGGACCCATCTTAGACATGTATTAAATGATTCATCTCAGATCTGTCACAAACGAAAATTAATCTCATTTACTGATTAAGATCTATATTTATAACATATCGTCAATGACTTTCCCGTGTGGAAGAAGCAAGAGACTAAACGTACAGATAAAAATCTTACGTAGAATCAGCATGAATTGAGGAAACTAAAACTGGAATAGTAAATAAATGTATCATTTGTAATTCCAAATCTAATTTTTTAGCGAAAACAAAAATGTAAGACGGTGCGATGCTCGATGTGGAGGAATATTATTTTTCCCACCAAGTACTAATAAAAGACGACAGTTTAACAACAAAACTATGAGTAGTTTATTTTCGACGCCTCCTTTGTCCAAATGATAATCAGAGCGGTACCACCACTTTTATGTGGATGAAACTTTTTTGAAAAAAGTAAAAGGAACTTACAAAAATACTTCAAGGTTCAATTATATTGACTAGCCACTAGCCCAAAATTATTAATGCATGAATGCTGGAAGACAGACCATTATCAATAAACAGCAGAGGACCGATCACTAACCAATATAAGGTGGTGCAAGATGACCTAGATATACATATTTCATGAGGATTTCGCATTAATACAGGTATTAACGAATCACTTTGACTTACCCACACGATTGCGCAACCTGGAATCAAACTTATTAGATGATTAGGTAATATTTGAATTGAAAAATTCATTATTAAACAGGGAGAAATTTTAAACCCTAAATATGATACCAGCGCCAACATTTCAAGGTCAATGATTTATCTATAATCTATATACAATCATTTACACGTTAGTTGTTCGTATCTAACTTTTTTTGTTGCTGATAGATGGTTCTCTCGTAGCCGAGCCCATCACGTGTGGTGTGGCGACGATGTTTATACGACTAATAATATCCTTTAATCACAACTATAGCTGAATTATTTGTTTGGCATGATGACCACTTAATTAGTCACCTTAATTAGTGCAGATTAAAGTTGTAGTCATGGATATCAGCAACTACAATTACTGTTGCAATTAAAAGTTTTCAGCCGAATTTTCCATATTAATTTTCATTGGTATTTTATTGCGTTTTTTAATCAACAAATAAAATAATATTCAATTCGATAAGTTTTTGTTAGTATAGTATTATATTTGTCGACTATTATAATTTCTTTGATAATTTTCGATCCCGTTTAAATAAAATTACGTGGATCCCCATCACATTGAGCAAAAATTTAATCAATAAAGGTAAATGGTAACACGACCAAAATTGAATTTCAACAATCATGTACCGATACCGATTATACGTGGTACGATTTTTGGGACGAGTGAATTTATCTTTGATTTATACACAATGCGATTTAGTAATGCTGAACAAAGCAATATTTAACAAAATAAACCATTATCGAAATAATAATTGAATTCCCATCACAAAGCATAAAATATGAGTCTAGAAATATTTCGTTGCTAAATTTAGAACCATCAAAAACATAACAAAATATTAAAACTCAATTAATGATCTTAATAAAAAGAAAAATCAAAATTTGATAGAATTTTATTGGTATACATTTAGAAATATTAAATCAGAACAGCAATAACCATTAAGCACCCCATATCCATAATTCGCACAAATCATCATCACTTTACCAAAGAAAATTGTACTTAATAAATTCACATTTTCTTAGTGGAAAAATCTCGGTCGATTAAAAATGTATGTATATAAAAATTGAAACAAATTACTGTCTGAAGTTCATATACGAATCCTCATCGCTCACCCTGGCGGCCTTTAATCCATCATATACAACACAAGCAGCATTTCTTAATACATTCCACCCTAAGACGTGTAAGACACATCAAACATTTTCAGTGGTGATCGTGTCTCCATTTCCATTTTTTGCTTCTTTTTTTTGTAAATTTGGATGAAAACATGAAAAACATTAATAAGAAAAACTCATGAATTTCTCAATCGACATCATAAATACAACGAGTACGAGATGTTTTTATGCACAGCAGAAAACGAAATGAAAATAAATATAAAAAGGAAAAATAAACAGAAGAGCGATATGAAGGCGCACAAAACAGTTAAGATGTTATTGTGCAATTGAAAATTGATCTACTTTCGGTTCCTAGATATAGATTGAATTGAACCATTTGCGATTGTATATACAACATATAAACGAATTGATGTTTGGGATTTGGTTTGAATTGTTTGTATTTGTATTTATATGTGTTATATGTTCTTTCGAAGTTGTTCCATCTTCGTTCGGTTTATTGATTGATTGTGCAGAATTACATTATATCGAGAATACAGCAATGGGGATGATAATTTGGTGTTTCAAATATAAATTTTTATTGATTTTAGTGGTTTTGTTGTAGAGATTCCCATCTAGGTATAATATCATAAACCAAGAATAAATGGAAATTAAATGTCACAAATTTACACAGTCTTATCATTCGAATATAAACACAAAACGTAATAACAACTTCCACATGAATTTTGTGAATCATATCATTGTCATTCGGCTATTGTTTCGTGATAACAAAATTACACTTCTTATTTTATCTAATCGCAAGTCTTTTATTTTACGATATTGATAACCAATTAATAAATTATTTGTATGCCAGTGTATATATAATTTTATACACATTTAGTTATCAACCTAATATTTAACAATTGAAAACAATTCAAAACAATTAACACTTACTTGTTGACATGTTAGAAATAATGCAACCCACACAAACACACCAGCAATACCTTGGGCTGTTTTTGTTTGTAAAAATATCCCATCACCAACGTGACTAAGCGGATCCATTGCACCAAGTGCTGAGGCCGCTGGTGCTGTTTGGGTCATTAATGCTACTAATTTTGTTGTCGAACTTGAATCTGTTGTATTTATATCACCCAGGCCAGGGTGCTCGGTACTCATATTTCTGAAATTAAAATAGGAAACGATGCGGTTAAAAATTAAATATTAGATGATGTGTTTAATATATACATGGTTGTTACTGTATAAATAAGTCATAAAATTGAAATCGTGACATTTCAAAAAGTTACGTCATTTACCACACGATCGTCATATACGAAACATTCTGTTACTAATTTAAATTCAACAATAATATGTACAAAAAAAAATTTACTTGAATTACCGTTTTAATGGTTTGAACTTTATAAGAATCGAAACATGTACAACATTTTTTTGTGCAATCTTCCAAGAAATTGTATTCTATATTATTTTACTGCATCCGATGTTAAGATTGTAAGATTTGTAAAGAACTTGATTCAAATTAGTTGATGTTTCCTAAAATTGCATAAGGAACAAAACTGTTTTATTACGAGTATAACTGTGGCAACAGTTCACGTATAAACCACGGTTTTAGTTATAACACAAGGTTAAGAAAATAAAAATGAAATTTGGGTTTGGTTACGACAAATAAGTTTGAAAAATCGTAAGCTCCAGGAAGTGGCCATGTATCGGGCAAAATTTTGAGGTGTTACTATCTATTTAGATCGTGGAACAAAATTGTACTTTTTACTTTTTATTTAGTTTTTATTCTTATTTTTCTCTAAATGTTTTATAAATATAAAAAACTTGCGTTGTACTAGGTTGGAAAATACTAAGAGGTCGGTTTTGGGTTTTCCCAATCAATTAACAAATACGGAATGTAATACTCCAAGTGGTATTTCGGAGGCTGGCCCAATGGATTCTGCGGTGGGCCAATCATTGCTTAACCCATTTGGATGAAGCTTCGAATTATCAAGATCATCAATATCATCAACTGGAAATATGTTTCAGTAGGAGAAGAAAAACGCCGAACTCCGTGAAGAATTAAGAGAAATAAAGGAATTTGCAGCTAAGTTAAAAGAAGAATTTAGGATTTTAAAGAAAGAAATAATATTAGGTGCACGGATTGTCATTTATGGAAGAAGTTGTGTTTTGTTCATAGCGTGGACAGTTGTTAACGACAACCAGTTGTAATGTCGAGAATGTCGAGTTTTGTGTCAAACAAACAGCATTCGCGGGAAGCTTTGCTTTTCTACTTCAACTTGAAACAAAAAATGAAGCTGAAGCACGTTATTTGCTTGAGGAGGCCTACGTCGAACATGCACCATTGAAAACTACCTGCACAGATTGGTTTAAACGCTTCAGAAGTGGCGATTTCAACTTTGAGGACCTGAAGCGCTCCGGAAGACCAAAAACATTTGTACACACCAAGCTGCAAGCGCTATTGGATGAAGATGATACGTAAACTCAAGATCAACTTGCGTAGGCAATTAACTTGACGCACCAAGGTAATTCCAAACGATTATATGCTATGGGAGAAATTAAAAGGAGGGAAAATGGGTTGACATGAGTTATCTGAGAGACAGATGGAAAATCGAAGAGCCACTTGCGAAATTTTGCTTTCGCGGCTTGAAAGAGCTTCTAGAATCGAATTGTAACGGGAGCAGTGGATCTTTTTAAGAATCCCAAACGCAAAAAGTTGTACTTTTCACCTGGCAAAGCATCAACATCTACTGCACGGCCCAATCACTTCGGAAAGAAGACAGTGCTCTGCGTTTGGTGGGACCAGAAAGGAATCGTGAACTGCTGAAACATGGCGATACTGTCAATAGGAAACGCTACCGTTAACAATTCATCAATCTGAACCATATGCATTGCTCGAAAAACGACCAGAATGGGACACGAAATACGAACGAGTGATATTGCAGCGCAACAACACTCCATACCATAGCAGTCTCATCGTCTAGTGTCTTACCTCGTAAATAAGGCCTAGGCGTTCTAAACGAATATTGCGCCCACTAGGTGTTTTATTCAAATATAACGCCCAGAGTGTTTTATTCGAATATTAAGAACAATTAAATCGTTTTGAAATTATTAATGTATATAAAATCTAAATGAATTTTGTTATTATTTATATTTCATATTTACGTGAAAAAATAAAATTTATAATATTTTTAATATTCGATATGAAACTAATGACATCTTTCTTCCGTAAATTAAACTTTAAGTGCCAAATCGACAGACGATGCTAAAGACGCATCTGCGACTAAAGTCACTCTTTTGGTATTTTTAAACGAAGCTAAAATAACAAAATGAAGCGTTGCTTTAAGTTGTAATCCTGACTGTAGACGTCGATATTGGTGGCTAAAGTCGTTGTTACATTTGACGTTTTATAGTTTATACTGAATGTATATCTTAGAGGAAAATACTGAAGAGCAGCAACTATTTTTCCCATATAAAAATCAATATAATATTTGCTATCTCTTTTGAGTCACGTGGGAACAGGATGGTTACATAAAAAATGCATATGGCTTACTCATATCTCGCTATAAGCAACCCAAATCATCTGTTTATTTATGTGCGCACTGACGACGTATGATGACGACTTAATTTTGTGATTATAAAACTATTAATTAAAATTCACTAAAATAATAAAAAAATTTTAAAATAATTAGTGGTTTATGTAATAGTGCGTGGTAGTGCATCATTTGATAGTTAAAATTATAAACAATTTTAAATAAAATGAAGTGTCTTGTGAAGTATTGCTAAATGCGCATCGAAAAATTCGAAAAAGAATATTTTACCATCTATAAGTGTTTGTATAAAGTAAAATGTAAATTGTGTTAAGAAACTAGTGATTTGTGATAAATTTATCCTTACTTTATGTTATAAATCAGAAAAAAATAAGAAAACAATTTTGGTTGTTGGCGTGGGGTGCTTATATTGGTTTCTTGTTTTTGTAATCCCATTGATTTAGATGCTTTCTCTTTTACCCTCCGAATTTGACTCGTTTGACAGCTACTCTCATGCATTCTATATAAATAATTTAAATTCTTTGATTTATATTTCGAGTTTCGAATATAGATTGTTGTTGTTGTGTTTTTATTTAAGATAGTGTTTTTGTCAAATAATATTTTGTTTGTGTGTTATTAGTGTTGCTTTTCTGCAATAACAAATTTTATTTAAGGTAAATAAAATAGTTTTGGTTCTATATCTGTATCACTCGGTATGAACCATTTATTAATTTCTTCGTCCTCGTCGTCTAACGATTCTGATTATTTTTTGGAAATCGGTAAAAATAATGCAGAACGCGATTTCCAGTACTACACGGATGTAGAGTTCAAAAGGCGTTTCGGTTTTCTAAAAACAAGTTGAGGTACTTGGAAAAATTGGTAACAAAGCAGTCGACTAACGTTGATAACAGAGCATTTCCGTTAACCGCAAAACAAAAAATATGATTGCTTTGCAGTATTATGCTGCAGGCTGTTATCAAACAGTGTCGGGAGATTTGATGGGTGTTACGCAAGTCTACCTCTTGTATCACCATACTCGAGTTATCAAGAGTGTTCGTGGGATTGTCAAGGCAGTTTATAAAAATGCCAGCAACTCCAGAAGAACGTTTAAAGTCCCATCAGGAATTATATAAAAACAAAATTTCACAGTACATAGGGTGTATATATAGATGGGTGCCACATTCCCATAAAATCACCAGTAAGGGCATCAGCAGAAATATATAGAAACCGGAATGCACTATCTATGTGTGAAACCCGGATTTCTTAATCTCTTAATCTTAATAACAAAATATTGCTTTTTTTATTAATCTTGCAACTACATAATTAGGGAAAGGATTACAATTAGGAAAAGAAGCTACGGAAGCGCCACGACCCGACTTATATATCTCGATCCTTTACTTTTTTACTGCGTACGGGTTTTACTGTTTTAGTTTTGATATAGTCGTTTTTTATTTTTCAAGAAATTGAAATTGCAATTTCAATTTTTGAAAACCATCATAAGCTAGGAATTCGACTAATTCTAGAGCGGGTGTCAATATATGGCACTGTTGTTGTAATTTGACAAAAAAAGGGAGTTCAGTTTTTTCCGACTTCGACAAAATAGCATCTCCACGAAACCGACTCCCGCTTCTGACTTCATAGCCTTGGTTTTTTCTAGTAAATTTTTGGGCAAGATATTTTATTTTTATGTTAAAATATCCGACCGGGCTGAATTAATAAAAAATATTTTTTTTAAAAGCAACACTTTAGAACTAGAAGAAACAAAAACCGGGATTTCGTAGTACACCCGTTTCAAGATATACTATTACAACCAGAAAAAATGACCGTTTGATGTGAATTTCATGCCGGAGGTGTTCATTGCCATCTGAAAAATATAGTGGCTTAATTTGTGCTAATCCAGAATTGTTCCAATTCCATTGAACAACAAAGACCGTTGAATTAACAATTTTCTGACAAAAAGTGTTGTAGAAACCAATGAAGTGGGCACTTCTGAATACATATTCCTATCCGGTTTCAGAAGTGCCAACATCATTCGTTTCTAGAACACTTTTTGTCAGAAAATTGTTAATTCAACGCTTTTTGTTGTTCAATGGAATTGGACCAATTCTGGATTAGCACAAATTCAGCCACTATGTTTTCAGATGGCAATGAACATGCCACAGGAATATGCAATCTGAATCACTTGTTTTTGGATTTTAGAACATTTTACTTCTTTTGTTTAATTTGTTGTTGATCACAAATATTATTGAACGATATACCTTTGTATTTTGTTTGTTTAATATAGTATCTTTTAGGGGCTAGTTTGTTTTTCTCAATTTATGAATGAAAATTTATGAAAATTATATTTCTATGATAAGCACAATTTTTGTCAGATTAGCCGCCTTTGGAAAGTGTTAAAATTAGGCTTAAACTATTTCTGGCTTTTTCTAGAAATCAGGTTTTATTTGTTTTGTCTTTCAGGCGTAACTTGAAATTTTCTGTTCTCGTTTTCTCGGCTCCAGGAGTAGCACTAATTTTTCCCCGTTTTCATTTTGCAATCCGAAAGTTTCACAGCTGCAGTTACCCACACCCTACATATACTACCCACCATGACAATCAGTGCAGCGATTGTTAAGAAAACGAATCCACCTTGGCTAACCAAGTACAAAACTTGCTGGAAGAAATTCCAGAAACCAGTTGAGGATAATACTAATCTTCAGATGCCAATTAAAAATCCAATACAGCTAGAAGAAGAACTTAAACAATTCAACGACAGCATGTAAGAAACGGCGTGGAGTGGTAGCCTTCAAGTTCAAGGGAAATCTGCCGAAATGTCATTTATCCTCTGAAAGTTAGGGAACTGGATGCAGCAAAACGAGAAGCAAGAAAGGCCTGGCAAAGGAATGGGGCGCCATAATATAAAACAACTCTAAATGTTTTGTTCAATTAAAGCTGCTAATTAAAGAAATCAAGGAGATTTTCAATTGCTAAAGGCTTTTCCACATATTTAACGCCTCCAAGATCAATTTCAACTCGTAATCCGGTATAAATGTATATAATTCGACTTAATTGTGAAAAAATAATTCAAATATATGTCTGATGCCAACAATCACCCAACATTTATCTTACTCTTCCTACTGGCACAACAACACATAATGTGGATGTT
The DNA here is from genome assembly GCA_947310385.1 of Nephrotoma appendiculata. Classification (NCBI taxonomy): domain Eukaryota; kingdom Metazoa; phylum Arthropoda; class Insecta; order Diptera; family Tipulidae; genus Nephrotoma; species Nephrotoma appendiculata. The sequence continues at coordinate 213,094,444 of OX371225.1, read as the reverse complement.
TAACCTATCCCCATATACCATATTTTATGTCCCATTGGTACATGTTATATGTGTATGTGTGTTCTATGTAGAAGGATACATCCTTTTGTAAACTTACCATTGAAAACAGCAAAATACAATGTACATGAGAAGAGGAAAATCATGTTCTGCCTTTATCTTCATAACAGAACTTATGCAATAAATTTATCTAAATTATATTTTTTAGGTGTGAATTTTGTGTTGTGTTGTTCGAAATCTATCTCAATTCTCTTGAAATTCCGACGAGGAATGGGTTATAAATCTTTGGTGTCATAAAATAATAAAATGAAAAGAAAAAAAGAAAAATAAGCAAACAAACCAAAGGCAAAACATATTTTAAGTGTCAGTTTAATATTTGCAACATAAATTTTTCTGCTAAATAAACGTGAGCAGAAATTGTGAAATATCTTTGCTTGTACAGTGTTATTGTTATATAATGTGTAATGAATTATTAACAAGAGGACTTTCTTTCAATTGAGACATTTTATACGAGTATGAATTTATCGATGGTCAAGGTACAAATTAAATTTGCTTGAGGTGAGTGTTGATGGTGAATGTTGCAAATACTAAATATTTACCTTGAATCTTTAGAAATAACAAATAAGCTATAATTCAATTTTTAAAAGCTAAAGCACGAAAAACAACAAAATCAAAAATTAAATTAAATTCAACAATGTGCGACAAATTCAAGAAGCATCAATTGTATACTTAATATGTAACAGTGTTGTTACATGCAAATAGTTGCCCTACACTCTTTCCTCAAACTTCCAAACAATGGCATTGCGCAACTCGCAGCTTTATGGATATCATGACTTGTTGAGTGTAAATTCCGTTGTTGTATTGTGTTTGTTTTGCTGTTTTTTGCGTGTAGAACTTTTTTTTGTGTATATAGGCACTGTTGTTGCGTTTTGTATTATTCGGATGGTTAATTATGTTTAACGTTTTGAATTAATTGCTTGTATATCTTTGAATGACGCGATCATCCACAGTAATATTTACATATGTATGTAGCTTAGCCACGTATAAATGTATGTTTGTATGTATATTAAAAAGGATATTAATATCTAAATTCTGTGAAAATACATTATGCCCATTAATCAGTGGATATAATAAAAAAATTTAGAGTGGTTTAAAAAGTCATTAGGGATTTGCTTATGTACAAGTATACTAGTAATAGCATAAAAACCGATGTGCGATTGGAAAAATTTGCACAATAAAGGATTATAAATTTAGATTTTTTACAAATAGTGCGTAGTTATTTTCGTATAAGTATGTTGTACCAGACGTTCTGTGGTAACATCACTGGTAGTGCTATGGGTGACTGAAGACTCCAAATGCTGAACCTCTTAAATCCTTAAACGTGTAATCACCTCGATTTTGATTCCAGAGGTTATGAAAAATAAATTGATGTGAGATTCTCAATATAATAAATATTATTACTTTGAAAACAAGAGGGACTAATATTCCGCTCGATGATACCAAAGCTTTTAACAATAGCCGGCGGAGCAGCAAGACGAAGGATGGACAAATTGTCTTGTCACCAATCTATTTAATGGTCAAATAGAGATTTAGAAAGTCCAACTGAAAAGCCACCTGTTTGGTTGTTATCATTTTAACGGACTGAGAGTTTTTGCTGCTGGATTCCACGCCAAATCAATTACAAACTTTGTTTGTAGAGAATGTACCATGCTAATATGCATATGACAACGGGTTCATTTTTCTCTTATCCTATTTCCTTTTCCGTAACTAGATTTTCTGGCACAGGCGTCACTCTTTGGTCGTTTTTTCGTATTTTGAAAAAATATTCGGAATATATCTACCATCAACAATTAACCATTAGATTAAAGCATACAATTAAATGCCCCAATGGGGCATAATTGATGAATAGAAAAGGTGTTGTGTTGTATCATGACAACGCGAGGTTAATTGGGAAGTTATGATTCATCTTGACCATCGAATATATTGTGTTTCGTTCTCTGCAGTATATGTAGTATCTAAATGGCGTAAAAGTTAACTTCAACAAAGACCAGTGAAAGTTACTTAACGTATGAGGAATAAAATATGGACAAAAAAAGTAAAAAAAAATGATTTATTAATCAAACAATTTTGATTTACAATTTATTTAAATCTTTAATTCTTAGACCAATCGAAGAGCGCCTTAGACCGCCTGCGTTCCTGATGTATCGATCTTCTTTAAATCTATTTTTATCTTTCTAATCGAACATTCAACATTTTTGACGACACGATATCCGTTGCTGTATAGGGTGTCACAATAACCGGTTCAGATTTGACATATCGGTTATTTTGGCTCTGGCAACACTAATGTCATTCTTTTTTTGACAGAAGCTCAATTTATTATTTCTAGTTGACGAAATTAGTCGCTTAACGCTTCAACAAAAGTGGGAAATGTTGGAAATTTACTTCCACAACATTTTGCTCAAAAAATCATCTTTTCGGACGAGGCGCATTTCCATCTCGATGGGTTCGTGAACAAACAAAATTGTCGCATTTGGAAAATCCACAAGGATATGTGAAGAAGCCAATGCATCCATTGCGTGTTACTGTCTGGTGCGGCTTGTGGCGTGGCGGCATTATTAGGCCATTATTTTTGTGGCCATATCTTGAATATATTGGTTTGGACGACCTTTCGTTCCAGTAAGATGGTGCGCCATGCCACGCTTCGGGCGTTACAATAGCAAAACTGCGTCAACAATTCGATGGCTGCATTATCAGTCGAAATGGTGCTGTGATTTGACGCTTTTGGATTTTTATTTGTACGGTGCCGTGAAAGACAAGTGTTATACAGACAATAAACAAACAATTGAGCATTTAAAAGCCAATATTGAAGCAACCACTACCGAAATAGATCCGCACACAATCCAAAATATGCTCAGAAATTGAACCGAACCAATGGAGTACGCCAAGAACGGCCGCGGCTCCCATTTGAATGAAATCATTTTCCATAAATAACCAAGAGGATTGTACTTTCAAATAAAAAAATAAATTTGGAAATATATTAAGCCGTTTTTCTTTTATTAAATTTTTACATTTGAACTTCTTATTAGGACACCCTTTATATCATTCTCTTCAAATTGGCCCAAAAAAATTCAATTGGCCTTAGTTGTGGAACATTTGGTGGGTTATAGTCTTTAGGGATAAATTCGATTCTGCGTTGACGTTGCAAAAAAATCACTTTATCATTTTTATGACATTTATCTACAAATTTTTGAAGCACAGGTAAACATTTGTTAGTGTATGTTTGCGCATTAGCGGCGGCCAAACGACTTTTGAAAAAACTGGGTCGCTGACACCTCGTCGTTCGCTAATAGTCAACCACAACATAACTCTACCTGGAAACTTAGTCGGGAGACTCGTAGTACTATTTTGGCTGTCATTCTTTACCTTCAACAGTGAAATAAGTTTCATCATCGATCACACATTTATAAGCTGAAGAAGCAGCCAAATATGTTTGGGAAAGCACTCTTAATCTACACTTGATTGTAGCTATTTGTTTGGCTGTAGTTGCTGGTGCCAACTTTTTAGGTTTGCGATATATATTCACCTTGTAAATATTTCTTGACAGTTTTTGGGTCAACTTGATATTTTTTACCCAGCTGTCTGTACGATTTTGCAGTTTGACCCACCGTTTAATATTTCAATTTCATTCGAACTTTCCTAGCTTAAAGTTGACATTTTTTGCGAGAACCGGGTTTTCTTTCCACAGGTTCTTTATTCGAAAACTGTTTAATTGTTTAGTAGATAAACGATTTTTTTGAAGCTCCTTAAGTAGTGAAAAATTTCGTTCTTTCAAGTTATTTAAAAACAAGGATAATTTTAGTTTTGGTTGTACAATATACAGGTGCATTTTACATTTGTCCATATTTTATTCCTCATACGCTAGTCGAACTTTCCACTTCAATAATAGAAATTATATCAAAGGAAAAATCATTTTCCTTCAATAATGGCATCAAAATTCGACTGGGGAATATTGCTAGAAGGATTTTAGATGATAACCAAATTAAAGCCTGATGGCTACGGCACGTGCCTACTCGTATTACGGCTAGGTAAAAGAGTTTAAGATGTAAAATAAAAAACTTATTCTACTCCCCTTAATAATCTTATACTATAAAAAAAATAAAAATTCCTACTGCTCAACTATTTATTGTCTGTCAAAAAATTGAAAGTAAAATTTTTTTGGCAAAATTATACTTTGGGAAAAATTGTTATATGATTGAAGATTTTCTAATAAATTTTTAGAATTAAATAAGAAAACGTAACTTTTACTTACTAAAATGTGAGAATACGTATTTAAATCTACATTGGGGACTATCTCCTACAGTAGTAAATAAATCATTATACCCATTCAAAAATACTTGGATTATTTTTAAATTTATTTATTTATAAATAACTTTTTCAATTATTTTAACACATTTACGTTAAAAAAATATAAAAAGTTGCTAGAATTCATTAATCCATAAAATTTATTAAAAATATTCAAATTTAACAAGAATTTAGCGAAACATTTCATTATACGCACTATTATAAAATTACAAAAAAATTGTCCATAAAATATTTCAATATTTAATTTGCTTGCCATTTTGTTTAATGACATCAAACACACGTTTTGGCATGGATTGTATGAGATTATGCAAAACTTGGTCATCAATTTCGTCCTAGCAACTTGCAATAGTAGTTCTTAATTCTTGAATGGTGTTAAACTGTCTTCCATTTCTGTAAACTTTTCTTGCAAGTATTGCCCACAGGTTTTCCATTGGATTGCATTCTGGACTACAAGCAGGCCACTCCATTAAAGTAATCCCTCTGGACGCAAACCACTCCTTACACTTCTTGGAAACGTGTATAGCAGTATTATCTTGTTGGAATATGAAACTATCTTCAAAATTTTCTTCACTGTAAGAGACGAGTACACTTTCCAACATTTCTATGTACTCGTCGGAGTTGATTCTGGACGATGGGAAGCACAAGGTAAGCTTACCTTTAGATGAGATTGCTCCCCATACCATGACTGTACCCCCACCAAAATTTCGTTTTGTTCTTGGATCATCGGTAGAATTTAATTTATGCCATTAGCAGCTAAAACAATCTGGCCGATCGAGATTGAATTTTTTTTCATCCGAGAATATCACTGAGTTCCATTCTTCTTTGAAAACCATATGTTCTCGAGCCCATTTAAGGCGAGCTTCTATATGGCGCTTCGCGAGCCTTGGTTTACATAATGATTTCTTCCATTTAATAATTGAATCATTTCTTAATAGTCGTGCAATATGTTGTTTTGTGACGGGTAAGTTTAACTTAGCTTTAATTTGTTGCGAATTAAGGTGGTTTTTGGTTGCTTCATACTTTATTTTTCCAATATCCAGAGTGTTTAGTTGTTTATTCCCTTTTGGAGATTTTCTTTGGCCATATTTTATCGTATTTTTTAAAAAATTTCTAATGACTCCCTCAGATCTACCAATTTGCTTTGCAATTTTACGATTCGAAAATCCATTCTGCTTCAAAACAGAAATTTGGGCACATTCTTCGTGAGTTAGTGTCTTAGCCCTACGCATGATTTTAAATTTTAAAACAAACAACTTTAACTAACTTCTTTATGCTGGGTCGTACAAAACAATTGAAAATCAATTTAGTTTTGAAAAAAAAAACCGTGTGGATCGCAGATATATACGAATATTAACGTGCGCATAATGAAATATTTATCTAAAATCGTTTTTGTTTCAGCTAAAATCGCACAAACAAACAAATTACGGGGTAGATACTCGATCGGCTAGCAAGCAAGCAATTTGCTAGCCGAAATCCTGACTACTCAATCAATTATACCAAGAAAATTTGAGTTTCAAATTATATTTTTTATAAAATTTTTGTTTATTTTTGCAATTGCACAGTAAAACAACACAAAAATTTGCTGTTCATTTTTTTAAACCGCAAAATTTACTGTGCAATCGCAAAAAAAAAAACAAAATTTTTTGAAAAACATATTTTGAAATTCAAATATCCTCGGTGAAATTGATTGAGTAGCCAGGATTTCGGCTTGCAAATTGCTTGCTTGCTAGCCGATCGAGTATCTACCCCTACAACTAGATGGTGCATATATTTAAATAAAAACAAAAAACACAAATATGCAAAAAAAGTAATGGAAATTTCCAATTATTTTACATTTTACACCGGAAAAATATGATGCGTATAATGATATGTTTACCACTGAATAACCATAGCTTCTCTTTGATGTGCCGCATGGGTAATGCTAATTGAATCAGGCGGTGCAGTAGAGGTGATGCAGAAAAAAATCTGATTAAAATGAACGACGCTACATGTCGAGGCGATTCATTGGCGCCATTTAACCAATAAAACCTCAATGTCTATTCCATGCTGCAGAGTGATTCCTTAGGCCTAAAATTACATCACGATAGTATCCTATAGCTTCGCTGAGGGTCTCTGTAAGGCTGATAACCAACTTGAAAAACTTAGTATATAAGTATTTAAGAAACGAAAAATAGAACTACTGAATCCGACTAACCGCCTTCGACCTTTGGCTTTTGTATCTCGAGAACGGTTGGGATCTGAACGATCAGACCCAGGATCATTATTAAATACTCGTCCTCAGCGACTTAAAATGACTGGGTCGGGGCGGCATCTTAACACAGTCGGGCACTATCTCACGTATTGCGGCCCTAAATGAGGTGGGAATCATCATAACATATTGAGCACAAAAAACTGCGAAGAATTCTACTAACTCATCTCGAAATATATAATTTTGACTCATTTAGAGGTCAAAATTTAATAATTCGATTATCCAATGAAACACCCCACTGAACCTATTGATGATGAAACACGAGATGAATTGTTTGGCTAGATCGACACAAGTATTTTACTCGATCTCAAATTAGTGACATAAGAATTACCCGTGTCATGTTGACGCTAAAAGATCAAAACAGGCGTACAACTCAACCATAAAGCATCTTCAATAAAAGCGTGAAATCAGATCACCTGTGTAACAGCGAGACTTGCGGGTTCTACGGATCAATTATCGCACAAACTTAATCGTAATATGTCGCTCAATCAGAATTGGTCAAACGTAACAAAAGAAGAACGACGATTTTGGGCGCCATTGAAATATGTAAAGCAGATGCTATGCTATCGGCCTACAAGGAAGGAGAACTTGGCTTCAGATCAATCGGCTAGCACAGAACACACCTGGGTGGAAGGGGTTCGTTTCCGCGGTATATTTAAGGTAGATTGAGTAAGTATTTTGGTTTATAATACGTGAACCCCAATTAGAGTGAAGAACTCATGGGACGTCCCCATCTTCCAAGCCAGTACTATATGCTGGCATGGAGCAATACAATGTGCAGATGGTTCTACGTAAATCGGACCGAAGCCGCTCACTATGGCACATTTTAAAACAGGATGTAATAAAACAGGACATCACAAAACAGTACATGGTACGAAACAGGACCGATAAAAAGAGTACATCACAAAACAGTACATGGTACACTAAAGTACATGTTACTGAACGTTAAGCTAGAGGATTTTTTCAGCTTGATTTGATAAAATATTTTTTTTATTGAATACGTAGTAATTAGGCTATTATCAAGTGGATATTTGCCTTCACCTAGAGTAATTAGACTATATAGAATTATAATTGCTTTAAGTTTTAATAAAATATCCCTTCACCTAACAATATATAATATTATTTTAATTTAAATCGTTAATACTCGATCGTTGCAAAATAGATCAAAAATTTAAATATGTATGTAAATATATAAATAATATACATATTTATTTTATTTATATATTTATTTAAATTTTTGATCTATTTTGCAACAATAAGTAAAATTTAAACAATTTTTTGGAATTAAAACCTGCAAGATTAAGGACCTGTCCGAATACTGTAATAAATATTTCTATTGTAATAATTTTGACAAGATTCTGAATGCAACCAAATTATTACAACAGCTATGCGTAATAATTTTTGACGTAACTGAAATAATTTTTGTATTATTTCATTGTTGTTGTTGGAAATGCGCCATTTTTTGAATAACGAAATTAATTTCCTTAAGTTATGAATGTAGCAAATTATGGTTTGTTCAACTAAATTATACAATTATTGAAATATTTGAACCAAAATAAGTTTCAGTTATCTTATTTTCTGAATGCAATAACGTTTATTAAAATTTTTTAATAATGTCAAAAATATTTCAGAATTCGGACAGCAATCGAACTATAACAAATTATGGAAGAGAAAATTATTTCAGTAATGTCAAAATTATTACAGAAAATTAAATTATTACAGTATTCGGACAGGTCCTAAGTTATTAAAACCGTAAAATTAACTATTTTGTGGTGTTCTCTTTTAATACGTACTGTTTTGCGATGTACTCTTCCGTACCATGTACTTTAGTGTACCATGTACTGTTTTGTGATATCCTGTTTTGTGACATCCTGTTTTAGCACATCCTGTTGTGAAATGTGTCGTTTCGTATGAGACCAACATCGGACCTATTGCCGCACATCCTCGATTTGGTTACTGCGTAAGGAAGGACGTGAAAGCGAACCGCGAAACAGTTGAGAGTTCATCAATTTATCTTCATATTCTATTCTGACTTTAAAAAATCAGGAAACGTGCAAAAAGGAAACATCAAATTAGTGATATAAAATCGAGTGAAATTTCACCGCCAACACAGCGAGAAATACGATTTACCATTCTCTTCGAGGTCAAATAATGCCCTATCAATTGTGACTGTTGATGATGATCAAAATGATTACAAAGATTCTAGACTGGACATGTTTCTATATTTTGTGGAATTTATGCAGAAGTTGTAAGAAATTTTTGCACAGAATATGGAAGGAAAAATAATACGTCAATGGTCAATATTTTAAAAATTGTAGGAAAATTTGTGAAAATTGGTTCAGGCAGGATAAAAACGCAATATTCCACCGTACGATCGTTTAGAAGAAAATATTCGTGCTGTAAGTGTTAGTGTTAATAAGGTCCAAAAACATCAATTCGTTAAGGTTCACAGCAGTTAGAAAGTATGGATGACAAATTGGACATCCATATCCAGAATATGTTTCAGCAAGACGGTGCCACATGTCACACAGCAACAGAAACAATTATTCCGTTGCACGAAGGCTTTGGAAATCGAATAATTTCCTTAAGAGATAACATTAATTGACCACCTAGATCTTGTGATCTAACAACCCTAGATTGTTTTCTATGGGGCTGTTTGAAGGCAAAAATATATAGCCACAATCCACATACTCGTACAATTAACGACCTAAAGGAGGATATTATTAATTGTATTCAAGAAATTAACTAGCACTTACGCGAGAATAACATTCAAAATTTAGGTAAAAGAATGTAGGTTGCCATATAGGGCAGCAGGGCATTTTAAAGACTTACTTTCCATCACGAAACCGGAACCTTTGTACTATCATTTGAAGCAGAAATTTAGATACTTATCAAATAATTTATGCATTATTTCATATTTCCAGTGACACACTCCTATGTAAAATGTATTAGCAGCTGAAGTATTCGGGAAAACATTTCATTTTCCCAGAGATAGCCAGAATAGTTCTGGCTATCTCTGGGAAAATGAAATTGGCAAAAATATTTTCAAGTCCCATCTGACTTGATTTTTTTTCTGTCCTACTTAGGAAATACGTTTGGTATTAAAATTTGCGAAACATAGTTAAAAGGGAAGTTTTTATTCGCAGAATAGTGCAATGCTACGTATGTCTCTTGATTTAGGCATGTGAAATATCACTTGAACATGTTTAGCAAACGTGAAATGTAGAAAGAAGAACAAAAAGAAGGAACATTACTCGACTTAGATATCTTGTCAAAAATTTATTTATCAAATAGGCATAAAAATATATTTTGAAGTTCTTTAGTAGCTTTTTGTTGAAGTACAATAATTAGAGCAAAAACTGCTATCACGAATTTACTCACCCGCGATGACCGAAGACTATCAAAGACGGATGGAAAACCTAGTTCCAAAATCTGCTAAATCGGAATGGCGAAGTAACCCCATTAGAGCAATTACTCCACCAGGTGAAAAGGTATATATATAGGCAATATATATTTATATAGCAATATATATAGGGACGAACTGTAATTAGAAATTTCTCCTAAATCCACCACTGTATACTTTTTTAAATTTAAAGTTATTTGTGTTTTAGTATTTTATATATAATATGCGTAACAGAGAACAATCTAGTGCAGTTCATTTATAAATTTTGATTTGAAAAACGTTAAAAGGCAAAAATTATAAGGACAAAAGTGAAATTTAACATAATTTTTTTAAATTTTGAGGTAAAAATAAAAAATTTCGTACTTTTATTATTAGAAATTTTTATAAATGGCTAATATATTTTCTGTAGGTTATAATTACAAAATGCCATGAGAAAAACAATTAACCAAGGCAAAATTGATGCTTTTTATGAAAGTGCCTTGACATTACGTGAAATTGCTAGCAGAATATATGGAAGCAAAACCCTTGTGCATAATTACGTAACATTACGAGATAATTATGGCATTAAAAAGTGTTGTGGTCGTAAATCAACGATAACTGATCGTGATAAATGAGAGATTAAAAGACTTGCAGTTAAAGATTCAATGTTTCCTGCACAGATAGGGCAGTATCTTCGACCTCCAATTAAAAAAAAGTGTATTCGGCAAATTTTAAAAGAATTGGAACATCTGAAATACATGAAACGAGATGCTCGTCCGCGACTTTTATCAAGGCATAAAATCGAGGTTTACCAATTTTGGGATGAGGAGTGTGGCATAATGTCATATTTAGCGATGAGAAAAAGTTTTCACATGACGGCCCTGATGGTTGACAATAGTATTGAAGGGATATTCGTTAGAACAGGCTACTCGTCAATCACGAAATTTTGAGGGTGGCTCGCTGATTTTATGGGGAGCATTTTGTTACACAGAACGTTCTAAAATTTGTTTTGTATCAACAAAAATAAATGCTTCCAAGTATATAAATCTGTTAGACGTTTTAGTTGATTTTGAGGATAATACGCTTGGTCCACATTGCGTATTGCAGCAAGATAATGCTGCAATACATTCAGCTCGACTGATAAAATCATTTTTTCAGAATAGAAAAATATTGATCAAAGTTTGTTGCAAAAACATAACAACTCGATGCCTCGTCGTCTTCAATGAGTTATTATAAAAGCAGGAGGTAATACTAATTATTAGAATAACAATAAGATGCTGATATAATACAGATTAGCAAACTGTCCTTATAAATATTACCTACAGGAATTTTTTGTTTTGTTTTTTAAAGATAATAGTTCATTCGAAATCCAAAATGTGGCATAATTGAATTCTTATTTTAAATATTCAGTTGTTTAATTAAAATTTTGTTCCTATATATAATGCCTCCCCTGTATAATTTTAGTAGCGTTGAAAATTTTAAAGACCTCAGATTAGTAATAACATAGTTAACTGTAAATATAGAAGCCCAATCGGAGCCGGATAACTGATTTTCTACGCCCAATCAAGGTTATTGCGATCTAGAGAGCTGGACCCTCACCTCTGATAGCTGTATAATGTTATCTACTTTCAAAAGGAAGGTCATTCGTTCAATCTTTGGTTCAATTGCAGTTGCGATTAACGAATATCACATTCATATGAACCACAAGATAAAGCAATTTTTCACAGGTTGCAATATCATCGGATTCATCAAATCCAATCGAGTTAGACGGCCGTGCTGGGCCACGTTGCAAGGTCTCCACAACAACGTATGATTAATAGTGTTCCAGGCTGCGTGACGGCGTGACGACAGGCGTGACGACGTCGAACGACACCTACATTTAATAGGACTTCGAAACTGGATGGCGAGAGCGATGGATCGAGAGGGATGGAGGACCAGCGCAGCCGGCAAAATCTCTTCAGGGGATGTGAAAGCTAGAGAGAGAATTTTAATTTAATATTTATGCTACTAGTTCTTAAACTACAGCAAGAGAAATTGCGTAGTTGTATCGAGCTGGGTAAGCCTTATTAATCGCTAGGACGACATCGATTCGATTATTGACCCAGAGAGGACACATCACACTTACTACAGCATCATGTTCCATGGTGGATTTCGAGAAGTTATTCTTTAAATTTAGACTCACTCGCAGCAAAGAAATAAGTTTGGACTCGAAAAAGCAGTTAAACAATTTTTTTAATAAACAACAGCTACATATAAGCTCAAAGATATTGGTTCAGGTGTACGTACTTACTAATCAATAAAACTAAATTATAAAGGCTTGTACAAACAAACGTATTTTGTAAGTGAATAATGTAAAATGTGTAATTCCAGATTAGATACTTAGCATTTAGGTCAATTACTTGTAATTTTTTTTTAAATATTAAACAAAATATAAATTTCAAATTTAAAGAATTGTTGTCATTCATAATCGTTTGTTTATTGAACTATTTAGCACAGTGGTGTTATATAACCGCACACAAAAATATTGTAAACATTTTTAGCAATTTTTAGTAAATTTGTGTATGAAAAGAAAAGTACAATATTACATGAATTCAGCCGAAAAATACAATGAAAGCAACAATGAATTTCAATATTATAATAAATATGTCATTTTTTTTAATTGTGTGCGATTGTACACGATTACATCAAATTCGCTCTACGAAATTACAAAATCAATAAGAAAATTAAACACGACATGAAATTTTCCATGGTCATATTCTATAATATGTATAATTTATTCGAGTTTTCGACTATCGTTATATGCGAGCAACACAACAAAACTAATGCATAAAAAAAATTTGCCAAGTATTGATTTTCATACTGGAGAAAACAGCTGAATCCAGCGGACAGATAACAAACATAATCTTCATTTTATATTGTCTTGGTTGGGTAGGTATAATAAAATGTACCACCTCGTTTCGAAAAGCTGCAAATTTTGAGAAAGATCAACATAAATATTTTACGTGCCAACCTGAATAAATACCAACACGCACAAACAAAACAAAACGAGTAAAATGTTGTTTTTTTGTTAATGTTATTAATGTATGTAGTTGGAAAATGAATATGACCTTGTGTATAATAATAACAACAACAACAACAATAAAACTAAAGAAAAGAATTATGTATCTACTATCACGTTCAAAAGTATTTAGGCAATATATTTTTTAACATAGGATTGGAAACAATCGATCTCTCTGAAGAATACAAAATCAGAACGGGCATGCTTTACCTTTAAAATGGCATTCGAATATACAGGGTGTTTGGCAAGTGGACCAACTCAATTTTTTAGCAGATTGAGGGAGGGGGCATTTGGAAGCTTTCATCCCATGAAAATGATGTCCTAAGTGTCAGGGTAACTGTGATATATTTTTAATTTTTTTTTTAAACTACCCAAAATTTCATCTTTAAATGGTCATAACTTTTTTGTTTGTAGTCGCAAAGGTACGAAATAACTTTTATTGTATTCTGCAATGTGATTTTATTCAAAATACAATTCTAACCCGATTTAACGAATCTCCGATTAGACGATACCCGATTTTGCCGCATCCTATTATAAGAAAGGAAAATATCCGATTTTACAAAAACTTAAAAAACTTGAAAATTTATTGCATAAATATAACTGCAAAGTGTCAACCAATGGATCGAAATTTAATCCAAATGATTAAACCCTTTTACGGACGCACCATTATTTAAGGATAGTTGTTACAGGACACGTACTATATAGTTTAGATTCTTGACCATTTTAGTCAAACCGGCTATAGTACAGATTATATTACAAAAAAAACAAATTGGGGCACAATGAAAACAGAAACGTTTCCTCTGAGACAGTGTTTTTTTATTATTTTGTTTGTGTCGGTATATACCGACGTGTCCGCGAAAAGGTTAAGTACACAAAAATATTAATGCTAGAGGTAATGTTAAATAGAACAAGTTGATATTTAGAACATAGGATCAATATTGAAAACAATTAATATCAAGGATGCGGTATTTGGTTTGCACGAACCATGAGGATTATGCTTCTTTGGCTTTTCTAAATAATTGATTTGAACTTCGGGTGGCTGAAATTGAAGAAGAGCGGAATTGTTGCAATAACTTAACAGATAATGATATTACATCGATAGTTTTAGAACAATCCGAAGAACGCGAAAATCAAAATAATAGAAGGAGGAAGCAGGATGAATCAGCCCCTTCTAATACTTCAGCAGAAAAAAATATGAATCCTCAAGTAGCCGTAGACAGTGATTCCACTGCACACAATCATCTAAAAGCTGTAAGCAATTTGAACGATGTAATAACTTGGGCTGAAAATAATTATATAACCCTTAACGGACTAATGCCGCCATATAAGCGGCTTGGCACTTATGCTTACTGGGTCCAATGCCACGTATATGGCAGCAATAAACATTTTATTATTTTTGTTACTGTTATTATTGTTATATTTACTAGTAACGCGTTAAGTATTGTGCCATGTCTTTTGCCGTTTATGCGTACGTGCACTTGTTTTCTCATGCAAATTCAGTCTTACTTTAATTTTTCAAGAGAGCGTATGCATTGCAGGAGTTATTTAACACAGTTTAGTTTATTATATTTTATTTTGTTTAAAACCGTAAAATATGGCCGGAAAATCTGCAAAAATAATACACGATGATAACATTAATTTCAATGATATTATAGAAGTAGTGACGACGAATTTGAATTCGGTATTTTGATTGATAAAAATTAAAATCGGAGATGCATTACATTTTCAGACTATAGTAGTGATAGCGAAGTACATACTTCATAGAGCGAGAAGAAGAATACCAAATATAAGTTACAATGCGGATGAAGAAGATGAACATGATACTTCTGATGAGAGTACCGAATGAAAAGATGTTGCAGAAGTTGAGGACATTCCACCTCGGATACCTTTCAATATTTGTTCAAAGGTTCCAGGTTGAATATGATAAACAATAAATTCATTTACACAAAAGCATCTTCGGGCTCACGCGGAACGCCCAACCGGAGCGTCCATTGTGGAGAACCTCTTGAGATCTGAACGCCTATTCGAAAATAAGACTACAAGTTTCTCTTGGTAAGAAAAATAGCTTGGACCTGGTGGGAAGTAAACCTGAAGAATGGAAGAATACTTCCGGACCGTTAAGGGCTAATTTAAGTGATATTCTAACTTTGCGGAAAATTAGAATACGCATAATAGCTTTAGAAAATTAGTTTGACTCGTTCGAGATTTTAATTTTTTACCCAAATGAAAATATCAGTATTTTTTGACTAAAAAAAATAAATTATATGTAATGAATTCCTGAACCAAAAATAGTAAATAATATAATTTTTAATTAAGAATGTGCTATTACATTTTAAGTTTTATTTTAATTAATTCAAAACTAATGATTGATATTTCCTAAAAATTTAAAATTCATAAACCCTTTTTAAAAAATATCCGATTTAGCGAATGTCCGATTTAACGAAAGCAAAGTTTTTTGTGCCTTACGCTAGAGATACTATTTTGCAGACCTAGAAATTCACAGATGTGAAGTCTGGGGACCGAGCGGGCTAAGGAATAGGGCCATCTCTACTAATCCATGAGTTTGGAAATGAATCATCCAAGCTAAATTCTTAAGAATTTTTTGTTGCGTTTGTCTTCGATATTGCTACGATGCCTAACTTTAGAAACCAAGAGTTTGCTGACATGTTGACGTATGGCAGTTCTAATTGCAATGCGTGTGAAGCAAGAAGAATTTATCAGGAGCGATATCCAGTTCCATGGGATGGAAGCTTCCAAATGACCCCCCAATCTGCCAAAAAATTGTGTCGGTCGGCCTGCCAAACACCCTGTATAGTCCAAGTATACCTCAATGATCTGTCCTTGGGCCCTTTATTGTTCATATATTTAAAAGTTACATCTTTAGACAAAATTTCAAAGATGAATTGGTACCATTCGCTGATGATCTAGCATATCTGTATAAGAGATTAGTACTAAGTACCAAAATGAGTATACAAAAATGAATTCTGGTATAAATATAGCGCGGTCCTGGTTAACTAGTCATCAAATGATCGTTAGTAACAAATATAAAGAATTGGATTTAAACTGAAAATTGTTTCTAGTAACCTTAATTTATAATTAAATTTCATACTATGCTTCGGTAAATACTGCAGTAAAAAGTATAGAATATCTTTTTGGGGAAGTGCTGTGACAGTTGCTAAATGAAAAAAAAGCAATGCTTAGGATAGTTAATGGATTTAAAAAAAACACATTCATCGTGGCCTATATAACGAATAACGAATCTATCTATAACGATATAACGAACTTGTTCAATATATTGGGCTTCAATAACAATATGAAATCCAAAATAAGTGACACTTAATTTTATCTACAGTATAATAGAAATACCTAAATAGGCCATTTGATACTTCTACTATAAAGTTATTAACGTTACTCGTAATTGACTAATGGTGTTATGATGGTATTATGACTCTGGCTTGAAAAAAGTGCAGTAAAAAAAAGTAAACGGTGAGTCGGTGACTAGGACAGAAACAACTAAAATGAATGAGACAACTCAATCAATTGTTCAAATGTCATGTTCATTTTGTTGGTAAACAAACATTTTGTGTACCAATAAAAATGTTAAAAATTATCTGAAACGGTTATCAAATCACTTCAAATAGTTTTAGAATACAATATTTTTGTTTAATTTGCATAAAAATATTCGTTTTGACTGTATTTGATAAAAAAGTCGATGTCAAAAAAAAGAATCAAAATTGAATTCTTCTTGCTCGATTAACTGCTAAAAAATATTGAGCAACAACTTTTTTCTGATATTTCATTTTTTTTGTCATGACTAGGCTACTGTGTATACACTCACTGTCATTAAAATTATGTATACCTATTTTTTTCCCTTTAATTGGATTTTTCAGCGGCTGAAAAAGTTGAAAAAAGCCAGTATCATAATACCATAAGATGTTAAACACAAAACCTCCTTCCAAAATCCAAATAGCATTGTATTATTGGGCAGTTCTGATCAGTTTCGGGTATCATAAATATTTCTTCCGATTTTTAACGTGGTTATGGCGTTTGTGACTTTGGTTGTTTAAACATTTTATAGTACGAAAAAGCGCTGACGAAAATATCAAATGAGTTGAAATTTCTGAGTCACCGAGCATGCCCGAATCCATTTTATCTTGAGAAAGTACCAACCATCAAACGATACATGTCAAAATTTCTTGACATTTCGATCAAAATTCATTAAATTACAGTTGTTTAGTAAAGCTAGATTTTATATTTTCGACACAATGAAAAATAAAGAATTTCGTGGGTTGCAAATTTTTTTTTTATGGTAAAACAGTATCGATCAAGCAAAGGATTTAATAAATGTTATGGCGTGTCATACGAAGATCGATGATGTAACATGCTCTGGGCTGGGATGTTGTACGATCACTTTTTCGACTTTCGACTTAGCTTGTCTTAATTTTCAGGAATCAATTAACATTCTATTTCGTGTAAACAATTATGTGTTTTATATCGCGATTTCCATCTCTTGATATAATTGTGAGCTTTCTCTCTTTTCTACATATCACGAAAAAATTATTTGGTGATAAATAGAGTACATTAATCTAGTAGTTCAAGGCAAGTTTGTTTATAAAAATTGTTGATTTTAATCTAATTCAAAAAATGGTGGTAATATTAGAAATTTATAAAAATTTCATTGTTTGAAGGATCTTAATTATCATAAACTTTGGCTGTGTGCCAAACTTAAGGTAAATCATTTACTACGGCAAAAACCGGTTTTAGGATAGATTTTTCGATCAGTTTGCCATGGAGTTTTTGAAAAATAAATGAATTTACCGAAAAATTGACTTAAAATTGACTTTTACCCGACTATTGGCCCGCAGCCTATAAGTACCATATATTAAATAGCTTACTATATAATTATATAGGACGGACGTATTTTTTTCTCTTAAGGGCTAGTTATATAGCGGAAAACGAAACGGACCGAAATGAAACGAACGAATTGAATACATAAAAACATACTAAAATAATTATATAGAAGAAACGAAACGAAAACGGACGGAGAAATTGATTCAATTCAATTTGCTTTCGTTTCGTCCTTGCGGTTATACACTATCGGTTATGATTTTTTTTTGTTATCCTTACAAGCACATGTCAAATTGTTAAAATATTTTGTATTTTGATTGGTTTCAAACGCAGTGTATTTAGTTTGCCAACAATAAAATGGATTTTCCGAGATAGTTTTCATACACACGAGAAGTAAACTTCAAATAATATAAAATTAGAAACAAATATGAAAATGTCAAAATCGTTTTCACTAATTCGTCTATATAACCATGCCTCCTTCGTCTTTCGGTTTCATTTCATTTCAGTCCGTTTCGTTTCCGTTTATATAACTAGCCCTTTATTCTATCGCATTTCCGTAATTAGATTTTTTGCCACGGTGTCACTTTTGTCGTTTTTTTCTCGAACTTCGAAAAATATTCGAAGTAAATCAAATACTGTTAAAAAGTTCACGATTTTTGGTTTGGTTGTCAAAAAGTGTGAATAAATGAACCAAATTGGGCTTTATCCGGATCATATATCATTTATATACATGCAAAAAGCGTTGAATGGATTCCCGAATTGACTTACTATCCCAGAGGGAAAAATATATTCCCATCAACTGATAGCCGTTTCAATGAATTTCCGAATCCTCCGCTACTTATATAGATATAATATGTGCCGAATTGTTAGGTCTTCCGATTGGCCCGCAGGTGGTTGCAAATAGTATTTTAGACATTATGATTAAGGGTTATACAATAATACAAATGCAACAGGTACATAGCTGGATAATGGTAATAGATTTGATTATGGCTGCTTTGCTCGAATCTTATTGGAACGTTATATGTGATCGTCTCCAAGAAATAATATCATTACCACATATGTTGAAATGGACCTATTGACATTCCCCGTTCGAATGTTTAATTTTAAATTGGTTAAAGAGGCGATGTTATGTCATTTGCCATGACCCATTCGATACTGCATCACTTTGGAGCAGCACAATTGAGAATCATGCCGGATTACGTTAAAGATAAAGTAGAACCAAACCAATAATACACACTGAATACCAATTGATTTATTTGTGTCACTTGGTTGGGCCATTCTTGTAGCGCTTCGAAAACGAACGGTCGAGTATGGTTATGACAATTACAAATATGTTGTATGAAATAACTGGAGAGGTGAATAAAAATCGAGTATCATCCCAATGGTTGTACTTGGATCAAATATGTGATCTGATTTATCACATCAAATACTTGTATGTCGGGGATAGCATGAAACCGGATTTGGAAGGATTGTATGGCGGCTAAAACGGGCATTACAAAGTTGGTTGAGATTTATTATGCATTTAAACATCGACGAAATTGGTGAGGATCAAATGATGTGTCCATAACAAATGTCCCAACACCTAAAACACACGCGCAAAAAATTGCAGCAAAACCTCATGTTCAACAAATGACGCAAAAGATGGTTGCATCTCAACAACTGCCGTAGCAGCAACCACAACAACCCTATGCTTTTTATGAACACAATTATGATCGCGGGCCAGAAAAGGGATATAATATAACTTTAGTATTTCAGTCAATAAACAGTCTTCTCTCCAAAAGAAAGAATCACGAAAATTATTCATTCTAAATGCAATAAAAACAACAAAAATATCTTTATTTAACTTCAAGACAAAAAGATTTTACTGTTCACTGTTAATTAGTTCATAACATTGGCGTATTGCGTCGCTTAGCACCATAGGAAGTTGATTCAAATCCCTTACAATAACATAGTAAGGGAATAGGAATGATTCCAAATACGAACTCATCGATATTGTTTCCTTATCCGTACCAAATGTCGGTACTTGAATATCAAGCAACAGCTTAAGGATAATCCTAAATTACTTTGGAGCTTTTCTCATTCTCTAACATCCAGAACGGGTTTCCCTGCCACTACGAAATATGGGACCATAGTTTCCCATAATAGCGATGTTATTTGTAACCTCTTTGCTAAATATTTTGATTCGGTATATCCGCCTAATAGTATCTCAGGTAGTATTTCATCAGTGATAAATACAAATCTAGATTATTATAGTAAGGTGGCATACTTTACATATGATGATGTTTATTCTGTTCTTAATTCGCTTGACACTTGTAAAGGCCCTGGCCCAGATCAAATTCCAAATTATTTTATTTTTCACTTGAAGGAGCAATTAGCGTTACCATTGTCAATAATTTTCAACTTATCGTTAAATTCTGGAGTTTTTCCGACCACATGGAAATCGGCATTTCTCATTCCCGTATTCAAAAAAGGTGACAAAAGCGACATTGTAAATTATAGGCCGATATCAATTCTAAATGCGTTTAGCAAAATATTTGAAAAGTTAGTGCATAAAATTATTTTCAATTTAGTTAGTAACAGGATAACAAATGTACAACACGGATTTTTTGCAAAGCGATCGGTACTAACTAACCTGTTAGAATTTTCAAATTACATTTTCAGCAAAGTTGACATGGGTCTTCAAGTTGATTGTATTTACACTGATTTTGAGAAAGCTTTTGACTCTGTGTCGCATGACATTTTAGTTGATAAATGTTATAATATTGGATTGTCGTCACAAATATGTAAGTGGTTATCTTCCTATCTACGAAATAGAATTTTGAGTGTTAAATTTAATGGTTCTTTTTCTGTGCCATTCTCACCTACTTCCGGCGTTCCACAAGGATCAACTTTAGAACCATTGCTATTTATCATTTTCATTAATGATATTTCTAAATTGTTACAGTGCCCTCACCTATTTTATGCTGATGATTTAAAAATTTATAAACTAATTACTAGCCACTCCGATGCTTTTTTGTTGCAATCTGATGTTTATAAACTGCACTCATGGTGTATAGTAAATGAACTTAATTTAAACATAAAGAAATGCAATGTTATTTCCTTTACGAAAAAAATTTCTCCTTTGCAGTGTTCTTATGATATATCTGACACAATATTATGTAGGGTAAATCAGATTAACGACTTAGGTGTTATCTTTGATTCTAAATTATCTTTCGATACGCATATGGACAAGTTACGCTGCAAAGCAAATAATTTACTTGGTTTTATTTTTCGTAGAGGAAAGGAATTTCGTGACCCTAATCTACTAATAAGTCTCTTTAACTGTTTGGTAAGAAGCTTACTTGAATACGCATCACAAATCTGGAATCCTTTCTATGACAAACACTCTGACCAAATTGAGCGCATACAAAGAAAATTTACTCGTTACCTAGTTTCTAAGTTTATGCCGCACGTTGGGCACATTTCCTATGGTATAAGATTGAAGATTTTCAATTTGTTAGCCTTGGATATTAGAAGATTAATTCTAGATGAAATGTTACTATATAAAATCGTAAATTTTAAAATTGAAACGACTGTTTTATCCGAGATTATGTTCTATATCCCTGCCTATAATATTCGTAGTAACCAACTTTTCCTGCCTAGAAGATCTAGAACTAATTTAGGTCTAGCTAATCCTATAACCAAATTTCAGCTATTTCACAATGAGTTCGTCAATTCTTTGGATTTGTTCTTACTGTCACTTCGTCAATACAGATTGCATCTCCGCGGCATGTCGATTTGAATTAGTGCCTTATTTTACAGTTAGTTTAAGTAACTCAATGTTTAATTGCTGGGGGGTACCTTGACAGTTTCCGCTAGTTTTTGTTTCCTAAGTTGATACTTCAGTCTGTTTTTTTTTGTTTTTTTGTATTGCTAGTAAATATTTTATTTTTTATATTTTTGAATATTTCTGCTATGTATAAAAATATATTAAAACTTGTTATTTTTTTCTGGAATATTGTGGGACACATAAATGGATTTTTTCTGTGTGTTTCCCTATGATAGAATAAATAAATAAATAAATCAAGCATCGAGTGTTTATTCTCTGGATTGTTGATAATAACGTACACAATAAAAATATGCTCAAGCCGCGCTAATTTAGCAGCATTTTTGAGTTTTTACTCGCCCTCACTGAATATATTTTGACCATTACTTGTGATAAACAACGGATTCTAGAATAATCCGTTTCCAGACGAACAGTCGTCGTCCAAATTCGATACACGTACAAAATTCTATATTTTCGCTATCCGAATCTGATTCTGCGCAAAATTCAACGTATTCACTAATTACAAACCATTAAATTGTTCATGATAGTTAAGAATAATTTGCGGTTTCTCACCAAACGAAATCACATTTAGTTTTCCGCTCTTGAGCAGAATTAGCACCTGCGATACCAACGATATTGATTCTAGTGTGAAATATTTGGACTGGTTGTGATAAATCGATTTCGAATCATCAATGTCGTGATTTTATAGTCACGCAACCATTTTTGTTTTGCGACATTTGGTAACATTGTATGGAATAATTTGGATCATTGGCTCAATTGTCAATATTATCAGAAGAATTACTGATATTTTTACATAAGAATTGATCATTTTCGAACTATTATGTCGGTTAGGTTTCTGACATTTCTCTTGTGCGGCAAGCAAAACTAAAATATACGCAAGCAATACTACATTTATTGAGAATTGGTTAAACCATAACGGATCAATTAAATTGCATAATGGTCCCTGAACATTACATGCCCCTCCTAACAAATACGGTTAGTTAAAAGCAAATGTATTATTAACAGCACAGCACGAACCCGATAATTTTCGAAACGAGAAAATTTCGTTTCTAACTGTCCAGTCAATATAACAATTTGGAAATACATCATTGGTTCTCAACATTATTTTCTGCAGATCAGCATACGTTAAATTTTTAATATCAAAAGAATTACTGATAATTTTACATAAGAATTGATCCACATGTTCATACTATATCGAGTGCTTTTCCTTAATATCACAAAATCACATCATACAGTATCCCGCTTTTCACTATGAAACGGTTGAGTTCAATTCGTCGTTTATATTCAATTTTAGCAAATATTAAATCGAATTAAAATTAAATAAAAATAAAAATTTATAAATTTGTAACATATAAATTTACAACAATGCATGGTATTGAAATTCCAATTCTACTTTTTAGTTACTGTGCTTGTCACTAAAGTTTTCCAAATTATTTTTTTTGTTCTAAATGTTGCCAACTTGTATATTTTATTTTGAGTTTTTTGACATTTTCTGCAAAATTAATACATACTCCGTGTGTCCACTGACATAACAAATCGGTATATTTTTGACATATTTTACCCCGGCTAACTTCGCTTCAGTAAAATATCCCATTTTTTTTTGATTACACGAGTGAACGCGTTTATTTTTGGCTTGGCATATAAATTTGACCGTTCAGTTTTTTAAACGTCAATTTCCTGTACAAGTGAATTAAATATATTCCTAAAGTGTTTAAATTTTAATAAAATATTAACGAAAATGTTTATGATTGAAT
This sequence comes from Nephrotoma appendiculata, assembly GCA_947310385.1. Taxonomy (NCBI): domain Eukaryota; kingdom Metazoa; phylum Arthropoda; class Insecta; order Diptera; family Tipulidae; genus Nephrotoma; species Nephrotoma appendiculata. The sequence continues at coordinate 213,070,969 of OX371225.1, read as the reverse complement.
CAAGTTTAGCCGGCTATTAAAAATTGAGTTTTTTCAAAACAAATCTCAGATGTCAAAAAAACCCGAAAAATCCAAAACAAAGTGGAGTTAAAAATATACCGATTTATAGGCACCGCTCGCCTTGTATCTCAAAAAACCCGGATATTTTTTATCCTCTTGTACATGAGTGAAAACTAGGACTATTGACAAACGTTTTGTATTGATTTTTTATGTTAAATATTTTTAATAATACATGCTAATAATACTAAATAATATTTAGTTTTCAACAAAATAATAATTGTAGCATATTTGGTTGTGGTTTTAGTGTATCGATTATAATGAGCTCATACAAAAAAAATAATCGCAAATGTCAAACAATTCTCGCAAAAGTCAAACACTACCAACTTTCAAAAAACAAATCACGAGAATTCATTGGTTGCTTCTTTTGACCAAAAATTGAATTGAATATCAATTTCAATTCCTCGGTCAAATGAAATGCCGCTTTTTTTATTTTGACAACTAAGCTACACAGTTAAATTTAGGTTTACTTTTTCACTAGCTGTGTTGATTTTCGAATTTTTTTCGAACTTGTACTAAAACAGCGAACTTCGTCTTTGTCCTATAGAATATTGATACTATTTAATATTTGACAATACTAACAACTATGAGGAACAACGGTATTGGAACACCCATCCAAGTTTAAAAACCAGTTAATTTTTATTCTCTTTTTTTTTGCTTCTATACAATAAATTAAAGCTAAAATCAAAACTATCGATATGGTTAATGTTTTTTTTATATTCAAACTTCGAAAACCGAAGATGGTTAATCAAAATTTTTGGCTCATACTGGTAATTAAACCAGACGTCGTTCAGCAACTTTTAACAGCAAAACCCGCCGAACTTGTGAAACTAAGGACTGCGTACATGACATCGGGCGTTAGTTCGGAAAATAATACCATGATATCATACTCGAGTATGGAATTAGTAGGGGCATAAAGGGGCATAAAGCATTTCACAAAATTTGATTGGTTTTGAGTTCGGTAGCGAGTATGATGCTTTTTATTTTCAATGGCATATACGCAGCATAAAAGAATGACACTCGATTTTATTTTTGTTTGCAAATGGGTAGGTGTGCACATATATTTTTGAACTTGATAGCATATATTCCAACGTATAATTATTATTGTTTCGTTCGAGTCTTTAAATGTTTGCCAAAAAAAGGAAAGAAACCATGTATTAGATATTTTTATGTTTCTTACAATATATCCATACAAATACATACTTATGTAACTTCATATAACATGTATGTAAGTAAGTATATAAAATGTGTAAAGACGAGTTCGCATGTTATTCTTATACATCGTTGTTATTGTATTTTTTTGTATCTTTTAAGTTTATTATTTTTGCTGCTTCTACTTTCACAGCTTTTTTACTGCTGCTTTAAATTTAAAAGCTAAGATATAAGTATTTGTTTATATAAACGGAGCAATTGATGTATAACAATATGGCTGCTTTTCATCCGAATACAAAAACACAAAAGATGATTTCGGTCTGCGTTGGAGATGGAATTTTTCGTGGGTTGACGTAGTTAAAATGAATGTCATCATTTCATAATGATTTAATCGTAATCTAAAGCAAATTTGCGTCTATGTATTGTTTAATTGTGTTCAAGCGCATTGTTTATATAAAAGAGGAAGTATTTTTATTCGATTCGGTAAGCTTCATCCAAGGCTATGCAAACTCAATTTTCCGTGTGCAGAAATAAAAAAAGTGGTAATAAGTTTTTTAAATATCTCGTATTGGCACATTTTAGAAAACGAAAGGAGTAGCTTTATAATTTTGGCAAATATTCAAAAAACAAATTTCATGCACCATTTGAATATCGTTCGTTCTTCTTAATGGTTAAAAATTCTGCTTTATACGCAAATTAGTGCTGGTAATCGTACCATTGTTACTCACGGTAATTAATTACACTCGTCCATTAACTTTTTATTTGTAAAAATATGATTGCACATATACACATATATTTTAAAGGGTGATGGTTTGGTGATGTAAGTACTTGTAGTGGTAGTTCAAAATTAATTACTTATTAAGTGAAATTTTGGACATTATTCATTATATGTATTTTAAATTTTGCACACGAGTCAGACTATTATGAAACGATGATCATTTTAGATTTACTTTATTTTTTCACCAAATCATTTCCTCCTATTTCTTAGATGATCTTACAAAATAATTTAACGATAGCAAAAATAATTCAAACTCCGGTGTTCCGATACAAGTTCATTGGCCGAAAGAAATAATAAATTTACTTATATTATTTCTTTTGGCCAATGAACTTATACGACAACGCCTAACTATTATAATACCATGACATTACCCAAAAAAAATTAACTAAATACTTACGACGAATTGAAAGGAATTACACTTTACAAAGTATAAAAGCAATAAAAAAAAATATGTTTATGGGAAAAATCACAAAAAACAAGAACACACCGAATTTCCGGATGTCCTTGAGAGCTACCTAAACAGATATCTTTTGAATTCATTTCAAAACCCTTAGTCAGTTCGCAATACCCGCAATTTGAACCTCAATGTTTAAAAAAAATTGAAACCAGCTAAAAGTTATATGGTATTTAACTTATCACAAACCGTCCCTAAAAATCATTTTGTACCAACGGAAAATTACTGTTAGGAAAGATTTATTCCCCATATCTATACGAAGCATGGCAGATCAATTCGAAGGTTTCATATTAATGAAAGAATGCTCAATTAAATTATGATGAAATTAAAACTAATTGCTGTGTAATTATTTCCTACTTGTTGAATGAAGTGAAGAAATATGACACGGTGTACGTGGATTAATACACGATGATCCACGGTGCTAATGGGTATGTTAACATCTAGAAAAAAGATTTGTTTTTCACAGCAGGGGTTTTCACATTAACTCTCCCATCACATTAAATCACTATTTGACTAACATAAATTTGATTTCAATTCGAGGATGAGTTTGAAGATATCCTGTCGTTCATAAGAAAAAGCTATCTGCCAACCTAAACGTGGCATCTTCATCAACGAAGGCGAGGATGACAAAATCTAAGATGTTACTCTCTTTTTCAAAATATTTTCTTAGTGCAAGACGCAAATAATAAGCAGATAATCGTGTATAGTCGCAGTGTCATTAAGAAGCATTTCCACGAAATAATTTAGCCATGCAAGGTTTTAAAATGTTTCAGCAGAAATGGATTGGGGAGCAATTTAAAAAAAAAGGGAAGTTATCGATGTTTTTTATCAAAAAATGATATCAAAATCAACGCCGAGTATTATATTGAAAATGTTCTAGTCTTATATTATAAGTTCTAGTCGAGGTGCCTTATCGTTGACCTGATTTTATACCATCGGAAGAGTGACCTGCGAAAATCGAAGATGGAGATTATTCATTTCGCAGATAAACAAAACTTTTGGTTTTTTTAAGTGCACTATTCGGTGCACAGAATCGACTGTAAAGATCTTTGGCCCATATTTCTTCAAAAATGAAATCGGCGAAACAATTACCGTCAATAGTGCCCATTATCGTCAGAGCTGTGGTCCCAACACCGCGTGCAACAGATTTATCCGCTCCCGACTGTTTTCTTTGGGCTTATTTGAAAGAAAGAGTGTACGTCAATAAACCAGCGACCATACTAGAACTAAAAAACAACATTCGAAGTGAAAACCTGGCCATGCATAACACGTGAAATTTTGAGAAAAGTTATGGAAAATGTGTTAGAAAGAGCACGAATATTTTTAAAAAAAAAATCAAATAAATAAAAAAAAATTGTTTAACATTCACAATAGAACAGTATTTTGCGCCACCCTGTATATCTTGAAAGCATCAATTGGGAGTACGAATTGAACAATAGCCGTTTTGATATCAATGTACAGGGTGACTGACACGAAGTGGTACCAAAACAAAACGAAACAGAATTTTTATTTTTTGATGAATTTGATTGAATCAAAGTAAAAAATGTTCACAAATATTTAAATATTCGAATTGCATTAGCAGTTTCCGACTTAGCCACCCTTAGCCGCGATTAACCTTCAAACGGCCGACAAAGCTATTGCATGCAGCACGAAAGTGGCTCTGCGGTGTTTTGGCCCATTCCCGGCGAAGCGCTTCCTTGAGATGATCGACACTTTGGTATTTTTTTGTCTCAACCTTGCTCTTCAAAATACCCCAAACCGAGAAATCTAGCGGATTTACATTCGGTGAATTTGCTGGCCATTGGGCAGTGAAAATGAACCGCGGAACGTTGTTTCTCAGCCAATCTTGATTGACGCTCGCTTTATGACTCGGCGCCGAGTCCTGTTGAAATGTCCAGGCTCTGCGGTCGAACTATTGTTGTGCCCAATGCTTCAACGCTCCCTCCAACACATGATCCCGATAAATTTGAGCATTTATCTTGATGTCACGGTCCAAAAAAACGAGCGGTGAACGGCTTTCGGCCGTTACGGCGGCCCAAACCATCACCATCGGCGGCGCTTGGTTCCGAGTGGCAATCCGTTGGTCCAAATTTTTATTAAAACGGCCGGGCAAGTAAATCTGGTCGTGTTGCTTGTTCACATATTGCTCAATAACGAACGGTGACTCATCGGAGAAAATCAAATTCGGCAAATCGCCACTTTCGTGTAAGCGTCTCCTTTGCTCTTTCCACTCTAACTTTTTTTTGAGCATCGATGAGACCATGCGTTTTATGGAATTTCAAGGCCTTGATGATCTTTCAATATGTGCTCCATCCGTTCGAGCGAAATGTTCGCATCACGAGCCATTTTTCTGCCGCTAAGGCGCGGATTCAGAGCTAATTTGGCCTTCACCTTCCGAATGATATCCGGCGATGTTGCAATGCGTTTCGGTCCACCACCATGGCGTTTTGCAATGCTGCCAGTATCGTTATAACGATTTATGGTGCGATCACAAACATTTTATTCACATGCAGATGTTTTAACTGGTTAACAATCTGCAGCTGTGGTTTTCCCGCCAAATTGCGGATAACTTTTTTCTGAATATTTCCCACTAAAATGCTTTTGTACGTAAATTGGTAACACTTCGTGTCAGTCACCCTGTAGAAAATTTGTACATACTTTGCCGAGATACCTGCACTTATTGTAGATTCTGATTAAGTGAGAAATGACAAATGAAATTTTTTTTGACTTTGTACTAAAATTTTAACTGCTATAAAATGACAATTTAGTTGAGAGTTCTAAAAGGCGATGCTGATCCGTTATTCCATACTTTGATTCTTTCCACGTTTCCTTCCCCTATAAACTAAAAAATAAAGTTTATAGGTGAAGGGGAAGGAAACGAGGAAAGAATCACGACGAAAGAATTAAAGTGTGGAACCGCGGGATGAGATAACTTTTTAAAAATATCACGAAAAATTTTGTGACAAATAGTACAAAACTGTCACCTATTTAATTTTCCGTGACTAAATTTTCTTATAAAAATAATGCAAATAGAATTTTTAAACCATTTGTGTATGGAATTAAATGGAAATTACGAAACTGGATACTTAATTCTAAAATAAAAAATTAATAATAAAGTAATTTATAAAATTTGTATAAGTAATATTATTATTGCGAATTTGCAGTTTATTGACAATTTTCATATAACAATTATCTATTTGGCGAAATATGTAATAAGTTGAGTACAATTTAGCAATGCAACTGCAACTGATACAAACTGCTGTAAGTGTTATAAGTTATTTCATACGAATCGAAAATTCTCTGTGACAATATTTGGTCCTAAAGGATTTTTCAATTTGGGCGGGTCGATGTTGAAATGTTATAAAACAAGCTGTGTGTGAGGTATTAACAAAATTCTTTTTTATTTGAAAGACCCACGTATGCCTTTATTTATGGAATATAACATCGTTAAAATGTCACGGCTTCGCACGGTAGCACGGATCCGAGTGGCCCAATTTTCAATGACTCTGCTGCATAGATCCGGCTAAATTTGCGATGGTAGGTTATGTTGGCTTTAAGGGCATCGGTTGATTACGGCTTATTGGCATAGACCTTCAACTTGAGGATACCCCACAAAAAAAAGTTTAGCGGGGTCCAATCGCACTATTTTGGTAGCCAAATCACGTCACCTCTGCGAAAGATAACCCTATACCCTCAAATCATTCATGCAGAATGTCCATCGTTGCGTTTGCTGTGTGGCACGTAGCCCCGTCCTGCTGGAAATACATGTCGTTTATCTCCATATCGTTCAATTTTTCAATGGTGATCGCCTCACCGTCATTTTTAAAATAGTATGGACCAATCACTTTTTGTGGCCCCTTGTGAACCTCGTGTGGGTTGGCGATTGGTGTCGCCCCATATATGGCAATTTTGCTTGTTAACCGTCATTCATCCAAAAATGCGCCTCGTCACTAAAGATGATTTTTCGGTCAAAATTGGGGTCCTCTTCCAAACGCTCCGAAGCGCAATCAGCGAACAAACGGCGTTCTCTATGGTTATTAACTTTGATCTCCTGGGTCAGTTGTATCTTATACGAGTGTAGACCCAAGTACCGAAGCAAAATTCGCCAAGAGTTGAAGTCTGTGAAAGCTCGAGTTCTTGTGGACGGCGAGGAATTAACTGAATCGATTTCTCCTGTACACCTTCCCAGATCGCGGCATTGTCCTCGGACGATCTGGCGATCCTTTAACGTACGAGTGATGGCTGATTGTTTACCGAACCGGTTGTCTCGAATTCGGCCACCAAACGTTGGAGAGTCGACTTTGAAAGTCCACCGCGTCTGCCGTAAATTGGGCGTAACGCGTACAACGTTTGTACTAATGAACACTCATTTTGATAATAAAGTTTTATCATTTGGACGTGCTGCTCAATCGTGTAACTTGTCATGGTGATTTGGCATCAGTGACTGAATAAAACACCAGATTAGATGAACGCCACCAAAACAACCTGGCCGCCACAGGCTACCCGTTCAAACTGAAAAACCCTTTAGTAAAAAATGTCATTTTATCAAAATCTACACCTTGGAATATACATATCTGAAAATAAAAATTAAAGGCCAGTTTTCCAAATAGAAGTCTTTGTATCTGAATTTATCATAGCAAAATAAAATTTTATAGTCGGCTTCTTTATCAGAAGAAATAATGATTAAAATTCGATTTATATAAACCAGGACCCCTAGAGTTGACCCTAAATGTCAAATGGGATTGTGCAGGCTGACCCATTTGTTGCATCTGTTTGAGCCACTAGAATAGAACTCCAAAGAACATGGGCACGCTTTCTCTGGCATAAAATGTTTAGGGTCAAAATATAGAAACAATCTGCGCTTTTGAGCTATGACAATTTAAACGCCACTTTTGCCTAGTGTATTCTGGACAAAACTGTCGTAAGTTGAAAGAAATTGGACGGGACTGCTGCAGAGCGATTGCTATTGCAGAGTATCGCACAAAAAGGAACACTAATTCAATTTAATTATTATTTATGCCTTTACCAAAGCAAATCAGCTTAAATATGTTTGGGTCTAATTTCAGTTTTTGCTGAAATCCATTACAAAGTAAAAAAGAATTTTCACTTAACTATCAAATCGGATTGAAATGTAGATAAAAGTTCCAAGATAAAAAAGGAAATAAGTAAAATTGAATCAGCAATTGCCATAATTTTCTGACTTCTTTTTTTTTTGTTTTTGTTTTTTAGTACATGCCATCTGTTAGGGGGCCGAAGCACTCCCTGCTCTTTCGCGATTTATTTTTCCGTCTTACTTTACGCATCATCTGCCAAATCGAAGACGTACAGCTATAGATACGATTTTTATCACTACCTGCACATTGCATAGCTACATGCCAGCCTATACTGGCATGAAAGATGAGTTTTGCACTCCGATAGGGGGTCATAGATGTGTTCCATTTCATCACAGATCTTAGTCTGTAGATGAAAATTCCCTTTGCATCCTGTACCTATCGGGATTCGAACCCGGTACCTCAAGATCCAAACGCCAAAGCTTTAACTACTGTGCCATTTGGTCGGTAATTTTCTAAATTCTTTGGATAGTTCTCTCTGACATTAGGTCGAGTTGTGCATCTGATTTCATTAACAATGCGATCTGAGTTTTTTTCTCAAAAATTTCGATTGAAAATGGTGATGAATGAGAGAAAATTTTTGTTATAACTAATTTACTTATCCGGTGCAAATATTTTTTTTTATTTGCCAAGGAAAAAACTTCCTATTAATCTTCAAAGGCCGATTTAAAATATGTATCCGCGAAAATAATTGAAATACGAAAAGATTAAAGTTTCAATCAAATCCAAAATTCTAAAATAAAAGATTGAAACACGCTCGGAAATGAAGTCAATACACTGGTAACCTTTTCGTTTCAATTTTTCAAATGTTTCTTATTCATGCCAATTTTATTAAGAAGAATTTGTTGTCTCCTTATATAGGGAATTTATTTATTGGTTTTTTAGAAGAAGAAATGGAAAATAATAGTATGTTCCTCAGAATTTGAAAAAGGTATGCGGACGATGTATTTGCTTTGATTGGAAAACACCAGGCACGTCGAGTTACAACGGAAAATGAATGGTGAGCTACATTTCTTAGAGCATCTAAATTTTTGATTCAAAGTTTACCAGAAACTCACTGCCACTGATCGGTTTATGAATCGTGTCATCGCCTTCATCAAAAAAGTGTTGGATTCAACACCATGACGTACAACTGGTAGAGTATAACAATGGAAAGTTAAGCAACTACTAGGTTCCACTAAGGATAGCATCGAAGAAACTAATAAATTTTTAAAATCGAATGCCACGATTGCGGCAAGCTTCACATATGTAAATCTAGAAGACCCATCATAGACAGAGATACAAAGAACACAAAACTTTCACGTCATAACATACAATAATTTTACCATCTTGATAATTTAATATTCATGATATCATACTATCACTTTTAATTTTCCAATGAAGAATATTTTTCAGGTCGTTAAGACACTATCGCTATTGTCACCGTCAAAACTGAAAGTTTAAACGAACAGCAAGTGCTGATAAATTATCGAGAATAAAACTAAATATTGTCCTGAACCTCTCGCTTCCATTCCACTTCTACCATCAGTGATTCTACTGATAAAACATTGAGGCAAATAAAAATAAATTACAATTGGTTAGAAAAGATAACTGGTTTTCAACCGAGTATATTATGTACATACTTAGTTGGGGTTAGGTAAGTTTGTATCTTAAAGATTTTTAGTTTTTATTTGAGGAGGAAATTTAAATCATCATATCATCTAAATATTTTGAATTGTAGTGAGTGACTCTTGTTAACTTTTGAATTTTATTTTTGCCTAAAACGATAGTATTTTTCAAAGACTTCTAAAATTTAACTACCTAGTTATCATTTTTACATAGATATTCATGCTTAATAGGAAAAGGAGGTCATTGGCGGCAAATGTGCTTTTTCTTTAGTCCAATTTAACATTTGGCATACTGCACAAGAACTTGTACATTATCAATGTACAAGTGCTGATCGCCCAACCTTCTAAATATTTAACAAACAACAGTCAAGAAATATTTTTAACCCTTTGCACTCGATTTATTTTCAAAATTGTTGGTGTCAACTTGTATTATTTTTAGCTAAATGAATAAAAATAATTTACAGTGATAGAATTGAACGTATTATATTTATTTCACTTACAACTACTATTATAAAATATTATAATTTTTGTAATCTTTTACAGTGTGGTACTTTTTTTTTGGACTACAGACTGATACACGAGTTTTAGAGTAATATTAGTATTGTCACCTCCAGCGTGACATACGAGTGCAAAGGGTTAAAAATTGTATTACAAATTATATGTAGTAATTAAATTGTTGTTTATGAGTTAGGATTATAGATTGATTAGTGGGGTTTAGGCTTATCAAATAAGTAGTGGTATTTTTCTCGTTTACGGACTTTATGAAAAGTACCGTTACCAACGCATTTGCTTGTTGGTTTCCACTCTTTTTTGCAACAAGAACCTGTTTCCAGCAGCCTTCAAATTTAAAAACAGCTTAGAATGCTGGTTTTTCCTCAAAAATCTTTTGAATTTTTACTAATAAAATATAACCCAATTAAATTAAGTTTAAGTTTAATTACGTTTTCCTATGAGCTTATATAGAATTTAAAAAAAAATTCAAAATCCTAGTGACGTAACTGGCTGAAGAAGAGAAAAACTTGTAAGTTGCCTCACATTATCCATCATTCTAATTGTAGGCAAGCGCGTATGGCAAGATAAAAGTTCAAAGACTTACCTTGATCGATTCCGACGACAAACCTACCAAAAGCACAAACGTAAATCACAGAACAGTAAAATCCAACAACAATATACTAAAGAGAAAAATATCGATTATCAAAGTTTAAATATTTTCCATATGGATGTTTCAACTCGTATTATCAAATTTCATAAATCCACACAAAAACGGCGTAACATTTACTGAAATATTTTATATATGCTCAAGATCAAATATTTTTGAACGAAAAAAATATTTTTAATTTCTCATGTACACAACAACATTGGCCAACAAACAACCGTAAAGATTACTGTCCAATGACCAATAGAAAGGTAAAAATATTATACAAAGACGAGTTTTGTTTACGATTTTTACCTGCGTTTTAGTGGTTGGTATTTAAAATTATTTGGTTGCACGTACTTTTCCACAAAGTCACCGTTTCCAACTTATACAGCTATTTAATTAAAATAATAAAAGTAAAACGAAATCACTTTAGGAAAATTCACTTTAACTTTATTTTTTATTCGCAAATGAACTTTTATTTTTTTGGTAACTTTCACAAAATAAATAGAAAAATATTTTTAATATATTTTATCACAAATAACATAGTAGATGCACACTAGCTAATTTTTATATCACCAAACTATACACAAGAAATTGTTTAATTTTTATTAATAAATAACGAGTTATGAAATAAACCAAAATAATTCACAAAAATGTCAAAAATCAGTCATCATTCGAAAGGGAAAAACAAAAAAAAAACAATAAAAATAAAAACAACGGGAAATGTCGATTTTATAACTTTGATTTGCGCAATATTATTTTGTTTTTGTGTCGCGTTCCCTGTTATTAAAATCACTAGGAATTAATTTTAGATAATTAACTAAAATCGATATACCTTATTTAATAATAATAATTAATTTTTATTTTCACTTAAATTATAAATAAATCAAATTACAAAATTTAATTACGACCACGTCCGACTTCGTAAAAATCTACCTCGTTTATAACAAAAAAAGTACCGAACAGAAAGATGAGTGCGTTTAATACTAATAATATTGGGAAAAATAGTGATTTTGTGCGAAAATACAGGGAAATTTATTTTGACGTTTATAATTTTTTTTTTATTTTTATTTATAATCATTTATAATTAATCATCATCGCAACAAAAGAGTATATTATTTTTCATTTTTCTTATCAATTATTTTTTATTGAATTAACTCCAGTGTTTTAAAATAATATATACACAACTAGCTTATTTAATTGGATGCAGTAAAATACAGAAAGTGGTTTACATTCTACTATAATGTCGATTATCGACATTGATTCTTGGTGAGTACAAATTATAGTTAATTATAAAATAAATTTCGTATTATGTTGCTTTTATCTAGGATTATTGAACATGACGCCTGCGAACGGTTAAGTCGTGAAATACAGTCTCAATTGGTGCTGCGCAACCGAGAGCAAAAGCTATCCGACGATTATTCAAGGATATCGGGTACAATTCGCGTCCGGTTACGACAATTTTCCAACGAATTAAATGAACTGAATAAAAAATTACAGCATTCCACAAAACAGCGTAAATTGTAAGTATTTATATAGTTACATTTATGTACGCAAACTGTTAATATTCTAATGATGTGTAGGACGTCCGAAGAGTCGGAACGGCGATACCGTCAAATTGAAGTGCTCCAATCGAAATTGATACACTTGCAGAAGGAATTCACAAATGTTCCGGTGTCATCGTCGTACGAAGCGCGTTCGCAACTTTTTCAGCAACAGGGCAAATCATCAAAACCAACCGCTGGTCTCTGGGAGGGTGACGATGAGGACGATGAGCCAATTATGACCCATAATAATGATTCCGTGCACGATTTGCGTAAACAACAAACACAAATTCTTGATGACCAAGATCGAGGTCTTGACGCGCTCGCCAAAGTGATTTCACGTCAAAAGGATTTGGCCATTCGGATAGGGGATGAGGTGGAAACTCAAAACGAAATTATCGATGATTTGGCAGTTTCAATGGAGAATACTGATTCACGGATTAATAGCGAGACCCGACATATTGGAACGGTTTCGCGCAAGGATGCAACATGTAGCTATTATGTTGTTATTATTACATTATTTATTGCAATTATAATTGTGTTAGTGGTATGATAAAATGTAATGGTTTATTTTATAATTAAAAATATACTTTTTATTAATCTTAGAGCCACCTATTGTTTGATAGAGTTATCATAATTACAGAATTCCCAAAATTGATTTTTGTTGAACGGTCCTGCCACCTATTTTTAGTCCATGTAAGCAAAATACTGGACATTGCTTAAATTCCCTCGTCCAACATTTTACAGAATCTAACATTTCAATTAAAAACTTCATTTCCTGTGAAAATTACTTCTAAGTCAATAATGTTGTGAACTCTTGTATTGAGCACTGCCAAGAGCCAACGTTAAATTTCCTTAATTTTTTGAAATATGTATTTTATTTTTATCAGTATTAGAGCCATCTTTAATGCAATATAATAAATTTTTCAATACAAAATTCCACAACTACCGTTCACTGCCCTTATTCTACTTGAAGTCTAGAATTCATCTACAATTATAAAATATGTGGATAAATAAATTACCGTTACCACGATTAAAAAATAATGAATGTGAGTGGCGAATCAAAAATTTAGTTTTATTAGAAAAAATGAAACAGGGTTTTATGAAAATGTCAAAAATTAAATTAGTGATGTTGTGCTGGTGGTTGTTGATGTTGTGCCGGTTGTTGATGTTGTGCTGGTTGTTGATTTTGTGCTGGTTGTTGGTGCTGTGCTGGTTGTTGTTGGGGCTGCTGTTGTTGTTGCTGGGGCTGCTGCTGTTGTTGTTGTTGTTGCTGGGGCTGCGGTGCAATGTTTTGCTGTTGGATTGGCTGGTTTGATTGTGCAATGGGTTGTTGAGGTGGTTGAATATTTTGTTGATTTGGTTGGACAGGAGCTTGTTGAATATTAGGCGATGGTTGATGTTGTTGATTCTGGTTTGGGACGGCTTGAGCTTGCTGTTGTGAAGGTGGCATGCCAGCTTGTTTTTGTGTCTCCTGCACATGTTGATACACTTGATTCGGATTTAACTGAACTGGTGGGGGTTGTTGATTCGGGTGAATGTTAGCCTGGTGATGCTGTTGATATTGTTGATTCTGTTGTTGAAACTGTTGATTGTGATACACCTGTTGTTGCTGTGGCTGTTGGTAATGATACTGGCCCTGCTGCTGGTGTTGATTTGGATATTGTTGGGCATTTCCGTGTGGTAATTCATTTGGGTGCTGTTGTTGATATTGACCTTGCGCATTTGGATAGTACCCACCTGGCATATTTGGATGCGCTGGCAAAATACCCTCGGCAATTAATCGTTGGATTTCTTCATGCCGACGTCTTTCAAACTCTACATATTCATCGTGAGTAAATTGAGGTTGATTATCGACCGTGTCCCAACCTGGATCGCGATTAAATTCGTCGCGCTTTGTTTGTGCCATAAATTCTTCATAAGAAAGCAATCCATCGTGATTTGTATCATACTCTGTGAATACATGTTCACGCATTCGTTCCATCTCCTCGGCGCGTTCTCTCATATCGTCTTCGGGGAGTCCTTGTTGGTAAACTTTGTCCAATTCCTTGGTGAATAAGGCTTTTACTTCCATTTCGTCCCAGAATCCATTGGAATCGACGTCATGCATCATGAAAAATGTTTTGGGATCAAAATCTTCGCCCTCCATATGATCTTGCTTTTCCCATACTTCCTCCAACTGAGCTTTATTACCAGGATGATGAATTTTTTCATGTTTATTGTGAGACTCTTGTTTTTTTTTTAATTCCTCTTCGTACTTTTTACGATTTTCATCGTCAAGGATTTGTAATTTTTCATTTTTCTCAAACTCCTTCTGCAATTCGTACTGCTTGAATTCCTCACGTCGTTTCCGATCAGCCTCGGCTAGATCAGACGAAGTTTTAAGAATTAATTTTCGTAGATCTTCAATTTCAAAAGTGTGATGATTTTCGTGATCCAAATGTTCAGCAATTTTTAAGTGTTCCCTATCAATATTGTTCGTTAGCTCGTAGTGCTTCGTAGCCAATTGGCGAAGTCGATCGATTTCCTGTCGTTTAATCTCATCCAATTTTGTTCGCACTTGATGATTAACAAATTCCAGTTCGTGCGCAATTTTTCCAGATCGAATATCAGACTCGTCGGCTTTATCGAGTTTTGCACGGAAATCTGGATCCGTCTCAAGCGTACTCACAACTTCCTTTAAGTATCGTTCATACTCTAGAGTATTCTGCCAAGAAAACCACAACCAATTACAATTAAAATTTTAGATCGAATGCATCGAACTTACAACACTCACTTCTATATCTTCGTGCGGTACGTCCTTGTCTTTGCCGTCGTCATCCTTGACCGCCTTTTGTGTCACGGGAAGCCCAAAAATTTCATTACCAATTAGTAGGGAACACGTCACAATTACAAATAATAATCTCATTTTAATTTTTTCTTCTCGGATATATCTGATGGTATACTGGAAAGTAAACAAATTACATATAATGAAATATAAATATATCAAATATGATGACTCAAAACGGGCATTGAAAAAAACAAGTTAAAATTATTTAGGTATATGATTTCGCAAGAATTTCAACATTAATTTTAAACAATTAAATTAATATATATACTGTTTATTCCCTTACCCTATATCATATGTTAGAGAGATAAATGCCAAAAAATATAATAATTTATTTTAAAATTATGATTTCTAATTTCTAAAATCAAAAAAAATGTAATTTAATTCACTTGTTTTGACACTTTGCCTTCTAAAAAAATTAGGGTTGAACAAAAATAATTGACGTGTCTTTGATGATTTGGTTTATACGAATAAAATAATTGAGCTAAATACTATTTTCGAATAATTCTTTAAATAAAATGATTCTTCAATATAATATATGCAAATTATATAAATTTTAAACGCTTATTTTATTTGTCCACGTCATTTTGTATAATTAACCCTGAATTATTTTATAAACAAATAATATTTTATCGTAAATCGTATAAAATGTAGCCACTGAACTCGAATGTCAAATGCCAAATAATTTGACGATTTAAATCCAGCAAAAAATTGTAGACGAGAAAAAAACATGAGAATTGTGATGTGGAATTTGGGACTGGAATTAACACGTCAAAATTTTAATAATTTTTTTTTATTCTCAAGTGTTTAATTTGATTTTTAAGAATAGTTTTTTATTAAATTAATATTCTAATAAAATATCGATAAACAATTTAGTTTAGTTATTTATTGTACTTGTAAATAAATTCATTCACATAATAGAAAGGGAGATTTACTTTGTTGTTGTAATTTTACAAAATGGCTAATCCAGAAAAATCAGAGATAGAGAAAATTTTTTCTCGTCTACGATCATTACAAACAAATAAGGTGTTTAATTTTTGTAGATAATTTAATAAGTTATACTTCCGAGCCGATGAGTCTGAATTCTAATGAGTTTCTATTATTTGTACCATAAATTTCAGAGCTGCTTCGATTGCGCGGCCAAGAATCCAACTTGGGCTTCCGTAACGTATGGAGTTTTTATATGTATCGATTGTTCAGCCGTGCATCGATCGCTAGGTGTACATTTAACATTCGTTCGGTCAACAAATCTCGATACAAATTGGACATGGATTCAATTGCGACAAATGCAACTGGGTGGAAATGCTAATGCTGTAAGTAGTCAGATTCTTATTTTCTTCATCATTATTGATAAATCCATTATTGTAGGGCCAATTTTTCCGCCAACACAATTGCAATACAACAGATGCCCAACATAAATATAATTCACGGGCAGCTCAACTGTATCGCGATAAATTACAAAATCAAGCTCAACAGGCAATGAGACTACATGGAACTTCGGTAAGTCCTCCTCATTTTAATTCAATTTAGTGTTTGTGGTTTATTTTTGATAGTAATTTGCTGAATTAAGTTTGATTTGGTTTATATTTTTTGTTCTGGTTTTGTTTTTTCATTTCACACCTTAAATTTACAGCTTCATTTAGATTCGACCCAACCAGATCACGACATTCCAAGTAAGAAAGATGAAGATTTCTTTTCTGATTGCACATCAATTTATGACAATAATACAAATAATAACAATAGCCTATTAAACGGGAATAATCCACAACCAAAAGAGCAGGTAAGATTTTCACCTCAGGCCATTTGTTTATTTTATTTTTTGTTAAGCTTTTTTCGTTATAACAAGTGACTAACACTCGTTTCGCCACTCCCATGAATCACTAATCTAAATGATTGAAATTGGTTTATTTTATTTCAGTTTGAGGAGTTAGAGGAAGGTTCGAAGCTTACTACACCAAAGGCCGATGAATCAAATGATACAGGTGCACCTAGTGTTGATTTTTTAAATGATACAATGCCTATAGAACCTGTAAAATCCACAATTGGTGTACGAAAAATACAACCGAAAAAAGGTGGAATGGGTGGAAAGAAGGTCGGTGGACTAGGGGCAACCCGAGTCAAAACTAATTTTGCGGATCTCGAACAGCGTGCCACACAAGCGGATCAATTGAAAGAGGCTCTACCTGAAAAAAAACTAACAGAAGAAGAAGAGGCTGATGCGATTGCAAGTGTTCGACTGGCATATCAAGATTTATCAATGAAGCAGCATAAAGAAGAGGAACGGCTAAAGTCGGTCGATCCAACGAAAGCAAAACAAATGGAACGTCTTGGTATGGGCTTTAATTTTAAATCGGGTGGCGTATCACATTCGGCCTTAACCGATATGCAGACGATAAATCAAGAAGTTGGTCCAAAAGTAGCAATGAAATCCTTCGACCGAGAACCGGCCCCAACCAATAATGATTTCTTTGATGATTATCCCACTTCAATGTACTCGAGTGTAATAAAGAATGACCGGGAACTAGCCATGATGGGCTTTGAGACAATCGAACCAATTGAGCCACGTCAAAAGAATATCCAAACCATGTTTTCGTCAGCAGGTAGTAATAGCAATAATAATAATCAACAAGCAAAATTGGGTAGTATAAGCGACCAACCGAGTTATAGTCGTACTAGCCGTACTTCATCAAATTTAGCCTCTAATAGTAGTAGCAGTACAGATGATTCGTCGGCCCAAAAAAAATTTGGTGGCGCTAAAGCGATATCATCAGATCAATTTTTCAATACCGAACCATC
Organism: Nephrotoma appendiculata; assembly: GCA_947310385.1. Lineage (NCBI taxonomy): Eukaryota > Metazoa > Arthropoda > Insecta > Diptera > Tipulidae > Nephrotoma > Nephrotoma appendiculata. The sequence continues at coordinate 213,053,505 of OX371225.1, read as the reverse complement.
ACAATTCGAGCGGGCTGCAAATATGAATAGATTCCAGGGATCAAATAGTATATCGTCGGCCGATTACTTTGGTGATGGAACACAAAACAGTAGTAATATGCGCAATTCAGCAAATAATAGAAGTTTTGATCTCCAATACAATGTGCCAGACATGGATGAATTCAAAGATAGTGTTCGACAGGGTGTAACAAAAGTTGCCGGAAAATTGAGTAATATGGCAAATAATGTAATGACTTCACTTCAGGATAAATATGGATATTAATATTATAGTGTCTTTTGTTTAAAATATATATATATAGGTATATCAACATTATTACAATTTTGGATCGGTTTAACATGCAAATTTATTTTCGAAGCGTTTCAAATTTTTTTTTATTTTATCTTATACTATTGGAGCACAGATGTCGCTACATATTAATAAAAATTAATTCACGAACCATTATTGTTTTGTAATTTTTAAATTTACTAACATTAAAATTAATTTACTCTGATTTACTGTAGCTACATAAACAAGTACATACAACAAATAAATACATACCTGCAAAAAGATTAACAATATTTATTTTAAGAAATTCCATTTTTATTTTGTAATATATAAAATACCCAGTCTTGTATAGAAATTCGATTTACGTTTTATTTGTATAAAACAATAGTAAAAATAAAACTTGTATATGTTATTGCATTAAAAATATTATTGATTATATTATATATTTAAAAACAGTGAAAAAATTAAGATATGCATTTAAAATATTTCAGTTATAAAAACGATAAAGGAAATAAAAAAAAACTATGTTGTATTATTTCAATGAGGACAGTTCAACAGTCTTTAATGGCCTCAGGAATCATCCTGGCTAATTAGTTTAAGGAATTCCATCTAAGTTCCACCCAATATCGGAAAACGTAAATATAAAATCACTATGCAGGTCCAATGATAACATTTTTCTTGCAAACGATATACAAGCACGAGCTCATAATAAAAACCCCAGAATATTGGTTTAAATCAGCAAAATTAACTGCTGCGACCAAATCTCTAATAGGAAAGCAATCCCTTACAAGCTACGTGCTTTGACACAACCCAATGAAAAAATTCCGTCTCGTTTATTTGGTTTAAAATTGGGGTAGAATATTATTAAATATATTAAAAGTAAAAAGGAAACCAAAAAATTTACATTAAAATCAGCACTGAAATTTAGAAAATTTTAGGGTATTGACATATTTTTGTGTTCAGCTACCGGTGCACATACTAGAATATTGGCGATACCATGTAGTAGTGAGCCATGGGACTAATAATACAATTTAACCATATCAAATTATGTTACTACTTACTTAATTCTGCTTCTTCGCTGGCGCTACATCCTATGAGCGATTTGGCCACCTCAACATTGCTCTTCCAGATAACTTGATCGCAAAAAAGAGGGCGCCAGACACGATTACCAAGAGCTTGAAGGTCCTGTTCTATGTCGTCCATCCACCGAATAGGGGACCTCCCGCGTGGTTCTGTCTTTTGGTGCCGGCTCTGGGGCCTGTTTTATGGTACGATTTTGGGAATGTATCCGAGCTCATTTCGATCTCGAGGTTCAAACATATCCTGTATATTTCTCCATTCTTAATAGAGTCTAGCATCATACGTACTAATTTGCGCTCAGAAAATGCAAACTTTTGGCTGCCCCGTTTTGTTAGCGGCCAAGACTCGCTACCAAAAGTGACTACTGGTCTTATCAGCCCTTTGTACATAATCTTGTTTTGCGCGATATAAGGCGAGAGTTGAAAATGTTAATGTTAGATTAGAATGTTCGGTAACCTTCTGCAATCCATGATGTTCCATCTGCAGAGACTGGGTTCCAAGGTATTTAAACTTTACCTGTTCGTATTGTGTGTCGAATGTTAAAAATTCTCTACGTGTAGGGTTTCTCGCGATTGCCATGTACAGGTAACACTCAAATAACACGGTATTCGATGAACACGGATACCTTCCCTCGAATTACACGGATTCAAACTACACGATTTTCGTTGATTCTCTTTTATTTTGTTTTCTTTTTTGAATACCATAACAAAAAAAAACGTAACGTTTTTTCTATTTTCACTCTCTCGTTTTTCTTTTCTTTTCTCTCGTATTCTTGGAGGGTTTCCTGCATTTGGTCTTCTCTTCATTGGTATGGCGGGAACAGAACTTCTTTGGCTTGATTTCTAATATAAACAACTGCGCTGCGCTATGTTGAGCTGGCGAATGACATATTCTAACGAAAAGTTGAATAGGATTTGGGCTATTGGGTCACACTACTGATGTTATTACGAAAGCCTCCGAGAATTTACCTTCGACTATCACTTTGCTTTTTGGTTATCAATTTTAAAGGAATGCCAAAATACGACAAGATATTCCATAATGTGTTTGGATTCTTTCTTACGCCTGTTGAATATCTCTAAATAGAAAATGCACAGGGATGCCCTTTTCGTAGCAGTTTTCTAACACAATCCCCAGAGAAAAGACTTGGCTCGGTTGGCCTGGACAAAACCATCTTTAGTAGTCGCCTAAATTGCGCCCACTGTAAATTGATAACATGTCAGTAACTACGGTGGCTAAAACCTTGCAGCCGCTGTTGAGCAAAGCTATTCTGCAATAAAAATTTAGATTAATTCTTGAGAGAATGCTAAATAAAAGATTTTTTTTAAAATTATTATAAAATAATGTCTTTTATTTAGAACTCAAATACATATATTTTTGATTTTTCTATGGAGTCGTTAACTAAATATTCATCGTTCAAAAATTCGTTCATGAACGTACAAAAACTTCGAATTTGTATTGCAGAATAGGGGAAATTTTTGAACGTATCATTCATTTTCGTATTCGTTTAGACAATTAAAGTCTCATGGATTTCATCTATAGTGAGTATCCACTATATAGTGGATTTTTTTATACCAAATGAGCTTACCTTTGACGTTTGTTTGTTCATACCCTCTAAACATTGCAAATCGAAAACGATGTTCTGTATGAAGAAGTTTCATAGTTTACGTATCATTTTACCGGACAAGTGGTGCAGTGGTTAGGGCTTCGGCACTTAATGATGTAGCGTGAATGCGTGGTATCACAATGGGCCAAAAATGGCCTAAGTGTCAACCACTGAAACCTAAACCTACGTATCATTTTCGAATCGCAATGTTTAGCCCTTTCGAGTTCAAAAAAAATTTTTTTTTGGTTCAAGTTAAGTTCGCCATACACAAATGTGTATGTAAATAATCACACGTTGTAATGTCTTCCGTATTTTAACGGATCTTAATTAAATCGGAATTCTTTTTGAAAAAAGCATAATAATTTGATAACAAATTAATTATATAACATATAATTTATTTGTTCTTGATAACATATTAATTATTTTATCATTATTATAGTTACTGTTATTTTTCGGACGAAAACAAAATTAAATGTTTTACACAATTGTGTATGCTGGTCTTCAATTGTCACCTATTTCTATGTTTGACATATTCGGTTGTCGTTTACATACACAATCGTGTATGCGGGTCAGGAAAGGGTTAGAGGGTAAGAAATGAATATCAAGGCATAGCTCATTTAGTTACATTTTTTTCCACTAGATCGGCGTTTTTCTTACTTTTACAATCGTCAATTAATATTATAAAGGGTATGGGAAATAGTTCGTGGCCTTTTTCCCGGTAGATTGCTTTACTTTCATATATCTCGGGCAATTCTTATGTGTGTTTGAAAGGTGACAATTTACCTTGCACGTTGACATACAATTCAATAAAATCCATGAAGTGAATAAAAAGTTACAACATTTTAAACATGGAGAAAAATAATGAAAAAATTCGATATCTTTTGCAATTTTATTACGACAACGGTAAAACGTGACTCAGGCTTGCAAAAAAGTTTGTGCTGTTTATAGAGAAGGTGCTTTATGAAAATCAGCAGCAAAGAAATGGTTCGCGCGCTTTCGTTCCGGAAATATGAATGTCAAAGATGCACACTCAGGTTGACCAACCACTGGAAAAGTCGATGAAATCATGCAATAAATTGAAGAAGACCGGTATATAAGCAGCCATGCAATTAGTTAAGAACTAATTATTGATCACAAAACAGGTTTAAACCATTTGAAAATGACTGGATGCAAAAAAAGCTTGACGTTTGGGTACCACATGTATTAACAGTTAAAAATTTAAACGCTGCTGAAACGTCGAAGATTATGGACAAAACGAGGTGAAGCTTCCCAAACGGTATCAGCGCCAGGATTGACGCCAAGAAAGGTAATGCAGTGTTTGGTGGGATTGGAAAGGAATCGCGCATTTTGAGGTGCTGCCATCAGGCCAAACGATTGATTCTAACCTTTACTATCAGTATAACTATGATAACACTAGACCACACATATCATTGAAACTGAGAGAGCTTGGCTGCGAAGTTTTGATGCACCCACCATATAGTGCCGATCTTGCACCATCGGACTACTATTTGTTCCGGTCCATGCAGAACCATCTTAATGGTTTTACATTAAATTCAAAAGAGGCCTGCGAAAATGAGTTTTCTCGATTTTTCGCCTCTAAACCACAGAAGTTCTATACAGTGATGTGATCATAGCTTTTTCAGAAAAATAGTAAAAGGTCATCGATCAAAATGGCACATATTTGGTTTAATAAAGTTAATTTGACATAAGAAAATTCTTTGTTTCAATGTCATCCAAGGCCACGAACTATTTTCTATACCTATTACGTTTTCGTATTCAAAAATACCAATTACACGAATTCGTAAATTTTTTATTCGTATTCGTATTCAGGAATAGGGAGGGCCTCAGGTTTATGTGCATGGAAACGCAGATTAAGTTGAGCTCCGTTAAACCCGTATTAACTCAACAAAACTAGTTTGGTTCGATTAAATTCTATCTGTCAACGTTTTCTGTCCGTATTTTAGAATTACGATTTAAAATGAAATATTTTTAAAATAAAGCTTAAAAATGGTTAATTATCGAAATAAAATACAGATACAACATAGCTCAACTCATAACCCGGTACACGGAAACGGTACGAGGTAGTGCGAGAACTCGCTCGGCGCTGTATTCACTATTTTATAAATCAAGTTACCTATGAATATGTTTTTAAATTTATTGAAACGTCGCTCAAAATTATCCTTATTTATTTAGCAACGCTATAAAAATTTTAAAATTTTCCGTTTAGCTTTCGAAACATGAAATTAAATCAATCATTTCACTAAAATATTATGTCCTACTAAATAATTTGTTAAATAATTTATTATTATTTGTAAATTTAATTAAATAGAATCAGGAAAAATAAAAATGGCCCCAAAATCGAAGGGAAATTGTCTACGATGTGAGAAAGACCCTTCGTCGAAAGGTATTCAACCACAAAGGTGTCCCGAAAAAAAAGTATATTTTGATAACGATGAATGTGGTTTTAAAGCTAATATTGATGTTGTTGACAAAAAATTGAATTTGAAATGTAGTGAAATGGATGCAGTAGATGCGATGCTGTTGGAACATGAAAAGCGAATGGCTGAACTGGACGCGAAACTGAATAAATGTCTAAAGTTAGGTAAGACAATAATAATATATCAACATATTTATAAAAATATCACTAATTTTCGATAAACAGGTGAGCAAGCGATTCAAAAGGCTGCCAAACCAGCTTCAAACCTAAATGAACTCGATTTACTGCTCATTCCGTCGGTTCAAAATTTAATTTTTAAATTTTACATTCATTCTGGAGTCGCAGATTCCTCAGACGACTCTGACTATGATGCATGTACCTCACGCCCAAGAAACCCAGAAGGAACTGATGTGAGGCGGGCTTTGGCCAAATGCATTGGAGAATTGAAACAAAATCTGAACCAACTAGCACCGCAAAATAGAAAGCAGGCTAATAGCGTGATTGAAAAAACACGCAGAAAACCGAACCACGAATTAATATTTAATTCATCATGTGATTCCCGTCCTAGCTGCAGTGAAAAGGCATCTAAGTCATCATGTAATTCATCACATCCGAGTTCCGAGAGTTCCGAAAAAAATGATTCGGTATGTGTACTATTTCGTCAGCCTGATGATCGTGGTAGTAATCCGCGATCAAAAGAGCAAGAAGAATGTGAGTTGTTTCGTGATTTGGCCAAATGTATCGGTGAGTGTATAAATCCAACTGATCTCGATGATTGCGATCAGAAACCAATGAAACCGACCGAAATGATTTCTAATCTAATAAGACGCCTTAAATGTTGTCTAAACAAATCGAAAAGTCAGCGGGCGCAGAAATTAAAGCGTGACATTCCCATGCGTAAATATCGTTTAAAATTGCCAATTGGTAGAAACAAACATTATGGACATGATGAACATGATGCTAAAAAAGCGCCAAGTTCATCGTCAATATGTTTGCTGCAACCAAAAAAACTTGAAGCCAATGTTCGGGTACACGAAAAGGATCAACCAGCGCCGAAAATTAAACCACCTTCAAAATCTCCGGCATGTGTTGTACAGTTAAAACCACCGGCCGGCAACAAAATTTTAGAATCTTCCAACGGCAGTCATTTTGATGATGCTGCAGTCAAATCGAAAGGAGCTCTAACAGGCCTGAAAGCTTCTTCTCCAAAAAGAGATCAGACGCCCACCCCTATTAATTCGAATGGAAAGAAATCACCACAAATAATTAAATCGGAGAAACGCGATCAGTATCCAGATGTACAAAAAAAACCAGAGGCACAAGATGTAAATAACCGTAATATGGCTAAACGCTTAGAAGGGCTTCGACAAAGACAACAACAACCGGAGCAGAAAACACCCGGCGCTCCACAATATGCTTGTTCGTCCGGGCTGTGTAAATTAAGTAAACAAAAAGTGCCGCATAATGTAAACAAACCTGTTCAGATGCAATCACATAAGCCACGGACCCCAAACCAGTACGAAAGTAGTAATAATAATCTGAACACCAAGTGTAAAGAAGAAGGAGGGTCTTGCCGTTATGTCAAAGCTGAATTTAAAGAAGCGACTGGTAAAACGCGATCGACACATTCGGATAGAGCAGCGAATGAGTTCGTTTGTAATCGAAAATAATGTTATTTTTGTCTATGGTTGGTGGTTCTGACACCTTTGTATGTATACGGGTATTTCTGTTTTCAATAAACTAAAAATTGTTAATATAATATGTTAATTTTATAATTAAATGCTTTAAATTATAATAAGGCCCTGTTTTTTTGAATATATCGAATCTATTTCTTGTCGACCGCGAGTCCTTTCAAATTCGACTTTTAATTTTTCCGAATTAACAACCATAGATGTCGTGTTTGATACATCAACCCAATAAACCACCAACAGAATAAATAATCAATTTCAATTTATTAAATCATACATTTCTTTTACAGTATTACACAAATCTCAAATACCAAACCTAAAGCTGCTACGGAGCACATAACCTCCAAGCTGTATTTATTAGCTTACTTGGAGATTTAACTAATTTTACACTACTTCCACCATCTGGAAAGGCGGTAAACATTCCCGGATACCACAATGGCGTATTTGCGCCACGCAACTGAAAATGGGTTTCGACCCGAAATGGATGCAATTCAATTTCACATTTGAGATTATCATTCGGTACACTGTCACTCTTTGGATAATCGTCCTCGCCAGGCATCTCAACAACTACATCTTCGATTTCCTCGATTGCATCAACATCATCGGGATACAAACATTCACCTGATTTGATTATAGCTTCGAAACGTTCCATTATACGCGGATTAATTTTGTTTAAATCCTCAATTGGAATTGCTTTTGGAATCATTGATCCTGGTGCCATAATACGTGCATCGGTCGCATAAACACGTTTTTGGACTTCAGGCGGTGTTAATAATTCAGCCATTAAAAACGGATCAGACCAAACTGGAAGCTTTTCATTCAATAATTCAGCAAGTAGTTGCGGGTCTCGATCAGGACAATCAAGAGACAGGTCGACTACATTTCGCTTCAAAGCAGGTTCGAATATAATTTTATCAGGTTTACCGCATTTTGCATCATAGATAGGTATATCGATTCTACCCGTGCCCTTCATGTAATCACTGAAAAAGTTTTCAAATTCCTTTGGCTTTTCAACTGTACAAGTGTCTTCCTTTTCTCGGCGAAATAATAAATACGCATCACGCTCGGCCATATATCGCGTTTGATCTTTTGTTTGTACATCGGAAATGTTCGGGAAACTTCGTTTTCCATTTTCGAATTTGCTAAATAAACATGGTGTTAGTGGTTTTTTATTAAGTGGCTTATTTATACTAGAGGCGGCCAAAGAGCTTTTTGGTTTTTGTTGTGGTGGTAAGTGTTTGCATGCTTCTGGACGTTTGTCTTCACCTTGTGCCTTACAAGGACTAGGTACGCGTTTATTTTGCGGTGGTATAGTAGACTTTTTTTGCATTTGTTCATAATTATACTTGCATTTATCGAAATAAATCTCCAATTCGCTTTTTCCTTCAACTCTAGCGTCGTGTGCTCCAGGACTAGGACTACGTTCGTGCTGATTTTGTGTTGGTAAGCGCGCCATGTTCAGATTTTTATCAAACTTTGCTTTGTACGCTTCTAAACGGGCGCCTATACTGAGTTTTGGTTCGTCTTTAACCGAAAATTTAAAAGGACAACTTGGACGTATCTTTTGAGGTAGTTGACGAGGTATTTTCTGCTTATTATCAAAATCTTTTTTGCATTTTTCTAAACTTTCCTCAAATATATTTCTTGGAGTATTTTCATCTTTTTGGCAGGGTTTTAATTTTGTATTTATTGTCTGCTTTAGTTTTTGCCAACGACACGGACTTGAAGAATTCGATCGAATTGAGGCGCTTAGTTTATTTCGTGAATGTGGCCTACTTTTACGAGGTAAACCTATTTTTTTACGTACATTATCCTTGTCATCACTGAAACCATTATTGCTAGAGCTACAAGACGTTGTTTCATAATCATCGGATGGTTTTAGTGATATATCGCTTCCGGATTGATTACAAGATTTATAAACTAAATCTTGAACTGAAGGAATTTTTAATAACTGATGATGAAGATCTTTGTGATCTGATTTATTACATATTGCCGCAGCTTTCTCGCCTATCCAAGGGTAACAAACCAAACGTTACAAAATGTAAAATTCTTTGTAGAAATATCTCACCTAATGTAAGGAATTTCTCCAGTTCAGCACCCAGTTTGGCCATCTTTTTTTCATTTTCAGCTAGCAACTTATCGATCTTTTCCATCTCTTCACATTCCAAATTCAGTTCCGTGTCAATAGCTTCTATCTTAGTGATAAACGAGTGATCATCTTCATCGTAGCATTCCTTTTCGGAACATGAAGAAAGCGTTCGACTTTTATTTTGTTTTTTGTTGCCACCTACACTTTGCTTTCTGGGACAACGCTCTTTTTCCATAATTTCCTTCAATTTCGGCATTTCATCGATTTATACGTTTTTTTGGGGACTTTAATTTTTTTTATTTTAAATAAATTAAATTATGGATAAATAAATCTCCTAAATTGTGTAAGTTATTTAATAATTTAGGATTATATCTTATAATAATTTCATGTTTCGAAAATTAAACGAGGAACGATCGGAGAGCTTTTTTGGTGTATAATTTAACAGGATATTTTGACGTTTGAATATATTTGTAAAAACAAATTGATGTCATATGCAAATCGATGAATAGATTTATCATCGTAATGATCTAGTTTTCACTGTTTTTCGAGGCGCTTGCGAGTTTAAATGGCCCTACGGGCCTTTCCACACTTGTATTCTGTATTCACCCACGTTTCTTTACCTCTCTCTCTACAAACTTAAATTTGTCGTGGGGATTTTGCATTCACATTTTGCATCAAGAAATTTTTGGTATTCTCGTGTCGTTACATACTAATACTAACACAACATTTTTTTTTTTTTTAAATTTGCATACTTTGTTTGGTTCGGTCAATTAAACCACATCACCAATATTTTAAATACGAAGACATTTTGTGTCTGTTTTGAGATTTTTTTGTTCCGATTGTTCTGTTTGGAATATATTTCGAGTACCCTTGTTTCTTTAGTGTCTTGTGCTTGTGTGATGTTTGTAGATTACACTTATGTTTTGTGTATAGTAAGTACTGATATTTTGTTTTGCTACGTATCCGTATCTCTTAACGAGATTTTTTTCTTTGTTACCGTTGTACTTTATCTTAACATACTTTTTATTCTTATATATTGATTTTACCTTCCCTTAGGAAATTGTAGATCTCGATATATTCATTGATATTTTCTTCCGCTAGAATCTTGTGCAGGTCTTTCTCTGCGATTATCTTATGCCTGCTCCTTAAATACTCGTATTTTTCGCAGTTTATTATACTGTGCCTCGCGCGTCTTCTTTTATCCCACACACGTCGCATTTTTGATCGTCAATCTTTCTTATTAATTTTAGATATTTAGCGTCGATTGTGTGGTTGGTTCTCAGCCTCGTTATGGTCTTAATTAATCCAGCCTTTAGCCCCCTTTTGTGGAACCAGAGTTTGTCCTTTATTATTCCATACGTGTTTTCCCTGTGTTGCCTTCCTTTATCTATCGATTCTTCTAGAAACCTAATTCTCCATATTTCGTACTACTTTTTTTTGCAGCACCTAGTGACTTCTTCTATGGATATGCGTATGCTATATATTCTATTCGATTGTGCCCCCATTTCGCCGCCTTGTCAGCTTCCTTGTTACCTCGTATGTCATTGTGGCTTGGGATCCATACAATCTTTGTTATTATTCGGTTGCGTGTCGCGGCGTTGTAAATTTTTGTTTCATAATATCTCATGCGCTCTGTGCCGTTTTGTAGTGCCTTACAAGTGCTTAATGAATCCGTGCAGATTACTAAGTCTGTCACTTCGTAAGTTGCTGCCTTCTTAACCGCAACGTAGATGGCTGTGGCTTCCAGGGCTTTGATCGATAACTCATCCGTGACTCTAAGACTAATTGTTTCTTCCGTGAATTCGTTATATATAGTATTCCTATACCTTTTTTGCCATCTATGATGGAGCCGTCGGTGAAACCCTTATTCATGTATCTATATTTGTTGATAAATTCTTCTATGATTGCTTCCTGTTGTATGTTGTTGAGAACCGCCTTATTCTTGAGCCTTTCGTGAAGTTGAATGTCTATTATTAAGTATTTGTTAGCATCCCCCGGTTGTTTCTTCTTTAGTTTTTCGTTTTTGGTAGTTTAATCAGTATATCTTGCCATCTTTCGAATGTAGTCAGTAAGTTTTCCGGGGCGTTTTTCTTCCGGATGTTTCTCCCAGACTCATCATTTTGGTATTACTTCCTGGCTATGTAGTTGAACTTGTATGAATCTAGTTTGAGGTCAATGGGGATGTCCCCTGCCTCCGCGATTATAGTTGTAATTGGGGTACTGCTCATCAGCCCTAGACTTACTCTCATGCTTGTGTTGATGACCTTTTGTAATTTCTCCTCATTTGTCCCGCCCTTCACGATTGTTGCGCTATATCTTATTTTGCTTTCTATGAGGCTCAGGTTTAACAGCGATGCGATGATGGATGAGTGGAGTTTTAGTGTATTTATATGAATATTGAAGTTTACTTTTGAGTCTATTATAAATCCAAGGATTTTCATCTCTATACGTCTTTTATTTCGATGTTATTTATCGTTATCCTGTTGATCTGGTCTACTCTTTTTCCTTCGATTAGCATGAAATTAGTCTTCCTTTCATTAATATTTAGTTTCAGTTCCTCTAGTTTCTTCTGGAATTCCTCCATCCCCTTGTTCGCCCGTGTTATGGCTTCCGAGCTGTTTGAACCTTGAGATAATATAACAAAATCGTTAGCGTATTGCAATATTTCTAGTTCCTCCGTTAAATTTTCATACAGCTTGCTTGTGTAAATGATAAACAAGTCCGGACTAAGCGGTTCCCCCTGCGGTAGTCCCTGGCTAGTTATCCTTTCGATTGATCTATCCCCATATTGGAATATAATTCTGACATTATCAGAATATTTTGACATTATCAAACGCCTTTTGTAGGTCTAGCAAGATTAATGTTGTTATTTTCTTTTCCTCTTTATTTTTTTTCTATTTTCGCGATTATTTTGTTGATCATGTCAACTGTGGACCGATTTCTTCTAAATCCAAAAGAGTTCTCCGAAATTAGTCTCGTATCATCTGCCATCGTGTTCAGCCTTGTTTTTATCAATTTACTGGTTATTTTTGCCATCGTCTGGTATAGATGAATGGCTCTGTAGTTCTCTATCTGATTGTTGTGCTTGTTTGGTTTAGGAATGGCCACAATTTTTATTGTTTTCCAGCTGTCTGGATATCTTTGAGCTTTCCATTGTCTGTTTATTAGCTCTGTTAATTTTGCTACATGGCATGGTGTGATTGCTTTTAGTAGCTTATACGATATTTTATTCATGTCCGTGGCGGAGTTCTTGGTGCGCCAGATCAGCTCTTTTAGCTCCTCTAATTTGAGTTCATTGTCCGATAACTGAGTTCTCGGCCATTGCAGCTTGTTTCGGTCCGTTAAGTTATCACTTACGATGTTTAGATTCATGAATTTTGTGATGTTGTGCCCGTTGTTAAACACAGTTGTACTCTTTTTCTTGTTGGTTTTGAAGGAGTTGAACTAGTTGATACCTATCCACCTCCTCCAGCACTTTAGCGTCGTCTGTTCTTCGGATCTTAATCGGACTACTAATCCTCGTATCGTTGACGTTTATTAATATAGGTAGGTGATCCGTTCTATCGATTTTAGTTATGTCTATCTTCCATTCGACTTTATGGTTTAGGTCCATTGAGCACAGTGAGATGTCTATCGCCGATTATTTTTTTCCATTGGAGCTCAGCCATGTGTTATCCCCATTGTTCAGCATAACAAACTGTGAACTGTTAATTGTAGAATTCAGTAGAAAATACAGTATAATAATAATAATAAATTAAACACGATGATTTAAGATAAACTTTTATTTTTTATATTTTGCTTCTATTTGGCCTAAACATATACGCAGTGTATAAATACTTTGTGAATTGTGATTGTGTGCGTGTTTCTTGAAAGAGTGAAGTTTAAAGTAAATTTACATGCAAAATTGCAAATCAACCGAACATTGCGTATATGTACATAGTGCATATTTAAAACAAGAGGGTATTCAACAACAACGAACAGCTCCGTATACTCCTCAGCAGAATGGTGTAGCTGAACGCAAAAATAGGACGCTAGTGGAAATGGCTTATCGATGCTGGAATGCCACACGTATTTTGGGCTGAGGCAGTTGTTGCTGCGAATTATATTCAGAATGAGAGAGAAAAGATGAGAAATCATTTTCAGCTAAAATATGTATAATTCACAATGAGTGTGTTTCAATAGTATTTGAATGCTGAATAAATATATTATTTATTTCCACACATCTCCTCATTCAAATAAGCCGGCAGCCTCTCTAAATTTCTGGATCTTCTGTTTTGGTAATGGTTTTGTCATCATATCGGCTACCATTTCGTCTGTCGGGCAGTAGACACATTCAACTATACCTGCATCAATACTCTCCTTAACTGAATGCGTTTTGATGTCAATATGCTTCGATCGATTTGAGAATTTCTCTTCATTAGCAAATTTGAGGCAACTCTGGTCGGCGATTGAACGTCGTAGAGGAAAGACGTGTTTTTTTTCTCTCCTCTAAATAATTAAAAATAAATAGTTTAAATGTGTTTTAATTAACTAATTAATTAAATAATATATATCTAAGTGTTCATAGACATAAATAATATATTGTGTGATTTAAAGAAGTTTGAAGCCGTAATAAGATACATATTGAATAGTTATATTATATTAATTTGTGTGTGATGCGCTTCGATGGCGTAGAATATGTATATTACAATTTCGTTTATATGTATTTTGATACCGTTGTTGAATGCATCAAACGCATTGTATGTATGTAATTTTTCAATATGTATAGGAGTTTTATGAATCCAGAGGAGGAATAAGATAAGTGTTTTTTCTCATTTTTTCCATTGTTTTAACACGTTTTAATACATATTAATTATTAACATATATTTTTCCAAATAAATTTTAAGTATATAATAAAATGATAACTGTACTCTATAACTCATAAAGGTGTAGAGTACTAGTATTTTCATGGTGGTAGTATTGTTTGAGTATTGTTTGTGCCAGAAAGTGTTTTTCAATTCTGTTATTCTGTTTTGTTACACTCGATAACAATTTTTGTTGTTCTTTTTACGACGATTGTTTTTCGTTGGTACTTTTGAATTCTAACTTTTGTTTTTTATATTTATTTACTCGTACGACGTACATTATATTTCGTATGGAAATTAGTATTGGAGGTGTATAGCGGGATATAATGTGCATTTCAATACCACCGAAAATGTGGTTTTTAAAATGAATTAATATAAATGTTTATAGAATGAAATAATATAAGCCTTTTTTATTTTTTTTTTTTTTTATTTATATTTATATTTTATAACTAATCAATGTAAATCCATGCAACTATTATTTTCATTAATGAAAATTTTTTGGAATTTAAATTTAAATTTTAAATAAATTAGAGCATTTGTTAATTCATTTCTGAGTTTTCTCCTTTTTCTAAATCGCTTTTTTTAATTCATAATTTTAAGTTAAAAATATGAATTAAAATAAGTCGCTGGTGTTCATACAAAAATCAACTTTTCTGCTTCATTTTTGGAGAACTTTCTTGATTCGAACTTTTTTAGTTCGGTACCCCTTTATCAGATGTTTATTATTAATACTATATTATTCATTGCAGTTCCTGATTAAGCTAATTTATTTAGTTCTAATGAACATTTTTGATTACAGAAGAATTTTGAAGCCGTAATGACTACATATTTATTATTTGCAGCTTTATTATTTTGTAAGCGTCGAGGAATAAATACTCTTGGGATAAATAAGTTTTTGCCTGAACACCTAATATACATGATTTTTTGCTATTATTGACATTTTTCCATTTAGCTAAAGGGAATTATTGTTGTGAAGCATTGCTTTTAGAGTAAGATAATTACGGTAAATTGAAGAAAAATTTCCACTAATTAAAAAGAGTCATCTATTATTTAACTCATTAACTATAATTTTATATAATAAAAGAATCTGGAGGTTCAAATATAGATGGAAGTGGAAGCTGAGTCTTTTAAGCCTCATAACAAATAAGGCTATTTACCTTGGTTTAGAATAACATTTAATCATTGTTAATACTAATGAAATTTTATTTCTTATTTTAATTTAATTTAATTGTATATTTAAGATTTAATTTGTCTCACTACAATTGGTTTTATTTTAATAGATTAAATGACTATGGCTATATGTAACATTGAAGTGTCGGTGGAGGGAAACTTTATGGGTTGACTTATTTTTTGGCTTGGAGGCTATACAATAAAATTTATAATCAGACAAATATTGATACATAGATGTTTTTTGTATTTTTGGGATCATGGCACTTCTTTAATTATATTATTTTCTAATAGCTACTTATTACTAATTCTGTCATCTTACAGATTCCTGATTAGCTTAATGTTAATAGTTTTATTTAATTTTGATTGAGAATAAATTGTAATAGGTTAATTATACATATTCATTATTGATATATTACCTTATAGATTCCAGATTAGCTATTTTTGAAACCAGATGTCTTTGTTTAATTTTTATTTTTATTAAAAAACATATTGGTTTATTAGGGATTGTAAGGTTATCCGTTGAAGAGGGGATCCGTCCGTTTGATACTACAATATTTGGATTTGATTTATTTTATTTTATTTGTTTTACGACAATCAAATTATAATTAATTTAGTTATAATAATCATTACATTGCATTACATTTATTCTATTCAAGAATAATTTAAATATATCGTACAAAATAATGATTCTCTAACGCATAATAATGACATTTTATTTCAGGAAACTTACTCATATCATTAAGATGCCAACATTATTGATTATCAATTTTTTTAAAATGCTATAATAAAGGTGTGTGAAGGGCCTGGCGTCGCGTTACTGTAAGTTGATATAAGGAAATGGTATTAAATAAAATTTCATCACTCATAATAATGAAATTTTATTTCAGGACATTTACTAATTAATCAATTACTTTTTAGGATGTTGATTGCTGATTATTTATATCCCGAAGAACAAAAATAATTGTGCCGTCTTGTGCTTAACTAACTATTGACTACTTAGGTGTCTGTAACCGGGTCAAGTCTATCATACCTAACAACCTTTCCTATCCCTCCATCTTGTTATATGTAAAAGTGGTGTACGGTTGGCCCAGCGTATCCGGGATCCTTGCTTAGTCTTGGCCGTACATTCTAATTAATATAATTTAACTCATAATAATGACATTTTATTTCAGAAAATTTACTGCAACTTAATTAATTATAAATTTAATTATAATAATCAATTTTTTTTAGGATGCTGATTGCTGAATATATCCAAAATAATCAAAAATAGTTGTGTTGTCTCGTGCTAACCGTCTTATATTACATTTCAACTAACAATTTACTAACTATTGACTACTTAGGTGTCTGAAACCGGGTCAATTTCCATAATAATTAACTAACCTTTCCTATCCTTCCATCTTGTTATATGTAAAAGAGTGTGCGGATGGGCCCGGCGTCAACCGGGAATCTTACTTAGGTTTGGTCGCACATTCCAATCAATCAAAATTAGCAAATTTGAGGCAACTCTGATTGTCTTCATAGAGTATAATGGGCTCATTAATTTTCACACCAAAATCATTCAATAAACGTTTTAACCATTTTGCTTCTTTCACTGCATCACATAGCGCAATATATTCAGCTTCCATTGACGATAGTGCAATAATGTCTTGTTTCTTGCATCGCCAACTAATTGTAGCACCAAATGTACTGAACGTAAATCCACCATTAGATTTACGTGTTGATCGGCATTCAGCAAAATTGGCATCTGAATAACCAATCAATTTATCTTCATCACCACGAACATTTAAATTTAACTTTAACGAAACTGTTCCTTTCAAATACTTTAAAATTCGTTTTGCCTCGTTCCAATCTTCTTGTGTAGGTGCGGAAACGTGTTGTGATAATATGGCAACACTGGCAGCAATATCGGGTCTAGTATTTGTTGATATGCACAACAGGCTTCCAATCAGCTTACGATAATCGTTGTTGTCACGCAATAATTCTGATTCGCCACCTTTTCTGTAATTAACACTCAGTGGTATTTCAGAAATCTTCGAATTTTGCATTCCGAATTCTTTCAGCACTTTATTTATATAAACGGACTGGTTGATAGTAAACATTCCATTTTTATTTTTGTCTACTTGTATGCCGAGATATGTTCTTACTTCTCCTAAATTTTCCAATTTAAATTCGGATCTTAAAACCTGTTCACATTGTTTGATCATGTTTTCATTTGCGCTCGCCACAAGCAAATCATCGACATAAATAAGCACATAACAAATGTCTTCACCTTGTTTTCGAATGTATAGGCATTGATCATTTTTGCTTTGTATGAAGCCAGAATTTAAAAACACATTATGCACTGACTGGTTCCAAACCCGTGCTGATTGCTTTAAACCGTAAAGACTACGTTTAAGAAAACAAACTTGATGTTCTTTTCCATTATCCATAAAACCTGGTGGCTGCTTCATGTATATTCCTTCCTTTAATTCACCATGTAAAAATGCAGTTTTTGCATCATAATGAATAACTTTCATACCTTTCCTTGCAGCAACTGTCAACAAAATTCTAAATGTCGTTTGTCGTGCGACTGGAGCAAAAATCTCATCGTAATCAAAGCCATATTTTTGAGTAAAGCCTTGTGCGACTAAACGTGCCTTAAATCGCTGTGGTTCGCCTTTTTCATTTCTCTTTATTTTATATACCCATTTGGAACCAATAGGACTTCTATTAATGGGCAAATTCACCAGTTCCCATGTATTATTATCGCGTGAACAGATAGTGAAATCATTTCTTCTTCCATCGCTTTAACCCATTCATCTTTGTTCACACCGCTAACTGCCTCATTGTATGTCAATGGTTCTTCTGTTGCTTGTTTAACTGAAAAAATTTCATCTTGAAATTTAGTTGATGTCCATGTACCTTTGTTTGTGCGTCCGGATCTTTGTACATCATTTTTACCATGTGTATTCTCTTCATTATCAACAGTCGATGTGTCCATTAAAGTCTCTTCATCACTAAAATAAGCATCACTGTCCTGAAATGAAACTGCGTTTGGCTGCAATGTTTTATCCGTGTCCGCAAAACTGTCATCAGCATCATGTGTAACCTCAATCGAGTTCAACTCAGATTGTTCAGAATCCATACCATATCTCACAATTACAGTGTGATCGTCATTGCAAATTGAATCATTTGATTTATTCAATTTACCATTCTTTCGTGCTGGAGTAACGATTTTAGTTTCCAGTTTTGTCCTTTTGTGTAAAAATTGAACATCTCTGCTAATCAATATTTTTCCTGTTTTTGTGTCATAGCATCTGTAAGCTTTCGATTTAGTATCATAACCAACAAATAATGCATGCACGGATTTATTTTCAAGCTTATGCCGTTTCTGTGGCGAAATCCATACATAGCATTCTGCACCAAAAACTCTCATATGATCGAGCTTCGGTTTACAACCAAACCAACCTTCAAACGGAGTGGTTAAAATCGATCGTCCTGGTAATCTATTCTTATCTTTATCGCCTCTTTGTGTCTTACATTTCTTTGCATAATGACCTTTATTGCCACAACGATAACATACTATGTCCTTTTTCTTTAATTGGCTTGATTTATTTATACTTTTGTGCATTACTTTCAATGCGGAGCCATTCCCGTCATCCATCTCGCCTTTGTCCTTTCGACGTTTATATTCATCGATTAACTTCGATTGCACAACTGCTGCTGTCAGTTCACTTTCTTTACGAGATTCCAGTGCGGTTACCAATGGTCATCATTTAAGGCGGAATTCCATTACTGCAGCTTTTGTTTTTGTGCAGAAAACCAGAAAGAGATAATATCAAAAATCCGACAGAGACAGACTATTTTTATTTTATAGCGAAATTTTAAGAGGAATATTTGACAACTACGAAATTATAACAAAAATTAGTTGAAAAATGAAAATTATTGTTAAATCAATTTTATTTATATCTTTACATTACTAAAAAACTTAAATATTATTTGTAGGCATCATTTAATTATGTTTTTTAATTATTTCCTTTCAATAATTAAAAACTAAGAAAACGCTTTCCTATAAAAAAAGTTAGGGGAATATTTGACCGCGTTTGTAACATAACCTAAAACATATCACATGCATTAAAATTATGTAATACGGAATAAATAATAAAAATTAAATATTGTAAAATATTTTAGTTCGAACATTAATACAAATTTATAATGAAAACGCGATTTATATCACACTCCACCAAACATATACAATGTATGAGCCAAGTGCTCACCATAAAAATATTACTAAACTAAAATTTGCTGAGAGTGGGGGGTATTTTTCATTTTGGTTGCCATAAAAAATACTTCGATTTGTATTTTTTATTTATATTTATGGCAACCAAATCGAGCCAACAACAAAAATTTTAAGTATAAAATTTTTTACTGTTGCGCCGCTCACACACATAGGGATTCTTGATTTTATCTCTTTCTGGTTTTCTGCACAAAAAAAAGCCGCAGTAATGGAATTCCGCCTTTACACTCAATCCGATTGTTGCTAAACCCTGTTGATCTTTTTATTCCATTCTTCTAATTTGGTCGCTTCTGTAGCTATGGGCGCCGCTGAATCAATGCAAAACCAGGTTCCTTCTTTCACCATCAACATTCTCAATTTAAACTTCCACACAAAATAATTTCCATTATTCAGTCTATCAATATGATATTTTGTCTCTACTGATGCCATTTTGTGTACTCGATAATACAAATACCTCGCGTAGAATTGACTTTCTTTCGATGAGAGAAAATAAATAATATCTCACAATAAATGTAACATCCAATTAAAATACTATTATTATTCGGTTACTGGGCCCATAACCTGTAGAATTCAGTAGAAAATACAGTATAATAATAATAAATTAAACACGATGATTTAAGATAAACTTTTGTTTTTATATTTTTATTTATACAACACTACGCCATACGATGTTAGTAGTACAACAACAAGTTTCAGAATGAGAGAGAAAAGATGAGAAATCATTTTCAGCTAAAATATGTATAATTCACAATGAGTGTGTTTCAATAGTATTTGAATGCTGAATAAAAATATTATTTATTTCCACATTAATTGACTCTGCAATTCTCCTTCCTTTGCTATCCGTCCTGCAATCCGGGTTCCATAAGGGATGGTGCGCGTTTATGTCGCCCAAGATTAATGTATTTTTTTTATTGTCGTTTTGTAGGATCAGGTTTCTCCACTTGTCAATTATCAGTCTATTACTTATGTTTGGCGGAATGTATATGTTTATAATATTGTACTCGTTTCCTTCGTGATCTATAAGCACCGCGTTTATTGTTCCTATAGGCTTATATTTGTTTTCTTTTCTAATCTCCTTAATATTCAACCTTTTGCTGATAACTAGACCAACGCCCCCGTAATTGACCTCTCTGTTGTTCGTATATATATTGTATCCATTTATCTTTATCACTTCTTTATCGTTTGTCCATGTTTCGGCCAGGCAGGCCACGTCTATATAGTTGCAAGTCAGGAATTTGACTAGCTCGTCCTTGTTTGTTTTAATACTTCTGATATTAAGCTGAATTATGTTCAGCCTGCCCGTGTGTCCACCATCATTATATTGTTTGTAGTTTTTGACTATCAGTTTATCCATATTTACGAGTTGGTCTATTATTTCAGCCACAATCAAACCGTTTCCTGGGTCATTCGGCTTTGCCTTGAGGTAGCCTTGTGTAGTTGCCTGTATCGTGCGATTCAACTTGCTGATTTCGATCATGTAGTTATTTAGTGTAATGATTTTAATCTCCAGTTTCTCGCAACTTTCCTAGCTCGTTTTGCATTCCCTCCATATGATTTCCCGGCAATTTTGGGAACTCTTCATCATTTAATTTGAAATCCTGGGGTATTGTTCTGCTTTTTGCCTTGTTGTACGACAGTTTTTTTGTAATCATCTGTTGCTTGATTTTCTTATAGTTTTGGAATTCAATATACAAATGCTGCTAAAGCTTAGATGCTTTTCTCCACAATAATAGTATTTCTGGTCATTGGTGCAGTTCGTATTTTCGTGGTTGGGTTCTGCGCAATTGCTACATCTGCCTTTTAATCGGTTTCGGTATATAATATGATACCCGTCTTCTGACGGCGATCGTAAATCGCTATCTCCGTTGGTAGTGAGCTTGCTCTGAATAAGATTTTAATCGCCTGCGTTGGTTCTGCTTTTTGTTCAAGGCTGTTCCATCTCGAGATTCTTTCTAGCTTAATCACCTTTGCGTTTGCTTTTATGTTTTCTTTCATCCTTTCTAAATCCGCGTTAATTTTAATTCTATTTATGTATCCAATCGGCTCTAGCATATAATTCGGTATATATACGCGTTATTCTTATATAGATTTCTTAGGTCTGTGCTATATAGTATCCTATTAGCGGTGTCCATCTCTCGAGTTTGTACCTTCACCCTATTTTTGCCTAATTGCCGCACATATATAATCGCTTCGAAATTCAACGTATTCAGTTTTTCCGCAATTTCTAGATCGCGTATTCCCTTTTTCTCGATTATTAGGGTGAATGGGCCGCTGTCCTCTGGTGCGTAGCGATTATTTCTAAATTTATCCAATTCTTCCTTATTTTTGTTTGTATCTTTCGTCATTGCTCCTTCCTTATCTTTCTCGTTTTCTTTGGGTGATCGTATGTCTTTATTTTTGAACGACTTGTTACTATGTTCATCCAATTTTACCGATTCATTCGTATCCGCAGATGGTTGAATGTTCCGGGTCGTACCTTATTGTCGAATCCGCTAAAATTTTCCTCATTATCAGACATCGGTTCGTCACTTGAACTTTTCCCATCCGTATATTTGTTTCCCATCCTGTTTGATGTATTATTTTTATTGTTTTCACATTTTATTTTTTTTTAAGAATTTGCGACACGTTTTTTGGTTTCAGTATCTTTCTTTTGGCACCATGTTTTTTTCTGTTACTTATGAACGCGTCCAACATGGACGCCTTCGCGTCTTTCACCTCACGGTTAAATTTTATTTTTATGCGCACTGTGTACTTCTTTCTTATAATTCTTAAAATTGGTATTTGAAATATAAATTTTAAAATATAAATTTAATTCACTTTTACATACTAAAATTACACTGAAGTTAAAAAGATTCAACGATTACGATACTCTTATACGTCTGCCTTGTCATACGACATTCAAGCTTTTCTTAATACTTTAAATATCAAATAATCTGTAGGACCTGGTGGTATTCCTCCAATTTTCTTTAAAAATGTAGCGCAATCAATAAACTATGCGTTAAAGATTATTTTTGATTATTCACTAAGTAATAATATGTTCCCATTACGTTGGAAATCAGCAAGAATCACTCCAGTTTTTAAATCGGGAATTAAGTCTTATATAAAAAATTATTGACCGATATCAATTTTAAATACGTGCAGTATAATATTTGAACGGATTATTCACATTAAAATAAGTGATCATATTTATAATCACATTACGGTAAAACTACATGGGATTTTCCCATCCAGGTCTACTTTACACAATCATTTATACTTTTCAAATTTTGTCCATAGGTCTCTAAACTCACGTTATCCGGTTGATATTATTTATAAGATTTTGCTAATACCTGTGACAGACTAGGGATTAACAAAACGAGATTAGTTAAACTCGTTTAGCTAATCGATCATAAATCCTCTTGCGTTGACATATTACAGTTTAGCTAATCGCGGTGCAAAAATACTATAGTGGCGCCACGATTGCACGGTATCAATATTATAACAAATGACATATCATTTGAATTTATTAGTTATTTATTTCATTAAATAAATATTTCAATTAATTATTTAATAATAAACATCGTAAATATCTATTTACAATTAATTGTTATGTAATAATTAAATAACGAATACACTCATCATTTTCAGTTTTAGAATAAACAGGGTTTATTGCAATTCACAAGTACATTTATTTTTTGTTTGTTTAATTTTACTACTATTTGAATCAGGTCCCTACCACTAATCTCATAAATATGATAAATCTTCAACAATTTTGAAGATTAGTTCAAGCCACTAAACCTTAAACCAAATCGAGATTAGTTAATCTTCTACTTGACACACTAGCGCTTAACTCGAAAAAATCAATAATCCCGTTTTATTAATCCATATAGTATGTCACAGGTATTAGGCAAATTTGGCGTCATAAGTTTGATAAATTTTTTCAACTCCTACCTTATTAATCGTATTCAATTTGTGGCTATTAATAAGTACAAATCTTCAGAATTCAGTCCAATGTCCGGTGTGCCTCAGGGATCTATTTTGGGACCGCTTTTATTTTTATTATTTATTGATGATGTAGTGGATGTACTAGATTGTGAGGTTCTTTTATTTGCTGATGATTTAAAATTCTTTAATTCAATTAAATCAATAAATGAATGCCATATTTTGCAAAACAATTTAAATAATTTCCAGTTATGGTGTAATAAAAACCATATTTATATAGTATTAAACGAGCAATAATTGTATATTTATTTATCTGTAAATTTTTTCTCGAAAACGGCACTATAATTTTCTCTGAAAATTGGCATACTATTACCATTTTCGGGTGTGAAAAAACGATCTAGATAGGTCACGACTTTGGGAAAATTCGTTTAGGGCCTTAGTTTTGGAAAAACATTTTTCATATGAACGACGTCACAAATACTTGGAATAGTGGAATGTCTGTGCTAAATATGTATTTTAAAAAGCACACTACAATTTAATTTGATTGTCGATAGTATAGAATAATTTGTCGATATAAATATGCTAAAAGGTTTGAATCCCATTTTATATCAAAATTATTCTCCGCAGATTCAAAATTGTTGGTCTCCGAAAGCTGGTCAAAATCTTGCATATATGAAAATCAAGGTCTGTCATATTAAAATAAAAGTTTTATTATAAAAAACATGAAGACTGTTGCACTAAATTTGACATCTAGATTTTCATCGGAAATTATTGTATTAAAAACCAAAAATAATAACTTTTGTGAAATAAAAATAAATAATAATTTACCAAGTTTTAAAAATCGTGATAAAAAACTTAAATTTAAAATAAAGAAAATTTTACAAATGCATAATTTAGATATTTCGGAGGGTATGTGTAATGGAACACGCCTGATTGTTACCGAATTATGTAACAACGTAGTTAAAGCAAAAAAAATTATTAGGGAAAAAGCTGGACAAGCAGTACACATTCCTCGAGTTACGCTCGAATCCAGTAAAGGTCAACTTTGATGTATTGGAACTATAACTTAGTTTTTTGATTTTTTTGCAGAAAAAACACGTTTACTTCTAAGAACTGGTAAATTTTATTTTATTCAAAATATTTTCTATCGTTATCTATGACTTTTGACCATCTTTTTGGCGATTTATGGATTCCATCGAAAAAAAATTGTTTGTCTTTTGATGCGATTCATTCGCCGAGCCATTTTTTGATTTCCTCGTGGGTTCTGATGTGCTGGACTTGAAGATCGCTTTACTTTGATCGGAACAAATAGTAATCTGATGGGGCACAATCTGGTGAATAAGCAGCATGCGATAATATTTTCAATTTAAGTACTTCCAGCGTATTTTTTACTAGTTTTGCGACATGTGGTCGAGCATTGTCGAGCAGCAAAATCACTTTACGCTGTTTTTTGGCTGGAAACGGACCGTTTTCGTTCAATGCATGGTTCAAATCTATCAATTGTTGTTTTTAACGTTCACCAGTAATAGTTTTGTTAGGTTTTAGCAGCGCATAGTACACCACTCCTTTCTGATCCAACGAAATGCACGCATTGTAGTAAATCTATTTTTTATCGCCAGTCACAATTTGAGACAAAAAATGCCAACTTCGGTGTCTTGTAAGCAAAAAATTGCAAACCATTTAACGAGTTTGAATGTTAGCTTCAGTCAGTTCATGTGGTACACATTTTCCTTCTTTTTGAATCATTTTCATGGCATGTAAACATTTACTTATGGCTGCTTGAGTGACATTTAACTGTTCTGCAAGTTCTTTTTCCGTTTGAGCTGAGTTTTTCTTCAATAATGCTTTCAATTCTCATCTTCGATTTTTTTTGGTTGACCAGAACATTATTTGTACTGACATCAAAATCAATACTTTTGAGTCGTTTAAACTAGTTTTCGCAAGTTTGTTGTATTGGTGCATATTCACCATAAGTTTCTTGAAGCAAACTAAAACTTTCAGCAGTTTTTCTTTTGATTAAAGCAAAAAGTAATGCTTTCCGTAAATGCTGTTTTGCTGGTATGAAAATCGACATGTTTAAACGGGAATAAAAAATATGTGAATAATCCGTGTGTTCACTGATGGTTTACATAAAAAATCGGTATATTTTTGACATATTTTACCCCGGCTAACTTCGCTTCAGTAAAATATCCCATTTTTGTTTTGATTACACGAGTGAACGCATTTATTTTTGGTTTGGCATATAAATTTGACCGTTCAGTATTTTAAACGTCAATTTCCTTTACAAGTGAATTTAATATATTTCCTAAAGTGTTGTTTAAATTTTAATAAAATAGTAACGAAAATGTTTATGATTGAATCAAGTTAAGCCGGCTATTAAAAATTGAGTTTTTTCAAAACAAAACTCAGATGTCAAAAAACCCCGAAAAATCCAAAACAAAATGAAGTTAAAAATATACCGATTTATAGGGAGCGCGAACCGAGCTTTGTAGCTCCAAAAAACCCAGATATTTTTTATCCTCTTGTACATGAGGGAACACTAGGAATGACAAACTAAATTTTAATGTGGAATGTCAACACTTTAAAACGCCGTAGGTGTCATTGTAAAAGATTGCTTAGTACTAAATTTACGCCATCTCTCCAATCCTAAAAACTTAGTTTTACACCCAATACAATACAACGACATCAATTTCCGCTTCGACCAGCGTTTGCGATGACCGTGCATAAATCTCAAGGACAAACGTTCGAATTTGTGTAAACCTTCGTACAGCTGTCTTTAATCATTGTATGTTGTACGTAGTATTTTACCGTGTTAAACGACAAAATAACTTGACAATTCTGTTAGCACCTGAAAATGAACGTCGCACGTATAATGTTGGGTGGAAAGAAGCATTGAACGCTCCTGATTAAACTTCTATTAAGTCTTGATAGTGACAGCGATGACAGTTACCTCGGCAACATCGATTTTTATGTCTCAGCCGAATAAAATAAAATGAAATTAATGTTGTTTTGCGAAAGAGATTAAAAAAACTGTCTTTCTGGTACTGATTATTAATGCTAGTAAATGTAGTGTGTTAAAAATTCCGCCAATGGTTTACTTTAGTTATAATAATTTTAGTTATGATATTAATAGCGTTACTCTAAAATGATAGTTTTTTAGATTTAGGTATTACAGTTGATAGTAGTTTTAAATTTGGCCTTCATATTAATAACATTATCAAAAAAGCTTACTAAATACTTGGTATGGTTATACGAATATGTGCTAAATTTTCTTTACAAACATCATTTATTTTACTTATTAATTTATTTGTTAGACCTAAATTAGAACACCTATCGACAATTTGGAATCCTAACTATAAGATTTATATAAATAGTTTGGAAAAAATTCGGAAAATATTTTCAAGATTTCTTAATTTTAAATTTAAAAACGGTTATGAACAGTATAATGTTCGTTTGCAAAGATATGGTTTGATGACATTAAATAACATAGTAGAAGAATTTATATTGATGAAATAATTCTACTAAAATTATTGAATGGTTATATTGGTATTGATTTGCTATATGCTTTTAAAATTAAACCAAAATACGACTATTTTATTCGAAGCATGGAGTATTTTGATATTCCAATTTATAGAAATAATTTAATATTGTGTTCACAAATTGTTCGTTTGCAAAGACATCATAATTTATTTTTTAATGATCTCGATCTGTTTTCGTTTCAGTATCATCTTATAAAAAACTTATTCTTAATAATTTATATAATTTAACTTTTTAATTTTTATTGTTAATGTTTTACTTATTTTTTTTTTTAATATGTTTTACATATATGATTGTTACATTTTTTAATTTTGTTTTTTATGTTTTAAAATTATTAATTTACATTATATTCATCTATTTTAATCAAAGCTAATTGTAATAGGATAAAATATGTAATTAGCTAATTGAATTGAATAAATAAATAAATAGATATTAAGGAAAGCGAGATCTGAGAATTCATGCTTGTACAGTCCACTGGACAAGAGTTTCATCGATCGGGTAAGCGAGCGATACAACGACATTTTAGATGTTTTAAGCCAATTAAAACCCCGACAATTAAGGAAATAAAATTCAAAATTAGGACTCTTCAGAATCAACTGTCGTAGAATAGAATGATAATCAACAAATCTAAACGAAGTGGCATGAACACTGAAGATGATATTAAACCGTCATTGTAGTGTTACATTGCTTTTCTAATTCACACCAACTATGCCACCCCTAGCTCCTCCAGTTTGGAACTGTCTGATGTAACAGTTGACATAAGTTTTGCTTTGATATAACTTAAAATGTTATTTTGCTTTACATATATTTTCCGATTAGAATTACCACCAAAAACGTTGTAGAAGCTGTGGAACGAGGTTCAGGGGGTAGAAGTAGCGGAAAGGCAAGAAGAAATATTTTCATCAACCCATAAATAATTTTAAGTAAAATGTATTTTTTATTTATATATTCAGACAAGAAAACTGATCAAAACGCATATCCAATCCAATTCTGTTGAAGCTTTGATCGTTATCTAAAATGGAGTAATTTTGCAATTATATGTGCACGAAATTGCAAAATATTAAATTAGATAGCAGTTTTCGTCGGGTGAAATTGGAAATTTTAGCCTTGGTTAGTAAACATATAGACGAAGAAGCAAAAGCTATGGAAATAAATCAGCAGTTGATACACAGCTTTCTACAACCCAGCAATACAACATCCACCTCATCACTACTGTCACAATTCCCAACATCTGTTTCCTCGTCAATATTAGGTAATAGTCCTATATTTCCTTTTTAACCATCTCCTGTACAATTTAGTAATAGCTCTATTATAAAAGATACCCTACATAAACATGTATATAAAGCTAGCCCGATACTCAGCCCGAAAAAAACGCGTTGGCAATACTAAACTATCACTATCATGAGAGTTTACTAACCCAACCCGAAAAAATGTCACTATCGCGACCGTAAATAGTATCATGATACAATGTCATGGCATTTATAACATTCAGCCCGAAATTTTAAAATTACTTTTATGTATTTTTAAGATATATTACTATTGCTTGGTAGTAGCCTAGTCAGACCTAAACTCTTCATTTATATGAAGATAGCCCGATATTTGGTTCAAAACGCCCGTTAGGAATACTAAACTATAACTATCGAGAAAGTTTTATATACCAGCCCGAAAAAATATCACTGGCGCGACAGTAAAATGTGTCATGATAATCTGTGTATGACATTTGGAGCATTCAGCCCGAAATTATAAATATAACTTTTACGTATTTTTAAATTATCTCTTCAAATGTTAGAAAACCTAAACACTATATGTTTGTGAAATATTTTTTTTTTTTTTTATTATTTATTCCAGTTCGAATTGAATATTCATATAGCTAAGGCACGTCAACGTCTGTCGGGTCAGCTAGTAAATATATATATATTTGGAAAAAAAGAATGGCGCTTGAAAACTGACGCACGGCGGGTGCACGTCATCCGTACATAAACATGTGTATATTGTAGTTTTAGTGACTGCACGTGCGAAAACGTGACAATTGCATGACGACAATCGTGTGATGAATTTCAATGTTCATGGTCCTACAATATAGACAATCGATATTTAATTGTTCTGGGATTTTTGAGATTAACACCAGAAAAAGGGTCAGTCATATACGTCATATATGCGATCTTAATGTCTTTTGTAAATAAAAATTTAAACCTTGCACATACAGAACAATTATTTGCGGCACGGCACGTGATCATTACAATTCGCTTTAAAAAGTTTCTCTTGTTTATGTTGTGTCTCATATTGAATAAAAGAAAGTTTTTAAGATTACGACATACGAGTAAATGTATACACCGCTGTTATAAGAAGCTGTACCACACAATGGTAAGAATATTAAAATTTGTTGCATAGGAATGATGGCAAAAAATTAGCTGAGCCTTCATAGTTCAATGTTCAGGTATAGTAAATTCTAATCGTACGCCATTATCAAGTAGCGCTAAATTAATGAATTGACGGGTTTCCCCGCTACAATAAATCACACTAGCAGTAAAGACCTCGAGAAAAGAGTTGATATTCATTTTTTATTTTTGTTTACTTCTTCTTAATGACATTTCTTGCCTTCAAGACGAAAATAAAAGTAGATATATGACCGATATATGATGGTTTATTTTGTGTGGATTTTACGTTAAGGTTAAACCATATATGATATTCAATATGTGGTACACAGTGAATTTAAATATAAATGGGGTGGTATACTCGTATTCCCATTGTTCCGCCCATAGTAAATACGAGATAAGCACATACGTAGATTTGTAGTCGGTAGCGAAAATGTTTACAAAAATTTTAAGGTAAACCATCTAATCACCTACTACGGGCTTTGGTAGCAATAATCCAGGAACCTCCTTAACAACCTTATAGGTCTTTCGTAACGTTTTTGTCCACTTTCGATGTTCTCCTATCTTTGTTCTTGTGGAATGGTATAGTCAGACCAAGTTTCCTTCTTTGATTTTTCACTCATTCAATTTGAATTATCCTGGCAAGCATTGATTGCTTTTCGCAGATTTTCAGCATGTAGCCAGTTTGGTGCTAGCATTTATATCCAATTTGAACACCCCACATATCAGCGATTTTTTTCTAATTTGAGAGCCATCATAGTACCTTCTTTAATTAGCTAAATTCCTTTAATGTTCTTTGTTCCATTCAAAAAAGTAACTTTTCGGTATGATATTGATCATTTCGCACTACATTTGCAAAGTTTGTCTCAAGTCTTTAGGAGTAAGATTCTGCCCTAGAAGGGGACATATTACCCAAACAATTTGTTTTTACAGTGTAGAGTTCAATTCGTAGCACATAACTTTAATCTGGTTGTCTGGATAGATTTAGGGCTTTTTTAAGATTTAACGTCCTTAGCACATCATTTTTTGCTGAAAATGTCGTATCTTCTCTAACCTGGCTACCCTGGCTGGCTGCACCCCAGTTGGAATTTTTTAATCGAATCTATGTTACACAATAATAGATCTCCCTAATTTGCCTCCCTTAAGGACAAATTTTGGTCAACCATATTGTTTTTTCGGCTGATTGTTCGTAATATAGGTGATTCTAAAGCTGATAGAATCAAGACAACTCCTATCACCCATTCATCGCCATCGATTTATTTGTGTTGATTTCCAAGGCATTATCTTCCGTTGTATTTATATTTAGGGGATTTTCTATATTTCGTCATTTAAGTATCTGCAAAGCATTGTCGTTGTGCCAATAACAACTAAACTGTTTCAGTTTTTCCTAAGTTGTGCGATGCGATACTGACAATAACCGTGGGACATTCTCTTCCTATTTACCAACTTCCACATTTCAAAATTGGTAGAACTTAGTTTTATGTCCGTTCTCATTAAATCTGGTCGATGATCTCTCTCCCCGTTTTTCTCAATGTTTAATTGCTGCAATCCTTCGTGATTCTGGCCTTTTGTCTCGGGTTTGTTTGGTTACTCCGTACTTGACTCACAATATACACATAGAATTCTTTAATTTCTCAGTCACGAAATTAAATGTTGGAGAGTAATACATTTTAAAGAAACAGAAAGTATTTCATGTAGAGATGAAGAGAAGGACAAATGACGAGAATGTGAGAATTAAAGAAAGATAGAAGGAGAGGCGACAATCAGAGAAAGAAATATGAAGAGACGAATAGAACGAGAGAAAGAGAGAGAGAGAGAGAGAGTGATTAGCAGCGAAGCAGAGAAGGAGAGAATTATAGAAGTGGGAAGTAAAGAAGAGGATAAGTAAAGAAGTAGAGAAGCAAAGAAAGAGAAAAGAAGAGAAGGAGAAAAAGAGAGAGGTAGAGAAGAAGAAAAACAGAGAAGGAGAGCATGAGAGAAGAAGAGCAGGAGAGAAGACAAGAGAAAAGAGGGATCGAGATACTGGTATGTTGATCTAATTGGCATTTTTAAGTCAATTACACTTTAGAGGTTCATTGAATCTTGTATTTTTCCAGGTTGTTAATAATTTTTTCTATTCGTGATAAATTTCAACTCAACCAGCAGAATTTTACAAACCCCTATGGGAAATTAAATATTAACGTATAGACTAATTAAATCCCCAAATCAATTTTTGATTCTAACTGGTCGCTCTGCTAGTTCTTGTAAACATATAGGGTTTTGTTAGTGCAAACGTACGGAACTCGAACTCAAAAACCAGAAACTAATTCGGTGATGCTTGTCCCGTTACTGTTTTGTTTGTCAGAAATTCAATTTAAAATGCTACGAATGATTTACTTTGTTTTTTTACATCTTATTTTCCGTTCTAAAATGGACTATTATTTAATTTTCGATTTGTGTCCTGGTTCCTGGTGGAGCATTCGAATACTATAAAATTTGTCATTAAATTTTCACGGGATTTGATACTGCTGGGTAAATTTTAGCATCCTAATTGCTTTAATAACGACAATTCAAAAAATAATTATATGGTGATTTCGTAATGTGATCGCTCGAAGCCCCTGGCACAAATTTTTTAAAAAAGATCATCGATATAGTTTAGTAGGTAGGTACTAGAACGGTAGAAGCAAGTCCAACGGTATTCCAAAATTCTTTATTCGCCGAATTTTGCTTGCTTACTCTTCGTAAGCGTCACTCTCCTATGATTATCTATTTGTACCAATAACTTGGTGTACTAGCTCAATTTTCAAGTCCATTAGATTTAATCAAATAGTGAAAATTTTCAGAGGTTAAGTTTAGCGTCAACTACGCCAGAAATCACATTTTGGAAATTCCATCTTTTTATTATTTTTGAGCGATATTGGATTGTGCAATTTTGTGCCTCTAACAATATGTGCAAACTTTTTGGGTAACAAACTCCTAACCCGAAATCTCTACATGGTGCTATCTGGATAGCGCTAATTTAAGGTGGGTGATGTGGTTGAGGGGACCAGTCGAAATCCTGCTTACACGGCTTGCCTATTAAAAATATTTTTCAAAATTGAGCGAATGGTACCGGTTATTTTAGTATACCGGTTGACGGTTATATTATTATACAATACCTTCCCCGTAAAGGAAAGATGTATACTAAGGACATCTTTGAAATTGGACAGTTATTATAATTATTGGACAGTTTATAAAATTTACAATAATAAATTAGTTTTTCCTATTTTTATCACCGTCACTGATGTGACCTTACAAGGTCCCAACCATGGGGGTGAAAATTTGTTCAGTTTGCCTTCAAATCATAATATTCCTTCGATTTCTTCCGATCTTTTCATTCTAAATATGAACTCTGTTAAATAATCATCAAAATTGAAAACATAATCGGGTTTTTGGTGAAGGGAATTAGAAATGTTGGGCTTATATCCAAATAATATTTCGTCGTACAGCATAATCCCAATCTAGAATATCAATAAAATGGCGAAATTCCGTCAGAGTTCGGTGAGACCTTTCCAAAGCTCCGTTGTTTTGAGCATGAAAACCTGTGGTGTTCATTTACCGTATTCGTAAAATTTTGCAGCATCTCTTGAAGAATTTTCCTACGAAATTAGAACCTTGGCAATGCTTTGGCTATTGTTTCCGCAGTCTGGGCCAAAATAATATTATTTTCTGATTTCCCTGGTGTCTTCCTAACGGGGTGTTATGAAACTTCTCAATTAATTTAGTTTGCTCTGTAGGATCGGAATGAATTTTTATTTGAAGGAGATGGGGAATTTGGATCTGGGCTATCCTGATTTATAGATTTGTGGATGATATTCGAAGAAGATTCAGTGTAGGATTGTATAGGATATTTCAATTAACATCGTGAGTTTTCACAGATTTGGATTTAGATCGGATAATCACATTTACGATTTCGTTTGAATTTGCTGGTTTGGTTAGGGAATCTGAGTTTGTTGACGAATTCGCAGGTATAGAATTTGTGATTGTGTTATTTAAATTTGAATTAGTTGAAAAATGATTAGGAACTGGTGAAAGTTCTGCGGAAATTTATGTAGGTTGGGTGAATTAATGATGGAAAGTTTGGATTCAAAGTCAGCAATTGGTAGAGTTTGATTTGTAAGATTAATAGCAATACGACAATGCGAATTAGTCTTGAAGATGGGATGTTAATGTTATTCAACCAAACCAAAGGTTTATGAACAGTAATGATCTTAAATTTTCTTCCATAGACGTAAGGTCTGAAGTACTGAATTGACCAAAAAACTGGAAGTAACCCTTTTTCGATAACTGAGTATTTTGTCCGTTTTATTTAGAGTTCGACTAGCGTATGCTACGGGAAGATCTCCTGAAGTATATAATTGAGATAAAATGGAACTAATTGCGAATTCGCTGGCGTTGCAAGTTATAAAAAATTCTTGCTCAAAATCTCGACCAGACAATTTAGTAAATATTTGAAAGATTCATCACAAAACGGAGTCCACTCGAATACACTATCCTTTTTTAAGAAATTATTCAGAGGTTTGGCAATGTTAGCAAAATTTTTGATGAAGCGACGATAGTATTCAATGAAACCTAAGAATGATTTTATATCACGAAGAGTTTTTGGCTCTAGGATACTCTAATACTGGTATTGTTTTTAGAGGATCTGATTTATGTCCTTCACGAGTAATTAAGTGAACTAGATAGGTTATTTCCTTCTGAAGGAATTGGCATTTATCGGTAGTAATTTTCAAATTGTTCGAATTACGGTAATGGCTGTCTAAACTATAACCATAAATAGCCACGTCATCTATAAGTAAACAAAACACTTGAGTCCGCTGAGTCCTTAAAATGGAAATGACCATATGGAAGAAATCTTTCATTTTGACTTGATGGTAACCATGGGTTAAATAGATCTACTATACTGAAATAAGATGAACGCATCTTGGTAACAAAAAAACTCGATCGATTGTGATGTTATTAAGACGGCGGAAATCTACCACTACTCTCTATCTACTCTCATTTTTTTGGTACAGCGAGAAGAAGAAAGTTTCATGGACTATCGCTTGGTTCAATGATATCGTTCAGCAACATCACATCAACATGTTTATCAATCTCGACCTTGGTCGATTCGGGTAATCTATAAGGTCGTTGATAAATTGGAACCGAGTTTGGTAAAACAGGAATAGAATGAGAGGTCGCATTAGTAGCTGTTAGAATATCACCATCTAGATGGAAAGTATCATTGTACTCTCTGCATATGGATAAAATTGATGAAGTTTCTTCCGAATTAACGGTTTCTAAATGAAGTTTGGTTTTGTACAATTTCTTTCAATAGACCCAAATATTCTTGGCTTTAACCATTGTTCATGAATAAATATCATTTTTACAATACGGGCTGGAATGTAAATCTTGGAAGGTGCAGAATGTGTGGAGAATAATAACAGTACATTCTTTAAATGGAATTCCTAGAGTTTTGTTTTTGAAATCGATCTTACAGTTGTACGCTTCTAAATTTTTTTTACCGAGGATACCACTACAAGAAATAGGAAAAGCATTATCATCGACATGAAGGATTTGAGGAACTCGGAACCAATTGTTGTTGCAAGTCCATTTGTGATACCTTTTATTTGACAACTAGTTTTATTTAGTGGAAGATAGGATATAAATATTGACTTTTCACGAGACTAACATTGGGTCACCTTGACGTTGGTTGGCGCATGTCTATTTAGAAGTGTTGAAAAACAGTTTCGTCATATCTTGAGGATTGTTTTAGTATTTAACTGTAGTTTTACGTAGTCATTGCGACTGCTTGCACTGCTGCGTGGGTGGAGTGTTTTATTATGTGCCATTTCCGTTTTGTAGTTATGATGAATAGTATCCGTATATTCTTCATCCGCAGCCATTAAGCTTTTGCTTTATTTTGTCACGCCGCCACATCTATTACCACGGTTCTCCTTTAATCATAGACGGACTCAGAGAATGGTTGGTTCTGCAAAAATATCGTTTGGAAACAAAAATGTGGCCAAACTGGTGACCGATACGCCGTTGTTTGATTTCCACGTGACTTCATGGATACGCTTTATGTGGAAAATATGTGATTGTAACCTCCAAATTGTTGAGCATTGAATCGTACAAATAAATTATAATAAAATAATATTTTGACGTCGTGTTGTTGTATTTTGCTCAAGGCGCTTTCCATAAATATTCAACAAGAATTGATGATTAGATTACTGATGAGGAATCTGACTAGAAATTCGTGTTTATCGATGTTACTAACTTAACAGAGTGTCAATCCATGGTGACTGTAATCGACGATGTCATTAGCAAATATACATGTTCCATGTAGTCCTAGGAGAACAAGTATTAATTGAGATGTCTCAATTGGTTGGGAGGCATATTTTGAGATCGTGTAACAACTATGTTTTTCCCTGGTTGGGTTATTTTGTTCTCTGTATAAGGCTCAGTCTGTTCCATCTATATCGAATATTTGACAATCGCCTACGGAAATATTTTCCAACGTTGATTACTGTATAACTTTTTAAACAAGCTTGTTAATCTTGCAAGCCCTCAGGGAGCCAAGTCAATTTAGAAATTTCCCCGTATGCTCGGGCGATGTTTGCCCCAATGTCGGTCATCGATCATCCTTTCATTGAACAGTCACGATCGAATGTCCACCGCCGCCCAGTTTATATTGATCTATTTATAAAATTAATAAATTTGGGGGTTTTGCTGCTTAGGCAAATAAAATATTTTTACAAAGTGAGATTTGATTACTTAAGAAGATCAAAACTTGATCGCTACGCAGTTTCTATATAGAAAATTAGCAGAAAGTTCTAAACTATATAATCCAAAGTAGTTTACAACATTTGTGAGCTTCTTATTTATGCACCCATTATGGATACACTCGGCCACTTAATAATAAATTTTACTGCAAAAAATTTCTATTTCGTTAATCTGTTTTATTGTTTTCTTATTCTTTTGTGTGTTATCTCGCGAGATTACAAAAACAAAAAACCAAACGAACTGGTTTTATCATTACTATTTTCTTAACACTTTGACTGTCGATGCGGATTTAATAATTGTCTGAAAACTTGGTAAGAGTTGCAGATGTAGGTATTATTAAAAGTACTATAAGAATTACTACCTAGGTATAGTAAACCTTGAATTAGTACGTATATTACTAGAGACACTTCATAAAACACTGTCTGCCAAAATGTTTACAAAAATTCATTAACTTTATAGTTGGTGTTGTTGTTTGCCGCGGTATAAATTTACTTAATATAATAAACGTATAAAATATTAAAATATTGTTGGACAAGATAGTAGTAATATAATTAATAAATAAATAAAAATCACTTTGGATCAATACCAAAAAAAAAAAAAAAAAAAATAAACGTAAATCTCATATATTAATTTCAGTTATTAGTGAGCTGTCTATAGTGCGAGTTCACAAAAGTTGAGTTTCCCAATAAACAATTAATAAGAGTAGAAAAATATTTAATAATTAAAATGAATAAGTTAATTATTTTTGCAATTTTCACAACGTGCATTGTTGGTGTTTTCTCGCAGACCAGTGAACGGACCGGGCTACGTAAGTTTTTTTTTTGTTATTCGACGTAATACACTACAACATTAAGTAAATATTAAGATTTTTGGTGTCACGATAGTGTCGCGACATAAATATAAATGTAACACACAATTTTTAAATTTGTTAATGACCCATATTCAAAAAAAAATTAAATTTTATTTGCATTATTACGATCGCAAATGTGAAGTACTTCAATTGAATTTATAATCAGACTGATTTTGAATTTGTATTTGTCATCATGGTGGAGTGACGATCGATATCGATTATATAGATTACAAATTATAAATATTATTGACCTTTTGGTGAGATCTACTTCAAGACAAAATTCATGAGTGTGCGCATGTGTGTGGTTCGCGTGTGTCAAATTATTAAGACATTGCATACAAATATTCTACATTTGTATTTGTGTTGTGTGATAACACCGGTCAAATTTTTTTTGGTGATTACATAAATTATAAAATTATACACGAGAGCGAAGGGCTATAAAATGATATAGAGACATAAAAATGCGAACGTGTTACGTTTACTAATATGTAAGAAGTAACCTGTTGTTGAGTAATCACCTATAGCATTACTCGTAATCGTCGGGAGAGTTCTATGATGACAAATAACTTTGTGAACGATTTAATGGAACTGGTTTGTTTGTTGTGTGGCCATAAATAATTTCGCACCTTACAAACTGGATTACTGTAAGGTTATCCGGTCGATTGCTATACATATGTAAGATTATATTGAGAACAAAGCTAATTTTATAATGTCTGTCTGCCATAAAGTGTTAGGAAGTATTTTTATATTTTGTACATATTTGTTTATGAATTCATAATTAATTAAATAATAACGAAGTAATTGCAAAATGTATTCTCATTTTATAAATAATTGCCTTCATTTAGGCGTCATTTCTTTTGATGGCAAATTTTTGACCTTGTAGGTAAATAAATTTTTTTGCGCGCATGCTTATGTTGATTAATAAACGATTTTATGGTCATTTAGTATGTGTGTGTGTGTGCTTTATGACGAAGTTCGATGTTTTACCGAGTTTAACAAGCGGGCTCACCTGAAAACTTTTTGTGTGGGTGCAAAGAAAGTGTTTTGTGTAAAATCCGAATCATTTTGGCTGAAGGTCACATTAAGATGACATACATTTAAATATTGATTCTACCACCTCTAAAATTTTTCTACCACCTGTAAAGGACTAGCGTAAACAGACTTAGCGTAGGATATACTTAAAATCCTCTTACAAGGTTCTGTCAGATTCAGGATTTTCATTCTGCTTGGCACAATCCGTTAAGTTATACTTTGACGAGCGAGCTTATTTGTTTTAATATACCTTGAAGTATTGAAGTCCTTTGGCACCTACATCAGGTGGTTGTTGAACTGATTTATCATTTTATTAATGGATGACAGAACGTACCAATCTCGATGCTGGATCTTTCAAATTCTTCAACATATCAGTGATGCACAATCAATTAGCTCTCTGAATCTCAACTCTCGTTCGGCAGCTGGATATTACCTTTGGGTCTATGATTAATTGTGATATACTATAATGGAATTTAATTATAGTGCTCTTAAATAAAACACGTAAGTTTTTAATGAGTGTGAAAAACTAATTAATTCTTTAATTCGTGAAGGAGATACAAGTAGGTTAACATTTGCTTGTACCAAACAGGGTTGTCCAAAATATTATATAAATTAAACATATAATGAAACGTACATACATTACACTTATGTAAGCTACGACACTTTCAGTTTGAATAATTTCTTGCGTTAGAACTGCGCCTACTCCTACATTCTGAAGCATTAGTCTTAATTGTAAAAACTTCATTGAAATCCGGGTTTCTCAACATCGTTGTAGAGACAAGCAGACTGTTGAACTTCGTAAATGCCTCCTGTGCCACTAAATTAGTCTATTGAAATTTCTTCTCTGATGATTTCATCAATAAGCTAGTTATTGCCGCGGTTATCGATCAGCCTTCATGCATTTTAAATTATTTTGGACGATGAGAAATTGAGAACTCCAGTTATTTTGTGAGGGTCTATACGCACCCTCATCTAGTATATATGCCAAATATTTTATTTCTTGCAAACAAAAATGTAGCTTGTCTAGACTTATAGAGAGCTAGCTTCTCGCAACCATTTTAAGACCATCACGATATCGGCTAGGTAGACGAACACTGTTTACTTGTTGTTATCATCAATTTATGTGATTTAGCTTAGATTACTACGGCTGAGGTCTTACTAGTTAAAACGATGATTTTTAATCAGAAAAACGAATTTTTTTGTTGTGTTTTTATGTAAAAAATATAAAACTAGATATGTTAACATATTCCGGTGCAGCGATAATGACAGAAGTTCTACAGCTGTCCAAACTTAAGACTGCATGTAGGGCTGTGGAGGAGGTTCTATAAAGGCTGTCCTAAACCCATACATTTCAATTATACCGCAACGAAGAGAACAATCTAGATATAGCTATCGTTGAATATGAAATCGTGTAGGGATGCAAATCGTGGTAGTTCATTTCTGCTGACAGTTTTTTCTGTTGCACGATGTTGATGATCTGGCTAGTACACGAAGTTTGTTCATTGAGTCACCCAACCAAAACCACCTAGTGTCAATAATGCATGACTTCTGGTTTATTGCTACGAATTTTGATATTCTCGGTGTACAGATGTCATTTTTACTCAAATTTGGATGGCTATTTTCGACCATTCCCAGAGATCGTGGTTCAGAGCTGGCTAGTACAGGAAGTTGGTTATTGAGCCACTTAATCAAAGCCACCTAATGCTAATAATGCACGACTTCTGGTTTATTACTACGAATTTTAATATTTTTACTCGAATTTGGATGGCTATTGTCAGCTATTCCCAGAAAACGTGGTTCAGGTCTGGCTAGTACAGAAAGTTGGTTATTGAGTCACCCAACCAAAACCACCTAATGCTAATTATGCACGACTTCACGTTTATTGGTACGAATTTGATATTCTCGGTGTACAGATGTCATTTTTACGCAAATTTGGATGGCCATTATCAGCCGGCTAGTACAAAAAGTTGGTCATCGAGTCACCTAATCAAAACCACCTAGTGCTAATAATGCACGACTTCTGGTTTATTGCTACGAATTTTGATATTCTCGGTGTATACTGATCTCATTTTCACTCAAATTTGGATGGCCATTATCGGCCATTTCCAGAGATCGTGGTTCGTCTAGAGTTTTTGTATTAAGATGTTATTATTGTGCTTTAGGAAGTTGAGTTCACATGCAATGACCGATGATTGTTTATTATATATATAGGGGAGACATCGGACAGTACTGATTTTCTCTTTCGAAAATATTGGATGTGCAAGTAGAAACACGGATTTAAAGTTGGTTGCATTAAAATATACTTGAACGCATTCAAATCGCCCGCCATTTGCCATTCCTATTTTTATGACATAAGTTTCAGTCATTTACAAGCTATCGTTTCATTTCTATTATGTTTTCAAATGAAAAAAATGCTGCTCAAGCTAAGGAATTGATTAATCCGACTTTGAGTGAACATTCTGTGAGTCGTTCAACAGTAAAAAAGGGATTTGCATGATTTGGTGATAACAATTTTAGTCTTGAGGATGATCCACGACCACGATAAAGTTTTACTGGATGAAAATCTGTCTCAAACTCAAAAAGAGCTTGCAGAACAGTTAGGAGTTCCAGTTGGAAGGGGTTCCAGTTGGAAAAATGAATATTCAAGCGAAGAAAGTGTTACTATGTGTCTGATGGGATCGGAAAGGAGTAATTTACTGCGAGCTTCTGAAACCTGGTCAAATTGTTACAACTGAATGTTATCAGGTCCAATTGATGGAAGGTGATATTGCTGCATGACAACGCTCGTCCACATACTCATGCGGCGTATTCTCCAGATTTGGCCTCCTCTGATTACCACTTATTCAGATCGATGTTATCATATTTGAAAGACCAGCTGTTCACGAAAGTTGAAGATGTGCAAAAATGTCTCGATGACTATTTTGCTTCGAAATGCATTATATTTAAAGAATTAGTGTTTAGTGTTAATCTTGTGCCGAGCAAGTCAACAATTTATCATGTAATGAATAATTTTGAAAATTTGCATACACTGTGAGGCAGAGTGCTGCTACATCATGTTTGTTAAAAATTCTCAAAAAAGATTTATATTTTTACTCATAAAAAAATCAATTGGACACAATAGAGCTGCAGGAAAATGACCCATGAACGACGGTGATATTGGAGTGCTCGAGTTTTACAGGTTAGGTACAGACGACCTTCATTTTTGGCTGGCTTTTTTAAAAACAAAATAGCGTGGCGCACCATACTGTATAAACTCTGAGAGGGTATAGTGGTCTTTATAGTGTAACCACACTAAAGACCACTATACCTTCTTAGAGTTACTGAATTATGCCTACGGAACATGAGGTTCCAACAAGAACGGTGTACCATCACACACAGTTCGAGAAATTGGTTACGATATAGTCCGAGTGTCGCCAAGAATTTTAATATTCCCAAAACTTCTAGAGCTAGTACCTTAATTTAGGGGGAAATTTGACAATTTAAGCAAAAATTGAGCTACGTAGCTGAAATACAGCCGAATATGTTGGTTTTTGTTCAGAAATTGCAAATAATTTACATGACTGCAATAATTATAAATCCAAACCCGTTACGAATTATCAAAGATCCGCTCAGACTTTACAGGTAACAGAAGTTTGTCCAATCCAACGAAGAAAAATTCTTTACAACGCCTGATCAAAATTTTATTTTAGAGCACCAATTTTGATTTGAAATCCCGTAATCCTCTTTCAGTTATTTCATGACGCATAAACTGAATCAAATCAGACCATGCGTCATGAAATACGGATTTTAATTGTACTAATTTACAATTTTTTAAACATTCTTTTTATTTCAGGCACTTATGGTGCAGCATTCGATGAAATTGTCGTCGCATCCGATTTGAATGTGCGCAAAAAACCAGATGATCCCGCCAGACGCCGAACACGCGAAGTGATTTTATTCGCGCCTCAGGGTAGACTATATCGCGTAAAGCGTCAATTCAACAATAATTTTGGGTAAGTTTGGCGGAATTTAAAAAAAAAACAATAAATATTTTGACTGAATTTGGATGCGTGCTTGACGTCATGTCTGCATTAGGTAATTGGATGTGTGATTTGTATAAATGAATTAATTAATAATAAAATCAGGGAATATTTTATTTCGTAAATTAATATAAAATGGATTATTTTTTTTTTAAATTTAATGAATAAAAACACGTGCGGCTGCTTTTATTGACGTATATGAAAAGTGTGGCTATTGTTAAATAAATTTGCATATGATACAAATCGATTGAATCATATTGTTTTGGTTTATGGTTTTGGGTTTGTGTTATAAAAATATTCGATCGCAAATTTTTTATTGGTAACCGGTTATGTTTTTTAAAAAGCCAACAGAAGTGTCTATAGAACCTCTTCGTCATCGCATCCAACGATATCATTTATGGATGATACAGAACTGGCAGAAGTTCTTAATTAATAAATCCCGATATCAAACTCGTAGTAACAACGATTATCTGCCTTGTATCGCTCAATTATTTAAATTTGCATACCAACTTAAATATTTCTCAAATGCGAATACATAATAATATCGCAAGCAGTGGCGCACCTCTTGCATTAATTCTTAAAAACAGGGGCGTCGTTTATTTGGGAATTTTAATCATTAAAGTAAATTTTAATTAGAAAGCTGGAACAAAATTTGGCAATCTACAGTTTTCACTCGGATGATGTTGATTTTGCTTTCGTGGCATTTCGTGGCATTTCGATTTTTCGAAAAAAAGAAATTCTGCGATTCTGATTTTTCAATATTTTGGTAAAATGAAGGTGACCCGTGCAATTCGTACACTTCGACAAATTATCCCATAATAGAGTTGCTCCGTTACTTAGTCGCTGAGATGACTCCTTGTAGTAAATCTCCACGAGAGCATTTAGAAAAAAGGAAACTTGAGCCAAAACATTGTGATTTATGAAGGAAGTAAGAGTTACAGGAATATAGAAGTGATCAAACTTCTTCTTCTCTTAACCAGACTGCTCGCGATTTTGTTCTGACCATCATTCTAAACAATTGCTATAGCGTACAGTTCGTCAGTATGACCAAGGCCTTCAACGATTCTAAAATCCAACATAAATCTTAGATAAACGACTGGTGGAACAATTGTCCGACTATTGGCCAATTTGGCCGAAATTGGTCAACTATGGGTCTGGAAGTGTCAACTTGAAAAGTATTTCATTTACGAGAAAAGCGACCGTGAACAAGATTCTAAATAAATTTTGCAATAATATCGGTCCAGTGGCACTATTGTGGCTTCTTCTGGGAATAATGGACTAGGAAAAACATTTTCATAGCACTTTTGTCTAAATTAAATTTTTTTTATCTACTGAAGTTAATTGGGAAACTTTTGTTCCACAAATTTTTTCCAACCTATAGCACCCAGCACTCTAACTACTCACTGCTCTTAACTCTGCACGCCATGCACCTCCTCCATACTAGCAATGCAAATACCAAACTACCCGAATTTTAACGACATTTAACGACGAATCCAAACTACCGCTCGCAAGTATATCACCAACCATGCCAATTATAGTCCTTTTTCCTTGCCTTTTGATACCATCCAACCTCGCAATTACCTTCTATGGTTCATTCTATTCTTCAGTGACAATTTACTGCGTCATTGCTCGCAAATCAGCACGCCGTGCATCTCCTTCACACTTGTTACCACTTGTTTGCATACCGTCATCCTCGAAGATGGCCAACGTCCCACATTTTAACGAGATAGCGTCCAACCCTGGTCGTTTATAGTAGATACATTCCCTTCACAGACCGACTTTCATGTTGATCGAATTCTATATGCTCCACACATCTCACTTCTGTTCATGAGCCTCTGCAAAACAAATACAGCCTACGCTGGGCAGCCTTCCTGTGAATTGCCAATCGCCAATCACCACTTCCGGTTCACGTTATGTGTTATCGTCCCGCTCAAATAGTGCTGCTAGAAGGTTCTTAAGCATCATCTGAGGTCATCGCCGCGAACCTGCAACGAGTTTCTCGTTTTTCTTTAAGACATATACGGACATCAATGCTGGATACGGCTGAGCATCTAAATTCTCGAGTAGTTCGTTTCTTTCTGCTTGAGTTGTTCTCTTCACTTTGTTCCGACTTCTGATTTATTTCAAGTTTCCAAGTTTTACTTTGTTGATGAAATTTTGGTCTAGACTTATCTTCTGATGTTCATAAACCCACCACTGTCACTAATTGTTAAGCATTTGTTCTGCAAATCCGGTTAACCATTTATATTTTTCCCGTTACTCGCTTTCGCTCCTAAATATCGCGATGTTATTACAACTCGCCAAATACTAACATAAGACTCACTCAATGCAATCATCGCACCCGTATTTATTATATACCGCGATGAATATTATTGCTCGTGTACAGGTCATGCGTGGATTCCACAGTGAAACAAATTTTTTCAGTAAAAATACTGGGAAGCCAAATAGAGAAGAGTATTTTTAAATTACGTTGGAGCGGCAGAGACAACAACTTTTGTTTATTTTTAATAGCATAATTTATAGTCAAAATGGTGGCAGATTCGGAGCAACATAATGTACAAAATTTAAAAATAAACGATTTTAACGAAAAAAAAAATTTTCATAATTTTCTTTTACCCTACAACGTAGCGGCACAAAACAAATCCAGCGTTTTCTCTTGGCATTTGACTAT
The DNA here is from genome assembly GCA_947310385.1 of Nephrotoma appendiculata. NCBI lineage: Eukaryota > Metazoa > Arthropoda > Insecta > Diptera > Tipulidae > Nephrotoma > Nephrotoma appendiculata. The sequence goes on along the minus strand of OX371225.1, from coordinate 213,008,865 downwards.
AATATTTTTTTAACCATAAAATTGTTGTAGTGTGCGAAAAACATTTCTCATCGCATACCATTTTTTGAAGGTGTATTAAAAATGTTGCCATAAAAAGTATTGAGTTTCATACTTTTTATGACAACATTTTCCCCACTTACTCTATTATTTTGCAAGTAATTTTTACTGAAAAATTTTTTCGTTTCTTTCTAACAAGTAAAGCTCTAGCAATTTATATTTTTATCTCGTGTTAATTTTACTGAAAAACATTGGGCATATCCAAAACACCGAGTGTTCACTAAAAATAAAAGAAGTTTTCATGTAAAACTTGGTGAGATTTCACTAAAAACAGTGAGGATCTCACTGTGCTTAATACGCCCATTGTTTCATTGTAGAATTCACGCATTGTCTGCTATGATCTGCTATAAAACTACACTGTTATAAAACTACTTCTAGTGCTTAAATCTGGATGTCACTAATTTCCCAAAATACCATTAATTCCATAACCATTAATTGGACAGTTTCTGCTGAATTAATGACTCGGCCAAGTGACGAATCCACGCAAAATTGATGCCCTTGTTTGGTGGGCATCGTAAGGCGAGATCATAAAAATATTGTTACGACGTCGCCTATTGGTTTGGTGGGTATTAATTACACGTGGTTTTGGTTCTTATCATTATCAACGCTAATGGGTTAATGACATTTTGTGAAATTAGTGACATCTAGATTTACGTAGCCATTAGAAGTATTTTTATAAGCATTTATGCTGTGTACTTTAATCGACTAAACTAACTAAACTAAAATTAGAACAGTTAGTTCATATTATATGTCAATAGGTGGCACTAGTACAAAAGTCATTGTGTGTGACTTAAGTAACACTAAACTAATTAGTATAAGTGTCAAAATATTTATATAAACAATGGAAAATAGAGAGTGAAATTTACATAAAATGATAAATAAATAAAAGTTCAAAATTATAGTGCCATATTTTTTATTTACCAATACACTTCTAATGTATTATATGCAAATTTTAAATAAATGAAAAATAAGAAATGTATGGTATTCCTCCATTATTTATTGATTGCTTTGTTGTTTACTTCTCGCAGTATAATGAAAAGTTATTGAAAAGTAACTTCGTAAATAGACTTTTCAGCTGCCAACTAGTGGTCAATAGCAGAATCTTCGTCATATTTTAGTTTAGTTTAGTCTATGTATGCTGTGTTTCTTATTTCAGATCTAATCGATCTGATCGATGTGAGTACTAAACAGTTGTTTCTTATTTCAGCTCAGATCGATCTGATTAATTTTGTTGCTGTTTCTTATTTTTCTTCAGATTCGTTAGATCGATTTTTTTGATTTGTAAAAATATTCCGATTTTTCAGATTAGTTTTAGTTTACCTAGCTTCACGCAATTCAAATTCAAATCTAGATTGTGTATCTCATCATTTTTGCTTGTTTTAAACGTTATAAAAATTGTAATTATTATTTTATATTGATTTTATTAAATAATGAAATAATTATTTTATACAGCTATATTTTTATAGAGTATTTGCAGTGGCACACTTTCACATTCGAGGTACAATTTCCTCAGAGCAAATATTAAGTAATAACATTTTATTTGTTTCAATCGTTTATTTTGTTGACACTCGATGACAGTTGATAATTTTTTTGATCTACCAAATCTGAAACCTGTTTCTTATTTCAGATCAACTAGATCGATCTAATTTCAGATTTCAAAATCTGCTTGATCTACGGATTTAAATAAGAAACACTTAGTCAATTAAGACCCACAGCATTAGTTACATTGAAGGTTAAAGCGGATTAGTCTAGACTTAGAGCACAACCATCGCGAGCGTTCTCGGACAATCTGGAATATTCAGTGTGGAATAAATTCGGGTGCGGTGAAGACAATCCGTAATTCCACACTATGCTTCTTTTAATCACCTTCATCTTGGTCTCTTTCCCCGGTTACCTATGAAACCGGTTTTTATTGCGACTCATTTTTCAACCAAAATTGAAGGTTAGGTTAGATTAGGTTTCAGTGGTTGCTATCGCACACTTAGGCGAATTATGGCCCATTGTGATACCACAGGATCCGACATCATAAACTCCATTAAACCCATTTAGTACTATTAATATATCAAAAAAGATCTCGCACTTTACAGCTTTCGAGGTCACAGAGGCTGTCCTTAGTGTATTTTCCTCAGTGATCATGTCTTCTACCAGCTAGCTCAGGGCACGAGCAAAGGAAGTGAGCAAGAGTCTCCTCCTCCTCCTCGTCGATGCAGCTTCTGCAGAAGTCATTTGCATCTAGACCCAGCCTTCTTGCATGTTCTCCAAAAAGGCAGTGCCCAGTAATTATCCTCACAATTCTACCTATAAATCACGCTTTCTTAGTGTGATTAGGATCTTGAAGCGATTGAAGTTCAGCTCAGGCCGATCCACCTAGCATTTGTCGAGGCAACTGCTTCCCTATGGCTTGCTGCTTTCAGCACATGATAGGCCTTCCTACACATTCTCTCCCTGGTTCCAGTTGGAGAGTCGTACCGTACCTTGCTAACTCGTCTGCCCTGCAGTTTCCTTCAATGTCAGAATGTTCCGGAACCCAGACCAACTGGATATTGAAATGTTCACTCATCTCGTGAAGAGATGTGTGACAATCCAACGCCACCCTTGACGCCAGGGAAACTGAATCCAGCGAAAGAATGGCCGCCTGACTGTCCACATAGATAGTGATATCAATTAATGATATTACATTATGCTTCAACCAATTCATGACCTCTTCAATCGCTAAAACTTCAGCCTGGTACACACTGCAGTACTCAGGCAGACGAAAAGATAAACTAACATTTAATTCTGCACAGAATACACCCGCTCCCACTCTATCATCGAGCTTGGGGCCATCGGTGAAGAATTTAGCTGACCCGGTCTACATAATGAGACCATTATTTCAATCCTCCCTAGAGGAGAGAATCACCTTAAAAAGCTTGCCAAAACACAACAGGGGTGTTATATAGTATAAATTCGCCAGGTCATGCCTCACTGAATTGACTATAGTTGAGTGCCCTTTTTGCAGGCACTTCCACCCCAAATTCGCTTATAGCCGGGCGGCCGTATTAACTGCCATTTGCTAACCAAGGATATCCAACGGGAGAAGATACAGCATGACCTCTAGGGGTTGTTTTCAGCGCCCCACTAATGAGCACACAGGCTGCCCACTGCACTTTCCCCATCATGCACTTGTATGTTAATTTCTCCAGAGCTGGCCACCATACGCTCACACCATACAGCAGTACGTCCTTACAACTGCCGTGTAAAACCAATGTACCAGCTCCGGTTTCAAGCCCCATTTTCTTCCAATGGCATTTTTACAAGAGTAGAGTGCCACAGTAGCCTTCTTAACTCTTTCTATCGTGTTTGGTTTCCAACTGAGCTTAGTATCCAGAAGAATCCCTAAGAATTTCGCCTTTTCATTAAGGACCAGTCTAGTACCGTTCAGATTTGATGGAACTATTGCCGGAATTTTATATTTCCTAGTGAAAGGGAACAGCTCTGTTTTAGATGGGTTAATCCCCAATTCACATCTACTGGCCCAACTCGTAGTGATTGATAGCGCATTCTGCATCACATCCCGGATTGTACCCGAGACAGCTATCTCTACGTCATCGGCATAAGCAACCACACTCATTTCTTCCCTCTCCAGTTCCAGTAGTAGTCCTTTGATTACTATGTTCCAAAGAAAGAGAGAGGACACCTCCCTGGAGTGTTCCTCGAACGACCCGTCTCCTGACGGAAAATTCCCCCATCCTCGCTATGACCCTTCTGCTTCCAAGCAAGTGATCGATCAGCCTGGTTACTGGGTCTTCGATCTCAAGTGGCAGCAATACTTCCCTAATTGCCTCCACTTTCACATTGTTGAAAGCACCTTCGATATCGAGAAACGACACCAACAAAAATTCTTGAAAATCCAGTTACTTCTCAATTCCCCGAACCAGGGTGTGTAATTCCGTATCCACGGACTTACCCTTATGGTACGCATGCTGAGATTGTGCCCAGTTTCTGGGTAGCTTCAGACACCCTTTGAAGATGACTTCCAGCCAGGGAAGCAAGACCTCCGAGTTCTTCTGAATTTCTGCTGGCACAATCCGATCCGGGCCAGCTGACTTAAAAGGCTTAAACCCTTTAATAGCTCATTTTACCTTCCGTGTATTCAGAAAATCCTCTGTACGTAACAGATGGACCTCGCATTCATTCCTGCGGGAAATGAGTTTCCATCAAAAGATCAAGAGTCTCTTCACTAGACACCGTCCATTCGCCATCCGGTTTTATCAAACAGCCTGGAACAACTGGACTAGTGGCGAGAATCTTTCTTAAGCGCGAGGTTTCTGAGACCCCTTTCATTCTACCACAGAAGTACTTCCACGACTTCCTTAGCGCCTTCCTTACTTCCCTTTTGTAAACTCTGATGCCTTTCTTATAACGGGTGATTTTTTAAGAGCTTGAGAACTTTTTTTAAAAAAAAAACGCATAAAATTTGCAAAATCTCATCGGTTCTTTATTTGAAACGTTAGATTGGTCCATGACATTTACTTTTTGAAGATAATTTCATTTAAATGTTGACCGCGGCTGCGTCTTAGGTGGTCCATTCGGAAAGTCCAATTTTGGGCAACTTTTTCGAGCATTTCGGCCGGAATAGCCCGAATTTCTTCGGAAATGTTGTCTTCCAAAACTGGAATAGTTGCTGGCTTATTTCTGTAGACTTTAGACTTGACGTAGCCCCACAAAAAATAGTCTAAAGGCGTCAAATCGCATGATCTTGGTGGCCAACTTACCGGGCCATTTCTTGAGATGAATTGTTCTCCGAAGTTTTCCCTCAAAATGGCCATAGAATCGCGAGCTGTGTGGCATGTAGCGCCATCTTGTTGAAACCACATGTCAACTAAGTTCAGTTCTTCCATTTTTGGCAACAAAAAGTTTGTTAGCATCGAACGATAGCGATCGCCATTCACCGTAACGTTGCGTCCAACAGCATCTTTGAAAAAATACGGTCCAATGATTCCACCAGCGTACAAACCACACCAAACAGTGCATTTTTCGGGATGCATGGGCAGTTCTTGAACGGCTTCTGGTTGCTCTTCACTCCAAATGCGGCAATTTTGCTTATTTACGTAGCCATTCAACCAGAAATGAGCCTCATCGCTGAACAAAATTTGTCGATAAAAAAGCGGATTTTCTGCCAACTTTTCTAGGGCCCATTCACTGAAAATTCGACGTTGTGGCAGATCGTTCGGCTTCAGTTCTTGCAGGAGCTGTATTTTATATGGTTTTACACCAAGATCTTTGCGTAAAATCTTCCATGTCGTCGAATAACACAAACCCAATTGCTGCGAACGGCGACGAATCGACATTTCACGGTCTTCAGCAACACTCTCAGAAACAGACGCAATATTCTCTTCTGTACGCACTGTACGCATTCGTGTGGTTGGTTTAATGTCCAATAAAGTAAACTGAGTGCGAAACTTGGTCACAATCGCATTAATTGTTTGCTCACTTGGTCGATTATGTAGACCATAAATCGGACGTAAATCGCGAAACACTTTTCGAACCGAACACTGATTTTTGTAATATAATTCAATTATTTGCAAGCGTTGCTCGTTAGTAAGTCTATTCATTATAAAATGTCAAAGCATACTGAGCATCTTTCTCTTTGACACCTTGTCTGAAATCCCGCGTGATCTGTCAAATACTAATGCATGAAAATCCTAACCACAAAAAAATCACCCTTTAGAAGTCCCAGTCTTGAATTTCTTTAGATCTTTTCGCTCTATTGAAAGCAGACCCGCAAGCTTTCCGGCACTCCGCAAGTGCTGAGGTCCACCAAATAGGTTTTCGCTTTCCTCTTAGCTTTGTTAATGGGCAAACTTCCTTCATAGAGATATTGCAAGCCCTAGTAAGAGTATCCACCATTGAGTCCAGTTCACTACCCGTGTCGGGGAGTCCTGGAACCCGAGATGGAATGATGCCCTCCAATACCTCCCTATATACACGGCATACCGTCCTTCTAGGATTTCTGAACGCGTATTGATTTGTAATTCGGAGATTTTGTTTAAAAATTAAGTATCGATGGTCAGAGAAGGAATGCTCCTTCGCCACCCTCCATTCTCTGATCATCGGAGAAATAAATTCAGAGACCAGAGTAACATCCAGAACTTCCTGTCTATTACTAATAATAAAAGTGGGTTCCTGACCTATAGTACTAATAGTGAGGTTAGTTCTTAAAAGAAATTCGAAAAATAACTGGCTTTTCTCGGTCCATGTATGCGGCTGCAAGCCAGAATCTCCTCCCCTCCATCTCTATGCAGACCGCAGTTATGTCCCCATTGCAATACTGTGGAAGTAAATAAGCATTTATATTATTAACCACAAGTATACATGATCTGCTCTTTTCCGTCCCACGAGCGTAAAATAGGGTGTACCTCTTCGCTCGCAGACCACATCTTGTTATTTTTGATCAAAGGTTCTTGGATTAAAACTATTTCCTCCCCTGACTTAGCAAGTCTGAGAAGTAACGCCGCCGATGCAGCCTTTGTATGATGTAAATTTATCTGCACAAACCTGATCATTGTTAACAGAGTTCACTAACCTTAATACGACAGCAGTGCTACATCGATTTAATTGGACCCGATGAGGTCGACGGTATCCTCCGTTTCACTCCCCCCGCAGTCTTTAAAATTAAGGAGGTCTACATCTCCCCCTTCAGAGTCCGATGTGTCGCACTTCCCTCTGCCGACAAAGAGTCGGTCGCGGAGTTTGCTAGTCAGCTCCTCATTAGGGTTCGCTAGTAGCTGTGTCTCCTCTGAAGATGTACCACTCGTCGCGCTTCCTCCTTCAGGCTGGATCTCTTCCTCCCCCTTTTTGGGCTGCGCAGTACCTGTATTAACTCCGACTTCGTCCTTTCTAAACACCTTTAGTGTAATAGATCCGAAGCCGAAGTTTATAACGACTTTTGTTTTTGTCAGGGGAGCCAGGGATTCCTTGTTTCGGTGAAGCAGTACTAAAATATTATGTGTACATTTTGCCATTTATTAACATATATTTGTGTAAATTATTTTCGAACTATGCGAAGACATTTCAAAAATGACAATTATTTTTACATGTAGATATAGATTTTGACAATTATTTTTACATGTAGATATAGATTTATCTATGACGACTTATTTTGAAGCAAGAAGCAGTGCTTCAATGAAGCACAGTGTGCAACGGACATATGAACAAATCTTGCGTGAGGCTTAGTTAAGACGCGGTACGTGGTAGAATAAAAGCGAGAATTACCTAGTTTTCATCGACATATTTAGTCCACGGACTATACACTATATCTAATGTAAACACATGATGTAAACGCTAGTTACCCAAATTAGGGGCAACTTTTTGTGATCACTGACTCAAATTAGCTCGAAGAAAAATGTGATATAAACGATACCGACCTAAAGGGGTTTCACATCATGAAATAGATGTCGGAAGTGGCATTGATATTAAGATACCAGATCTAGTGTTATACCAGAGGTAAAAGGATTAATCTAATCTAATCCTTATCTCTGGTTATACGATAAGAAAATATTATGCACAAAAAAAAGCAAAAATATAATTTTTAAATAACCTTCCAATAAAACCCGATGGAAGTAATGGGTTTTACAAAGGAATGAATTTTACAAAAGAGCAACAAGAACATGTTGTGAGATATTGGTGACTAATTTTAGCCTTTTTCTGTGTTGGTGTCGGCCTTATGTCCATGCTGCCATGTCTTTTACTATTCGCCTTAACGTCCAAGTCGCCAGTTTCTCAGTTGGCCACCTTTTGCCGGTAGGGTATTTATCGCACGTTTTAAGTCAAAGGGTGCTAAGACCCAGTAAAATTTGTATATTAGAACAGTACATATTCATTATAATCTATTACAATTAATTGATACTGTAGAATGGCATCTGTCATACTTTGAGCAAAATTTGGTTTCGGGAGATACAACACAACCACCTGGTATCTTGTCAGGACCAACAGCCTTTAAAAGTAGGAAATAATTACAGCAACAATAATTTAAATTTACATAAAGAATTTATATTTGTACATGTGATTGATTTAATTCGGTTCACGATTTATCAATGAATCTCGCTGTAGTATACGATAATAATCGATTATCAACTAAAAAATAATAAAAAAATTTATTAAAAATTAAAATTTATAAAGATTAGTATTATTGATTGTAATGTATTTCACTTCCTTGATATAAACTAAATTGAATATTTATGGCGTGAATTATTCTGCTTGACTCGAATATTTCTTTATTTTTAGTATCAAACTATAATATTTAGATATTCGCGATCGTTACAGGAAATCGAAGATCGCACAATTGCGTGATTTATTTACGCGAAATTATCAAAATCATATAATATTTTTTATTACTTATATGATATTTAAGTTTTTGATCGCAGTGGTCTTGAATGAATAATGCAAATTGTACACAGCCATGTTCAAATCAACCCCACAAACCGATTTATTATGCCACACCCGACACCAAAATAAATTGCCGATACCAAATTATAAGATACATTGTCGCATATAAGATCGTATATAACCTCGGCGCGCGTGCACACTAAAAAATTAAAATTTTAGCCGAATGATTAACCGTAGATCATCATACTTAATCCTCTAATAGTGTTTACCGGTTTGAATTTATAAATAAATATCGCTAAATTTTATTGCTTTGATTTATTTAAAATATTGATGTTACCCAGAAAACATAATAATCGTACATAATTTTATGTGTCACGAAAAACAATAACGGGGTGAGGTACATAAAGCGTCTTACCATTTTGAATATATAATTTTCACATATACACACCGCGTCTTTGAATTTTGTGTATGCCAAGTATTCACCCTAAACAATAAATCAATATCTTTAATGGACTCTTTTTGTGTTTAATGGAGTTTAACACACAGACATACACACACGACTCATTAATTATATAATCTTTTAACCGAAAAGAATTATGCAAGAAGCTAAGAATCGAGTTTAGAATTGTTAATCAACATTTTTTCCTAACCAACTTACAGAACCCAAAAATTATTTTTTTATTAGGAATGGGTCTGATTCGTGCGGTCGGTAATAAAACTACATATTTAGAAAATAAATTTTTTCAGCATGAATTTTGGTCCTCACTCTTATATCAGTAGGTTAAAAAAAATTAGGATAATGCAAAAAAATTATAAAAAATACACTGTTAAATTTTTTATTTTTCCAATTGGAATTTATTAATTTATTTATTAGATATTACGACGACACAACATTTAGAATCGTGTCCAATTTTATAATTTTCTTTTAAAAATAAATTCCATTTGGAAAAACAACAAATTTAACAGTATAATTTTTTAATAATTTTTTGAGACATGCATAAATAATAAAGACATATATTATTGATGGCTTTGCGACGTGATAAGATGGACGGTATTAATTGAATAAAATTCTTATCGACAAAATGTATAATCGCTTTATTATTGATTAGATACGTGAGAAGTTTTCTCAAAAAACATTGTAGGCTACGAGGGTAAATATAGGCTATGTGGAATGTACAATGCAATGTTGGTAGTCGGTTCCTCCTGGCATTGGCCATGTAAGATTTGGAGATTTGCATTTTAATATTTTTTAATAATAAATTCACCTGGAGATCGTAAAAATGTCTTGCAATACTATTTTTCCCACCATAAAATTAATGTTAACGGCCTATCAACTCCGCAAATGTTTTATAAATTTGTTTGGCATGAACAAACCATACAACATTTTAAATACTTAATAAATGTCGGCTTTATGTCTTTATGTAAAACGCCTTATGTAAATAATTGTATTATTTAAATGTGTACAAGTAACAAAAAGCGAAATTCGAAATATTTTAACTTTTATTGTTATCGCAAGTAATTAGGATATAATAAAACAAATCAAATAAATTACGATGAATGAAATTAATTATGTGCCACGATCTTCTGTCGCCAGTAGGTGCGTTATGGGAAGGTTTAAGAATTAATTTACAAAACCCTTCACATTCTAGCGAATTATAATAGATGAACGAACACCTGAACTTCAGTAATATTTATATTTTTTGCGATACCGAAATGCGAAAATCCTGAATATAAGGAGTCGAGTAACGTTTAAGAAAGGACCCCTAGTGTTCATTGGTGGTTTTTCGAGATAAAAATAACCCGGAGTTTATCCGGTTTAAACCGAGCGCACCCAAAAATCGGTGTTTTTTTTACTCTAGTTTATGTTGGAGTTTTTTTTGACAGCTAAAATTTATTTTGTGTTAAACGGTAATTTTTTTTAAAAAGTGGTTTTAGTTAATACAAATGTGGTCGTCTTACGAAATAATTGTAATTTTCGATTTTCGGGTGAATTTTGTTCATTAAATTTTAAAACATTTCATCGTCTTCAGATTCACTGATTCACAAACAATATTTTATCTTAAATGTTTTATCTAATATTAACTGTGGAAAATGTATCACTTGTCATCGCTTTTGTTTTGACGTATAACATACCGAACTGTCAAATATTAAATGCCAAGTAAAACAATAGCGTTTTTTTTAGTTTTAGAAACCGATTTTTTGATTGAATTAAAAAGTCACTAGTGAACATAGTAAACCACTTAACAAATAACAAAAATTGTATTTGAGTGTTGGTATACACACCGTGCGTTCACTGATGGTTTTCTGACATAAAAAATAGGTATATTTTGACATATTTTACCACGGTTAACTTCGCTTCAGTAAAATATCCCACTTTTTTTATTACACGAGTGAACGCGTTTATTTTTGGCTTGGCATATAAATTTGACCGTTTAGTATTTTAAACGTCAATTTCCTTTACAAGTGAATTTAATATATTTCCTAAAGTGTTTAAATTTTAATAAAATATTAACGAAAATGTTTATGATTGAATCAAGTTTAGCCGGCTATTAAAAATTGAGTTTTTTCAAAACAAAACTCAGATGTCAAAAAAAAACTCCGAAAAAATCCAAGGTCGTGTTTCAATTGGTTTAAATGCCGCATAAAAAGTTAAAAAGTTAAAAATTTATTCGTGGTAAATAATTTTTAACTTTTTAACTTTTTATCTGTTTCAATTGGTTAAAATTTTGAAAATAACATGGTTGCTTATGTTATGTGTAATTATGAACGTATATAGCAAATTTAAATAAGAAAATATGTAAAATAAATACTATTTAAATATATATTAATGAATTATGGTTAGTTTACATCTAAATCGTTACGATTTTTCTCAAAATTTGTACATGACAAATTTCTGTTTACAAACAAATATTTTTGTCAGCCAAATGTTTTCCACATAAAAATTTTATCAGCTCTTGAAGCAGATAAAAAGTTTGACATTTTTATTCACCACAATTTTTAACTTTTTAACTTTTTATGCGGTATTTAAACCAATTGAAACACGCTCCAAAACAAAGTGGAGTTAAAAATATACCGATTTATATTGTGCGCTCGGTTTGTAGCTCAAAAAACCCGGATATTTTTTATCCTCTGGTACATGAGTGAACACTAGGACAATAATATATATTCAGGCGAAATTTGTTACTTGAAACGCACGAACAAACAAAATGGTCATCTCTGCATATTGAGCAAACTACACGTGGGATGCTATTCACCCATTTTTGAATTAGTCTATTAATCTGAAATCTGCTGGCCGTGATTTGTTTCTTGCGTGAGTGCATCAAGAGATCATTGGGCTTCCTTTTAAACTGTGAATAAGTGGAAGAAATCACCACACCCCACTCGATAAAAGTGGTAATTCCGAATAAACTAAATACGGCGAGCCATATTTATTGAATAAGCACGAATTCAGTTGAAAATTCATGATAATCAAGTTCCTGTTTCAGTGGACTGCTACAACGTTTTTTAAGTCTTAATTAGAAAAATTTAATTTTGTAAATTTAAGTACATTTTGATTCAGTTTGAAATAACCGTTTGGCTTGCATAATTTTCGTTATATTCTGGTTTCTTTAAATTATACGTTTAAGAATTTGAGAATAGATTTTTTTTCTTTCTGCCAACAATCAGATTGATTTTATTTTAAAAATTTAAAATTTCAGAATTATTATTTCCACGGTTTCAATTTTGGTAGTTTAGATAAGTATGCATCAAATTACCGTACTTCCTCTCCTGCGAATTCGCAGTATCACGATTCAATTCCGCAAAATATTACTGTGTCTTATTCTCCAGAACAATTAAGCGAATTAATTATTTCAGAAACCTCGAAAATGTTAGCAAAGTCGACATAACGCCGTCAATAATAATCCTGGTCAGGTTGGAGCTGGCAAATCGGGTTCGATATTACTTAAATTGAGTGGCTTTAAACCTCCACAGCCAATATATAACCAGTTGATGAGAGTTCTCGATATTCTTGCATGCGATCAGCACACGCGACTCTAGGCTTCATAATACCTTTGCAAACATATAAAGAAAAGCCTTATCTGAGAGTGAAGATTAAATCGTGTTTTACACTGCTTTTAGTGAACAATTCTGAATGTCTAGACTTCCTTCTCGGAATCTCGGATATAATTGAAACTCGCTACTTTTTAAAATGACCTTAAATCGACAGTGCTGACGCATTAAAGGATACATTTTTTGCAATCATCTGTAAGTTCTATTGTACATGACGCATCATTGTCTCATTGTACGGACGATTCTTCGACGTCAGATGTTCACATTAGATCTTTGTTGGATCGGTTTCGAAAAAGTATGCTTGAGGAGATTTCTGGTATTGTAGCTGATGTTATACGAATGGCAGAGATCGTTCTAGATCTTGATCTAATTTTATCAGATTCCATCAAATTTCGACGCATCTGAACGAGGATTTCTGAACAAGTCGCTTTATTGTTCAGGCCATCAATTCCAAATTCAAGTTTCTTATTGATATTGGAGCTGATGTTTCGATTACTCCTTACCGCACTTAATTATCTGAGAATTTTAAAGTTTGGTCTTGGTCTTAGAAGAGTATTAAGATGAGAATTTATTTTAGCGGATGTATCGATTTCCGTTTTGGATGCCGATATTCTCAAATATTTAGTTCTCCTAGTTGTAAACCTCTTTTTTCTGTTTCGGGAGTACTTTAGATTTCATCAACAAGGCTTGTCGTTTATTATTAATAGAAACTAAAAATTTGTTAACTAGGTTGGATAAAATCGTCCCGCCTATTTCAGCGAAAACTAGACGTCCCGCTATAGACAAGCACCACAACGCAAAAAATGAATTCAACCATATGATGGCACAGGGATTTGTAAACCGAGTAGCAGTCCATAAGAGAATCCTCTGCCGTTAAGAAAAAAAATGGCGATTGGAGGCCATGCGATGATTACCGAGCGCTAAATACATTGATAGTTCCGTAAAAGATATACAATAGCGAATCGATAGGGTTTTTCGTATCAACTCAAGCGTATCATCAAATTCCGATCGAAGCTTGTGGTATACCAAAGACAGTAATTACTACTCCATTCGGTTTATTCAAATTTACTAAAATGACTTTTGATCTAAAGAATGCAGCATAAACTTTTCAAAGATTCATGCATTCGATTTTATTTGGCCTTAACTTTTTTCTTGATTATTTAGATGTTATTTTATTCGTATCTAAAAATTTCGACAAACATCTTGAATGGTTAATCAATCTCAAGGTTGTTTTTTCCTTCAAACTTGTAACAGTTTATCAACTAAAACCTGGCGCTGCTGGAAATGCTACATGGAAAGTTTTCAAAAAGAACAAGAAACACCAATTGAATGGACTTCAGCACAGCAAAGGTACAGTGCTTATGACAGAGATTTGCTTACTACCGTATAAAAAATACTAAACGTGTTAACTAAAAATGTTATCGAACCTTCTATATCAAGAAAGATGCGAAAACTTTTACTCAAGAATGTATACAATGTCAAAAAGCAGAAGTTTCTAAGCATACTAAGAGTCCGCTCGCCAACTTTCAATTACCTTCGCAACATTTTGTAGAAATCCACCTCGAAATCATTGGTCCGTTACCGATTTCTGACAATCAGCGAGATTGTGTCACGTTAATAGATCGTTACACGCGTTGGCCTGAAATCGTTCCAGTACCGGAAATAACTGCCATCGTAGCGTTTGCTATTTATTCATCTTGGATATCTCGTTTTATTGTTCCAGTCTTCATTATCAGGGAGTATAATTTGAATCCGAATTATTTCTCGAACTTTCAAAACTTCAAAAGTAAGAATATATTTGGAAATCAGATAGCCGTAATATTTTTGCGTGAGTGGATCATTGGGCTACTTTCTTAAATGAGTGGAAGAAATTGCCTCACTCGAGCAGATAAAATAACAAAAAACTAGAACAATATATAGCACGACATAAAGGGGTAGATACTCGATCGACTAGCAAGCAAGCAATTTGCTAGCCGAAATCTTGGCTACTCGATCAATTTTACCAAGAAAATTTGAATTTCAAATGAAATTTTATTTTTAAATTTTGATTATTTTTGCAATTGCACACTAATATTTAGATGTCGACACGACATCTATCATCTATCATCTCTACACTATCAATATTTTTCTTTTGTCATAACAGTTCCTCCAAAGGAAAAAAGATAACATAGGTACACTAAGTGATGTATAGTGTAATTTTTCGGTATACCGTTCTTCTCACACAGAAAATTCAAGTAATTTTGACAGTAAATTCAATTAAATTTCACTATTCAGGAATCTCTCCCATACACATGTAAAAATTGTCGAATTTCATTGTGTTTTGACTGTTGATGAAATTCGGATTGCGTTACAATTCTTCAGCAGCATATAGCATTGTGATAGAGAGTTCGCAGCTAAATCATTACCGTCGCTCCTTCACTAGATGATATAATTTCTGCTTCAGTTGTGGATGTTGCTATTACTCTTTACAGCTGAACCAGCATAGCTATAAACTTGTAGCTCTTCTTTTTGTGGTAAATTATCACAATCACGGTACCGAAATATAAGTTTTAATTGATTACCAACTAGTTCATTGCAAAATTGATATCTGGACGAGATGCTGTTGTAAGGTACATCAAACAAATCCTGGGCTGGGATGATAATGCAGTTTTAGTGTTGCCTGATGACATTTTTTCTATTTTTCTGGGACGAAATCCTGGGCTAACTTCACAAACATTTTGCGGTACTGGAAACAACTTCCTTAGACCCTATTAAAGTTAGCACTCCATCAGTGTATTTTGTTGAGACAATTACAACAACACCACCATGGTTAAAGCGAAAACTAAAGCATTTTAAAATTTTGCTTTGGCTGAATGATAATGCAGATTTGCATTAGTTGAAATAGCTCAATAGCGCTGATTCAGCTAAAGCAAAAATATTTTATTTCTCAACAAAATACAGCTCATGCGAAAAATGTCGATAATGTAGATTCGAACTAACCAAACGAAAATAATAGCTGATTGTTGTCGGTAAAATCTCGAAAAATGTCAATAATGCAGATACAAATTTTATGCCGGACAGTAATTATTTATATTAGAAATTTTTATTTTACTGTTCCTAAAACCAACTAAAAATTTAAAATAAGAAATTTTCATTTGAAACATTTAAAACTATTATATCAAACTAAATTTCTGTATTAGATGTTTGGGGAGGTAAAAAAACCTTAGGTCAATTTTCATGTGGAGAGTCCGCAAAAATTCGGTTGAATAAAACATTATATTATGTAAAATGGTTTAAAAATATACAAAAATATCCAGTCGAAAATGCCGATAATGCAGATTAAATCAAAAAGATTACATGACAGCCGAATAAAGTCGATAATGCAGAAACGAATGTTATGTCGAAAAATAATTTTTTAGATCTTTCATTTGCATCTATTTCCAGGTATGACACTTTAAACCGTCAATTTTTAGAAATTTTCGAATTTTGTGTGTGCGATATATTCAATTGAGTTTTCCCTGACTTCCAACATGGAAATCGACCTGAAATTTTTTCCAGGTGTTAGTATCATAGCCCTGTCATTTGAATCCATTTCCAGACATGATAGTTGTGTTTGGATCTGCATTATCGACACTTTTCGGCTGATAACATTCGAATCTACATTATCGGAATTTTTCGACTGATACACTTTGTTACATCCGAATCTGCATTATCGACATTTTTTGACTGGAGCGAGTCGGATAACTTTAACAATACCTTCATTAGCTCAAATGAAGCTGACTTACAGTGCGGACTGTTTTATATTAAGCATGTGTAACATAATAGAAACCAGCGGAAGACAAATGAAAGCGTATAGAGGTGGATAACCTAACCCGAGATTACGAAGTATTTAACAATTTCTAGTGGTTTTCGATTGAAACCGTATGATAAATATTTTAGTAATTAATTTGTAGACATACAGAATGCACACTTAAACATTCTAGAAATGACGCTTTTCAAACTATGTTGAGTGTCTATTGCTTCCCGATTTAAAATAAATGTTCTCAATGGCGCACACAGCAGAGACACTATCTGCATTATCGGTTTTATGGCGTTCGGCTTAAACGTCCAATCTGCGTTTGCCATTGGTTTAGTGTGAAGTATATCACAATCAGATAACGGTTATTATACCTTTATCGATGCTTTAACTAAATAATAGTTAAATTCCTGATCAGTGACCATTCTTCCAGCGGAAGTTTCAATTATGTACTTTTCTAATAACTTGACCTCATAGGAGACTGCGAATGCCTACTGTTACGGTATATATCGATATAATAAGTAAAGTGTTACACAAAAGACTAACAATAATTTCAAACGTATGTCATTGACGATTAAAATGTAAATCAAATCTAAAATAGTTTACTACGCAATTTCTCGTAAAATGATGCATAACACCCAATTTGAATCGATAAATAATGGATGCTTAAATCAACACGGGCAACAAAGCTGCGCGAATCGAATATCCTTGATTAAATTTATTTCGAACGCGCGATTACAAAATCAACATTGTAAAGATATTTAATTTGGTGACAAAATTAGATTTAGGTAGTTACCTGTTTAGAATTTATTATCATCTCTATTGCAAACAAATTGTGATGCGCTCTTTTATTAGCCGCGCACCGCAAATTAAATGCAAATTAAATTAATTTTAAATAAAGGAAAAATTATCATCATGGAAAACATAAATGTCTTTCAATATGTCATGTGCGTGACATGGCTACTGCGGTGTACGATGACTAAAATCTGATGATATTCTCACAGACGTTTGGTCGCGATGTTGATTCTTATAATGTTATAGAAAACCAGACAAAATGTCTTCTAGTTCTGTTAAGTTGTTGAGTCGGTCGGATGTAAGCATGAAGTACAACAACTAGACATACATAGGTAATTCTTTCGTGTCTTGAATTAAATGTGTTTCGTTTGATTTGTATGCGTGTGTGTGTGTAACTGTGTAGTCCGCATATGAGGATGCATGAAATGAATTTATAATTTTCAAAGGTCACCATCGCACTATTTACATAAGTCGAATGTTCAAAATAAATTTAGTAACGATTTTCTTTTTTGTTTTTTTTTTTCAGAGGAGATTATGGGTAAATATGTTCATCATTTTACCATCAGCATTATCCACACTAGGATATAACTTTTAATTTCGTTTTATATATTTGGCCTAATCATAATATTTACCTTATAGTTCATCGAGTGCATTAGCAAATGCTGCATCCCAAGGACAGTATTTTGGACCAGATGGATTTGGTGGATCGGCTGGTTCAGCTCAGGGACAAGCTTTTAATTCACAAGGACCATTAGGTTCATTTGGTGCTGCTGCGGCTGGTTCACAAACTCAAGGTTTCAGTGCCGGACCAGATGGTATCAGAGTAATCTAAAAATTATTTTAAATAGTTTATACAAATTAATGACTCGTTTCTTCTTTTTTTTTGTATAATTTAGGGATCAGCCGGCCTTTCAGGCAGTCAATCGTATAATTTACCGGGCGGACATTCGATTAATTTATCGTACAGTGGAAATTATGCCGTTGGCCCAGACGGTCGTCCAACTTCATCCCAAGGAAATTCAATCGCATACACATAAGAATATCAATATGTCCAAAATGTTCAATATTGTTAATAATTCAATTAAAATTTTGATTTTAATGTAGACGTTGTTTTTTGAAATTACTATTATTCAGACTTCCTTAGTCGATATACATTGCATAATTCAATTGAATATTGTGTTGCGCAGACCAAAAGTGAATGCACCCATATAGTAAATACGCACTTAATGCATACATTGTTAAAGATTTAATCGAATTCCTGTTTTTTCCATTGAAAAAAGAAAAATTTCTCTGCTGCGAATATTAAAATGTGCTTGCAGACGATATGACGTCAGAGTAAACAAAACGTATTACAAAATCGTTTAAGAAAAGAAAATATAATTTTCTAATCGATATGCGCGCGGCATATGGCCGTTGTTGGTTAACTCCGATTTTTATATAATTGGCTTGATAACAATTTTATAACAATGGAATATCCCTTTAGAACAAAACCGATTATGATGATGGTTAATCAATTATTCTACCAATAATATATTGTGAGATTTGTATCACTTAGATCCAGCAAGTAATCTAAATTAGGTATTTGGTCATATCGCACTATGACTAATAAATGTGATTTATGACTAACATTTTTATTTATGAGCATCACGTTTAATTTGATCATTGTTCTAATGTTGGGTGAAATAATTTATCACCGTTTTATGATTCTCTTTTAAATATCGTTAGTTCAAGTTTTGATAATAAGACGTTAATCGTATTTTGTATGGCAGACTTTCAGGCTACCTAAACAAAATTCTCACATTAAAAAATGGGAGCAGAAGTTAATAAATACATATTTGTTTACGCCCCAAACTGTTCCACACTCAATGACGTAAGGCCTATTTATAAGATTCAACCAAGGACAGACTAATAGGTCAACAACATGCATAATTCGGATCGTGGAACCTAATACTGCCAAAGACTTCCAAGGTATTAGTTGCAGTTGTCAATACTTTCCAGGCAAACATCGTAAAAGACATTCTGGTAAAAGCGCCATAACTTAGAAAGTTAGGTTCTTGCTGAGTTCGGCCTGGATTAAGTATGAGTGATACTGTTAGACCTCGTTTGAATTGCAGCACATAATACAACCCTCATGCCGTAAAATAAAGGTCTTAAAATCAGGCTGTAAAATAGTAGATTTCATAGGAAAGAGTGGAGTAAATGATAAAGCACCAGTGATAGTCCTACAAGCTGTAATTTGTAAACTAATAAAGATGTTTATTGAAGGTTATGCCCAACTTGAAGTTTATATAATAAAATAGGGTCTATTATAACGCCAAAATATTTGAATCAATCTGGTTTGGTAATCACACTAGCAAAAAGAATGTGGACAATTTGATAAATTAGATTTCCATTTAGTTAAAATTATACCCGGTGCGTTTTAGTTAGGCTGGTGTACAGATCTTTTTCAAAGAACCACGACTCTACAATCTGGGGAGCTCTCAGCATTAAAGGAGATGCAATAATGCTAAGATGTTGATAAAAACAGTTAAAAGAGATGCTATATAAGATCGCGGAAATTTGACAACGGCAAATAAGAGATTACGCTACTCGCCGCAAATGGCAGCACTATCATATACGAGAATTTTTTGTTAATTACCAGCGGAAATTTATTATTAATTTTATATCTCTTTTTTCACCAAATAAAACATGAACACCTCACTAAAAGTGAATACTAAAATTGATTGATCTCCAAAGTTAAAGGAACTCGGTAATTGAAATCTTGAAATTTAACAATATTCCATCTTTTCGCCGTTTCTTCGCCGTTCCGACTAAACATGGCCGTTTCATAACCAATCCTTATGAAAATTGGTTTCTAGATTGATTTTTGATTGAAATATAAATTTTAGATGAAAAAATGGTGTCTTTACATTCTACATGATTTAAATGGATTTTAAACTGAAGAGAACTCGGCTCTCTTAATTAATAATTGTAAAATTTTCATCGCACACAAGGATAATTCAGTCAAAATTTATTGATTGAAATTTTCCAAATATTTTTTTGATTTTCTGCGGCCATAAACGTTATTTTCAGTTTTGGCCAATATCTCAAAAACTTCCACCAATAAGCAAAACTTTCGGTTGCTTTTCTAATAGCTATAAGTTCATGATGCGACTACATAGAAAATTTAGGGAAAATTTATGGATTAGAGTTTTCCATGTTATGTTAAGTTTCCAAGCTAAGTATTCCATGTTTTCCATGGTAATTTCACTAACCAGAAATCAATCAATTTGTCATTTTAAAGATCACTCTTTGTATTTTATTGCGGTGGGATGTTTTATTTAGTGAAAAAAGAGATACAAAATGAATAAAAAAAATTCGCTGGTAATTAACAAAAATTCTCTTTTGTAATAGTGCTGCCACTTGCGGCGAGTAGCGTAATCTCTCATTTTCCGCTGTCAAATTTCCGCTATGTTATACAGCATTTAAAAGAGAATGTTTGTGATAGTCTTATGGGTTACGAGGTCGTCTGCTTTAATTTTCTTTAAATATATGAACTTCTCATTTTTTTTCAAACTTCCCTTAAGGCTTTCCACCATGCCCAACATATATTTTACCTTCAGTGATTACAATCGGTAGAGAGACCGTAGTTGTTGGGGAACGTTCAAATTCAATCGTGCGAGAAGTTCAATATGAGATTTAAAAATGTTAAGTATAAGAAGTGCGGGTTCAATTACTCGGCTATAATACAACCGTTGAAGGTTCAATAACTTGCAGTAATCCCGACAGGGTTGGAAACCGTATTTGATGGTAGTCGCGGACCGCATATAAAACGAAGTGCATATATAAGACAAATTGCTTCTGAACACTCTCAATTCTTTCAGAATTGCAAGGAAATGATGGCAACCATACCGTGCACGTGCACTAAACTAGACGGAATAAAGGGAACGAACAATGAATCCTAGTAAAATGTACAACTTTTGAATAATAGTGTTGCTATTCTTGGTAATGGGATAGTGCATTTGTCGGAGAGAGGAAGGTATCAGGCAAGTATAAAGCAATCGACGTTAATGAAAAATTTAAATGAATAGTGAACCTTGAAAGTACGTTAATGTCACACGCATGAAATAACTGTAAAGAGCAATCACGAATCATAAGCTGTTTTTTTAATATGTCACTACAAATCGAAACGAGATTTATAACTATGAACCTACCAGTATAAAATCCGTGTTGAACGCGAGTAAGTCTTTGTATAAAATAATAAAACTCTGTGGACCTTAGATTCGAGGAGCTTGAGTATGACGGATAGAATGACAATTCTCCGGTAATTTATTTACCTTATTTCCTCTACTCGCTTTGAATATAGGGTGATACAGGAAATTCTCCAAGAGTTTGGAAAAGAACCTCTACGTCGAGTTTATTGAGAATAACGGTAATCGAACAGGAGAAACTCTCAGCACTATTTACTTAATCAGGTTAGGAGAGAAGTTGTCATTCAGGCTTGCTAATATTTAGTTGGAGTATAATCAATCCGAACTTATTTCTTCGCAAATGAGATATGATTGAATTTACTGATGTTGCTTGAAATAGCAGGCATGGTAGTGGATATTGAGACTGGATCGTAAGCAAAGGGAAGCAAAGAAACTATATCAAAAAGCTGCACATTTCCAAGCGATGACTAAGCGATGGAGTACGGTTTACCATATTGAGAGAACATCAGCCACGTTTGTTCTCCTTGTTCTTCTTGGAAGATGATGTTTTCAAGGCATTTTCACATATGTTCGCTCTACTTTTTTAGGAAGTTATTTCGTCGTAGCTTTCCTAGTAGGGAGATAGTCTGATAGAACGCTTCTAGTGTTACGAGCCAGCAATTTTTCACAAAACTTTTGTTTATTTTCGACAACCAAGTGACACTGATCATCAACCAAACGTTGCGGTGAAGGCGGATTCATTTTTGTAGTTCGTTGTGTTCGTTCCGTTCCTTTCGTTCGGTATTTTTTCTGCAGTATATTTTTTAGGTTCATTGTTGATGAAAAAACAAAACATCAAAACACAAAATGAACAACATACTTGATTACAAAATAAAAATATCGAAAATGTGTCTGTTTGTTTCTACTAGTATACCATATATCATGTTGTTTCTTTCTTGCCATGTTCCTTCGGTAAAAAAGTTGAAGATAGACCAACTTGATGAAAAAAATACCGAAGAAATAAAACGTCATTTGCGACAAATCCTATTGGTTTACAAAAAAGCATAACGAACGGAACGAACGGAATGAACACAACGAGCTATACAACAATGAATCCGCCTTGACTCAGTGATTATAGCTGACTGTTTTGCGAGCCACTGGTCCTGAATATTAGGTAGAGTTTATAACGAATGTATGTTGTATGTTGCGGAAGTGAAGAAATAATGCAAGGCAATAATAAATAATAATAATATAAAAAAAACAAATTTAATTTAATTTTTTAAAAATTAATAAAAAATTTTATTTAAAAAATAATTTTTAGTTTTTAGGTTGGATGCTGGCTACTCCGTGTTGCGGCTTCGATATCCCAAAACTGAATAGGAAAGAAATCAAAATTTTGTATAACTTTTATACAAAATTTTTAATGCAATCTGGATGCAATAAAAATTAGATTGATCCAGTATTGTTGCGTTTGGTAAACAAGGCAATACAAATCTGAATTGCATCCACCAAATCTGGTTTCAGCTGGTTACCAATTTGTTTGGATAATAGACGTGCGTACGCCTATGAACATTATTGCAATGATAAATTTACTTTGTACTAATTGCCACGCCATCATGTTAACTATGCATTAAATGATTGTGTCGTTGGTTATAACAATCATTTAATGGTGATGAACTACCGTGCCATCGTTTAATTTAAATATTTTGTGTCTTGGTTATCACAAAATATGATGGTGGCATCTATGATGCAATTGCAATATTGTTCATTTCAATGATTGGTAACGATCTTGATTGACATGCAAATCGGTGTGATAATAAAATTTGTTAATTTTGTAATGTGTACAAAATTGTTTTGTTGCATGTACCGATTTTGCATGGGAATATAATTATTTATACGGAGAATTGTCCGTTAATAATTATTCAGTTGACGGAGAATTGTCCGTTTGTAATTATGTATATTGTGCGGTGTTTCTTGTAATTGAAGAAACAGGCCGCTACATCACTCCTTCCTCAGTGAAAAGGTCCTTCCTTTTGTGAGTTTTTGTGTCCACCAGCGATTGTGAATGGAGTTTTGGGAATTGTACTATTATAATGATGTATGATCATTATAATAGTAACGGTGATGTAATTTGTTTACCAGTGAATATTGTTTGATGATAGTTGATGTATCATTGTTTGCGATGTCTATGATCGTCATACGAAGTATATTGTCGATGTCCACCAGCGATTGTGGTTGGAACTATTGAGTTGGAGTTGATTGTTTGAGTTTGGTGAAGTTTGTATTAGCCGAAAATGCAGACAGTTTTCTTCACTCCCGATATTTGATCGGGTGAACTCAGTATTCCATAGATTGGTTTGAGACTATCAATTGAGACAGATTGGTGCTTGTCTCTGATTTGCAAAACAAAATGCTTACGAAGTCGTCGTATCACTTTGTATGGGCCTTCATATGGTGGTGTGAGGCCAGTGCGAACTTTGTCTATTCGTACGAAAACGTAGTCACAAGTTTGTAGTGACTTTGGTACGAATATGTCGCTTTGATTGGTTTTGCGCGTGTCCGTTGGGATGAGTTTGTTCATCGTGGAGCGCAATTGATCAATTACTGTGTCAGTAGTTACCTGGGATGTAAGTGGGCGTTCCACAAATAATTCTCCAGGTAATTTGATCGTTTGACCGTACACCAGTTCTTCTGGTGAACATTTTAGGTCCTCTTTAACTGTTGCTTTGGATTCCCAACAATATGATTGGGATCTGTGAGCTCCAGTTGACGGTATTTGCACGAGCTTTTAGAGCTGTTTTTAATTGGCGGTGAAAGCGCTCAACCATACCGTTTGCTTGAGGGTGATAGGCAGTTGTTCGTATTCGATGTGAGCCTATAAGAGTTGCATAAGCTCAGCGAATAGCTTTGATTCGAACTGTGTGCCTTGGTCGGTCGTTATGTTGGCCGGAACGCCGAATCTAGAGATGTAGTTTTCGACGAGCGTTTTTGCTATTGTTGTTGCGGAGATATCTTTTATGCAGTAGGCTTCAGGCCACCGCGTGAAACGATCAACGCAAGTTAGTATGTATGAAAATCCATTAGATGGTGGAAGTGATCTCACTATATCTATATGGATGTGCTCAAATCTACCTGGTGGAATTTGGAAATTCTCGTTAGGTGATTTGTTGTGACGTTGCACTTTACATTTTTGGCAGGATAAACAAGATTTCGCTTATTGGGTTACGTCTTTGTTCATACTAGGCCAAAAGTATTTTGCAGTGACAAGTTTTCGAGTTGCTCGTACACTTGGATGTGAAATATTATGCAAAGTGTCGAAAATAGTCCGACGTAATGACTCTGGAATGTACGGGCGATTGCTGCCCGTAGATATTTCACAATAAACTGTTAAATCGGCTAATGGAAATTTATCTAATTTCCATTTGGAAGTGCGCCGATTTGTAGAACTAGAGAGTAAGTTCTGTAGTTCTTGATCGCTAGCTTGTGCTTTAGCGATTGTTGTAATATCGTAGCGAGTTGCTACGGAGGCAAGCTCGTGGTCAGAAGTCCGAGAAAGTGTGTCGGCGACCACATTGTCTTTGCCTTGTATGTGCTGTATGTCTGTGGTAAATTGCGAGACATAGTCTAAATGGTGTGCTTGCCTAGGATTTCTCTCCGCTTTAGAGGTAATTGCTCTAGTAAGCGGTTTGTGGTCGGTAAAAATAGTGAATTCGCGACCCTCGACAAAATAGCGAAAGTGCTTAATTGCTTGGAAGATTGCAAGCAATTCGCGGTCAAATGCCGAATATTTTCTTTTGACATCTGATAATTTCTTGGAGAAAAATCCAAGAGGTTCCTTAGTGTCTTTATTTAGTTGCTGTAAGACTGCGCCTATTGCTGTGCTAGAAGCATCAGTAGTGATGCTGTATTTTGTTGCATTTAGCGGGTGAGCTAAAAGAGCAATATTTTCTAAGCACTTCTTGAGCTGAAGGAATGCATGTTGACATTCTTCAGTCCAAGAAAAATTTTGAGGCATTTTGGGTTTCTCGAGAAGTGTTGCCAATTGTGAGTGAATTGGGGCAAGTATCTCAGCAAGTTTTGGAATGAATCGGTGGTAGTAGTTTACCATACCGACAAATTGTTGAATTTGCTTAACGTTTTTATGGTGCAGGAAATTCCCTAATTGCATTAATTCGTCCTTCGGACGGCAGAATGCCATTAGGGGTAATTTTGTGACTGAGGAAGTCAAGATTGCTTGTCCCAAACACACATTTTGCTGTGTTAATATTGACACCATAATTTGACAATTTTTGGAAGAGTTGTTCCAAATGGAGTAAGTGTTGCTTCTCGTCTCTAGATGCTACGAGAATATCGTCAATATAAACAAAAACGAAATCGAGATCTCTCACGATTTCGTTAATGAAACGCTGGAATGTTTGTGCAGCATTTCTGGGGCCAAATGGCATTCGGGTGAATTCGAATAAGCCAAATGGTGTGGTAATTGCGGTGTTATGTATGTCTCGTCAGGAGCAATTGGAATTAGATGATAAACTCTGACGAGATCGATTTTTGAAAAAATTGAGCATCCATGTAATTGTATGGAAAAATTTTGAATGTGGGGAATAGGGTAACGTGGTAACAGCAATGCTGCTTTGTGCCGAATTGGATCGAGTCTACGTGGTCTCGCAATTGGTAAATGGCCTGTAGTCACAATGTGGTGTACTACATTATGCCTTATCGGAGAGTTGCAGTTTGGTGGAGCTGTTAAAGAAGAAAATTTCTTTAACAATGCTCCATAGCCATTGTTGATTATGTAGAACAATGGTGATGGCGTATCAACGAGTGCTGATGTAGCGTTGATAGTAAGCTTAGTGGATGGATCAATCAATTTACGATTTTTAAAATCCACTAATAAACCGAATTTCGTTAGGAAATCCGCGCCAATGATGGGGCGATTGACATTGGCAAGAATAAATGCGTGTTTAAAACAACGTCTTAAGCCAATGTCAACGTTAAATAATTTGGTACCAAAAGCATTTATTATGGTACCATTTGCTGCTGACAGAACTAAATCGGGATTGCGATTTGTTCCGCAGCGATAGTATTTATGATACGGGATTACGCCGGTATCAATTAGAAATGTGATACTATTTTCCAAATCCCGTATAAATAAGCGGCTGTGTTGCGCTTGTTCGCCGCTGCGACCTTAAGACTTAATAGTTTGGGGAACCGGTAATTGCTGGTTCTATGTGCTGGGTAACAAAATTGCATGGTTTGATGCATTTAGATGCTTTGTTACCAAATCGACCGTGATACCAACACCAGTTTTGTGAATTTTGGTATCTTTGCGCTTGTGGATTGCTTGGGCGATTTGAACTTCCCTGTTGTGAAGGACTTTGCCTGTTTCTCGAAGTAGAAGGATTACGTCTCCAGGGAGAAGGTGATCGCGAGGGTTGTTGCTGTGTTTGTGATTGTGTTTCAAGTCTTATTAACCTATCGCTTAGTCGCTTGATTGTATTTTCTAGCTTTGTAATTGCTGAGGTAGCTACCTGCAGCTCTGAGCTGTGCGTATGGTTATTACGTTGTATTGAACTCAAATTCTGAGTTCGATTACCAACTAGATCGTGCAGCTTGTCGGCAATGTCAGCGAGATCTTCTTCTCGTTTATCTTGCTGTGGGATCAGCGCTGTTTGTATGTAGTCAAGCAGCTGCCTTATCCACAATTTAGTAATTACGTTGGTTGAAAAATTCTTTTCAGCCAACGACTTAATCTGATGCAAAATATCGGATGGTTTTTGATCACCAATCTCGATTTTGCTCAGAATTGTCTCCAATTTCCGTTCTTCGGAAATGGAGTAACGATCAACTAAGACTTTCTCAATTGTTTCGTACTTCTCAACAGGTGGAGGATCTTGCAATATGTAATTTATATTCTCCGCCTGTGTTGCCGTTAGAGAAAGTACAATATGCGCAAACTTCTATTTGTCGCTTGTAACTTTGTTCGCGTCGAACATTATTTCTGCAGTCAAGAACCAACTTTTAGGATTAGTCTCCCAGAACGCTGGTAACTTCGTCAATTGTTTTGACGAGGCTATCTCAGGTTCAGCATGTTGTTTTTTGTTGTTCTCTCCATGCAGTTGCTGTTTGTCGTTTTCTGTTATTTGCCATGTCGGCTTATGAGCAAAATGAAATGCTTTTGCTTTTATATTTTGTTATTTTCACACACTTAAAAAATATTTAGTCGCACTTAAAAAAAATCTTTGTATATAGTGGAGAGAAAAATATTTTTTTTGCGATTTTTTAGAAGTAGTGTCGGAATGGGCACGTATTTCTAAAAGGCGACCAGGGGAATTTTTACGATTTATGAAAATAGTGCACTTACCTCAGAAAAACAAAACAAAGTGAAAATTCTGATCCATACATTTTTTCCGAATTGTCCCTGTAACGATACAAATTTTAGAATTATTAATTAAGAAATAGCCGAACTCCCTCCATTTTAAAATTTATTTATATGAAATAGCCAGCACAAACAGATACTATAATTGTGTCCAAAACTTATTTTAAAAACAAAATTAAAAATTTCATCGTAATCTGTTGAGAAATGGCGGAAAGATGGAATATTGTTAAATTTCAAGATTTCATTTACCGAGTTCCTTTACTTCGGAGATCAATCAATTTGTTATTTTAAGGATAACTTTTAATATTTTATTCCGCTGAGATGTTTTATTTAATAAAAAAAGAGATACAAAATAAATAAAAAATTTCCGCTGGTAATTAGAAACAAATTTGTTCTCTTTGGTGATAGTGCTGCCACTTGCGGCGAGTAGCGTAATCTCTTATTTTCTTTTGTCAAATTTCCGTTATCTTATACAGCATCATCAAGATAGTGAATTTTTTGAAAAAATTAGTGATGTCCAGATAATGTTTAAATGCCGCATGTTCATTCAAGGTTGCTTATTTTTTGACCTAAACCTACAGAAAGTGGAAATAATTTTAAATATTGTTGTGGAATTTCGTTTCAATATAACGATTAATCAGCTTGGCGGAAAAGTCAGTCTTCAAACACTTGTGAAGAAATTCTTAAGAATAATGAAAAAATTACAAAGCACATTGGTTAAACTAAAGGAATTCTCGTGTTGCTTAAGAATTTCAAGGTTATATCGTTTCCTTACAAAAAAAAGTTCGCCAATCACGTCGTTTGAATAAATTACGCGTTAAAATTCAAATTCAGAAAAAATAACGGTTTGCTAGAAATTTTGTGACTGATGGGTTTATGTAATTGCAAAACACGATTATTCTGTCATATACGCGATTAACTTGTTTACCATAATATACTTCGCCACTTCTTATTCATTTTTTAGTCAATATGTTCTTAATGCAAATCAAAACACAAACATTTTATTTTGTACTCCATCAGGTCCGGTTACTTGGATCGCATACAAATCAATTTGTCTCTTTTTGTTATCAATAATCCACTGAATTGATTTTAGTTATTGAAAAATTTAAATTTATGTTTAAAACTTAAAATGTATAATAAGTCAGTATACAAACCATATAACGTAAAGATCATATGTACATATATAAGATGACGAGGTATAATGTGATTTAGACAGACAAATCGACGGGTTTTATAATGTGTATTCCTGTAGGAATCGTAAATTAGCATACGGTGTAAATATAAACAAGTTGAGTCATTATATTTTATGAGCACCGTCCGTACTACGAACAGTTCATTAACACTTCAAGTCGCTTTATAAAACCGTGGTAAATTATGCAATTTTACAAACAATTATTTTGGCACATACATACATACATACACACACTAATAATGGCTCCTTTTAGCAACTCACGTTTCTGCAATAATTTATTCAAATTCTAATTTTTTTGTTTTGTGACAATGGACAATATTCGTCTAAATTATTATTCATGCAAATCGTCTACTTTTTGTGCAAAACCACTAGCCAGGTTTTATTATTGATTTGAGGCTATGAATTTTTCTAAATGTTAAACCAAAACACTTTATTATCATTCAACAATATAAAAGCAGGCGCAACTAAGTATTTTAAATAATAAAGAAGGTAATCGTTTATGCGTTTTATGGGTAAATCCGTAGATTTACTGACGCAGAGAATGAATTGGTATCGGTATTGATGTTTACGCAAGTGCATACAGTCACGTGCAATCAGTTTTATGCTTGAAATACAATTATAAATTTATTTATTATATTGTCATGTGATTATCTTTGATTAAAAGTGCACGTAGACCTTCTCGTAATTTTCAGTTAACATCTCAGCCCACTAATTTTTAATAAATACTGGTACCAATTCCATCACTGATTATTTGATTTTTGTACCAAGAATTGATACCATGGTTAAATATCTTATAATCATGGTTTCCAATCTTCTGCGGCAGACCTCCGCAGGACATAATCTGTCTCGTACTAATTATACGGGCAATGTAATTCGATATGTGATGTTCAAAAGAACATGTGTAATATAAAAAAAAACACTCGAGTTGTTTCCTGAATCTGGACATAATTTACCATGCGAAGATGAACGTCCTACCACCCACCTCGGACTACGGCTTGTACCAGAACGATCTCTTTCCATGGTTTGAGAAGTGCAAACCGGAGATTTAATTAAGACTGACCTTATCAAAGAATGGATTTCCATCGTACCACCTTTCATGATTTTGCGCATGCACCCTTTACTGTAAATATAACGTTAAAGAAACCATCAAGTTCCTTCTGAGGGTTAATCCGAAACCTATCGGTTCATCCCAGCTCTGCCAGTCCTTTGACTTAAGCGTCTCAGTGAACCACTAATTCTAAAGGCTTTGTTCTTTTTAGGAGCTTCGGTCCATTGGTGCGATCCAGTAGGTTCCGCGGCTCCTTGTTGTCATGCTGGTGCAATCGCAGTACATGACTCCCTGCAAATTTTTGTATTTCATCGCTGACGTATTCCACGTTTAAGTCTCGATGGAGATTGTCTTTTCTAATGTACCAAGGGGCGGCCCCAAAGCTGAACACCATACGTCCAGATAGGTTTTAGGATTTGTTTATATAACAGCAGTTTGTTGTGCGTTGTCAGTTTGGAGCTTCTTCCAATAAGCCAGTGCATTTATCTGAATTTTAAATTCAGTTCTTGCCTTTTCTTTTTAACATCCGCGCTTTCCACCTGAGTTTAGAGTCTAGCGTCATGCCGAGGTACTTAGCATTATCAGAATATGGACTTTGTTGCGAATTCAGTCTAATCGGAATATATTCTAATTTTCTATTTGTAAAATTGGTA
Source organism: Nephrotoma appendiculata (assembly GCA_947310385.1). Taxonomy (NCBI): domain Eukaryota; kingdom Metazoa; phylum Arthropoda; class Insecta; order Diptera; family Tipulidae; genus Nephrotoma; species Nephrotoma appendiculata. The sequence goes on along the minus strand of OX371225.1, from coordinate 212,978,383 downwards.
TGTGTTGATTTCGATTCGTTAAATGTTATTCTCCATTTTTTTGTCCAGTTATTCACTATATTAACAGCATTTTGTAGTTTCCTTGTGGACTCAACAATACTAGCATCGGTGGTCATAAGAGCTGTACCATCAGTAATCGTTCATACTCTATCTTCTTCTATGTTTGGTAGATCATTTGTATACAGGAGGTATAATACGGGGCCTAGAACACTGCCTTGTGGAACCCCCGCCAATATTTACTTTAGTTTAGAGTATTCCCCTTCCTGTCTCACCCGAAAGTAATGGTCGTTGATGTAAGACTTTAGCAATTCAAAATGTTGTTTTGGTAGATCTCGTTGTAGCTTAAATTCTAGACCACGGTGCCAAACCTTATGAAATGCTTGGGTTACGTCTAAGAATATTGCTGAAGATACTTCCTTTTTTTCCAGCGCCTCCTCAATTGTATCAGTAATCCTATATATCTTTTCTATTGTTGAGTGCCTTATGCTCGAAATTGATATGCTGGTATAAGATCTCTGCTCTCTACACAGTTAGAAATAAGACGCCGTTTTTAATTCCGATCATCATGTTAAAAAGGAACGTATTTGATAAGTCATTAAAATAAACTTCTATTTAGGAAGAATCATTTTTTGATAAAACAATTACAGAACGAAGTTAAATATTAGCATGTACCCGAAAGGTAGTTAAATATTTTGAGAGTTATTTCTAACAAAATAATTTCATTAAAAAATTTTATAACAATTTGTTTATATTATTTCCTTATTAGAAATGCAAACAACTAAATAAAAATTATTTAACTCCTATTTTAAGTAATTTTCACGATTTTAACGAAAATAAATTTGGCTGCATAATTATTCAGTACAGATACCCATTTGGAAGTCATTACTACTAACTTCTCGGTGTAAAATACAGCTGTTACAAATAACAGAAAATATTTTTTAATTCCAAATTTTTATTACATTCGGAACTATTTTGTAATTAAATATAGCTAATATAAGGAATATATTAAAACATTTTTGAGAGTAATTAAAACTAACTTTGCGTAGTAGACTGTTGCTCCTTTTAATAGGTGAATTTGAAAATGTTATTTGGTACGACGTACATCCAAATAAATGCTATTTTTAGCCACATTTACTAGGTGATAAAATAAAAAATTAGGAAATAATAAAAGAGCTGATAGTTTGTTTAATATCATGTTTTAACTTTTAATTATAATAAAAATTGTTTACATAAAATATAAAAATTATTATAATATTCAATTTGCTCAAAAATACATTTATAGGAATGTTGTTAATATTATATATTTAGATATAGATAGATATTTTTGATTCTAGACTGTGAATCTCTTTCTTTAAATGTTTTACCATTTCTTTAATGGTTAATTTAGTGTCACCACAAATACAGTCAACTAAATCCACATTTAAGAGGTTTATCCTCACAAATTTTGAATTTTTTGTAACTTAATAAAACTATAAATTTAAATTCACTGGTACTTAAAATTAACAATATGAACAAAAATTCGATATTTTATGTAAATATTAAAATCAATATAAAAATTAAAATTACTAAATTACTTGACTATTTATGAGTGCTTAACAATGTCGCATACACGTTGCCACTTGTTCCAAATTTATTTTGTAAATACAATGTTGAATGTATCCCCAAAATATTTTAAGATTTGCCTCGTTACTCTGTTTAAAATATAACATGTAACAATAGTATTTTTAAATCAGGCCCTGTTTTCAATATTTAGCAATCCACAGCTACATAATACTATACTACCAGATGCAATAATATGGCTGCTGATTTCTAGATGATGTTTCCTTCAATGAACTGTTGAGCTTTAATCAAAAAATAATAAAAAACAATAAGTATTTTATAAAAACTTAATAGATGCCAGACATACTTGATGTAAAATCATCAATTTCTTAAACGATGAGTAATCACCGCATTTACTGGTGCTGTCACGTCCTTTTATGGCTGGAGGACAAAGTATTATAGGCAATACAAAGCATATAGAGGTGCACATAAACCTACAAATTAAGAAAATTTTAAAAATGAGTTAAAATGTGTCTTGTTTTTGAAAAAAACCAAATATGATATAGTTATGTTTATTTTACTTTCCATAGAAACCTTCTGCGATATTAAAAAATTAAATAAAAAGAGCTTAATAAATTCTATAGCTTCAATTTATTTGCCTAAATTTTCGGTGAGAAATTTCTGTAGGTTTTCTAATTATCTGTCTTCTTTCACTGAACTCCAAAAATTAACAAAATTGTCATGTTTATTGGTTTGAATCAAGTGAGTCAAATTCATAATCAACCTGAAATTATAAATTTTATTTAGTTAGATTGCACATTAATAAAAGTTAATTACACAAAATTCGCGAATAAGTAAGGTAAATTCGGCTATTTGGAAAACCGAATAAACATTACAATCTTTAACTTACGTCTAAAAATATAACCAGGGAGAATCTAAATGAGATATTTAAACCTTTGTACACGTAAACAGTTGTTTAGAATTATAAGAAACATATTTTGTTTCACTATTTTAGTTCAAATTAAAAATCTCCTTTCATTGTCTGTGGTATAACCAAGGTGGTTTATTATGTGAATGTGAAATTAATTTAAAAAATGAATAAAATTTTATTGATACATCGATAACACGCCACTTTGTTTACTTGTACTATAAATAAATAGATAAAAATAATGCTTACCAATTCCAAAGGATTTTAACAAAATTGGATATAAAACACCAATTTGTGCAGACTGTTTTGTTTGTACAAAATTTTATTACTTTATTATTAAGCATCACTACAACAATTACCACAAAATATTTTTTTTACACTTTAGAACCGTTTAAAATAAAATAAGTATACTGTCTAATCAACAGGTTTTACTAAAATGAACCAACCGATAAATAGGAGCATATTTTGCTATTTCTGACTATATTTCAAAGGTAAAATTTCCGTTTTCTTAACAATCGTAATTCCGATTTAAATAATTATTACTTTACTGTCGGTAATAATTGTGTCTAACTATTCAAGAGTTTCAATATTAACGCTGGTTAAGGAATAAATTAGCTATTGAGAAAATTGAAAGTTAAGAGATATATTTGTTTAAGTAGTTTCCACTAAAGGGCTAGTTTTAGTTACAACACAGAATTCTACGTGCATACAGCGTTGTCAATATTATACAAAACCATTTTTAATATAAAAAAAAAATTATTTTTGATTCTAACAAAATAACCTAATCATCATTTTCACTGTTGGTAGGCACAAAGTTCCATCAGCTTTCTTAAACTCAAAATAAAACACAAAATAAATTATAATGAAAAATTTAATAAATACTTTCAGATGATCAAAAATTACAAATGGCAATGCTGCTTCAATTAAATTCATTTTTTTAAATAATTATAACTCTCAATTCGAAAATTTTTTCCATTTCGTTCGGCGATCATTATGTGCAGCGAAAGAAAATAATCGATTTTAACTTTATTTGGTAATAAAAAATCTCAGGCACAATATACATACATATGTACGAGTATATATAACAAATCATTGAAATCTCTAAAATCCCTAAACTATTTCTACCATATATATTTTGTATTTGAGATTTTTTATTACCTATATAAAGTTAAAGTAGACATTTTTTTGGGCCGCACATAATGATCGCCAAACGAAATGGGAACAATTTTCTAATTGAGAGTTATAATTATTTAAAAAAATGAATTTAATTTAAGCACTATTGCAATTTGAAATTTTCGATCATCTGAAAGTATTTATTGAATTTTTTATTATAATTAATTTATATATTTATATTATAGATACCCGGATGAATTAACAATATTAACTACTTCAGGCAGAGAATAATTATCTTTTACAATTGTAATTCTTTGAACTTTAAGGCCTCTTAGGCTTTTGACTATGCATAAATTTTCGTATTACAATACTACCCTGATACTTTTGAGAATTAAAGTGTAAATGTAAAATAATGGTTTTTAAGATTTTTAAATTAGACAAATAACAAACCTGGCAATTAACATTAAATTTTCAGAGATGATTACAAAGGAACATTTTGTAGGTAATAAAAGTAATAAGTATATAAGTATAAGTATAAAAGTAAAAAGTATATAAATTCCGACTTGTACAAAATATTATGTTGAAATAAGGTGGCGAAACATAAGTATTTATTAGGGTATTAGTTGAAAATGTTTTATAACTGGAAAATTACAAGGCAAATCATTTATGACACCATATTTGCTAAAAAAAATTTCCAAATTTGGTTTATGTGGATACAATTAAAAGTAGATAATAAAGAAAATATCAAAGTTTATAGTTAGTTTGTGGTATTTTATCATTCCTTTCGTGCTCAGTACTAAAAAATCACGACTTGCTGTTTTTATTTGTAAGTATTTGAGTACCACCCAATGTAAACTGGGGTGCTTGATTAAATATTGTAATGTGATATTTTCAAAAACATGATCATCTTTTTCAGAAATTGTTTAAGAATATTCATTTTGATAATCTGATTAAAAGTACTTAAAGATGTGATATATATAATTGTATACAAAATTTCATTCTGTGTTATTCCAAACATTATACTTTCGACTGTTAAATTTGTATTATGTATATATTTAAATTTGTGTTCTATTTTGAATATACTAATTCTTAGGTTTGGAACTATCATAAAAGTTTTATTAAATATTTTACTAAACTAAAAATAACAACTAAATGGAATAATATATTCAAGAATAAAAAGGAATTAAAAGGAGATACATTAGATGTTATTTCTATTACTATTTATAATTTCTAATTTTAAAAATTGAACTATATTTCGCAAATAGCTAATAATTAAATACAAATTGGTGTTACATTTTAACAACCAACCAATTTAATTACACCTAACAATTATTTTGCGTTAGAATAATTATTCTTTTGGATGTATTATTGAACTACCAAGATAAGAGTAATTATTATTAATGTAAAATTGTTAAAATAATATTAACTTCGCGAAATTTTAACTCACCGTTTGGGAAGAACGACCGATTTCTTACTGTGTATAATTAGCTTTAATCTCTTGAGAAACAGTCTCTCGAAAATCTTTGATGTTGTTGTTAACAAAGAAATAGGCTTATAAGATGTTTTGTCGTTTAGCGATTTATTAGTCTCGGAAAATAACATAGTCTATAAAGCATTATTGATTATGTGCTGCAGTTGCCTTAGTGTCGTGTGTTTCCATAGTCGTATCCAGGGGCTTTTTTTATCTTTGAGGTTTTTTACTGCTTGTTTGATTTTTTTCAGAGTAAGTGGTAGCACAGATGCCTCGTCTTTGCTTATAGGTGTTAGATATTCATTATCTGCTTGTCCAGTTGGTAGTTTGAAGGTATTTTCTAGGTGTTCGGAAAAATTTGTTTTTCGCTACGAGCCCAGGTTCCATCAACCATTCTAATGGGTAGCACTTGCATTTTAGGCCTTTTTAAACCTTTGGTGGGTTTCCACAAGGAATAGTCTGTGTCAGGTTTACCTGTCAGATTACTGAGGAAGCTTGTATTTAACTCATTTTTAATCTCCTTTATGAGTAGTTTAAGTTTGTTGCACAAGTTGTTTAAGATTTTTGTCTTCAGTTGCTCTAGTTCTCTGCCAAATCTTACGGGCTCTTCTTTTTTTATTAACCAACTCTCTCGTAAGCGTTCGAGATCTGCACCTGTAGGTTGACGCTTTATTCGACTAGCTGTCGCAAGTATTCTCAGTTGGTTTTGTTATTTATTAGTCTTGAAGGGCTTGCTTTCCTTATTACCGTGCCACTAATTGTCATTAAATCTGAATAATGGTCTCACGATAGCCCTTCTTCATTTTCAAATGCTAAGTAATTTTCGGAGATACCTCTTGATATATAGAAATCCAGCAGGTCATGAATTTAATTTGGGTCCATTGGGTCCGTAGGCCAGTAGGTTGGCTTTCAACTGCAGTAAAACTCACGTTTGGGACTAGCTCTATTTGATCCCCAGAATTTGTGTTTCGCGTTAAAGTCGCCCCCAATTATAAAATTATTGGCAAGCGATTTAAAAAGTTTGACATATTCTCCTTTATTGGGTTATATCTGGGTGGACACTAGATTGCTGATATACTATAGCTCTTCTTATTTTTGTTTCCAATAGATACATTCCTACGTGCTAGATCCCTCCTCTATTTTTAATTCTTCGAGATGTTTTATATTATCTTTAATGAAGATTGCTGTCCTGCCTCCAGCCCTTTCTGCAGGATTTAGAGCTTGATAGCACTGATATCCACGTTTTTTGATGACGTAAAATGACTTTCTGAGTTCAAAAATAACTTTCAATTTCCAAAATAACTCTGCATTTTGGGCATATAGCAACATCGAGAAAATGGCTATTGGATTTGTGGGGAGTTTTTCCTAAATTATCCTAAAGCAACAACACATTTTTGGACAAATTTAGGACAAACTTCACACGAGTATAAGAATCAGTGAAGTATGCCTGCTTAAATTAAGTGTAAATTATTCTTAAAATTTCTATATTAGCAGTTACATTTAGAACAAGATGATCTGCTTGATACAGGACGGATGTTTCCATTTTGTACTAGACCAAATCCAACTAAAAAATATGAATTTTCAGGAAAATCTAGCGGAACAATGGGTGTAATATTCAACAGTTGTATACCTTAAAATCATACTAAAAGTACTTTGTCCTAAGATATTTCTAAGAGGTTGGTTAAGTGATGTTTTCACTTTATACTAGACAATTTTTTGACAAAAAACAATTTTCTGGAATTTCTAACAGAACAATTTAAGACCAATCACTTTAATGCGATTTTGAGATGTGTTGAATGTGAACTGTTGAATATTAAACCCAGTGATCCCCTAGAATTTGCTGAAAATTCAAGTTTTTAATTGGATTGAGTCTAGTACAAAGTGTAAATACGCATCCCAGCCGTATAGTAACTCCTTAAAAATATCTTAGGACAAAGCATTTTTTATGCAACATTGAACTAGACAACTTTTGAATAGTAGACGTAGTGGTCTCGTAGAAATAGTTTAGGACAAAACAAATTTAATATGATTTTTAGATATTCAAACGTATTTTGACTTGATTTGATTCTGTCAAATTTAATTATAAACGTTGTAGTTAATTTTAGGACAAGTTAGGATAAACTTGAAATCCGTGCTATTGGAGGTTTCGCATATCAGAGCCCACGCCAATGTTGTTATCTTTAAAGTTGACCGTACCATGGTCCTCCCCTCTTATAGCACCACTTAAAATACGGTTTGCACCGCGTATGAACGCAAATTTTCAGCTTTGCGGAATTCTTGGGTTTCCTTTAATTTCAATCTCTTGGATAACCTCTTACATATTTCTTTTATTTGTATATTTGTAGACATGCACTTGAAAATGTAATAAATTGTTTTTCCCTTTGTGCAAAAAACTCCATTATCTTTTACAATGTTCTTTTGAACATCGCCTACCGGATTACATCGACCGTACAAACAATACAAGTAATACCTAAATTGATTGATATTGTAAAGGGACCCGGAAAATTAGTACCATCTATCACACACAGATCAATTGGCTCAATGGTCAAAGCTTTTGCGTTTAGATCGGGAGGTACCGGGTTCGAATCCCGATAGGAGCCAGATGCAAAAGGGATTTTTCATCATCAGATTACAATCTGTGATGTAAATGAATACTACTATGACCCCTTGTCAAAGCACAGAACTCATGGGTCGACCCATCTTCCATGGTGGCATAGACTAGGCAATGTGCAGATGGTTCTACAACAATTGGGTGTGTAGCCGTACGTCCTCGATTTAGCAGCATTTATATATTTAAATTTCATAACCCAGTATGCAATTTTTCCAATGTGTGGAAAAAACTGTTTTAATTCCATACTAAATTCCGTACAACAAAATATCAAAAACACAAGAATATCGATTTTGGAGAAAATTAATTTTCTTTCTCTTTCTGTTTCGAGATAATATTTTTTTTTATAAGTTTCGATTGTATCTTTTATTTTCAGTTTCTTCTGACAAGCCAACGTGCACTGTTGCACTACATAGTTAGTTTTTTTTTCTTTAAAGTGTTGTGTTTCATTATAATTTTTTTCTATTTGGTAAAGTAAATAATTTTAAATTTAAGTATATATATAATAATAATTATTAACTATTTTAGTGATCGCTATGTACAAATTTGGACTAAAAAGTTAATGGAGATCTGTCTCACAATGGCGTCGGCGCCAAATACGTTTACGTTGTAAATTTTCAATGAATTTATTTTTCAAGATCTCAATATGCTGAAGATCAATAATTGGGTAGCACGTGGTGGATGCAATATAAAACAAAATTTATGAAATTTAAATATATAAATAAGTAATAATTTTTTTGTGACACTTTTCTTTTGCGAGTAGTACGGTTTTCCGGTTAATTTTCGTGGCAACGCCATTGTAAGACAGATATCTATTACATTTTTAGTCCAAATTTGTACATCGCGATTCGCGATCACTAATTTAGTTTATAGTTATTATTATGTACTTAAATTTTAAAATTATTTACTTTAACAAATAGAAAAACGTCCCACCGACCAAATGGCACAGTGGTTAAAGCTTTGGCATTTGGATCGGGAGGTACCGGGTTCGAATCCCAATAGGGGCAGGATGCAAAAGTGAAATTTCATAAAAGATTACAATCTGTGATGTAAATGAACACTACTGTGACCCCCTGTCAAAGCGCAGAACTCATGGGCCGACCCATCGTACATGTCAATATAGGCTGGCATGGAGCTTGCAATGTGCAGATGGGCTTAAAATCGGTACTATAGCCGTACGTCCTCGAATTGGCTGACTGGCGTAAAGTAAGGACGGAATTATTTCCTGCGTATGCAAACCACGAAAGAGCAGGGAGAGCTGAACAGGCCCCAGAACAGATTGCAGGGATAAAAAAAAAAAAAAAATAGAAAAACATTATAATGAAACACAACACTTTAAAGAAAAAAAAACTAATTATGTAGTGCAACTGTGCACGTCGACTTGTCAGAAGAAACTGAAAATAAAAGATACAATCGAAACTTATAAAAAAAATATTACCGCGAAACAGAAAGAGAAAGACAAATATTTTTGTCCAAAATCGATGTTTTTGTGTCTTTGATATTTTGTAGTACGGAATTTAGTATGGAATTAAAACAGTTTTTTCCACACAGGAAAAATTGCACACTGGGAATATTAATTAATTATTGTATATACTAAAATGGTTGTAGTCTATACTATCCATTAAAAGGTTTGCAACTTTGATTTTTTTTTATTTAAATAATTCTTAAACTTTATCAATACAAGTTTTATTAATTTATAAACATATCTTATTCCAATATTTATTTCGTTAAAATAAAATGAAAAGGAATGAAATGATTTGATTTAGTATACTCTTATCTTATTTGTAAATTCACAACAGTGTACCCCATTCACAAACAGAACCAATTCAATTAGAATCTCATAGAAAAATAAATTTTCCAATAGAATTGGTATACGTACACGTGTGGAAAAAAAATACAAAATCGGCATACGCATGAGTTACAATCAAATATTTCTTACCTTCGCGATTCAATTGAGAGTCAAAAGCTTTCATGTTATTTCATATATTGTACAGAGGGTAGATATAACGGTTGATACATTCTCCTTTCAGCCCGTGGCGAGCTGCAGCTATCGGGGGGGTCACAGGTGGTGGATTGTGAACGGCCTATCGATAGGTAGGTTAGCGGTGAATTAAATAAGCCGTCCCCAACCGCAGCTCTGCTGGAAGGAGAGTCTCAGAGAACGGGGGAGTGGTTAACCTCTGTTCACTAAATTCTGAGTGCCTATGATACCCAGTAGGGAAAGGCGAATTGATGGCGCCATAAAACCATCGACCACAACCACGGTGAACTGAGCGTCACGTCTCCCTGCGCTCTCGAGCCTCCAGGTAGTGAGTAGGGAACCCTATAAACGGTAATCCCCTGAATGAAATGGGTCCTATTTGTTTGGGATATCCATATAGATGGGTGAATGAGTGAGTGGATGTTGGGGGGCGGGGGCGTGGAAGGCGGGGTACTCGGTGAGCCAATGGGCTGGATTAAGGTGTTATGCGACCCGTGCTGATGATCGACTAGACTGGGGGCCCATTTAACAAAGCCCAGTCGTGAACGGAGCCCTCTGGATACCTGGCAACCTCCAGTTGTATTTAGCCTTACCTGCGTATACGGATCTCTGCGCAGGTGGACGTATTTCTCCGATACTCGTAGGAATATATGGAAGTTTTAAAAAATAATAAAAATAAGGGGACCGGTACCCACCAAAAACCGGGAAGTACTATAGAGGGGAGTAACTCTAACCAACAAGGTGGGGCTCCCTCAACTGAGGCAAGGGTAAGCAACACCATGACATCGAAGCCAGGTGGAAGCGGAACTGCCAAACAGAACAGTGGGGGACCGAGAGAGATCCCTCCATCAAAACGACGGTACAGAGAAAGACGGTCGGCATTTAGAGTTCTGGAGAAACTGGCTGCGACCCCTGAGGGGCAGCTTACAGTTGCGCAGAAGGAATCTGTAGCATGGGCTAAGAAAACTGTCGGCTGCGATAGCTCGGAGAGGATCCTTGTGTCTAAAAGACAGAGGTCCCAGGATGAGCTTGAAGCAGAAGGCAGTAAGCGGGCCAAAGTGCAAGCAGACATGACGTCGGGTGCTCCTAAGGAGCAGAAACTGAAATTATTCAGTGAAATCCTGAAGGAGCACGTGCTGGTGCTAGCCGTCATTGACAAAGGTCAGGAAGATGGGAGCATCACGTCGGAAAAGTGGAGGGCAGTGTATAATGCACTAAACTCCATTTTCTTGAGGATCCTTAGAGAAAATCCGGGATCCCCCCCGTCCTGCAGAGATGCGGGATGGCACCAAGGGCGCGTTAAGCTAACTGCGTGCTCAGACCAGAGATCGGTCGATCTCTATAAAAGAGCAGTGACCGAGGTAGGCGAGGTGTGGCCGGGCACGAGGCTGGAAGCAGTCAGCAGATCGGAAATCCCGAGCAGGCCGCGAGCACGCGTCTGGTTACCAACCGAGCCGGATAAGCCAGAGGAGGTCATTGAGATTATCCGGGCCAGTAATCCCGATCTTCCAACGGAAGGATGGAGGATTGTGAAGCAGGAGGAGGCTAAGGTGGGCTTTAGATTGGCAATCATGCTGATCAATAAGGAATCCTTGGTTTCCCTTGCTAGATCTAAGGGAGTAATCAACTTCGGTTTCGGGTCGATCACTCTTAAAGTTTATAGGAAAGACGAGGTCGATAAGGGCGCGGAAGACCAGCCTGAGGGCGACGTAGAACGGACCCGGCAGGAAACGGTCAAGCGGGCTGAGGCCGACCAGAATAGCCGTTCCGATATTTCGGACGAAGTGAAGTTGGTGATGGGAGGCAGCCTCCTCTCTCTGAAGTCCGATGTGGGCAACCCGTCGAACACACGACGAGAGGGGGTTTGCGACCAAACCAACGAGCCAAATGACACTATCCTGATGCAGGAAGTGCATGAAGTGGTGAGTAAGGTAGATTACAATGGTTAGCATTGTACAAATAAACCTGCACCACACGAAGGCTGCCTCGGCAGCCCTCGTGCTCAGACTGACTAAGTCAGATGAGGACTTGGTGTTAATCCAAGAACCTTGGATTAATAATAACAGGATCTGTGGCCTCGGAATGAAAGGGTATAAATTATTATACTCAAGCAACTCTGAAAAGATCAGATCGTGTATCTTAGCGAAAAATAATTTGAATATTTTTCTTCTTCCACAATTTAGTAGCGGGGACGTTACGGCGGTGAGCGCTGAGGTAGGCTGTGAAAAACTATGGCTAGCCTCAGCCTACATGGATCGCGAGAAGGGGGTTCCACCGGACAACCTGGGGGAACTGATCCGGGAAGCAGGTCAGAAAAAGGTAGGTGTGATACTTGGATGTGATGCAAACGCGCATCACACAATCTGGGGAAGCACAGACATTAATGAAAGGGGTGAGTTATTTTTTGATTATTTATTAAATACTAACCTTGTAGTTTGCAATATTGGGTGTGAACCAACATTCATTGTTAGAAATCGACAGGAGGTTCTAGATCTAACCTGTGCGTCAGAAACAATTTTTGATATGATCAGTGGGTGGAGAGTGGCGAAAGAGCACTCATTCTCTGATCACCGATATATTACATATAACCTCAACATCAAACCTGTTGCCCGGAAAGCCTTCAGGAATCCCAGAAGGACAAACTGGAACAAATATGGGGAGGTGTTGAAGGAACTATTGCCGCTGGAGGTTCCTGGACTTCCGGCGACAGTAGAGGAATTAGATGGCATGGTTGATATTGTCACAAAGGCATGCAATCTTTCATTTAATGCTGCGTGCCCCCTAATAAAGCCTAGGGGCAGGCAGAAACCGATATGGTGGACCACGGGGTTGGGAACCTATCGGAGAGCGTGTAGGACAGCCTTTAATAAGGCTAAGAACACCAAGGAAAATCGAGATTGGGATTCCTATAAGGAAGACCTGAGAAAATACAAAAAAGAGTTGAGGAGGGCACAAAGGGGGTCTTGGAGACTCTTCTGTTGTAGAATGGAGGAGGTCTCCGAGACTTCTCGCCTAAGGAAAATTCTATCTACTAACCCAACCAGTCCTAGTTACTTAATTAGGCCGGACGGGTTATGGACAGCTTCAAGTGCGGAATCATTGGAGCTTCTCATTGAGACCCATTTTCCGGGAAGCATTGATGACTCGATGGAGCCTGGAGCTCATCGAGGAACACCTTTAACGAATGTGGATGGCATCGTGGACAGGAAACGAATCCTGTGGGCACTGAACGGTTTTAAGCCTTATAAATCGGCGGGCCCGGATCGGATTATACCAGCAGAGATCCAAAGGAACTAGGCGGTCATCCTCCCCTGGCTGGAGGTTATCTTCAGGGGATGTCTGCAATTGGTCTATATTCCCAGGAAATGGACGGAGGTCAGAGTGGTTTTTATCCCGAAATCGGGAAAAAGCTCACAGGCTTATCCAAAGGACCTGAGGCCTATAACTCTATCATCCTTTCTGTTGAAAACCTTGGAAAGATTGATAGACGTACTTATTCGAACAAAAGTTGATCCGAGGAATTGGGCAATGTCTCAGCATGCGTACTGTAAGGGAAAGTCGGTGGACACAGCTCTGCACGATCTAGTACGCATGATTGAGAAGACAATTTACTCGCAAGAGTTCTGTATGGTAGCATTTCTCGACATTGAGGGTGCCTTTAATAATGTAAAAACAGAGGCGATCATGGAAGGATTGTCATTTTTGAAGGTGGATTATCCTATAAGTAGGTTGATAAATCAGATGCTGGTAAGCAGGATTATTATCTCGGAACTAGGAGAGTCCACCATTAGAAGGCGGGTGGTTAGAGGAACTCCGCAGGGAGGAGTGATGTCCCCCTTTCTTTGGAGTGCAGTGGTGAATGGATTGCTGTTGGAACTGGAGAAAGAGGGGATGGGGGTTGTAGCGTATGCAGATGATGTAGCGATAGCTGTCTCAGGCAAATATCTGGATACGATTAGGGATGTTATGCAGAATGCACTCCTGATCGTTACGAAATGGGCCGGCAAATGCGGATTAGGGATCAACCCGTCCAAGACAGAGCTGGTACTATTTACTAAGAAATATAAAATTCCGGTAGTTAGCCCTCCTACTGTGAACGGCATTAGACTGGCTTTTGCTGACAGAGCGAGATTTTTGGGCATAATCTTGGACAGTAAGCTCAGCTGGAAGCCTAACATTGTAGAAAGGGTGAATAAGGCTAATGTAGCCATTTACTCGTGTAGAAACGCAATAGGGAAGAAATGGGGTTTGAAACCAGAGCTGGTACACTGGCTCTATACCGCAGTGGTAAGGCCTGTGCTGATGTACGGGGTGGGCGTGTGGTGGCCAGCTCTGGAAAAGGTAACCTACATAAGGATGTTGGAGAAGGTGCAAAGAACGGCCTGTATGCTTATAAGCGGGGCGCTTAGGACAACACCTACACGCGCTTTAGAGGTTATGTTCCACCTTATTCCAATCGAATTTTTTGGTAAACAGATGGCAGCCAATGTGGCTACAAGGCTCTCGGCTGTCTCTCAGTGGAAGTCTCTTCAGGTGGGACACTCGACGATAGTTAGATCACTAAGGGAAGAACTGGTGAATCTAGATTATATTAAACCAACGTTGTGCTTTGATATAGGTTTCCGGATCATCTGTCCTTCTAGGGAATCCTGGAGGAATGGATCAATACGGGAAAACGAGGCACTGACATTTTTCACGGACGGCTCTAAGCTAGACGGCAAAGTAGGAGCCGGAGTCTTCTGTGAGAAGCTCAATGTTAATATTTCTGTTCGTCTCCCTGACTACTGCAGCGTGTACCAGGCTGAAGTGGTGGCGATAGGGGAAGTCGTGACATGGTTGAAGCATAACGTGGTATCTGTTAGGGATATCGCGATTTATGTGGACAGTCAAGCGGCACTCAGGTCACTAGAGGCGGTTTCTCTGAAGTCACGGGTGGCGCTGGATTGCCGCTCATCTCTTAATGAGATGAGCGAGTATTTCAGTATCCAGATGATCTGGGTCCCTGGTCACTCGGACGTCACGGGAAACTGCAGGGCAGACGAACTAGCTAGGTACGGTACGACTCTCCAGATGCAACCGGAAAGGGCAGGTCTGGGGAGGCCTATAGCAGCGCTCAAATTGACGCTCAGTAAAAAGGCAATCGCCTTAACAGATGAGAGGTGGACCAACACTCTCACGTGCAGGGTAGCAAAACAGGTTTGGCCAAAACTGGACCTGCGGCGCTCCAAGGCACTTGTATCCCTGGGAAAACGAGATTTAGGATTGGTCGTAGGGATACTAACAGGACACTGCCTTTTTGGGGAACATGCGAGAAGGCTGGGTCTAGAGACGAATGACTTTTGTAGAAGTTGTATGGACGAAGAGGAGGAAGAGACGCTAGTTCACTTCCTATGCTCATGTCCGGCACTATCATACAAAAGACGTAAGTACTTGGGTGTGTACAACATGGACAGCCTTTCTGAACTCGCGGACTGTAGGGTGCGAGATATTTTACGCTACATTAGTAGCTCTGGTTGGTTTCAGCGGGAGTAAGGGGAGATTGGATCCTGTGGTATCACAATGGGCCATTATTGGCCTAAGTGTGCGATAGCAGCCACTCTAACCTAACCTAACCTAACCTTCTCCTTTCAAGTCGAAACCAGTATCGTCTCATGTTACCAATAGAATTGTTAATAATTGAGTTAAGTGCGGTACTTAATACAACCACTTGTACTAAGCAGGACTAAAGTCTGAATTGAATCGAGATGTTGAAGACAGAATAATCGTCTTTCGTATTAGCTGACTCTGGCATCTTATTACCGTGACACGATGGATGCATTTCGATAATTCTGTCTAGCAACAATGTGCTATGGTTTCGAGTTTGTTCAGAACCAATTGACCGATGGGAAGATTGTTGAAGATTCAACCGTTTTGGACGTTGCTGAAAGGGAGAGAGGTATAGAAGCAACCAAATTTGCTAGAAATGCTTGAACTTGCTGATTTAGATAATTCATTTTTACGTCGGGTGAGAATAGTTATAGGTCGTTTTGATCGTTCGACATATAAGGCACAATGATCGGTGATGTAAGCTCCTTCGATGTACCGCTGCGGCCTTTGTGTAGTTCAATTGTGATTGAGACTGTATAACGGATGTATTTTGGGTATCAAAGGTTTTATGCTCAGGAACCAAAGATGAGCCAATACCATGTAGTTTTGTAAGATAAGTCTGTGAAATAAGTAAATCGATGAATTGGTCGGCTTTAGAAAGGATTATTGAATACTTTCTTGTGTACGGCAAACTTGATTTGTTGAACCGTCCTCCGAGGCACGATATACCGTTATTTTAACGAAAGGATTCAGTGAGGGTTTATTTCTAGTAATTGTTTTCCGGATCGTCATCGAGATACTAATCAATGTTGGATGAGTCGTTTCCAGAAAACCGTGATTCGAAATAATGTTTCAAGTGACAAACATTATGGGAATAAGTGACACATGTCGTTGTGATAAATTGGAGCTTCTGCATGCATTGCGATGTTGTGTGATTATATACCACTGTTGCGTATCCTTTTCTAAAGGCATCGTTGATTTCGTGATTTTGAAGATTTTTGGGACTTTTATACGACGAAAGATTTATTCGGCGATCAATTCTTATAGTTTGAGATGCTGTTGCAATTCAGGTGTTTTCGACCCGTTCATCAAGACGTTGTAGATATTTTTCAGTGCAACTTCTAATGTTATGAACTTCTATTGTTCGTCTTGTGCTAATTGATATAATTGGTATTAATTGCAAGGTACGGAACATTCACGGTACCATATACGCTACGATGCGCAATCGATAATTTCGAACTGGTTCATCTAAGTAATTTCTCCATACGATTCGCTTTAACGAAATCGAATTTGTGTTTGTGAAAGCAGTTTGTGTATTTCGAAATTATGCTGTGTTGAAGCTTGTGACCAATACGAATTGAATTAAAGTATGGTTCTCGATTTCCAAAAAATATTTGAGTGTCTTGTTGACAATGTCCTATTTTTTGATTGTCGCCGTAATACTCGACAATTGGTTGTTTGCCTTGCGCTCCACTTTATCATACAGGATATTTCCGAGCTTTGGGTTTTGGATGAATAGTGTGTCCTTCACACCGGTGATGTATAGGTAATGTGTTCTTTTGAACCATTCCAATGACATGAGCTACCATGATGTTATTAATGAGAATTGGTATACGTTTCACATAAGAGTGTTGATTCGATTTGCGGTCCGAAAACAGTTCAACTATTGCGTATGAAATAAGCGCCCCAATTAGCGTAAGCGCTAAATATCGCGCGTGCGGTTGATTTTTTTTATAATCCGATGCCAATTGCAGTACTCTCCAAGTTAAAATTAACAACTGAGATAGCGATTACTGTGACAAGCAAGTCATCCGTGAATAGCGATGCAACGTGGTGCCTACAGTAATCTGATTGACTGCAGACGATTTGAAGGATGTGATTCGGTAGACGAAGAGTTGAGATTCAACTTCAAAATATGCAGTTACGTTTGGTGTTTTCTAAGGCGTAGAATGAACTAGATCTGCAAGTTGATCTAGAGTGGCATGTACTCAAACAATTGAATGACATGTGTATAATTGTAACTTCTTTCCGTGTACGAGATTTGACCTTGTTTGAATGTGAAGGCTAGAAAAGCACAAACTTTAAAATACGTGGGTGTGTGAGATTCCAAAGTGAACACGAGTAAACTAGCTGATTATGTATCACGCCTATACGAAATAGAAATATTTCGAATCTTTGCACCCGGATTACTGTCATCTCTCTTTGCCGATGGTTGTAACGATCTCGTTCTCCTTGAGATAATGCGGTTTTTGCAAATTGGTTAGTTGCATGAACCGTGTGTGAGGTCGATGATTAGATTTTCAAGTTATGACCAATTCGAATAATTACTATCAACAACTGAAACTCAAGACTGCAGATTTAACGTTGTCGGGTGGGCTCTCAATAGTGCATACATTTGTCGCTTCACGGATTTAAGTTGGGGACAGCGACGAAAAGTAGTAGTTTTCAGCTATGATACACTTTTCATATTCTCTCTCGATATAAGTTTGCGACCCTCATGGCATCGACCTAGTATTGCACATCGCAGAACTCTGGGTAAAATGATTTCACTTTTTCGATCTGCACCAAAACAAATCGTTCGTTCACACCGGGACTGTCACTTGTGTTTTCTTGTACAAGATATGCGTGCTAATAATATCTAATCTACATGTCAGAATTGTCAGCTCAATAGTGGTGTGGTCCGACGCTAGATTGGTAGATGAAATTGTCTGACGTTTCTTCAATTTGGCGTGGGTTACACGATCACCATATTAGACCACTATTCAAATTTTTGTTTTGATAATACCATTGCGGGCAGCTTCCGCGCTTTATTGGGTATTCTATTGGAAAATATAAAAATTTGCATCTACTACTGCCCAGTTGATTCTCTCCCAGTTGTATTAAAGGCCTTTACAATAAAGAATGGATTATAACCTAATTGAGAAATCCGGCTACTGACTTTTGTCAAGAAGATATTTACTTTCAGAGTAATGAGTCATTAGGGTAAGGTCTTTTTACTCCTAATATTATATTTGATTCTTGTAGCGTATAGTTTCTTTTTTTATCCGGAGAAACTAATTCCAATTAGTTCAAAGGCGTCGAAGTGAACAATATAAATTACCAAATCAAATTATTTGGAGTGCAAACACCTGTAATATATGCGGGCGGGACAATGATAAGTAAATATGTGCCAGACAAATTTCTTAGTAATTTATGATATAAACCCATAAATAACAAAAACTGAAATGTACATACATTTGACACCTAAAGCTGGTTTATTGCATGTATTTAGTTTTACAGTAAATACATTAGATTTATAAAAAGACGACAGCTAAACTGTCCAAAAAATCACTTCTAACCAAAAAGCAATAAATAATTCGATCGTGCCATCATTATACACTTCCAAATATTTTAAAAAGAAATTTGCAATACAATAATTCAACAAATTTTTTATAAGCTGCATCAGATGTCGTCCAAGACACAAGACCCATCCATCATGCACACCTATTGTGTTTTGCAACAAAAGACAGCAGAATGATTGACACTGTGCTCGAGACATGGGTGTTGCGTGACTATGGGCAGCCACACTATAACATGTAAGCGTCATCGCACCAAATTTACCACTAAAAATGGAAATAATCTTTTCGAACAATTTTTGCATTTTAATTACGCCAAGTCTGATAAGAAATTCATACCGAATGGCATAAAAATTGGAATTAAAATTAAATTAGAATATTATTATAATTTAGTATAATAGCTGCTCGAGTAGTACACTAAAGTCATTAATTTAATTTATTTCTTATTTGATTTTTTGACATTTAAATGTCTTCCGTTTAACATTTTTAACAAAGTTTATTGGGCGAGCGGTGCTTAAATTTCAAATGCATTTTGATCGCGCTAATATGGATCGTGACCAAATTAGAATTAGTAATTAGATTTTTTTTAGTCTGTTGGTTTTGTATTTTTTGCTTAGTCAGTCGATTAAAAAGATATAAATTACTTGAAACTTTGAGATATTAACAATATATTTATATAGATTTAAATTTATGTAGATGCAATAAGTTATAAACTATATGGATGGCGCTTCATTGATTTTCAATCAGATGGGCGACAATGCATATCGTAAATTTGATTATAAAATTATGATTTTTGACGAAGCTACACTTTTGACGGAACAATTTATATAGGTATAATCGTGATTCAGTGTTTTCGTGTTTTGAACGTTTACGAGTACTAATATCTAAACATAGATGTCAGGAATAGCTCAAGTGACCAATTAAAATTCAACTGACATTTAGCCCAAGTGACCAATTTCGATCATATTTCCCAAAATGCGAGATCTTGCCAGTATTAAGCATCGTTTCAAAAATGGGGTTTTAAAATGACATAATATACTATTACGAATTTACCCTGCCAAATTCGTTTCGTATCACTGGATTGTAAGTTCAGTTATAAATTTGACGGTTTACAACAACAATTATCGTACATGTTGCCGCTTCCGGAACATTCCTGAAATAGAATTGTTTTTCAAATATGTACTTACTATCTTTCACTTCAAATTCCACTAATAAATTATCACGCTCTTCATTTTCGCTTTTAAACTTTCGTGTACTAAATCTAAATTCCTATTACAGCTACCTCAGGTGTACCACAGGGATCCATATTGGGACCGTTATTGTTTTTATTGTTCATTAATAATCTATCGGTGAAATTGAGATGTTATCATCTTCTTTACGCCAATGATCCCAAAATTTTTATTTATTTATTTATTTCACATACAGCAATTGGTTATTTACAAAATGAAAATAGGCCATGTAAACTAAAAATTAAAGTTTTAACAAGATGAAAACCAAAAAATGGCACTAAAATCAAACCAAATTAGTAATTCTAAAATACAATTTCGAATTACAATCATTTATTTATTAAGATGAGCAGGAACAACAGTGATGACACCAAGTCGAAACTCCAGAGTAGCGATTGTCCCCTTAAAAGCATTGAGAGAAATGTGTAAATCAAAATACTCAGCAACGGTGGTAATGTCTCGTTGGATTCGCCTTGCAGGACCCATGGTAGCTGTAGTTACTATCGGCAGGAGCATAAATATTAACGAGTGAAAGTAAGTCAGCACAATCAACTTTACCACAAATAATATCACGTGAAAAAGTAGCATTGGCACATGTACGCCTAAGCCAGTGACTGAACGCCCAGGAAACGACGACGGTCTATGTCATTTTTTGTGGCAAACAAAATTGATGTGATTGAGTTTATCGAAAGCTTTAGCAAAGTTGGTATAAACCACTTCGATCTGAATTTTTGAAGCAATGGAATTGCTTTATTTATTCTGAAAAACTGCCAAATTAGTGACCGTTGAGCGGCCCGGAAACAATCCATGCTGACGTCTGCTAATACATTGCTTATGCTGGAAACAGACGTGCGGAAAAACGCTTGCGTTTTAATTAGAATACACTACTTTAAATGAAATGAAATACATGTATTCCGCATAGGCTGCGTTTATCCGCAAGTTGTCTCTATTTCTAAAAAAACGCACCGCAGCAGTGTTGACTACATAACAAAAAAAAAATAACACGAATTAATATTAACATCACGACGGCTTTTCAATATTTTGACAGAAATTCCAAAACAAATTGTATTTGTTTATAATAAAAACTCTACTGAAAAATAAAAACACAATGTCTTAAAAATACGCGCATGTAGTTAACTTGCGTTTCCGCTTGCGTATCCGCATGCGGAAATTCCGCACGTCTGTTTCAAGCATTAGAATAGAAGAAAATTACGGTGTTGACCATTGACTCGAAGAGTTTTGGATTGCAGGACAGAATAGCAATGCAACGATAATGATAGTGACATTAGTGACATCACTGAAGGATCCATTTGTGTAGATTGGAATTACATTTGATATTTTCCAAACATCAGGGAAAACATCTTGTCTGAGACTCATGTTAAACAATTTGCATAAAGGGGCGGCAAAACCAACTGCGCAAAGGTTTAACAGAGACGATAGGTATTATTCTAGTTTGTGAGATATCCTTAACAAAAACGCTACTGAAGTAATCGGCAAAGAAATTGCAGATTGTTAATGGATTATCGGATTTTTGACCACCGAATTCCATAAACGACGGTAAGCCATTATTTTGGTTCTTCAGTTTCACAAATCTCCAAAATTTGTTCGGGTTAATTATTGTACAGGAAACTGAGTAAAATCAAAAGCTATAGACCAGTAGCAGAGCCATCTATAATTTTGAAGAGCCGTAATATTAAAAAGAGAGCTTTCAGTAGAGGGGAAGCTTTTATTGAATTACTATAAGAAACCGTGGTAATTGGAAAATTTTTGAACATGAATTTATGAATAAAAAATTAAACAAATCATCTAAATTTTAAGTTTATATTTTTAATAAACTATTCAAAGAACACATATTTGAAAATCAGCCATCATAATGTAGTATTTATTTGGTAAATTTAAACTAAAGCGGAGCATAAATTTATTAATTTTCTATAAAAATGAGCTTTCCGTTTAGTTGTGTAGGTTTATAAAGTAAGAGAATAAAGGGTGGTGCCGCGGGATCCTCTTACATCCAATTTAAAATTTAGTTTTATAAAAATGTAACTTATTTGGTAAATTCTGGTCACATGCACCTCAGAATTTTTGAGATGAACGATGCACTTAATAGCAATCTAAACATTCTCCATTTATAACAAAATTAAAGAGAAAACGTGAGCTGAAACGAAATTTTATGAATCACCATGTAGAAACAATAATATTATTCATATAATAAAATTTTTACATCAAAATCTATTATTATTTTTGTATACAAAAAATCAACGTTGTCATGGTTTTCTTAATTAAATATTATTACAAAACAGAACAAAACGTAAAAAACTTCAATTTTATTCGATTGCAAAATCGAGCTTTCTGTAATTTGAAAATCCGTTTACAGATGTCTCTGTAATAAATTTACTTGAAATTACAGAAAAGTGTAAAATAATTTAATAATTATTTACGAAAATAAACCATTATTATTGTAAGTTAAGCGCAAAATCTTTAATATAATAATTTAACATAATTAATAAAACTCAAAACAATTATAATTTTTATTTATAAAACGGTTGGCAAAAAATAAAGCTTTTCATCGCAAAATATTTACCATCGTAGTTGCTGCGCGCTGAAAAACAATAATAGAAAAATGTCACATTTTTTTCAAATTTTTTCTTTTCTTATTTCAATTCGCTCGTATTCGGTTATTTTCAGTTCCAGGAGATTTCAATAATCTATTGAACCAGGCAGTATACATAATAAATTGTTAAATTTTAGTTAACAAACTTTAGGTTTTAATATTTAGATTTAATTTATACTTAGCGACATCTATTGATTGGTTTATTAATTGCGAAAAGCTTTAAAATATAATGTTTTTATTTTATGAAGCTCCGGTTTGTTTATACTACAGGATGAAACAGTATAGCCTGCGAATTTGATGCGATTAAATTTTTAACAAATAACGAAAAAACGGTTTTCGAAGTTTGGTCATCAACAATGTTGTAATAGAATCCAGAACACAATAACCCCCATATTACATAGCTACTCAAAAAGCATTTTTTAACGAACGTTTGTTTTGGGAAAGAAATGCTGTAATTTTTGCTGGAACACTCTATATTAATTTCTTACATACACATATAAACAAATTCTTATTTCTACAATAAAAAAAAATTTTTGTGGTAGACTATTTTGAATATTTTTGCGTTAATTCGACATAATATGACTCAATTTTAAAATATGCTTTTCCTGAATATTGAACTAACCATTCAAATTAAAAATTGAAACGAAGCATTAATGTTTTTATATACAAAAAAGCTTCTAAAAAAATATTAAAATACACTGATTGGTATGAAAAAGAACAAAAAGCTTCCCCTCTATGGAAAGCTCATGGGAAAAAATGGCGGAATGTTACGGCTCTTATATTAAGGAGGCTCTGCCAGTAGGCCTATATCCAGAGCCATCTATGATTTTGAAGAGCCATAATATTAAAAAGAGAGCTTTCAGTAGAGGGGAAGCTTTTATTGAATTACTATAAGAAACCGTGGTAATTGGAAAATTTTTGAACATGAATTTATGAATAAAAAGTTAAACAAATCATCTAAATTTTAATTTTATATTTTTAATAAACTATTCAAAGAACACATATTTGAAAATCAGCCATCATAATGTAGTATTTATTTGGTAAATTTAAACTAAAGCGGAGCATAAATTTATTAATTTTCTATAAAAATGAGCTTTCCGTTTAGTTGTGTAAGTTTATAAAGTAAGGTATAATAAAGGGTGCTGCCGCGGATTCCTCTTACATCCAATTTAAAATTTAGTTTTATAAAAATTTAACTTATTAGGTAAATTCTAGTCAGAAGTTCTGGCACATCAGAATTTTTGAGATGAACGATGCACTTAATAGCAATCTAAACATTCCCCATTTATAACAAAATTAAAGAGAAAACGTGAGCTGAAACGAAATTTTATGAATCACCATGTAGAAACAATAATATTATTCATATAATAAAATTTTTACATCAAAATCTATTTACGAAATTTTTTTTTGTATACAAAAAATCAACGATGTCATGATTTTCTTAATTAAATATTATTACAAAACAGAACAAAACGTGAAAAACTTCAATTTTATCCGATTGCAAAACCGAGCTTTCTGTAATTTGAAAATCCGTTTACAGATGTCTCTGTAATAAATTTACTTGAAATTACAGAAAAGCGTAAAATAATTAAATAACTATTTACGAAAATAAACCTTTTTTATTGTAAGTTAAGCGCAAAATCTTTAATATAATAATTTAACATAATTAATAAAACTCAAAACAATTATAATTTTTATTTATAATACGGTTGGCATAAATAAAGCTTCTCATCGCAAAATATTTACCATCGTAGTTGCTGCGCGCTGAAAAACAATAATAGAAAAATGTCACATTTTTCCAAATTTTTTCTTTTCTAATTTCAATTCGCTCGTATTCGGTATTTTCAGTTTCAGGAGATCTCCATAATCTATTGAACCAGGCAGTATACATAATAAATTGTCAAATTTTAGTTAACAAACAGTTAGGTTTTAATATTTAGCTTTAATTTATGCTTAGCGACATCTTTTGATTGGTTTGTTTTGGGAAAGAAATGCTGAAATTTTTGATGGAACACTCTATATTAATTTCTTACATACACATATAAACAAATTCTTATTTCTACAATAAAAAAAAAAAAAATTTGTGGTAGACTAATTTAAATATTTTTGCGTTAATTCGACATAATATGACTCAATTTTAAAATATGCTTTTCCTGAATATTGAACTATCCATTCTAATTAAAAATTGAAACGAAGCGTTAATGGTTTTATATACGAAAATGCTTCTAAAAAAATATTTAAATACACTGATTGGTATGCAAAAGAACAAAAAGCTTCCCCATGGAAAGCTCATGGAAAAAATGGCGGAATCTTACGGCTCTTATATTTAGAAGACTCTGCTATATCTCCTGTGAGCTTTATTAGAGTGAATGAACGCGTTCTAGACTGTGAAACCTTGCAGAATGATCTTAATAATTTGTCTGGTTGGTGTTGTCGTAATGGATTTAATTTTAATGTCACTAATTGCGTAACAATTACTTTCAGTAGGAAACGGGTAAATTTCCCACATGATATGATTTTCACACATATCAGTAATTCGATTGATATAGAGTAAAGGAAATTAATGATCTACTATAGGTTTGACATTTGATTCAGGATTACGTTTTTATAAACACATACAAAATATCTGCCGCAAGGCCCATAAAACATTACGCTTCTTTTTCCGATCGATTCGTAAGATCGATTCATGAGTATGGTTGTCAGATTTGGGGCCACCATATTATGATTGGTATAATTCTCCGCGAAGTCGAAAGAGTACAAAGAAAGTTTACTAAATTTTTGTTCCACATATCAGTTTCTTACACTAATTATGTTAGTTATGATTTACGTCGCAAAGTTTTTAACATTGATACGCTGAGTGCAGAAGAAAGGAGTGTTTGATGAAATTATGTTTTAAAAAATGTAAATTCTATTGTTTCTACTGATTTGATTTTTTCAATAAACTTCTACATTCCTGCATATAGAACTCGTAATACTCAGCTTTTTTTTGCCATGGCAAGTAAGGACTAACTGCGGACTATCCGAACCAATTGTGAGAATGCTAAACCGTCATAGTGATCGGTTCTTTACACTGGATTTTTCAATATGGGCTTGGGGTTATTTAGAGCGTGTGCCGCTGATTTGGGTAACGTATGATTCTTTTATCTTATTTAACTTTCTGATTATCAACTTGTTATAAATTATGTTTAAATTTTTCTTTTGATTTGTTTTGAAAAAATGAGTGGCCTAATGTTAAAAAAATAAATAAATAAAAGCCACTACTAACATCAAACAGAAGACACTCGAGCTATTCAAATTAGTAGAGCCCGTATACATATAAAAATGGTTGGGCTCCCCGTTTCCACAGTATAGCCATTACTCCTATCGAACAGTAGACACTCGAAGCGTTCACCACCCAGGGTAAAATTCGAAATGTTGACAAAAATACTATATGAGGGCCACTCAGACACTTCCAATTATCAGACCATTTTAAAGTTTTCGCAATATAGCCACTACTACCATCAAATAGGAGGTACTCGAACCTATTTAAATTAGTATAGCTCGAATCTATAAAAAGAGTTAGTCTTTCCTAACAAAATTCGACATCTTGGCAAAAATAGAACAAGCAAACCGATCATACACTCCCAATTAACAGTACATTAGAAATAAACCATACATGCCCACACTTGGTAATATTTCTTGATTAGGTTATGCAAAATTTTGCAGCAAATATTTTGTGAAGCAAATATATTGACGAATATTTGGCTTTTTCAAAAATTCGACGGCCTAAAACTTGTGGGGAACCACCCAAAATCGATTTATTTTAATATGGTTAACTGCTTTGAACCGCCCAATTCATATGCCCACACTTGGTAACATCTCTGAGATTCTTATTCTTTTAATCGGTCATTACCCCTCCGGTTATTACCTTCTCGCCATTCGCCCCGATCATATTCCTCCGCCATTCCCCCATTATTACCTCTATTAAAGTAAATCTGAAAATATAAATGGTTTATTGGTCATCAGCCGCAACAAATACATTATTAGCTGTATTTTGTTGAGAATTTACAACAACAATTGCATTTGATAATTCCCAGTAGAATAAACTAATTCCAAATTTTTTTTGGAATTATTTAATTCTAATTCCAAAAGTTACTTATCGTATTTGCCACCAGAAAACATTTTTTTGTTTTCTATTGTTTTTAAGTTGGTGTTGTAAATTTAATGACATTTATGACAAGCGACATTTTTATTCGTATTGTGGTCGATATTTTCTTAAAATTTATATATTATATTTTGTGTTATAATTAAGAATAGGAAAATACAAAATACTACCAACAGAAAAAAAAATTTTTGCTGTTTTGTTGAGAATTAAATAATTCCAAAATAATTCGAAATAATTAATTCTCAACAAAATACAGCTATTATGTCTGTCTATTGGGATAATTACTGAAATGTCAAATTTATAGTTTTGAATAGACCTCTTCTGTTACAGTACCTCAACTGTACAACACGCTGTTTTTATTTCTCCCTGCTCGGCTTCTGGAAAAATATAATTAAATACCTTCAACAAGCGTCAGTTTTACAGTTTCAGTTTTACTAGAGAGTGGCACTTCAAATTGTGTGTAAAGGGTAAGCAATGGTCAGTAACAGTGTATAATAGTTCCCCTCTTCAGACTCTTTAGAGTAGCAAAAATTGTTTCTCCTAATAATTTCAATGCCTTGCAGAATCCATGTAATTTGCATTTTTTATTTGTTTTGCTGCGCAGATATCAAATCGTGTATGTAAACTTCTTTGCTATTATCTCAAATACAAGCTACTCTGAAGCAGCTTGCCAAGCTGCATAATGTGATATACCTATTGCAGATCCTATCTATAGCTCATTTGAAGAATTTTTGTGCATGTGGTTTTAAACATGCGGGGAAACAGAATCGATGCGTGTTAACTTTTTCTTAAACATATCCTAAAAACAAACTAAAAAATGTTTGTAAAAGTTTAACAAAAATATGGCCAAGAGCCCATAGTGATTTCTGGAACAGAAGTATGACATTGTTCCGTTTTTGTCATATTTTATCCTGTTACTGCCAAGAGAATTTCATCAAACTAAGTGTGGATTTTAAATGGATCACGCATAATCTAAAAATATTAGTCTCATCTATGGCCAAGAGCCTACAGTGGCTCTTAGAAACGAAAAAAATCTAACATCTAGTGATTTTTTTTTCTACTAACAAAAAGTGCTAACTTCATAATTAACCAAATATTTTGGAGGCAATTTCGGTGGCATATATATAATGCCTCCAGCGGCTCTCGGGAGGCAAATAAAAAGTTTATTATTATTCATTGGCCATTTTGGAAGAAACCCCTACATTTAACTCTAATGGCGTCTGTTATGACTCACCAAAAACCTAAAATTCTCACTAAAAAACCTAGAGTAGAAAAAATTACTTTACGGGTAAAATTTTGTTCAATGGAACATATTGACGGCAATGGGAGTAGTCAGTTGCAGTGTAACATTTTATCTTCAATCGAAATCGATGTTAGATAAGCTTATCTGGTTTTTCATTTACATATTTTGCATGTCCTCAGTTTACCAGCTAGTACTGTCCAGTCGACTAATGAACGAATCATCAAATTTTGACGCAGTAATTATAATTGAACTGCATAAAAAGTTCGTAGTTCATTACATTCTTTACTACAAGTAAACTATTAGGTATTTAACCGATCAAGCACTGTTTCATTATCTAAATTTGGACAAGAAAATTTCGTTAAATTTAAAATTCAACTAAATAGGCCACAGCAAAAATATAGTTAAAATTCTATTACGTAATGCCTAACCTAAAAATATCTCGCATTGCTATGATTTATAATAAAATTTTCCATATTAGTACTCTCACTATCACAAATATAGTTATTTCGGTTAATGCCCTTAAATTAGCGAAATACTATGGTTAATTAATCAAATTACTCACTAATTTTATTTGCCTGATTGAAATAATTAAACACCACATGATTTACAACGCGATGCGCGCGCAAATCGGCATTTTTAAAAAGCGCAAACAAACGAATTGCCATATTTGAAAATGAAGTTGGGGGAATGCAATATTCATCCCTTGCATGGAGTAGGATTCTAATTACATGATAAAGGTATTTTTGCAGCATTTTATCAAAATTACTCCCTAATTCTGGTATACGTAATTTTCTTAGACATAACAAATATTACACTGATACTAGTATGGGAAATATGATAATGGACAATTTTGTTTTTGTTTGTTGGATTGGTTTGCGTCTTGCTATGATTTTTTTTCTTCGTTTGTGCGCGGACATTATTTGAATACAAACTAACCCTTGTGTATAATAATTATAATGATAATATGTATTATTATAAATTTAAAACTATTCAAGAAGCAAAAAAAAAGAATATAAAAGACAAATGGTTTGATGAAAAATTATCAATCAACCGGTGGAAACTTACCAGTGAAGAAGTTTAGCTCCGAAGTTCTTAGCCATCTAAACAAATAAAAATTTTAAAAATTTCGTGCAATTTTGGATTTATAAAAGCGTTAAAATAATATTTTAGTGAAATAAAATAATTAAATTTTAGAGTTATATTTTAAAAATGAAGTGTGTTCAAATAATCTGTGTTTTAAGTGTATTATGTGCTGTATCAGCAAGATCACTGCCAAAGCCTAGACCAGCAAGAAATGGTATTTTAATGAATTTTTGGATAATAATGAAAATAGAAAATAATTTATGAAAATTATAAAAAAAATAGGAATGTTCTTCTATCAATCGGCGCCATCGTACTATAAACCCGGAACCCAGCGTGCTATGTACGTTCAATATGGATCACCATACCGTCCAGCAAATCGCCGATCAACCGAAGAAGGTGGAGTAGCTGCATTTGCCGCTGGTAACACCGTTGCGGCAGGCACATTTTTGAAAGGTATGTATATACAAATTGATATATAAATATGGTTATCTGTGGCTTGGAAATTCATGAAAATATATTTTCCATTTTTCATTGCAATCCATCAACAAAAAAAACTTGTAAAAAAATAAAATAATAATAATAGATTGCAAACCTGCAGAAGGTGATGAGGAACTAATCCAACCCGTTGAACCGCAACCCGCCATTGTTCGTCTCGACGATGAGAATGTGCAAGCATTTGCCGAAGCGGAACCAGAACAATTTCCATTAGCCCAAAACGATGCTAGTCCATTTGTTGAACAGGAGGAGGCCCAAGTCAATGAAGTGATCCCATTGCCCCAAGACGAAGTGCAACAAGATGAAGTGGCTGAACCAGCAGTTAGATTTGGTGGTGACGATAATGGTGCAAAAACACCGAAACAGTTAG
Organism: Nephrotoma appendiculata; assembly: GCA_947310385.1. Classification (NCBI taxonomy): domain Eukaryota; kingdom Metazoa; phylum Arthropoda; class Insecta; order Diptera; family Tipulidae; genus Nephrotoma; species Nephrotoma appendiculata. The sequence goes on along the minus strand of OX371225.1, from coordinate 212,948,650 downwards.
GATACCCAGTTGAAGCTGCCGAAGAACCTGTTTTTGCCGTTGAACCAGCCGTAGCACCCGCACCTCCAGCAACAAAACACGTTCGCGTCCAACTAGAGAGCGAAGAAGAGGAGGAATTTGTACCATTCGATCGCAAAACCGCAGTGAAAAATGGTCAATCCGGAAATGTACCACAAAGCAGTTTCTTCCCAGTCAACTTTGGTAGTACAAACGGCGGTGCTATTGCCATTGCGAACAGTTTTAGCACGGGTAAAGGAGGACATGCTACAAGTCATGCTACAGCGTACGGTGCACCAGGTCCCAAATCAGCGAAACGACGCGATTAAAACGAATGTATAGGAACGAAATTGCACAACAAAAAAAATCATTATACTTTCTACAAACAACTATCGGTCAAGTTCAAGTTCACATAACAAAAAATTTATAATTTACTCACGATAAGTCGCGCTTAAAATCTAAGAATTCAATTTATTCATTTCCATAATATAATAAAATGTATGTACTTGCAGTACAACATAGTTCTGTATATATAGACAATAAATCTACCACCTTGGTGTGGTGTTCTGCTGCTCCGTTCAAATACCGATAGTTGTTTGTCGAACACAAAAGAAATTAATTGTATAAAGGGAAACAAATTTAAAAGTAAATTAAATTAATTATAATTAACAAATTTTTTTATTATTTTGTCACCACTTCTGTAGTCTAAGCCCTTTTGAGTGATTCATAGAATCTGAGCTCTGTCTTGGAACGTGTTCAAATACCATTAAGACATGAATATTATAAAAATGTGCTCTACAGTAGGTAAAGATATAGCTATATAGAGAATTGGAAGGTGTATTGAATACTAATGCCTTACATAGATACTCCGAAGATAGGTTTCTACTAAAAAAATTCGGTTGTCATTATATATTACGATTTGACTATTTTTATTGTTCGTTTGATGGTTTTATTGTTATTTAACGTTATTTATTTTAAACGACTTGATTATATCAACTACTATGTATGCGGATTAAGAAAAAAATCGCAAAATTCGCCTACTGAATATCTTAAGTCTGAAAAATGTTCTTAACGTGTAAATTGGTGCTGGCAAGGTCAATTTTAGCACTCCATAAAAAATGCTTTGCGGAAATATTTACTATCCAAATAATTGCAATAAGCTATTATTATTATTGAAGTGAAGCAGTCCAGCCTACCAACCAGGCCGTTTTAAAACTCCATTTTCCATAACAAAAATAAACAACTATTGAAATTCAAAGACACTCTTTCTTGTTTTGGCACACATTTTCTAAATTCCAGGATATTATCTACAGCCATCACCTACCACATTTCTGCATGTGGAATGTCTGATATTTATAGTGAACTGGCTTGCCACTGTGAAACAGTGTGAATGGTCCGAAAATATGTTCACCTTCTTTGATCCGTAAAGGAAATTTCTCAAAGAAGTTAATGCCCATATTATCGTCAACATTTCCATTTCGTTGGCCGCATAATTTTCTTCTGTTCTATCTAGGGTTCTTGAGAGAAACGTAATCGGTCCTCCTTCCTGTGAGAGTACAGCACCTAGTGCAAAGTTTGATTCATCAGTTGTTAATTCAAATTCTTTTCGGTAAACTGGGAAATGATAATAATAGGACATTATTAGAAACAAGAAAATTTTTTCGATTTTATTAAATGCATCAATTTCTTCAATTGGTGAGGTTTACTTGCTGGCGTTTTGAGCGGGCTTTGGACATATTTTCACCTTCCACTCTTAAAAGCGACGTCAGAGGCTTCGCAAGTTTTGCGTAATCTTCCGACGGTAGAAACCGACCATTCCCAGGAAGGATCTAAGTTCCTTCACCGTTTTGGGTATCGAAAAACCTGCTATTGCCCTCACCTTTTTTGATTTGCGTTTATCCCATCTTTAGATATGATAAATCATAAGAATTCTACCTCGTCCTAAAGGAATTCACACTTGTCGAGTTGGACCTTCGTGTTAGCGTCTTCCAGCACTTTAAATAGTATCCTCAGGTTATCAAAGTATTCTTCCTTCGTTTTGCTAAATATGACGATATCGTTCGTCTATGTAGACATAGCAGCGCTTTCCGATGTGATCTCGGAGAATATCATCGAGAGCGTGTTGAAATATCCAAGGGATATTTTCAGCCCGAATGGGGGGCGAGTAAATTTGTACTTCCCGTGATTCAAAGAGAAATCTTTTTTTCAATATCTACCTCTCTTAGTGGTATTTGATGGAAGCCGCTCTTCAAATCTATAACGGTAAAAAGCTTATTTTCGCCCTATTTCGCTAGAATGTCTACTATTTCGGGTATCAGATAGTCAATAACCATTCTATACTTCATTTCTCCTGTGGTGTCCTGTTTTTTTAGGTACGATCCATACAGGGGAGTTATATGAAGATTTGGATGGCCTGATAACACCATCTTCCAACAATTGTCTAATCTGCTTTTCTACCTCATCTTTCAAACATATTGGATATGGGTGGGCGAGAATATACGGGGTCAGTGTTGGTAGTACGGATTTCACCCTTCACTGTTGTTGTGAAAGTTAATTTCTCCTCGAGGTCGGGGTAGAGGTGTGGATACATTCTTATTATGTGGTCTAATCTTTTCTTTTGTCTTTCATTAAGTTGGGAGTTTCTAATGGTTATGTTATTCACGGAATCGGAAAGATGCTGCTTTATGGGTACCTTAAGGTTTGGCTTGATAATCATACACCCGTTGTCGGTATGTATTATAGCACAGAGTTGTTTCAAGCTATCATTATACTGATTATACCGTCGAATGTTCGTAAGCTAGGTAGTATGAAAAATTTGAATTTCCATTCCGGACCAAATAGGTCAATTAGTGCATAGTGTATACCTGTACCCGAGTTAGCCATAAAAGGTTTCTCATTTGGAATAGGATGTCATACGAATTGGTTTTGAATGTATTTTTTATTAGAGCCGGTGTCTACTAAGAATTTGAAAATTTTACCACTTACGTGCTCTATTTATAGGAGCGAAGAGTGTGTTATAATTATAGCAAATGGTTGATGTGGAGTAACTTTTCTCGGTATATGATTGGTGGAGTGAACTGAGGTGGTCGAACATTAGCATTGGCATTCTCTTCCAGTTCGGGGGTGTGTTATATAATTCGAGAGCCGTATCGGATGTTGAGTGACCATCTGGGACACCAATTCCTGAAGCTGTGTAAGGTCAAATTGGTGTGCGTTATGCTGGTTTGAAGTTGACTCAGCACTCTCGACTATCGATAATTTCGCTTGTTTAACAATGTTATCTATCCTACCTGTCGACATTTTGCTATGTTTTTTCGTTTTATAAACTTTATTTTCTATAATTACTCTAAATATGTTAACTTCTTTTACTTTCTTTAGCTTTTTACTATATTTTCTTATTTTATAAAATTTACTTTGTTTAATTACTCTATACTTGTAAAATATTAACTTTTGGCGTTTCTCTAAATTTATCACAAACTAAAAATTGTATATCGTCTTACATTAAAATTACCTGATGCATGGTTAGCATCTGGAGTTGTAATTCGCTGGCTACCCTTGTTTGCCCAAATTTATTCGTCCTTATTACCCGTGCACCCACCTCTTGACTGGGTGAACCGCTGTTGATATGAATTTGGCCTGGTTATCTTGGATTGAATATTCAACTCCGTTTTTCCTATATAGTAGGTACTTTAGGATACTAAGGGGCTCCGTTTTCAACACTTATAGTCACTTGTTTTATTAATTAACTACTTTGCTTTTTCAGTTTTGATTAAACTGTAGGTAAATAGTTTCACTTCACTGTTAGAGAAGCCTAGACATTTTTTTCTTCGTTTATTAACAACTCTGTTACACTTTTACTTGCACTGGATAATTTACGATAATTTACTTTACTAAACAAGGGAAGGTCCCTGTTACGGTGCCAGTTAATCTTTTGTTAGGATTTTAATTATAAAAAAATAATTTGTATCTTATATTTTTTATTCGGATCAACTTATTTATTTTAGAACCGATTTACAACTGATTTGCTTATAATACCAAATCTTAGGTTAGGTATAGGTTTCAGTGGTTGACACTTAGGCCATTTTTGGCCCATTGTGATACCACGCATTCACGCCACATCATTAACCCATTCACCTATTCACCTACTCACACAACTACAGTATACCACCTGCACATTGCAAGCTCCATGTCAACCTGTATATTGACATGGACGGTGGGTCGGCGCTGAATTCTGCACTCCATCAGAGGGTCTTAGTTGTGTTTATTAACATCACCGATTGTAGTCGATGATGAAAATTCGATTTGCATCCAGCCTCTGATGGGATTCGAACCCAGTACCTCCCGGTCCAAGTGCCGAAGCTTTAACCACTGCACCACTCGTCCGGTCGATGATGAAAATTCGATTTGCATCTAGCCTCTGATGGGATTCGAACCCAGTACCTCCCGGTCCAAGTGCCGAAGCTTTAACCACTGCACCACTTGTCCGGTCAATCCGCCAAATCTTAAAAACTAAAGGATTTTAACTAATAAATAAAGTTATTAGTTAAAATTATTAATGCCACATGCTGCCACTTGCTACAGTATTTTTGTGAGAACCTACTATTGGCATGTGTTAACTTATACAATCCAACCAAAAAAGATGTTTTGAAGAACAGTGGAACTAAATTGCCCTTGTCCACTTCCCAGAAGAATGAAGATTATTTTGCTAAACAATACATCTAGTGCGGCAGCTTTGTAAATTTCAAGGTCAGCTAGTTAGATATGGTGGTTTTATTATTGGTAAATGGTTAATAATGAAGGTATTATTTCTAATTTGAACTTTTGATATCATTATTGAACAAATTATGTGTTGAAAATTTCTCGTGTAAATTTTTACCATTCGAAACAAATGAAGATATAAAGATAATGGAGCTTGGATCAAGTAAGGATCAAGTAGTTGTTTTCAGAGTCTGCGTCACGATTTCTATATTCCAGGCATGTTCACTAATTTTTTTGAAAGATCTACTTTTCCAATTAATATTTTTCCGCTATCTACTTTTTGATTTCTAAAGTTTTATAAAGGTGCACTCAAGTATGCTGATCATTTTATTCTCGATTTCGAATGATCACTCGAAATTTAAAAAATCGACCAGTCGATCTGGATCGACCTTGACTTTGCGCGAACGTAAGCGTCAACTAAGAATACTGCTGCGGGTTAAAGATCCATCTTTCCTTACCCGACGGAAATAAAGTCGAGTACGTGATGGTATCTAAATGAGGATAGCAAATATCGATACGTTTAAATATTGGTTGTTCGGGCTGGTTGCAATGCATATGCAATATATCGATGAAACAGTAGTTCTGTGTGGGTAACGGCAGCACGGAAGCTTTCGAATTTCAAAATTAAACTTTGCATGCCGAGGAAGCCCAATTTGTGCTAATTAGTTGTTACGACTGTGTTGTCTTAACAAGACATTTTTGTAAATTTGTTTCTATTCTCCACGGTTTCTTGCGTCCGGGTTTTTTGTTGTCTAAACGTGGTTTCTTGCGTCCGGGTTTTCGCTGTGTAAACGTGGTTTCTTGGTGGATGGATTCTTGTGTGTTTTCTTCTGTTATGTTGGCAACGGAACGAAAATGGGAGAGAAAGAGAGAGCAATGCGCATCGAGTGTGTGCAAAGTAAAACGTTTTGAAAAAAATGTTTTTTCTTGTATGTCTCTCTTTTGTACCAACGAAAATTTGGTATAAAGGAGAGACAGAGAAGAGAGATGCATTTTCTTCTAAAAACGTTTTACGAGCTGTGCGACGCTCGAATGTTTTTTTTGGTTGGGATTCGAGTTTTTGATTTTGATAAAGAACGCTCGAGTTCTATTTGGTTTGGATTTTTCTTTTTTTTTTTAGTTATATTGTTAAACAAAAAAAAAAGTCTGTCGAGTTTTATAAAAAGTCAAGTTTAAATTTTCAAGTTAAGAAAAAAAAATTTGTTTGTAATTTTTGAAAGAACCGAGTGGTGAACATTCGAGGTGTTTTGTTAAGGTAGAGAAATTATGTGACTACTGACCGATATTAAAAAAAATAAATAAAAGAAATAAAGAAAGTAGAAATTTGGTTTTGGTTCTTATAAAAAAAAGAAATTTTTAATTTTGAAAAAAAGATTTGGGTTTGAGTGATAAAACCGACTGCCATTTTGTATACATCGGCTCAGTTTAATTTTGTTTTGTTAAACCAAACAAAAGGTGTGGAAATTTAAAAATTCTAACCGGGCAAATATATCGAATATACGCAACAACGGTCCGGAATTTATATGAAACATCGGTTCGCCAACTTGGTCGACGAGGTAACAAATTTAACGTGGGCTGACGAGTTCAACGAGTGCCGGATACACGGACCTTCAGGTTTTTTCGTGTTTTTTAAAATGGCGCTACCTCGCCATCCACATTATTTACGTCCTGCAATTGATAACCAACGGGTTGCCGGGTGAGGTTATTTCGTGAGGGTACAGATGAGGCGAGGCAACGCCTAATATTTTTGCGGCTGGACAACGCACAAATCAAATATTCCACGGGTGCCGTATAAATCAAACGGTACTTCCGTGTAGTTATCGTGGTGCTGACAAGGTGATGCTGCCATATGTGTTTTTGGTACCGTATTTTGTACGGGAGCTTTACGCACATTTATAAATTTCATTTTTACGGGTGGCCAGTTGAGGCTACTCTTTTGTGACGGATCCGGCGGCTAGTCGAGGCCTGCCGTATTATTTGGTATCAGCTTACCGGCGGTTGGGCCGCACCGGTGGAACACGCGGAGAAACGGCACCAAGGCCGCAACGGTGAATTTATTTTTATATAAAGTATATTATATTAAGGTACGATTTTTATTCTTTTTATTTGATTTTCTTTTTTTTAATTTTTTATATATATTTCTAAATTTTGGTAAAATTAAATTTTGTGTTGTAATCGAGCGCCGCACAGCGGGTGCACGCTCGATGCGCAGTGGTCTCGCTTCTCGCTTCTCCTTTGTTGTCGGCGGCGATTATTTTAATTTTTATTTTTGGTAGTTGATTCTTAGTAAAATGAATTATTAAATTTCCGGGTTCGGTATGATGGGAGCGGAGACTCCCTCTGTGTCGGTTTAGTGTTTGCGGTCCCTTGGTGCCCGCATCCAATTTCGTAACCGGGGCTTCGCCTTGTTTGAATTCGAATGGATGCGCGCACCAAGGCACCTCTCTCCCATTTTTAATTTTTGAGTTGTTCGTTCCTCAAGTTCCGGCCGACGAATTTCGGCGGAACATCCGGGTTTATTATTATTATTTGCGTTTTATTTTTATTTAAATTATCTGTATTAATCACGGTGTAAGCCAGGAGCCATGCATGCCTCAAACCCCACGACCCTTCGCACTTCTCCCTGAGAACGTAGCCGGCAAAATATCACCGTGGAGGCCTCTGCATGCGCTTAGTGAATATCTGCAGGTTGGCAGTAGCCAGCATGTAACATAGTGCTCACAAGAAAAAATCAGTGCTAGTCCAAGAGCTGAAAAAACGGGAAAAGAAAAAATCAAAGTTCGTCTGAAAGGCGAAACAAATAAAACCTAATTTCTAGAAAAAACAGAAATAATGTAAGCCTATTTTTACAACTTTCCAAAGGCGGCTACACCTACGAAATTTTTGCTTATCATAGAATTATGATTTTCATAAATTTTTGTTCAGAAATTGAGGAAAAACAAACTTGCCCTTAACAGATACTGTATTAAACAAACGAAATACAGTGGTATACTGTTCAATAATATTTTTATTGAACAACAAATTAAAAATACAGTAAGTCCTCGACTTACGTGATCAATTCGTTCTGTAGGTTTTCGCGTAAGTCGAAAAATCGCGTAAGTCGAACAAACCGTAAATTCAGCGTACATGGATACATTAAAGTACATAGAACCTACTTATTAAAGAACTGTAAGCATCATCCACTTCTTTGACACTTCGCGAATCGTTCTGGATCAGGATGTTGAGCGTCGAAGCCAACTAAACCATTCTCTCTTTCTGCCACCCTCACTATTGCATAAAAATAATAGTGTGTGTAAACAAACAAAAGTAGAGAACTTAGAAATCAAGTGCAGCTTTAAAAAAATTTTTAATAAAACATTTAAAAACCTACTCATTTCATCAAAAAAACTCAAAATCCCATTTTTTTAAAAATCACGTAAGTACGAATTCACGTAAGTCGAATTCGCGTAAGTCGATGACTTACTGTAGAAGTAAAATATTATTCAATCCAAGAATAAGCAATTCCGATAGCATATTCCTGTCAGATCTAGTTTTTGCCATTCAAAAATTGTAGTGGCTGAATTTGTGCTAATCGAGAATTGGCCCAATTCCATTGAACATCAATGACCGTTGAATGAACAATTTTCTTCATTTGCACAAATTCAGTCACTATATTTTTCGGATGGAATTGAACATACACTCCCCGTCAAAAGTTTTTGACCACCACTCAAATCTGCAATTTGACTAAAATACAAATCAATATTAAAATTGTTTTATGCGAATTTGTATTAAGTGAAATGATTAATGGGATTCTTTATGGGTTTTCTTTCAATACTTCGGGGAATCACCGAAAGTAAAAAATAACAAATTTTTTATTTAATGTGTTCGACTGAGTTATTGGTTTTCTCAGCGTTCTACACTACTCTTCAATTGCTTATTATTCATTTTCTGTTCATTTTTAAATGAATTGTGTTTTACGCTAATTTCTCTTCGTTCATGAACAGTAAAACGAAATTTCAAAAATACCAATAGTGAGAGAATAATAAAAAAACTAACAGGATTGATGAATTTTTTTTGTGTGAGCGAACGGGATCTACTACTTTCTTGTTTTACTTGTCTATTCTTTTTGAATTTCAAAGCGAATATTTGTTGTAGTAGTGAATAGATAAAATATATTATTCTCTTTATTGAACGAACGAATAGAGAATATACATAACTATTCTTTCTACACTATTCTACACTATTCTATCTTCTAATATTTATTTTGTTAAATATTTAATAAAATATTCGAAGTACTTTGTATTATTACAAAACGTAAGTACTAAAAAAATAACTTTACTTTCCCTAAATATTATTTATATTTCTTCTATTTTTTTTAACTAAAATTAGAATAAAATAGCAAAAAAACGAAATCATTCAGTTTTGGACCGTTAATCAATTGTAACTTTATATAACGATGGTAATTCCTTACACCAGATTGCGAGTTAACTCAAGATTCCGTACTCTACTGTGCAATATACCATCATTAAATTTAAAACCACAGGGGAAATTAAGGTTAAAGAAAGGTCTGGTCGCCCTAGATGCATAACAAACAGAGAAGATACCGATATGGTAATAGCATCAAAGTGGAATAGAAGATTAACAGCTTCAGAAACTGCAACTATTACAAATCAAAATCGAGACTTGCCGGTATCTATGTCGACTGTTACACGTTGTCTTCTCAACGCTGGGCTGCAAGGTAATAAAGCTGTCAAAAAACCGTTGTTAAGAAAGCAAAATAAGAAAAAGATACTTGAGTGGGTAAAACAGTATAAGGATTGGGTACTAAAAGATTGGAAAGAGGTACTATGGACTGATGAATCATCATTCCAAATTTTTGGTACAAAACGTAACATCTATGTTCGCCGTCGCGCCAACGAATAGTATCTGGACGATTGTATAATCCCATCCGTAAAACATGGAGGAAGTTCTGTCATCATATGGGGTTGTTTTGGTAACAACAAAGTGGGAGACCTTAATCGAATAAACGGAATTTTAAACAAGCAAGGTTATCTATCCATGCTACGAGAGCACGCTATCCTCTCTTTGAATTATAGGAAAAGGATTCATTTTTAACAGGATAATGATCCTAAACACAAATCAAAGTTATGTACAGATCATATGAATTCCGAATTCCAACCCTATCGAGCTTTTGTAGAACGAATTGGATCGAGCAGTACGAAAAACATGCCCTACTTCAAAAGAAGACCTTTGGAATAAATTGGTAATTGCATGGAATGGAATTCAGTTATCCACCCTTGAAAAACTGTTGTTTAGAATGCCAAGATTGTGTGCAGCGGTTATAAAGGCGCGCGGAGGACATTTCAATGAAGCCAATATATAAATTTAAGAAAAAAAATTATGTTTAAATTCAATTAAAATATATATTTGAAAAACTGAATTTATTAAAAAGAAATTGAAATAAACGCTGAATTTTATTTAAAAACTCTTAAACTAACTTTTTTTTGGTGGTCAAAAACTTTTGACGGGGAGTGTACATTATAGGAATATGCAATCAAGAGTGCCAACTTCATTGGTTTCTAGAACACGTTTTGTAAGAAAATTGTTCATTCAATGGTCTTTGTTGTTCAATGAAATTGGGCCAATTCTAGATTAGCACAAATTCAGCCACTATTTTTTTCGGATCGCAATGAATAAACCTGATAGGAATATGCAATCTGAATTGCTTATTCTTGGATTTTATAATAATTTATTTCTATTTTTTAATTTGTTGTTCAACAAAAATATTATTGAACTGTGTCTGTATACCTCTGTATTTTGTTTGTTTAATATAGTATCTTTTAGGGGCGAGTTTGTTTTTCCTCAATTTATGAATGAAAACTCTTGAACATTATATTTCTATGATATGCACAAAATTGTCAGTTTAGCCGCTTTTGGAAAGTTGGAAAATTACGCTCAAATTATTTCGTTTTTTTTTTTCTAGAAATCAGGTTTTATTTGTTTCGTCTTCCTGGACTAACACTAATTGTTTCCCATGAGCACTAATTAACACAAAATGGACTTAATCGGCATGCAAAGTTTCATTTTGAAATTCGAAAGTTTCCCTGCTGCAGTTAATCACGCGTCTCTATCATAAACATAAATTAGAGTTTATGCAACTTTGGTTTGCTCAACGCCATTTGCTTCCCAGTTTCAATAGTTTATTTTGTGGTTGGTTGTTAATTCAATCAGCTAAAATTCTAATAATTATATTAGAGCATTACTTGATTTCTGGAAGGTTAATTTTTTGGTATACTGGCTTCATTTGATTTAGTATAAGCACTATTCCAATTCGATGAGCTATTTGTCCACATACGCATAAGCAATACTAACCATTTCCTAGAGGTGGCTTAATGCCACCTCCAGTCGAGGCAAATACAAACGAATTCTTGTACGATTATGTACATTACATAAATTGTTTGCTTTCTGGTAGAACATTGGTCAAAAGATTTTCTAAATACCCGGGATAATTATCAAAAGGAGATAATTTGACCTGGTCCTTCTGGCACCAACGCCAGAAATATCCATAAAAATTGTCCAAAATGGCTCTGTAATGGTCGCAATTGATGGTAATGACGTTCCCAGGAACGTTATCGAAGAAAAATGGGCCAATTATGCCACCACTCCAAAATTCACACGAAACAGTCACTCTTGGTGGATGCATTGGCTTTTCTACGATTACGTGTGGCTGTTTTGAACCCCAAATTCGGCAGTTCTGTTTGCTTACATAACCCCCGAGATGGAAATGCGCTTAAAAGATGATTTTTCGACCAAAATCGACGACATTATGAAGCTGCGGTCTATATGGCAACAAACGGGATAAATAATCTGTCCTTTGTAATACGTTATTCGCAGTAAAAAGCACTAAATGCTACAATAATATCAATTAATAATTATATTACGGGTTTTGGTAACAATTAATTTAATATTATTAAATTATGCATTCAATATTTTGTTAAACCTCTAAATTTGGAAAATTTTACGAGCATTAATGACATTTACAGTTCACAAAAGAAACTCTAGACATAAATTTGACGATGTGTCAAGCAGTGCTGCCTGGCACTAATTTATGCACCTAGAGTACTAACCCAAGTGAGATTTGTCCCAAAAAATTCAAATTTGTTTCATGCAATAAATGTTGGACAGTCAATAGGTTGTTAACAAGTTTTAATTAAAAAATATGTTGAACAAATTTCAAAAGACAGACTTGTGGGTAAGGTGTTCCGGAATTGTGGTGATGAGACCATATCACCGGGATAAAAAAATCGAACGATTTCTGCGATCAACGCTATCAATAATGGGTCTAACTTAAAAAGATCGACATGTGGGTAGGTTTTCTGGAATGCTCATGATATGGTCTCTTATACCAGGTAATTGTTGCAACAAATTTCGATTGAAATTTTTTCTTAATTGAAATTTGTTAAAACAACCCCTTTGTAAAAGCCAACGAATAATGTACCCGTTATTTATATTGCCTATATTTTTTGAGACATATTTTATTTGGGTGAGTACCAAGCAGTTCTGCTTGATACATCATTAAAATTATGTCGACAGTTTCTAAGGTGACATAATTAATTCGTAAGAAGTTCTCGAGATTTACGAAATGCTGAATTATTTCATATAATAAATAATATAATAAATTAATTGTTACCAAATAGATTTTACCGTTTTTTCAACGCGGTTTTCATGAAAAAAATATTATACTAAAAAATCATATGATTTGTTTCAATATACTGCCATCTTTTGTCAAAAACTGCAACCGTCGACATGAAATAGCATCAGATACCAAAATATTTAAAGCACTGAGGCCATTAGTATTTAAGTGCACTGATCTTGCCATTAGTATTTAAGTACACCCGAAATCTTCGCTTGTGGCCGAGTATAGAGGTCTGGCAATGTTCACTGCATCGTACTCATCTCCCTTCGTTGTGTCCTCCCACTATTTATCAAAATTACACAAAACTATGCAAATCTTATATTCATTTTCATTTACATAATATGTCTATCTATCAAAAATTAACATTGGCAAAAATAATTTCGCACTTCGGTAAAAGATAAAGATCTGAGGCCTTCAACCAACTAAAAAACTCATATTTTATTAGAAATCACATAAAAAACGAACGAGTAAAAATACAAAAATGATAATTTCCATAATTTATAATATTATAAGACACCCCAAACACATAATCAATAAATTAATTTAATTTACCAGAACAAACACTAACGACTAATTTGTATTCAAGATGCCAGCGACGAATGAATCATGCGCAGCGTATAATTGAATCTCGTATTTATATTCAGCACTAAATCAAAACATAATAAAGTCACATACAAAGTTTACTCGTTTTTAATTATACGGGGCGTATTTGCGGTAATCGTCATTTAGGCGATTTTAAATTTAATGAAAGTGAAATTATAATCGCTTTATTATACGTTTATACATCGCTGTATATATTGTAACCACTGAATTATAACTTATATTATAAACAATTTCAACCTTGTGGAATACCACGAAATTCAATCCGATCATCAGATGCAAATAATTGCAATGATGACCTTAGTATTGATATAAAAATGGAACGTGTAATGTACCTAACTATTTATATCCATTTGCATCAATAGCCGATTCTGAACATCTTAAAATATAAATCGCAATCTTATATTGTTATAACTTACAAGTAAGTAATTTTATTCGAAACTGAGCGAAAAATATCTATAGTGCGGTATCTCTAAATGAATACAACCAAACCACTTTAATATTTCAACCAGTCATCTTTTTATGATCACGAGTTTATCTGAAGTAAACAAAAGACTTCTAATGGAATAAGTGAGAAACCCTAAAAATAAAATTTTATTTCTGGGTTATTGATTGATCGAAGGTTAAATTTAATTATATATGAGGTTTACTCTTGTGTTCGTCTATAACAATATTGCTAAAATTGTATAAGATGTATTGCTCGAAGATCAAAGATTTTTTTTTTATTTCCAAATTATGTGCGATATTAGCAATTCGGTTTAATGGTTGTATGTGAACAATTAAAACATATTTATGTAGACTTACAAATCTTTGATAACACGGTTCGCAAGTTGTCATATTGAAGACATTCTAAAAGCTGTTCTATTTAATTACTTATTTTATACATTTAGATCCATTGTGTATCACACTTAACCTATATACGTAAACGTGGCGAGTTATTTCCTTGATATTTAGTAAGAAAATAACTCCACAGTGTAATCATAGGTTATAAGTGGAATAGACGCAGTGTATCTAAATGCAGCCGCTCTGCTGTATAAGTCAGCGTTCTTGGAGTTAAGAAAGTTGCTTAAAGTATCGCAAACAAATGTTGCCTGATTCAGGAACGATATATCTTCTTGGTGGTGTTATTCTTGAATTGAATATTTTTTAATTTGGGATTCCCAGTTCTTTATGGGATCCCGAACTGGCATCGAGTTATAGGTCTTCGATATGACTAATGTCGATTGGCCCAACTCGCGGGTTTCGCTTCTAGTATAGATTGTGAAGTATCAAGATCGAATGGTAACCGCTTCTCGAAACAAGCAGACACCTATATACTAGGTTGAAATTCGGGCGCTTCTTCGTAATCGACAACTTGTAATTTAACGACTTTCATGCTTGAAGTGAAACAAATCAACTTACATCATAGCAAAGCAGAATCTTTTGAGGTTAAGTTGCTGCTTGCTGCATCGCAGACAAACATTTGTCTAATTCAGCAACCGTACAGAATCTTGTACAAAGGGTCCGATGTTAAGGTTAGAGCTTGCATTGTTAGTTCACAAAGTATTAATGCAACTCTTATTTTGCCCTCTGACCCAGCATATTGTAATTTTTTAGTCAGACCAAGCGACTCGTGTTTTCGACATAAGTAAACGCGTTGTAATGTGGCCTATATATTCCCAGTAGTTTTTCAATACACCATTGCAGCATACACTGACTCGGATGCATCGTAAAATCCATGCAGCTTAACTTATATTTACACAAAAATATTTATTAATAATAAAATAATTTATCTTTTAATTATTTTATTTATTTAAACTTGTTTCAAATAATTTATTTTTGTATTACAATTTTAATTTTATTTAATGTGTTCTAATCGAATAATAACTTAATACTAAATTATAATATGTGCTTCATCCATTACGTTGACACCCGATCTGACTTGTCAGCAAAATATGCATAAAAGCATTTTGCACATTTGTTGTGCGTGGATTTATATGGTATTAATCCGCGCGCTTTTGAAAAGTACATCCCAATTCCATGTGCGGTTTTGATTGGCGTCATGTGCAGACGATCGTAACTCCTCCCGCCGAAGAGAAGGCCATAGGGACTTTGTCCGCATGGTCTTGGGTTCAGTGGTTCACTGTGTATTGTTCCGTGTCGCTACCTGCTGTGTCGATTTGTAATATCTTATATACAATAGATGACAATTGCAATAATAATGATTTTAATCAGGGTTTTAGTACTGTGTCAAATTTTGATGTCGGCCTGTTATATTTTTGAAGGCAAAACCGCAAGTTACAGAAAAAATTATGTTTTTTTTTCATGCCAGCAAATGTCAGCAAATTGGAGTTGCCTCAGCAAACATTTGAAATGGTTATCGACATAATCTGCGTTACCGATACGTATTCCACTGAACTGAACCATAAGTTTGAATGACATTTCGACATAAGAAAAATAATAATTTTGCTGGTTACATAAGGTGAGTGTTATAAACAAAAAATTGATTTTATACAAAATTAAACTTAGCTAATCGTTTTCTAGATACATTTCCCATGACAACTATCTAATAATTACATTTATAAACATTCGAAATCGAACTTAATAAATTTATAAATGATACTTAAGCTGTGTTGCTTTCGCAAAGCCGCTTAGCTTTAACATTAGAGGCCAATTTTGGTGCAATATTTGTTCGTGAATTTCCAGTAATGGAAAATAATTGTTCATCATAGTTGGCGTATTTATCAGTAGTAATTAAAGTAGATTTGACTTTAAATACTAAAAAAAAAAATTTTTCATAAAACCGATTCGGATTACAATTACTACTGCAGGCAAATCTAATATTAAAGCTAAGCGGCTTTGCGAAAGCAAAACAGCTTTACTTATAACGTTTACCTATTGCAGTATCTAAACAGACATATAAATGTGAATTCCAGTTCTCTTGGTGTGGCTACGTACAATTTTCCAGTAATGATTTTTGAGACTTCATGTTCTAGTTCGTATAGGCAGTATGGTTGCATTGAGCAGATTGTTGTGAGATGATGCTGGGTATGCAAGTGTGGTTTATTGATTGTAGTGATTGCTTAGTGCAGTAATAGTTATTTTCCAATTCGTTGTATGGTTGTAGTATGTCTTGATAATAATGTTATTCGTTTAGGATGATATTATACGACGGTATCGGGGTAATCATGAGGTTTTTGGATGGAATAGGTATAATTTTGAAATAACTAAATATTGGTTCATAGATGGTCGGTACCTGTATACTGAAAATAATTCTAGACGGATTGTAATATCCTTGTAACGTCAATAAATCATAGATATTGTTTGGATTGATTATTTCAATTCGGTTGTGGGACAGTACATCGTTAATGGAATGAATTACATTGATGGATAGTAAATGTCCAAAATGTCGTCTACATGTTGGGTTAAAGTATCTGTTGTATTAATTAGTTTAAAGATGTATTGATCTATTTTGATCATATGTATTCCTGTTTGTATTATGTTGCTGAGCTTATTTATTTCAATTTGAGCATCATTTTGTTTATTTAATTTATCTTGTTTTTGCTAACGACTATGTATTGCGGAACTATAAGCTCTTCTAGATCGTGTTGGTCTAACTTTCCCGTAATATCTTTGACAATGAACCTAGTGCGTTAATAAGACCTGCTTTGACCCGTGTAGGTTTCAAAAGGTTAACGTTGTCTTGTAGTTCCTTAAATTGGTGTTCAAGAATTTCTATTTTATTTTTGAATGCATATACTTATAATCAATATTGCTATTAACAGTTTCTTCAACTATGTCGATGTTACCTAGGATAACGCAAAGATTTTGTTCATTGAATTGGATCTCAATGATGTGGAGTGGACGATCCTTTTATAACTATTGATTACTCGGGCCTGGCCTATTTTCATCGGTATCAAGTCCTTGTTGTTGCTCAGTTTGGTCACTCGTTTGGCTAAGCGTTTGGCTTATGACGAGCGTGTACCTGAAATGGATCCTTTATCAATTCCTTAAGGTATTTGCCATTCTTAGGTAGTATAGTGATTTAAAAAGGAAAAATAAAAATTGTGCTTTTCAATAATGCATATCACAAATTATCTGAATCACAGGAAGAACCACATTGTGAAATTCCCATTTTTCGCTCTTCGAGTACCAACCGCCTCTTTTTAAAATTTAATTTTTGCAGCAATAATTTTTGTTTATCTAATTTAGTTAGGTGCATCTTTTGAAACTGCTCCTGTTACACCGTTAGTTTTCGCTCCTTTAACTGGAACATTATTTTGCGAAGTTCTGTTGGTTAAATGTATTTATTTCGATTGATTTTAATGTCCCTAATCTTTCCGTTTGGTTATTCATCTGCTGTATCAATATCTGATAATCCACCTGTTGACTTCGACCTTGGTGTGTAATACTGTGTTGTTGGCCTATGGTTTTGAGAGTTTACATCACTGTTCGACGATTCAGATACATTTCTGGTGTTATCGTCTCCACATCGAGGATCTCTCTGAGCAGTTCCTGTAATTTCTTCAATATTTTTTGATATTTTTTGCTTGATATGCCGCTTCCAGTCATTCCAAACCTATATAACAAGTAAAGTAATCTGTTAACACATTTTTTTTTATAAACAACTTTAAAAAAACTTACCCTTCTCCACTCAATACATTCTTTTATAGGAGGCCGCAAGCTACGGTTTACGGATTGTCTATTTTTCCCAACGATGGGAAATCCCCTCGCAATATCGGGATTTTTCTCCTTCTCTTCTGTTAATTTTGAAAATTGACTGGAATTTGTTGTTTTCATCGCTCTAAAACATACACGTAAAAATACACGCACAAATATAAAATATTTTATTTATAAATATATATCTTTATAATTTTATATTTGTATATGAAATAAAAATATAATTACTTACACGTGAACCTCCATTGTTTGATTTTGACTGTGAAATGAAAACAGGGCCTACTATTGAAATCGACCGCCGTCGATTTTTGTTCGTTGTTTATATTCAGCAATAGTAATTACTATTGCTGAATATAATCAACGAACAAAAATCGACGGCGGTCGATTTCCATAGCAGGCCTCCAGAAAACTAATTCTAAAAGATTCACCTACATAAACATGGCGAATCATTTTGACAGTTCAGCTTGTTTAGGTGAAAATCGTAATACAAAACTGTGAGTTGAATTCACCGGGAATGTAAAATGCGAAAACCATAATAGGGGTATTATTTTCGATTCTAGAATGAAAATAATAGATATTGTTCAAATATACTCTAGTAGGTTGTGATAGTAATAGAGAAGAAATAATTGATAAACGAAACAAAAGTCAAATTAATTCTAACAGAAAGAGACGTAGACTTCGATATAATATCGAAAAATGGTGATGTTAAAACATCCCAGCCCTGATTAATGTAGATTCATTAGTTCAAATTTGGACCACCACTAACTGTGTCTCAGTGTTTCAGGGGATATATGCTGCATGGAGCATGGCATGGCATACTGCAATGCTCAAAATATTAATGAATATTAAAATTTATCTAGCCCGCCGAAAAATAAATTTTTCTTTAAAATTTTACTCATCCCTCTCTTTGTGTGCAATAACCCCTACATATTTGATCGAGAAATAATAAATTTGCTGAATTGCGTTGACAGTAGCGAGATAACGAAACCAATTAGGACGTGCAATAGTAAGCGTCGTGTTTTATATTTAAATTTAATTGTAATCAGCCGGGTAAGATTATTAATTTGATAATAAATGTGTAGTATGTGAAAATTTATTATAGACATATATTCAATTATATGCAGAGATGCAATTTTATACATAGTTAGTTTTTCACAGCAATTTTTATTCTGCGATGAATATATATATGTATATTGCGAGGGCCACGAGCGGGCTATTTGACGGAGGAAAAAATTTTAAAAATCGTAGAGACTTGGGGTGAAAGTGAAGATGGGTTTGATGATGCAGAAGATGATGATAATTACACGGAAATTCAAATTTCACACCAAGAAAAATCGGATGATAACGAACCATCACTTTTACTTACGACTTGTGATACTTCGGATATGAACCAGGAATTTCCCACTAACAACAAAGAAAACACGTTTGACATTAAAAATATGCCGATAGATTTTGTTAACAACATTAGCGAGGTTACGGAACTGATATCGTATCAAACTGACTCGTATCAAAAGAAAAAGTCATCGCTTCAAGAAACAAATTTATTGTTTAAGAGAGATAAGAAACTTCCTGAAGATATCGCAGGGTTAGAAAGTCTATTTGCTTTTTTTTAAATATTTATTGATGTCAGCATTATTGCAGCTATTGCCTATAGCTGTATGTAATGTACGTAATAACCAAATAAGATATTAGAAAATTTATCGGGATTTCAATTCTGACATCGATCATTGAAATACCAAATATTCGGCGATACTGGTCCCCAATAATAGGCAATGATTTCATTCAGCGTACAGTGCCAATAAATAAATTCGAGAAAATAAAAAGTGTGCTATATGTCAATGATAATTTAACTGCCGCACTGAAAGGAGAACTGTCTCTTGACAGATTACATAAAATTCGTCCAACTTGTAAATAGTTTGCTTAAGAATTTTCGAAAAGTACTAAAAGTACTAAGAAATTGATGTCAACCACATGAACGAGTTATTCCAGAAGCTGCTTGCGCTTAGTGAAGACTTCAGTCCAGAATTTTTCATGTGTGCCACGTTACTTGGTTCTCTGCCACGCAGCTATGATGGATTGATTACAGCACTCGAGGTATATGACGAGAAAAAATTGACGCCAGAATTGGTACGTGCATTACAGAGGAACATAGATGACGAAATGATCGCGAGCTATCCAAAAATATTGTTTGTGATGCGAATGCATTAAAAGTGACAAATAATGGTTTGCATATAGCAAAGAAAATTGTCAGCTGTTATTTCTGTAAAAAGTCAGGTGATTCTCGAAATAAGTGCAATGAATATGCAAAGTGGAAGGTCAGAAAAAACAAAGTAGATAACAAATCAAAGGCGAATATATCCAAGCGAATGGATAATCGATTTTGGAGCGACATGTTTCCTGTCGTCGTGATGTTTTCATCGAACTCGACGGATTACATACTGAAAATGTGTCGCTTGCAAATGGCCAGCAAGTAAAATCGTCTAGCAAGGGCAGTGTAGTTGTGTAGTTTATGAACAAAGATGGCATCCCCAGTAATGTAAAGATGGAGAATGTTTTGTATATTCCAGAAATTGGCGGAAATATAATTTCTGTGAAACGATTAACCGAAAAAGGACTAAATGTGAATTTCAACGGAGGTGCCTGTGAGATTTGGTCAGCTGACAACAAAAATCAGATTGCTAATAATTGATTGATTGATTGATTGATTCTGAATGCACGACCAAGTTCTTACACAGGAGCTCCCGGGTGACGCCGGGCCCACCGTACACTCTTTTTTACATATAACAAAACCGAAGGATTGGATAGGTTAGTTAAGTGGGACAGAATCGGCCCGGTTACAGACACCTAGGTATAGCCAATAGTTAGTAACACAAAGACAGCACAATACTAATCTACTAAGGAAGGATAAAGGTTTAATAGGTTTAATGGATAACGATGGTATTGGTCTTCAACAATTGCTTCTCTAAATCAGCAACCTGAGAAAAAATTTGTATTATTTCACGTACATCTGGAAATTTCCTGAAATGTAATTGTAAATTAATACAAAATTTAATTGATTAAATCGACCCAGTTGCAGACCCTTAAATAAAGTCGATAGTTATTAATGCAATGACAACACCATTCTAATCTACACAATCAACAATTAATATTTCAAAGAAATATTATTTCACGTCTGTAGATTTCCTGAAATTTAATTCTAAATTAATATTTTCCGGCTTCCTAAATAATATAAACATTTATTAATTTAATCCTCCTGCAATTCCACGACTTACAATAGGATTTCCTGTATCCATAATTATTTAAATTATATCAAACTTAGTCTAAAATTCATTAGCATTTAACCCTTAAATCGAAAGAAAAAAAAAAAAAAAAAAAAAAACAAAAAAACAACAAATTTTATATGTAAGGCATCCCAAAGGCAATGGTTCCCGGAAAAATATCAATGTTATTCAATACCAGATTAACTACCTGATAGGATATTGCAAACAATTTTAATTTAATTCAAAAATTTCAAATATTTTATTAGTTTTGTTCACCAAAGAAGAGAATATTCCATTAATTGCAAAGTATAATTATAGTGCACAGGATATTTATATCATGCTCAATGGAACTTTACTATTCCTCAACCAATAACTGTTAAATATGGTACGCAGAATTGGATTGGCACTGTAGCATGTTCAATGGAACTAAGCAAACTCAAAACAAATGATGATCAAATTCGGGTGCAAAGCCGAATTTGACGAAATTTTCGGATTCAGCTATAATGAATGAAACATGCCGTTTCCAACCGAAATTTTCCAGTTCAGATTGTAGAGCTGGGCTAGGATTCTAATAAATTAGGATCAACTTGTATTGGGATTTTAATGTGTCTTTTTGATTTTGATAAAGTTCTAAAATTCGATAATTCTGATGTATATAAAGTTAGCCCACGATTCATCCCGTAAAACGACGATGGCAACACTAAACTATCACGACAGTTTTCCATCCCAGGATATTACTATCAGCCCAGAAATTTTACCATCCCAGAATATTTCATCCCAGGAAAAATTTTAATGAGAGAAAACTATCATCCCAGAAAATAGAGTTAGGCGAGCTATCACTACAGCGAAAGTTCACTATCCGATCACTATCAGCCCGAAAATTACACCCATTGTGTAAAAACTATAGCAACCATATAATAACTAAAGTACTAACATTATATTAATGGGACGACAGAAATCATAGAATTCAATAAAAAAATTATTAAACATAACGAACTAATTCTACATATCTACTTGAACATCCCACTCTATAAAAATGTCGGATTAAGACGAATGCTTTTTAGATGTGGCACATTAACATCGTCATACAGGATAAGTTTCATAAAACTAAAACCAAACTAACTGCTAAATCGATCCCACCGCCCGTTCTATAAAAGTGTCGAATAAGCACGAAAGTCTGTAGATGCGGCACACTAACATCTTTATACAGGATAAGTTTCATGGAACTTCTTTGCGTCCAAGCTGCGCAATTAAATTTTAAATTCTCAAAATCATTAAATTACTCAATATTTTAATACTCAATCGCTTCCACAGCCCGTTCTATAAAAGTGTCGGATTAGGACGAGTGTTTTTTAGATGTGGCATACTAACATCTTTATACAGGATAAGTTTCATGGAACTTCTATGCGTTCAAGCTGCGCAATTAAATTTTAAATTCTCAAAATCATTAAATTACTCAATATTTTAATACTCAATCGCTTCCACAGCCCGTTCTATAAAAGTGTCGGATTAGGACGAGTGTTTTTTAGATGCGGCATACTAACATCTTTATACAGGATAAGTTTCATGGAACTTCTATGCGTCCAAGCTGCGCAATTGAATTTTAAATTCTCAAAATCATTAAATTTCTCAATATTTTAATACTCATTCGCTTTTACAGCAAGTAACATTTTGACGAGTTTGCAGAAGCTCCTAGTAAATGACTCATTTCCAATCCCACCAGACACAGAGTAATATTTTTTCCTCATGAATTTTCATTTTTGTAACTGATGTTGATGGGTGGCCTGGATCAACCCATTGTTTTCTGCGTTTAGGATTACCGTATAAAATCCACTAGTCTTCACCCGTAATGATTGTTTCTTTTGTCATTTGATGAGCAAGATAGTTTCCTGCCTTCTGTATTTTCCTACCATTGCATGCAATCGAAGTGATATTGCTTGGTGAGTAACTACTAGCTAATTAGTGATCTGCAAGCTCTTTTTGAGTTTGATGCGGGTTTTTATCCAGTAAAACTTTAAGTTATTCGTCTTCAAATTGTTTAACTGCACCTGGACGTGGATCGTCCTCAAGACCAAAATTGCCATCACAAAGTTTTACAAACTACTTTTTTACTGTTGAATGACTCACAGAATGTTCACTCAATGACGAGTTAATCAATTCCATAGCAAGCTTATCGATATTCATCTCCTAAAATTGATGCACACGGAATGACGAATTATAAATGAGTGAAACTTTTGTCATAAAAGAAGATATGAGTAAGCTACATATATCCAAAATGGCGAATAATTTCAAAAGAACTTAAGTATATTTTAATACCACCAACTTTAGAGCCGAGCGTCTACTTGCACACGTAAGATTGGGATGTGAAAATGACCTAGAATAGATAGCTAAGGATTTTTGCAGCTTGGACGCAAAGAAGTTTTATAAAACTTATTCTAAATAAAGACCATAGTGTGCCGCATCTAAAAACACTCGTCCTATTCCGACACTTTTATAGAACGGGCTGTGGAAGCGATTGAGTATTAAAATATTGAGTAATTTAATGATTTTGAGAATTTAAAATTTAATTGCACAGCTTGGACGCATAGAAGTTCCATGAAACTTATCCTGTATAAAGAGGTTAGTATGCCGCATCTAAAAAACACTCGTCCTAATCCGACACTTTTATAAAACGGGTTGTGGAAGCGATTGAGTATTAAAATATTGAGTAATTTAATGATTTTGAGAATTTAAAATTTAATTGCGCAGCTTGGACGCATAGAAGTTCCATGAAACTTATCCTGTATAAAGATGTTAGTATGCCGCATCTAAAAAACACTCGTCCTAATCCGACACTTTTATAGAACGGGCTGTGGAAGCGATTGAGTATTAAAATATTGAGAAATTTAATGATTTTGAGAATTTAAAATTCAATTGCGCAGCTTGGACGCATAGAAGTTCCACGAAACTTATTCTGTATAAAGATGTTAGTATGCCGCATCTAAAAAATACTAGTCCTAATCCGACACTTTTATAGAACGGGCTGTGGAAGCGATTGAGTATTAAAATATTGAGTAATTTAATGATTTTGAGAATTTAAAATTTAATTGCGCAGCTTGGACGCATAGAAGTTCCATCAAACTTATCCTGTATAAAGATGTTAGTATGCCGCATCTAAAAAACACTCGTCCTAATCCGACACTTTTATAGAACGGGTTGTGGAAGCGATTGAGTATTAAAATATTGAGTAATTTAATGATTTTGAGAATTTAAAATTTAATTGCGCAGCTTGGACGCATAGAAGTTCCATGAAACTTATTCTGTATAAAGATGTTAGTATGCCGCATCTAAAAACTACTCGTCCTAATCCGACACTTTTATAGAAAAGGCTGTGGAAGCGATTGAGTATTAAAATATTGAGTAATTTAATGATTTTGAGAATTTAAAATTTAATTGCGCAGCTTGGACGAATAGAAGTTTCATGAAACTTATCCTGTATAAAGATGATAGTATGCCGCATCTAAAAACTACTCGTCCTTATCCGACAATTTTAAAGAACGGGTTGTGGAAGCGATTGAGTATTAAAATATTGAGTAATTTAATGATTTTGAGAATTTAAAATTGAATTGCGCAGCTTGGACGCATAGAAGTTCCACGAAACTTATCCTGTATGAAGATGTTAGTATGCCGCATCTAAAAAAACACTCGTCCTAATCCGACACTTTTATAGAACGGGCTGTGGAAGCGATTGAGTATTAAAATATTGAGTAATTTATTGATTTTGAGAATTTAAAATTTAATTGCGCAGCTTGGACGCATAGAAGTTCCATGAAACTTATCCTGTATAAAGATGTTAGTATGCCGCATCTAAAAACTACTCGTCCTTATCCGACACTTTTATAGAACGGGTTGTGGAAGCGATTGAGTATTAAAATATTGAGTAATTTAATGATTTTGAGAATTTAAAATTTAATTGCGCAGCTTGGACGAATAGAAGTTCCATGAAACTTATCCTGTATAAAGATGTTAGTATGCCGCATCTAAAAAACACTCGTCCTAATCCGACACTTTTATAGAACGGGTTGTGGAAGCGATTGAGTATTAAAATATTGAGTAATTTAATGATTTTGAGAATTTGAAATTTAATTGCGCAGCTTGGACGCATAGAAGTTCCATGAAACTTATCCTGTATGAAGATGTTAGTGTGCCGCATCTAAAAAAACACTCGTCCTAATCCGACACTTTTATAGAACGGGCTGTGGAAGCGATTGAGTATTAAAATATTGAGTAATTTATTGATTTTCGGAACTTTATATCCCTTTCGCTACCCGGTTACACAATTTTGTGGGTACGGAAAAAGTACTATGTCAAAAATTTATTTTTGTATGTTTTTTGAACCAACTTACACATTTGTGCATTCCTTTCATACTTATTTTCGTCCAAAAAATACACTGTAACTAGACACACAATTGTGTGGGTTATACTTCAAATCAAGCGAAATTTTTTATCAAAAACGCCATTACATACTATGTTTTTTTACTCACACATTTGTTTGGTTTGGTCTTAAATAGAGGTAATTTTTTTTTTTTTTTTTTGTTTGAAAAGGGATATTTAATTACGTCACTTAGACCAATAAACTTTTGCCGAAATTATTTTATTCAAATATTTTGGTTTATTTTAAACTTCTTTTGTTATGTCGTGATAGAATAATATATATAACATAATATCATGATAGTTTAGTTAGTATTGCCTCAAGCGTATATTTGATTTTTATGGGATGAAAGTCTGGGATAACTTTTTTTACGTATAATTCTGAATGGAACTTGGCCATACCGCGACCAATTATTGTCAAATCAGGTAAGCAGAATTAAATGTGAATGTAAAAATGGATTTTAGAGAAGTTCTGGAGTTCGGCCGTGCTAAGCAATGTCTTAACTAATCATGTTCGAATCTGATATGTTGAGCTGAACCGGGATTTCAACATAAATCCCGGGTGAAGTACTGGATTTTTTAACAAAATAAATCCGAAAATAATCGGCCAAGGAATTTTCTTATTTCTCCATTTACACGTCAAAACAGCCAGTTGACAGATGACCCAGCCGAACTAAGCCTCTCCCAAATTAATGCTAATTGTTAGAATTGCGATTTGCTAGAATTCCAATTAAGCCCAAAAATGATTTTATGCATCTTCCGCAGTATATTGTCTCAATCAAACAAAACGATCATGATTTATGTGAGGTGATGACACGAACGGAAGATAGAACCACGCGGAAGGCTTTTTACACAATTGGTACATGAGCAGGTCGTTGATTAGGATTTAGAATTCAAATCAATCGATATTCGTATATATCATTCCCATGCAAAGACGAACCTGTTTCGAGAAATATTATTGAGCCAGAAATTCTTTTAGATAAAATAGTGCCAGCAGTAAGCAATTTTAAAAAAACAGTCAACATTAAAAGGCCGAAGGATATCACATCAAAGATTTAATTGTCATTACAAATGGAAATAAAAAATTAAAAACCATTTTCCCTTTGCCATGCCGTAACACATATGAGGTCTCATCCCTTTAAATCAATCTACAAAAAAGTCATGAATATTTATATATATACACATATACATACATATCTACACACATACACACACATATACATACATATATATATATATATATATATATATATATATATATATATATATATATATATATATATATATATATATATAAAATTTTACTATAAAATGAAATAAAAAATATTTCTGTTCTTTGTCACTCTTATGAAATTTTAAAGTTTTTCTTTTGCGTATTATCAGTAAAAAAATTGCTGTCAGCAAATCTTTCCACGGAATTAATGCATTACTTGTAAAACTGATCAACAAGAAATATGTAAAAGAACAAAAAATATTTTGTTTTACTATTCACTTATCAAGAATAAAGTAGAAAGAAATGATATGTATTCTCTATTCGATCGTTCAATACAGGCAACAATACATTTTATCCAATCAGTACTACAGTGAATTTTCGCTTTCTTATTAGAATAGAAAAGTAAAACCAAAAGGGCAGTAGATCCCGTTCGCTAACACAAAAAATAAGATCAACCTTTTTAGTTTCTCATTATTCGCTCATTAGACACTATTCGTTTTCTACTGCATAACATTTCTAAAAATTCATTTTACTATTCAAGAGCGAAGAGAAATTAGCATAAAAAATTCATTTAAAAATGAACGGAAAATGAATGACAAGCAACAGAAGAGTATTTTTATTTTCATCCTTTTTGTCTTATTTGACTAAACTAAACTACGTGAATGTACGTACATATATCCATACACACACACAATCGTAAACCATACGACATATCGCAAATGCGTATATTAAAAAATATTTACATTAATAAAATTAAAATTTATATAAATTTTTTACAAAAAAAATAAAAATTAAACAAAATATAAACTAAACAAAGTATAAATAAAAATATGAAACACAAAAGCACTTAGCTTGTGATGCGTTCTCCATTGCTGCGTCAGTGCGTCACACAAATAACAAAACAACCCGTCATAACAACCTAGACACTTTCACGTTAATTCACGTTTCGATTTACTAACACCAATTTATTAACACTTTATATTATATATTTAATATTTAATTTTAATAACTTTTATATATAAAATATTATTTATTTATTTATTTAAAACAGAAAAAAAAATTTAAGTTTCAATTTTCTATATAGAGAAAGACAAAAACGCGTCTTTCTCGTAGGACGATCGATCGCCGACCCCAACAAAAATCAGATTGCTAATAATGGCATTATATTCTAGGCCACCGCAGCATCGACGCAGTGAAAAATATTCCGAAAGAAGGTCTTGTAGATGGGATGAAGTTGGCAGGCTGCAAATCGAATTGTATACATGCTGCAGAATGTGACGTCTGTATCAAGGGAAGTTAACTCGAATGTCATTCCCAAAAGAGTCTAAAAATTGTTCATCGAGAATACTGGATCTGATTCACAGTGATATATGTGGACCAATGCAAACAACCACATTTGGAGGTAAACGATATGTTTTACCGTTCAATGTTGATTTCTCAAGATATACGTCCGTGTATTTGTTAAAAGTGAAATCTTCCACGAGCTAGTCCAAAATAAATTTGGAACAAAAATTACACGTATTCGAACAGATCGTGGCGGAGAATATATCGGCAAGGAATTTGTGCAATACTTGAATATATGAACGGAGTCAAAATTCATAGTACGGCGCCATATTCTCGAAAGTGAAGACCAGAACAGAATCTTATATTTACTTTGATTCCGACGATGATTTAACTGTTGATGACACCAATCAGTCAAACGACATGCTAAATAATGATATGATTGCCGAAGAAAGTATAGAAAATGATGCTCCTATCAGCAATTCTTTGTTAGAGTTACCAAGGCAATCTAATCTCTCAAATAAGGGTATACGTCCAAAACGTTTCATCGAAATCAGCGTCGTTGTCAATGACGGACCATCCAGTTTTAACGAAGCTGTTTCATGTATTTAAAAGGATAATTGGATTGTTGAAATGGAGGAAGAGTATGCATCGCAAAAATAAATAAATTTTGAAGTTGATAATCTTGGTTTAATTTCAAATTATGAGCATCAGAAGAAATGAAAAATGTTATTTGCTTAACCAGGAAAAATACATTTTGAACGTACGTTGCTGCTAGTTTTAATTTGGAGAACTCCAAACTGACTGATATTCCATTGAGTTCATCGTATCGCAAAGAGACCGATGAGGAGAGATTGCCGAGTAATGTAAAATATCGTGCAGTAATTGGATGCTTATTATACATATCGACGAATACACGACCTGATATTGCAGCTGGAGTAGCAATATTATCGCAGAAAGTAGCTAACACGATGCAATCCGATTAGAATGAAGTAAATAAATTGGTTCGCTACCTCAAAGGAACTACGAAACTTCGTTTAAAATTAGAAGAATCGGAAATGTGTGAAGAACTCATTGGGTACGCTGATGCGAATTGGGCAGAAGACCGCCAAACCAGAAAGTCCAATTCTAGTAACATTTTTTTGTTAAATGGTGCAATCAGCTGGTCTTGTAAAAGGCAGGATTGTGTGGCCTTATCATCAACTAAAGCTGAGTTCATCGCACTATCCGTGTGTTGCAGGGAAGCGATTTGGATTCAACGTATTTTATATGAATGGGATGGAGATCAATCAACAAAAATATTCGAGGACAACCAAAGCGTGATCAAGATGATAATCAACGAAAAGTTTAGCAACCGTTCAAAGCACATTGATACGAAAGTGCATTTCGGGAAGGAATAAGTGGACAAAAATCTAATATTGTCCAACTGAAGAAATGTTAGCAGATATGTTTACAAAAGGTCTTGCTAAAGTAAAATTTCAATTGTTTAGAGATAAATGTCAGTTGGTAAATTATGTAAATTGATTGTACTAGAATCCGAATACAAATTAAGGAGGAGTATTGGAAATATGATTTGTATTCATATTCATCAATCAATATAATGTTGTAATGTAGGCTATGCTTTAAAATAATGTCACATAATTTAATTGATACAAAAGTAAGTGTGGTTATTATTAGATATAATTATCGGTATTTATACTTATATCCAATATTCCAATTACGTCGGGAAACAGCAAACGCAAATTTCTACTAGATTTGAGAAGGGAAAAGGAAACATAACAATTCCCTGCCCAAGTATTGTCAAGGAATATAACAGATTTATGGGTGGAGTAGATGTTCTTGATAGCCGTTTAGGAAGATATAAAATCAAACTACGAAGTATAAAAGAGTATATAAGGATTTTTTACTATTTATTGGACTTAACGGTTGTAAATGCATGGATTCTATATAAGTAAGTAATATATAAATTTCCTAGAGATCATTTGACTTACAACTTTATAATTTTAAATTTTAGAAGAGTCTTATCGAAAAAAAAAACCAGATATAAGTAATTTTTTTTTTTTTTATTTTATTTTTTTTTTTTTTTTTTTTTTTTTATTGGTAACTATGCGATCTGTTTTGGGGCTCAAGGCTCACCCTGTTCTTCCGCGGTTATGCTTTTTACGTCCTTACTTTACGCCTTCCGGCCAACTCGAGGACGTCCGGCTATAGGACCGATTTAAGACCATCTGCACATTGCAAGCTCCATGCCAGCCTATACCAGCATGGAAGATGGGTCGGCCCATGGGTTTTGCACACCGAAAGGGGGTCATAGATGTGTTACATTTCACCACAGATCGAAATCTGTTGATGAAATTTCACTTTGCATCCTGCCCCTATCGAGATTCGAACCCGGTACCTCCCGATCCAAACGCCAAAGCTTTAACCACTGTGCCATTTGGTCGGTTAGATATAAGTAATCTTTTAAGTTTAGTGGAATTTAAAAGAGAAATAGCGCAGGTATTGAGCAGAGTAGAGGAGACCGCCCTGAAACGCGGAAGGCCATCAGTTGTCGAAACAAATTGTATTGAAAAGAAAAAAGCGACATCATCTTATATTCCAGCGAAAGAAATCAGACAAGATTCGGTAGGCCACTGGCCAGTTTAAATGGATAAAAGACTTATGTGTAACAAACGACATGCATAGGATAGGAAATGGAAAGCTTTTTGGTGATTCAATTATTATATTTATCATAATTGGATATTTTACCATCGAGAAATATTTTTATCTGTTTCAAAGAAAATATCATGCAACAAAGGGTTAAGCAATTAAATGATGATGACATGATACTAGTTAATTGCACTGATTGAAGTTTGGATTTCCGGACTATTGAATTTCCGTTCGGAATTTATATTGCTTATTGGAATTGTATATACACACATATATGTACAGAGAGTGTTGTCTTCCCATACAAATGCTCAATGACGTCAAACTTTCAATGCTATTTTCCAACATTTATGTTTTCTTTAATGCCACAACTCGGCGCATCTTTAAAAGCAATAAGACACTGTTATACTAATTTACGGAATAGTTTGTAGAAATAAAAACAATTGCTCTATCGATCAATATCCGCTTATTCGATTAGTTCTGTTTATTTAACCGGAAAATTTAAAATCCACTAATACTTTAACGCAAACAAAAATAATCTTACTGCGAAAACAAGTACAATCTAATGGAATCGAGTATTAAATTAAAGGTTATCAATTACATAGATCGATAACAGATTCATTCTATCACTTCTGGGAAATTTGTCTAATCAAAGAAACGAAGATGTAAGCTAATTAATTGCCCGGACATGTAAATGTAAACATGCAACTCAATCAAAATTCAGATAAACAACTTTCTTCACAAAACATCATTCGCTTCCTAAACGATAAAAATGTAATTCAAGAGAATCAGTACGAACGAGTAGATTAATCTTGACGTTGATTAGCAAATACAAAATAATTCTATCGCTAATTTATACCTATGTAGAATTGTTTATGGTAATTCCCCTTGTGCCCCCCCAACCCGCGGTGTATGATCGAATATATTTATATAGTTTTAGGTTTATGTAAAGTAATAAAAAAATATTAGAGAGCAGAAAGCAAAAACAAAAATATTTGCGTACTCGTACTTCTTGAAAAACTTGTTTTCGTATTTAATCGGTTTTGTTTGCGGTTGTCTTCTTGAGAAAAATCACCACAAATGGCCTGTACACCAGCACAACAAGAATTAGATTTTTGTTAATTATTATTTTTTGTTTATTTGGGTTCTGCTGAAATATTTTTTGCTTACGTACAGTAATAGTACATAGGTCTAACTTAAGAATTTAACGGCTCATTGCATTAGATGTGATCATATACAATAATTTCAATGTATGTATATCAAAATTGCGAATTTATCTATAAACGTTTTGTTAGAGGTTCGTTCAACTTGTAGATGTTCGTACGTAAATATTTATGGATTGATTGTTCTGGCGTATATTACGTTCGTATTGCCCACTATTGTTCAGACATCAGCTTTATTGACAGCTTTGACGTAAGCCGATTCAAGGTTTGATTATTAAGAAGCTGTATGTGGAATATCATTTAGCGCACAATCATTTTGAATCGTAAATTGTGTGCATATTAAAATACAATTTTATCAAATATGATCTTTACGATCCTATGTCTACGATTACACATTAATATTGTGTTATGAGATCATGCACAAAGCAAATATTATTGTGGCTGAGAATTCATCTGATCAATACACCGATCACTTTTAGAAGGTAATTATCGTGTATTACAAAATTTTAACCTGTTGATATTGCTATACAATACTCAAAATATGACGCAAAATATGAGTGAGATTTTAATAAATTGGTTTTTGGATTCCAGAAGTGCATTAGATCCAAACTTTGTACAATCTGGTTTTATTTACGGGGGTTGAGCAATTTATGTTTAATTTGCGTTTGTTTTTCGATAATAAACTGAAAGAGTGACCTATAAGCAAAGCAACATTTTAGTAAGTATGACTATCTCAATTTTCCCGATATTATCAATCTTGTAAACTGATCACATGATTCATTGACATTTTGATTACTTCATTTTCCTGCCTCTCAAACTGGGGTACCCAAAACCGCGTACGAATCCCGAGAGGTGGGCAGTGCGGCGGCAATAGTAAATTACTATACAAGGGATGAACCGCCAGTGGTACAACTTGGGAAAAACAGGAATAAAAGATCAATCAAGTAAAAGAACGCTTAACATGCTCCAGAAATGGCACAAATTTTACCATCAACTTCAAAAGAGGGTCCTTGAAGCCAGTTAATCATTAAGAATCAACTAGTTCCAGAACAATCACCAGCTAGACCAACAGACAAACCACGAGAAATCGATTATGACATTGGTTACGGTACCACAGTCCAATCTCGTACCTCTAAATAATGACGTCTGTAAAATTAATATGGCAGATTCTGAATCCTTTACAGCTGTTAAAATAAAGCTATTAGGTATTAAGCTGTTTGGATTCATATGACATATGTATAGACGCATTATCATGCTGGAATGTGCAATTTTCGTGATCAATACCATCAAGGTAACTAAGTAGAACATCTTCCAAAAGATCTATGTGCATACGGGAGTTAATACGGATCGTTATGAAGCAGATGGGAAGCTTTGCGTAGTAAGAAAAGGCTCCCCATATCATTACGCTCCGTCCACCAAAGCTACGTTTCGACCTGATGACGCCATGTTCTTTCAAATTATGCCAGTAGCAACTGTAGCAGTGAGGACTATCGAGGTTAAAACTTTTTCTCGTCAGAAAAAATTACCTTCCGCCAATCTGTTGTCCACGACATGCATGTATTTACGAGCAAAATTGAGGCGGCTCTCCTTATGCACGGCAGTTAAACGCGGTGTACCTCTCA
Source organism: Nephrotoma appendiculata (assembly GCA_947310385.1). Classification (NCBI taxonomy): domain Eukaryota; kingdom Metazoa; phylum Arthropoda; class Insecta; order Diptera; family Tipulidae; genus Nephrotoma; species Nephrotoma appendiculata. The sequence goes on along the minus strand of OX371225.1, from coordinate 212,915,366 downwards.
ATTTACTCCATTTAATGTTTGGTGAACTTCCCAAAATACGGGTAATGTGTCGAGTCGTCACAGGAAGGGCCAATTTCTCCTTTATCTCTTTGCATGACAGCCGATTTCGAGTAGCCTCATGTCGAATTTGACCAGTTGGACGTCCTGAGATCTTGGTTCGGCCTTTTGTTGGGGATTTTACACCATAATTTGGGTATTTTTTTAAAAAAATTGCGGATGACGCTTTCAGATTGCCCAATTTTTCATGCAGTTTGCCGGTTGGAATATCCTTCCTCTTTATATATTTTTATCGATAATTGCTTCGCGTCTGTTAAACGATTACCTTTAGGCATTGCTAAAAAACAGTCCTTAAAATGACTTTTTTAACAAAATACCAAATTACTGTATGTAATTACCTTTGAATATGTATGAAAAAATTAGAAATAAATTAAAACTTAAATAAAAAAATCACTTTTCACGTGCTGCGTTTAAACGAATGTCTCTACAAATACTGACTGCTAGAAGATTTTTTGTTTTATTTTGTATATTTCGCCGTACTGTTATTTTATTTTTAGTGCAGTTCCCGTTAGACAAACAATAAACTATAATAAAAAACAAAATGATCGAGAAAGAACAGCGAAGAAATAAATGGTTAAAGGGAACAAAAATTAGTGCGTTTATACGAATGTCTATCACTATATTAAAAATATTCCTTTCCTTTTACCTTTTCATCTAGTATGAAAAAAATACGTTCAGAACGTCTAGAAAAAATAAAAAAAAATAGCAAACGTACGGAATAGAAGGAATAGAATGAATAAAAAACATAATATGTCATGTTCGGAACGTCCGGAATATTTGGAATGAATAAAAAAAACACTCATAAATTGGGAATAACTTGAGCTTAGCAGGCTGATAAATGATATAAAAATTGAAACAGAGACAAATTTTATTCTACATGAACGAGAAATAAACTTCGATAAATCATCGAAACATGGTGATATTATACTACTGACACACTATTGGTTTCGTAACCATGGTTTTTCCTTAACCATTGTTTCGATGCAATGTGTCACGTTTAATTTTAGTTTCAAGCTTAATTTGAACTTATTTTCGGAATGAGATAGTTTTTCCCGCTACATTGCATCTTATTGCAAGCAGCGCCAAAATGATCTAAAGGGAAATCGATGAAAACTAATTGTTTTTTTGGTGTTGGTTTTTTATCTTTTGTATATTTACCGATATACTTTTCAAACGTTTTGATAAACATTAAACACACAGGGACTTGGTAGTAAGCACTCAACTGAATAGACTATACTAATAAAATTAATTGTTTATTCCTTTTCTGAAAAATTAGATTCTATATAAATAAAACAATTCCCTAAACTGACAAATGAAACTAAGATTAACGAAATTACTAATGTGTCACCTATCTGCTTTGGTCATTTATAACAACAATCGCATTAAAACTTAACCCAAATGGATTCTTCTAAATCCAAAATGATTTTGGATTTACGTAGACCAAATCCAATTTTTAGTACTAAAGGTTTGTACTAAACTATTAAAACTGATACTTCAAACTACAAAATCGAAATAAATATTGTCATGTTTTTAAAATAAAACTAAAATATTAATAAAATCACGAAATATGCAAATATACATAAGGAAAAACATTTTTACTTACAAACTTTGAAGCCAAAAACTAAATCCGAAAATAGAATGTTGATTTGGAAAATTATAAATCCAAAACTAAATCCTAATCCAATTTTGCCAACGCAATACAGCTATGGTTACGAAACCAATAGTGTGCCAGTAGTATCACATCCCAGCCCTGGTTTCATAACTATATGCTGTATTTCTTATTTCCGATTTAATCGATCTGAGTACTAAAAAGGTGTTTCTTATTTCAGCTCAGATCGATCTGATCAATTTTTTGCTGTTTCTTATTTTTCTTCAGATTGGTGAGATCGATTTTTTGATTTGTAAATATGTAAGTATATTCTGATTTCTCAGATTAGTTCTAGTTTAGCTAGCTTCACGTAATTCAAATTCAAATGTACATATATTGTCATTCTCATTATTTTTTTTTGCAAATTTTCCAAACGTTATTAAAATGGAAACAGAAAGAAATTTTAAATATTATTTTATATTGATTTTATTAAATAATGAAATAATTATTTTATACGGCCTTATTTTTTTATAGAGTATTTGCAAGAAGTGGTACAATTTCCTCAGAGTAATTAAGCACGTTAATATTCCCTTCGTGTTCGTATTCGTTCATTCGTACTATTCCCTTCGTGTTCATAATTCGAATCCAAATAATAGTAATAACAATTTATTTGGTTTAATCGAGTATTTTTTGACAGTTCGATGACAGTTAATAATTTTTTTGATACCAAATCTGAAACCTGTTTCTTATTTCAGATCGATCAGATCAATTTAATTTCAGATTTCAAAATCTGCTCGATCTACGGATTTAAATAAGAAACACAGCTATAGTTTCGAGTTTACCATGATTTCGTTGTAATGTGTCATGCCTAACCATGATTTACAACTTGGTTTATTCAAAGTTTCAGAATGAGATATCTTTTCTCATCCCGAGACATTTTAGTGCTCACAGCGCCGAATAAACCAAAAATGGAGTTTCCGGACACTAACAGTTTAACAAAAAATCTAATTTTCTTTGAGTTTTCTGTTTGTCAATAAGATAATTAGTTGGCGGGGCCAAATTTTTTCTGTTCTGTCGATATAAACGTCATTTCTGACAATTTAAAAATTAATTAAACGTCAACTTTGACATTCTTCTCGACGCCTTCCATTAAGCTATAACCAGCGAGTCTGTAAGAAATTTAAGTAACAAAGCGACATCTGAAAAATGTATGTTTATTGACATTACTGACCAGCGAAACTCAAAGTACTTTTCGTTCAGTTTCGTTAAATTTGAATTGTCATTTAGCAATCTGTAACAAGAGCGAAAATTATCGCCCAAACTGAAGGAAACGTCAAAATTGTATATTTGAAATGGCGGTGTGTTAGTATGTTTACATGTTTATAATTTATGTGTACAAATATTTAAAATAAAAAAATAAATAAATTATGTACATATACCTTTAAATACTCGTAGTTACATTTATTGTATTTAGTCATGTGTAAATACCTTGTAGTATCCAAATCTGTCTCTTGTGCGATTTATTTTTCGTACCACAAGAGACCGTTTTTTTATTTTTGTCCCTTCGTCTTTTAAAAAGGGTAAGAAGCTGTTCAATTTTCTCAAAAAGATTCATTTTTTGTGAAAATCGTGGTGTGGTTAGTTTGTAATTTTTCAGATGGACATTTCAAAATTCAATTGACAATAATAATCGTGTTACAGATTCGCTGGTCAAACTGTCAAATACTCTGTAACAAAACGTTCTCGTTAAATTCTGTAAGGTTTCGTTACTGACTCTTACAGACTCGCTGGTTATAATAGCTTTACTATTTAAAACCAAATGAAAAAACAAATGAAATTTTAGTATTTGCCGACATGTAACTATCACTATTTTCGCTTCGATGCATTTTCGATAGAATAACGGTATTTTGGAAGTAAAACTATTTTTTCTTTCATATAAATTTTAAAATTTTGCTCATACTAGCACGGTATTTTCGTCGAAGCGAAAATAGTGATAGATACAACATGTCGGCCCTGAGTTCTCATTTAGGAAATTATGGTCCCGAAATTCTAGTAATGTGTCTATAAATTGGCAGGGTAAATTATTCCCCATTTAATTTTGTTTTCAAAAAACTTAACACTAACTTTTTGCCTCAGTATGCCAGAAAAAAATTGTTAAACAAATATTACATATAAAATCCTTCCTCAATTCCTTATTCCCGGGAAGTACCAGAATAGCGCCACAGGTCAGTAAAGATATTGCTGCAAAACGTATTAATTTCAAGAAGCCACATCCCGCTACAAGCTACAGGGGATGTGAAATAGCTAAAGAGCTACAAAGATTAGGAAATAAATCACGAAAACAAAATTCAAGAAAGTACCGGAAAAACTGAACCTGAAACTATCACCAAATATGAACCAAAACCCTTTACAAAATTAATATGTATAGAAAGTTCTATAGAAAGTTTTTTCACATAAGTCTTATTGGCAGCTTTTTCCTATGCAATTCTTCGTGTTTGATGTTGAGTAGAAGCTTCTCATATGAATTTCTTCTCTTCATATGTTTACTACGTCAGCAATCACTTGTGCATGTGCGGCCAACTTTAAATTCATTTACCCAATTATAAAGAGTTTTAAATGAAAGTGTTTAATAATCGCACGATATTCATTTTTCTCCATATTTTAAATAATATGACTACTTTCGTTTAAAAAAACATACTTCCCAAAAAACAAAAGAAGTTGTTACTAGTGAAGATTAGATGGCATCATCCCTTTTCCGGCCCGGGAACAGTTGTGTGGGTACGGCAAAAGTACCATGTCAAAAATTTATTTTTATAAGTTTTTTGAACCAACTTACACATTTGTGCATTCCTTTCAAACTTATTTTCGTCCGAAAAAAATACTACAAAAAAAACACAATTGTGTTGGCTGTACTTCAAATCAAGCGAAATTTTTGATAACGCCGAAAAAACGCCTTTACATACTATGTTTTTTTTACTCACACATTTGTGTGGTTTGGACTTAAAATGGGATATTATTTTTTGAGGGTGAAAAAGGGTTATTCTAAACGTTTATCAATCCAGCTTCATATCATAAAGCTTCAAAGCCATGAAGACGTCACTCAAAATTTTGGCCAGACGAACTTTTTTATATGAGTAACGAAATTCATCCGTTTGACGCAAAATGCATCTCACTTACGCAAACATACGGCGGGTTAGAAACCCTTGATGGAATTCTGGCAAATCAATTTTATTAAACCTCCAGACCAGACACAGCAGAACACTAATAAAAAAACTAGTTTGCATAAAATTTTATCAACTGCACTTTACTAATCCGCGGTTAGCTACATTTGACACACGATTAAATCAGGGATGGATACTTTGGCTGAAGCTGCGTACATATCATAGCTATTTTTACCATGGTATCTATATTCATGCTCTATACTAATGAAATCGCTTCATAATATAAATACTTCTCAAAGTATATGAAATTAGAGCATGGAGATCAGATACCATAGTACCCAACACCGAGGCTATGAATGGTGTCTGAAATTAAAATACTTCGATATAATGCGTGTAATTTTTAATACTTTTGAGAAGGTTCAAGAAATATCACCCGTAATTCAATTATGAGACAAGTTTTGAAGAAGAAACGAATAACAATAGATGGCATCGATTTTCATCTAGAAGTCTGGGTGTTCAGTAGCTCTAATACCAACACTAAGATATTAGTTCCGTTTTATATACGATGACAACTACTAACGTAGCTTAATATTTTGCGAAAATTGTATAGTTTGACCTAAAGACCTCCGACGTTCCGTAATGATTGGTTCGATGATCAATGCCGCTTGGTCGTCGAAAATAAACAAAAGCTTCATTAAAAATGATTGGCTCGCAACAGTAGATGCACTCCATCTTCGACAAACGAAGCGCGATGATCATGCATCGAAAACATCAGATCAGATTCCAAGTGGAACAAGGAAATTCAAGTGACATTTCAGTAATCCATAAACAAACAGAAATTCCAATTATTTTTGCATCGATACTCAATAGCAGTTCATTTTTAAATCGAAAACATCGTTTTTGACTATTAGAGTATACCATACAGTCTTAAGTGAAAATGAGCTTCGTCACTCATAATTAGTTTTTCAAAAAAATCCAATCATATGGAAAGACCTATTCGTAGGTACGATTCCTAAATACGGTTGCAAGTTAGACATTTCCAACTTCAAACCATCTGCGATTTGGTGATGTACGCCTAAACTATTGGAAACTGTTGTTACAGATTTTCCTCACTTAACAGGGATTTGTTAAAAGGGCGATCCACGACGGCCTTTTTAACGTAGTTCTTTTGACAACCTATAAACGACCTTGAAATAATCAAAATTTAGCTCTTTCGCAGTGATTACTGGTGTATTCCAGGGTAATCATTTAGTCAATCGGAACCCAATATGTTATGAATCAATGCTCAGGATTTAAGGCTGTATGATACTGAGCAAAACAAATTTCTGTTTTAGTATCGATATTTGAATGCCCCTAAAAGTATGCAACTGTTTGGTTTCTAAAATAAGTTTGAGTGTCATAATTTCGTATAATTTGCTTACTAAACTTTACTTATATTAGTTTTCATTATAGCTGATCTAACCATTGCATATTATAATAAATAATAATACGCCATCTAGCGACTGTAAAATTTTCAAAAATAATCGTCATTCCGGCGTAATTTTTCAATCGATAAAATACGAAATTTTTAATATTTTTAAACTAACACCCCGATTCTGAAGCACTATCACTGACTGAAAAATGGTCTTAGCTAAGACTTTTTGTCTTTGTTTGGAGTTTTGTCTTAATTATGACACAATTGCTCTTAAAAAAAAAGTCTGGCGTAAGACATGCAAATTTCTTATTGGCCACAGACTACGAGCAGAAAACGAAAAGTCTCATAAATAAGACTAAATCGAAACAAATTCAAAAAGTCTTATCTAATACCATTTTTCAGTCAGTGACTGTGCTTCAGAATCGGGATGTAAATTTAACATTATCTACATCATTTCAAGACTAATCTTGATAATATTGTATTAATATACCTCAATTTTATGTTTCTTAACACCTTGAAATTTTCGCTATTTAGAGCTAAAATATTAAAAAAAATGATTTAATCGTTTCAAAAAACGATAAACTTTAAAACCTAGCCCTAGACAAAATAAATATTTTATGTGGGATAATCATGTATTAATCCCTAAATTATCATTCATGCCAAAGAAAGAATTATGTCAATTGTTAATATTTTATGATCAAAACATAAGCGTCAAAATCATCATACTTACAGTTGAATTGCGTGCAGAATAATTGCTGAGATTACTGTAAGATCTTTAAATTGATAGTAACATGAAGGTTGATTACCAAACTAGCATAATGTAGGTCCTTAGCAGCAAATACATGTAACTAAATGTCTACAGTGGAAAGTGAACACCAGGTTATTGAAAAATGCAGTTTAATCCCTCAAGTAAAATCGATCGTTATGATTCGAGTAGTTTTATTGCTTTTCTTGACAAATTTTCAATAGCAGGGCAAGGGGCTCTGAACAGTTAAAATCCCACTGCTTGCTAAATAAAAAATAGTGTCTCGTGCTATTACTTAATCTCTGCTGTACAAGTGTACATTAATTAAAGTTGCGGCTTAGCACGTGCAAAATGCTATTTGATGTGTCTCACCACACGTAATTCAATTTGCCTTGAAATTTTCTTGTGAAGTTGCTGAAATATTGGTAAAGTCGATAAATGTGCAGAAAGCTGAATGCAGTACTCTGCTCCTCAAAAATTTAGTACTTTTGATTTCTTGTCAATATTATCCGTGGATTAAACTAACTAACCATGTTGTGCTAAAATTGTGGCCTGAAAATGTACTAATTGTTAACTGACAAGGAGTGTGGGTAACTGCAGCAGGGAACTTTCGAATTTCAAAATGAAACTTTGCATACCGATTAAGTCCAATTTGTGCTATTCATGCTCACGGGAAAAAATTAGTGCTAGTCCTGGAGCCGAGAAAACGGGAAAAGAAAATTTTAGAATTTTAAATTTCGCCTGAAAGGCGACTCAAATAAAACCTGTTTTCTTGAAAGAACCAGGGATAGTTTAAGCGTAATTTTACAACTTTCCAACGCCGGCTAATCTAATAATTATTGTGCTTATCATAGAAATATAATTTTCATGAAATTTCCTTCATTGAGGAAAAACAAACTTGCCCCTAAAAGATACTATATTAAACAAACAAAATATAGAGGTATTCCGTCAATATTTTTGTTGAACAACAAATTAAGAAATAGAAATAAAATATTATAAAATCCAAGAATAAGCAATTCAGATAGCATAATCCTGTCAGGCATGTTCATTGCCATCCGAAAAATATAGTGGCTGAATTTGTGCTAATCCAGAATTGGCCCAATTCCATTGAACAACAAAGACCATTGAATGAACAATTTTCTAACAAAAAGTGTTCGAGAAACCGATGAAGTTGGAACTTAACTGGTCCGTATCCGGACCTCACTGGAGGACAGAGATTTCGTTGTTTTTGTGCGAGGCGAGTTATACTAACGTCATAACGGATTACCATACAAAATTCCAACAGGACACTCTGTGTAGTACGATTACAAATCACAATTTGGTACAGAAGTACACAATTCAGCCGATTGTGTAGATTTGTTTTAGAAGATTGTATAATTATTCATTCAGCACCTGATAAATAATAATACATCAATTCGTAAACCATCTCTCAAGGTTGTCACTTCTGTACATTAGAAATTTATAAATTAATATGGAAAATTATCAGCTATACATTTAAAACCAGTTTCACAGTTATCACAGGGAAATCTCAAGAAAACATTTTAAGATGAAGTGCTGATAATGGACGCAAGACACGATCTTATGAATCATGATTGCATACACAAGCATCTCTAATATATTTATGTGGTCATATAGTTATTAAACCATAAAACACCAATATTACTACAAAGGAAAATTACACCAGAACATTTAGATTTCGAGGCATACCGGACACTGCAAAGCACGTGAATCAATTTTTACCGCTTGCATCTATCTAAACTCTAACTCTTCTAATCATGATTTCATTATAATCGGATTGATTTCGCGATGCGCATTCTACAATCGAAGGTATAAAACAAAGAACAATAATGAAAATTAATCAATGCAATTAAACGACCTACCCTACACAGCCTCCCTGTATTTTTTTTATGTAATTTTGATTTCGAGTTGATAAATAAAACGCACGATTTGCAATCACATTATATATAAAAGCACGATCGAGCAGAACAAATTCAAACAGAATTCATTCGATTGTGCTCGAGTAAAGAGTAAAAATATTTAATTTATAAATTAAAGTGTTTTTTATTAATAAATAAATTAATATTACAAATTATTAAATTAATTAGTGAAATTAAAAAATAAAATAATGAAATTTTTATTAATCGCTGCGGCGATTGTAGCCGTTGCTACAGCACATCATGGATACGGTTCTTCTAGACATGGTAAAGGAGGTTATGGAAGTCACGGTGATGGTGGAGGCGGAGGCGGAGGCGGTGGCGGTGGTGGTGGCGGCTTTGGAGGCGGTGGTGGTGGAGGTTTTGGAGGAGGTGGCGGTTTTGGAGGTGGTGGAGGTGGCGGAGGTGGCGGCGGTTTTGGCGGTGGTCATGGAGTAGGCGGAGGGTTTGGTGGAGGGCTTGGTGGCGGGTTTGGAGGTGGAAAAGGTGGAGGAATCGGAGGCGGTAATGGAGGAGGTCTTGGAGGCCATGGTGGAGGCAGTAATACTGGTACTGTTGGAGGTGGAAATGGTCTCGGAGGACATGGAGTAGGAGGTGGACATGGAGTAGGAAGTGGTCATGGAGTAGGCGGATCTGGAGGATCTGGGGGAGGAATAGGAGGTGCCGGAGGATTTGGCGGAGGCCTGGGAGGTGGGCATGGGGGTGGTGGAGGACTAGGAGGTGGAAGTGGATTGGGCAGTGGTAGTGGACTAGGCGGTGGTAGTGGATTAGGCAGTGGTAGTGGACTAGGCGGTGGTAGTGGACTGGGCAGTGGTAGTGGACTAGGCAGTGGTAGTGGAACAGGAGGTGGCTATGGAAAAGGTGGTGCAGGTAAAGGAAGTTCTGGGTTGGGGGGAGGCCAAGGTGGTTTTGGAGGAGGAAAAGGCAGTGGAACAGGAGGTGGTCAAGCAGGTGGAGGAGGTTTTGGAGGAAGCAGTAGTGGGGGTGGTGCAATTATTTTTACTGGATCCGGTGGAGCTGGTGGCGCTGGAAGTGGTTTTGGTGGAGGAAGTGGTGGTGGACATGGAAGTGGAGGCGGTTTAGGAGGTGGACGCGGAACAGGAGGCGGTCTTGTAGGAGGTGGTTATGGAGGAGGTGGATCTGGAGGATCAGGAGGAGGACAAGGTGGTGCTGGAGGATTTGGTGGAGGTTTAGGGAGTGGCCACGGTAGTGGTGGCGGATTAGGCGGAGGCCATGGATTGGGCGGCGGTAGTGGATTGGGCGGTGGTAGTGGAGTAGGAGGTGGTTATGGGAAAGGAGGAAATTCTGGATTAGGAGCAGGGCTAGGCGGTGGATTAGGAGGTGGATTAGGAGGTGGCCACGGAGGTGCTGGTGGTATTGGTGGTGGTCACGGTGGCGCAGGTGGATTTGGGGATGGCGGAAGTGGAGGCTTTGGTAGTGGAGGATTAGGTAAGAAAAACAAAATTTAAAATTTATAACAAAAACTTTATACTTCCGATTTGTTTTTTCTCTGTCGATTTAGGTGGTGGACATGGTGGTTCAGGTGGTTTTGGAAGTGGTGGTGCCTTTAGCGGTGCCTCATCAAGTGCAACATCATTTGGTGGTAGTGGTAACTTAGGCGGAGGACACCAAGGTTCTTTAGCGGGAGCTTCAGCCCAAGCCAGTGCTGGATCATCGAGTTTCGGAAAGTATCATCGATGAACAATACTAAATTAATTGCCGAGAAAATTGTGATTATTTTTTATAATTTAGATTATGTAATTATTTGTACTGTTTGAGTTCAATCAAATGCAGAGATATAAATTAAAAGTGTTTTGTTTGTAAATAACTTCACTATTTAATAAAAATAAATTATAGTTTTGAAAATAAATTAAAAATAAAATCAGTTTTAGGTCATAATGGTCATCCCGCAGATTATCAATTATAAACAATTTATAACGTGTTTGATATAATATTTTCAATATAGAACGCTCGTTTGAGGCAAAACAAATTTAAAATTTGCATTTTGCATTTTTAGTGTAAACCGCGTGAACGATGATTAAGGGTGAGGTAATATGCTTTCATAATGAGATCAACGAATGTTATCATAAATTATTAAATAGAAGTATTTCATCTTAAAATTAACTCGTCTGGTTCGTGTGAATCTTCCTTTAAGAATTCTATAAACTGGTTAACAAAACAAATGCACAGCGAGGTAAAATAGGTATTACGCGCACCAAGCGAAGCTCGTATCTACATTTTTTAATGTTTTAATGATTTCTAGAATTTACAGATATGGATGAGCGGAGGCAGATTTTTAATGTTTTTCATGAGGTCACCTACAATTAAATTTTGGTATTTTTTCAATCAGATAATTTAACCCAGTTCATATCGAATACATCTACAAATAATTGTGAACTTCCTCTTCGAGCAATTTCAGTACAGAGCATTATTATTTGTATATAGCATATTTCCAGGAAGCCTTAAATTACTATACGATTTGTCTTACTAACGAAACAGGTACTGGAACTTTTTAACCGTCTCATATTCCGTAAGCTGCTCTTTTACGGACGGCACTGTCATATACTGAGTATAGCTATTTATTAGTACCCAAAATAATATGAGGACTTAAAAGAACCCTTGATATTGGAGAGAGACATGTGCGTGTAGGAAATAGCTCAAAACAATATAAATTGAATTTGGTGTTAAAAAAAATTCAATGTTTTTAGTATTTGCAGGTACTATACATATTCAATATATGTATATTGTTTTAATTACATAGAAAACACCCGCAAGTATATTCTCAATAAATAAATTATAATAATATGCAAATTCAGAGGTAAGTGGAAGATATGGTATAAGATAGCGGAAATTTGACAGCGGAAAATAAGAGATTACGCTACTCACCGCAAGTGGCAGCACTATCACTATGTAATTACCAGCGGAAATTTTTTATTCATTATGTATCACTTTTTCACTAAACACCACAGCGGAACAAAATATTAAAATTGGTCCTTAAAATGGAAAATTGATTGATCTCCGAAGTAAAGGAACTCGGTAAATGAAATCTTGAAATTTAACAATATTCAGTCTTTCCGCTATTTTTTAACGAATTACGATGAAATTTGGAAAATAGTATTGAGCAGTGATTTTAAAGTGAGTTTTGGACAAAATTCTAGGATCTGTTCGTGCTGTTCGTGCAATTTTAAATTGGAGGGAACTCGGCTATTTCTTAATTAAATTTTGTAAAATTTGCATCGCATACAGGGACAATTCGGAAAAAATTATGGAATAGAATTTTCTGTGGACATATAAGTTATTTTCAGTTTTTGGCCAATATCTCAAAAACTTCTACTAGTAACCAATACTTTCGGTTCTTTTTCTAATAACCTAGGTAGTACCGCAGAAAATCAAAAAATTTTAGTGAAAATTTTAATCCATAAATTTTTTCCGAATTGTCCTTGTAAGCGATACAAATTTTACAAAATTTAACTAAGAAATAGCCGAATTCTCTCCAGTTTAAAATTTTCTTGTATCATGTAAAATGAACAGATTCCAATTTTCATAAGGATTGGTTATGAAATGGCCAGTTTAGTGATCTAATCAATACTATTACAAATATCATCGTAATTCGTTAAGAAATAGCGGAAAGACTGCATATTGTTAAATTTCAAGATTTCATTTACCGAGTTCCTTTACTTCGGAGATCAATCAATTTTCCATTTTAAGGATCACTTTTAATATTTTATTCGGCTGATATTTAAATAACAAAAAAATTATATTCAGTGATATTGCTGCTACTTGCTGCGAGTAGCGTAATCTCTTACTTACTGCTATCAAATTTCCGCTATCTTATACAACATCTGATATGACCTTATCTGTTGAGTTTTATTTGATTTAATATTTTTAGTTTAATCGCATTAGAACCGGCCATATGCCTTTAATATGTAAGTGCAAGGTGTGATTGCTGAAAGCTTCTCGAGATCAGCCGTAGAACAAAGAGATTAGCTTTGAATGTTATTTAGTGATCCATCAAAACTAGATCATCTACATTGAAAATGTTACTCTTGCTCTTTATAATATTATTAGTCAATCCAAAAAGGAGTCAAGACCGCTTGCTCTAGGAATTTATATCCAAATGAATTCGTGTTAAAAATATCACTGACCTTGATTACCAAAATTTATGTAATCGGAGAAGTAACCTTCCACTGTCGTCTGTTTTGAATGAGTCAGTTAAGGCTTCTTGATTGATCATTTTAAATTGTATATGCTGTAGATAGAGGACTTTGCGTGTCGACAAGGTGCCAAAAAATTGACAACCCCAATTTTTGCCAAAAATCTAGCCAGTAATTTCTTTTGCTGCATCTAAACTTTGTTATATCTATTCAGAGGGGTCCGATAGGAGGTAAATCGTTTATTTGCTTGACTTTTTTACGCAATTTATAAACTTTTCTACTCTTGACCGCAAAAACATGATTCTACCAGGAAAATGCTTATGCGTTTTATTCGAGAGTCACAAAAACTAGCAAATTTGAGAAGTTCTCAAATTGTTTTGATTTCAGCGCCCATTGTGGTGCTTTGAAGATCTGCTATAATTGTATTAATGTTGGTTTGAATACCAGTTAGCTTGTTTTGGACTCTGTTTGTATAAAAATGCCATACTTGATAGTTGATATGATTAGGTATTCTTAATAGGTTTCTACTCTTTGAGGTATTTCGATGTTACATCTATCGGAGTCGTTAGAGAATGTTGCCTCCTTCGATGTCAGACGGAGATGATGTTGGTCTGATAGACTAAGATACAGTATACCTCTCGCCCTACGACATTTATGAAGGTCGCTTCGAAGATAAATTGGCTTACCTCATAAGCTGTTGTTGAGGTTTCTCCAGACGATTGATATGAAATCGCATCACACCCGATGATAAATTTTTAATAAATAATACTTAATTTGATTTAGCTGAATATAGGCACGGACCCTTTCAGTTCCTGAGAAAGTAGGCTGAATTGAGTTATGGAGAAGATTTTGAGAGAGTCACCTAAAATTGGATCAGCCTCTCGTCTCGTCTGTTATATATTGATTTACTTGTTTAAAATCCTTCAATTTTTGGCCCAAAGCTTTGGCATAACTACCATGCCCCAAACCTTCGATATAAAGACGCCTTAAAGGTTAGCAGTCGCTGCTTTTCATGTAGGTGAGGCAGGTTAATCTGAATCCACTTCAGTCTGCTGAAGCTTCTCCTCTGGTTTCATTGGCTCTATTCGTTGTTTTTCATAGTCTATGTAGGTCTCGGTGGACACAGTTTATGTTTATATGACTTTATTTACTGACCTTGTCTGTGTTGAGCGATCCTGTTATTAAGACCTGAGTAGCCTGATTTGTGGCTTAGTTTGGGCGCGATACGCCTCGTTGTTGTGTATATCTACTATTAAGACCTGAAGGACCAGGTACCAACTATAGAAAAAGTAATGGACAACATTTAAAAATACCACTCAATACATTTTAGGAACCGCCCAATACGTTTTTGTTTATCAACGTACTCGAAAAAACAAAGAACAAATAATTGAGAGACACTACTTTCCTAAAATGACTACGAAGATCAAATTCCTGGCCAAAGAATATCCTTCCTGCAAAGCGAACAAATATGGCAGAAATCTATAGGCAATGCATTTTTTGCACATTGACAACTGAAAGTAATTTAGTCCAAATGAGCAATAGTAATATTAATTATTGTTGTAATCTGATGATTGATAACATGATTACTTATATACTTGTATATAATTAATTTATCTTTATTTCTTATCTCCGTTCTTACACATCTCTCTTCGAGAGCTGAAAGGGTAATAATCCACAAAACTACAATCTAAAAACACGTCCCTTTGTGACGTTTAGTAGTTCCTGACACCATCGCCATTTGACTGTGAGTTGTTATAGGGTGCCGTGGTAATGTGATCGATGTCCTTTTTGGCACACATTTTCTTGAAGCTGTTAACTTAAACTGTGGGCCGTTGTCGCTCATGATGATGTTGCACAAACCATGCCGAGCGAATGTTTTCAACAAGTTTTCAATGGTCTGTTTAGATGTCGTGCTGCTCATCGTGACAACCTTCGGCCAGTTGCTAAATGCATCAACGATGACCAGGTGGTAGAATACATTGGCTGGGCCAGCGTAATCGAATTGAATACGTGACCAAGGTCCCTTCGCCATCAGCCATGCTTGCGGAATGCATTTCCGAGGTAATTTTGAGTTAGTCTCGCAAATACGAATGAGACTCGATCTCGTTGTCAATTCCGGGCCAGTAAACTTTACTTCGCGCTAACAGCTTCATGCATGCTGTCCCTGGATGACTCGAATGACCCGACCCCCCCTCCAGTTCCTCGACAATAGCCTTGTGCAATTGCAATGGTTATCCCAACCCTGTTTGATGAAATAAGTAACCTGCTTCAGGACCTCGGATTTTGCGATTTCAGCTTGGGTTGCTTCGAAATTAACCGGTAATGATTTCGCTGACTTGATGGCAAAGCATTCTGCATGACTGTCAATTTGAATGGTTGCAATGATGGTATTTTCGAGCTCGGGTATCGATTGCGCATTAATGAGTCTTGAAATAAAATCAGCATACGCAAAACTCTTCGTGCTGATGTATTTTATGTCAAACTCCTTGTTTTGATCCAAAAACTGCTACAATAATATCATCTGCATATCGTCGAGATATGCAGCAACAGTATACACGTACCCCAAGCATAGTGTCAATTAGCTGTTGGAAAACGCCGGGTACTATCCTTACTCCATGCTGCAACCTATTGATTTGGAACAGCCGGACGTGTGTGTTGATCACCATGAGCCTTTTAGCGTCGTTATCGAGCTCCAATTGTAGGAAAGTATCAAAAAGGTCAATGTAGCTGAATACGGTGCATCCTGCGAACTTCGTCAAGATGTCGGCAGTGGATACTGATTAAGTTCTATCTAGTACGGCATTGAAGCCCGTTGAATAATCGGCTGTCACGCGAGTTCCCTCGTTTATTTTCTTCACAGCAACAATACGCGCGACTGAATTGGCATATTCTATTGGTTGAATAACTCCCAAAAACTGTAATCTCTGCAACTCATCCTGAATTGCTTGTGCGGCTGCATACGGTACAGGCCGCGTACGACAGAAAACAGATTTCGCACCTGGTTTCAATTTAAGCAATACCTTCATTCTGTTATACATAAAGCAAGAACATCATCAGCGAACACAGAGGGGAATTTCGTCCGAATCCCTTCCGCTGGCGACAGCTCTCCATTTGCATGAACCCTGTTGCACACTGCTGATAATAGTACGTCGAAAAGAACCAATATTTCTATTCAACCGCTGCCAATCACATTCAGGGTGGAGTTTCCAACGTAGACCAGTCCGTCGGCCTTGCGCTCGTACCACTTCACTTTAGCTTGAAAACTGTAACGGTTGGCTTACCTTTATCGTCTTTTGTGACGCCAAAAGCGCAAATTGATAACCTATAACTTTTCACGGATTCCAACCAATTGATTATTAATTGATAATCCTGAATAGAGATGGGATAAAGAGTAGCATAACGAAAAAACAAAAAAAAACCTATACAAAATTTTATCAATAATTATGGTACGGAAAAAGAACGATATTGATAAATAGAAAAAGTTGTCTATATATATGTATATAATATAAAACGAAAACAAAAAGAGAAAGCAAAATTGGCGGGGTTTGGTGATTTGTGACCGGGTATATAAAGCTCGCGTCGATGGTAGGTTTTTTTTTTAGTCAGTCGTGGAAAACAATAATTGAATCGAACTCGGATTCTGAGTGATTAATTGAACGCAGTGATTTTTAGGGTTGTTAAAACCAACTTGGAAAAGAAAAAAGAAAACAACAGAAAAAATTTAAAAAAAAATATTGTTCTGTTTACTTGGTTGGATACGCATCGAAAAGCAGAAAAAAAAAGAAAACCCAAGGAGAGAACAAAGTTAAGTGTTGAAATCTGGGAGGGATATTCCCAAACGAAAAAATAAAAAGAAATTGTATTGACAAATTGCTGTGTGATAAAAGTCGAATAAAATTGCTATATTGTACATTTCCTGAAAAAAAAATTGAGTTTTAATGAAACGATTGCAAAGTTAAAAAGTAAAAAAAGAAAAAAAAAATACATAAATAAATAAAACAAGTGTTTGGGTTTTAAGAAACGAAAAAAACGAGATACCGAACTAATCTGCAAAGCGCGGGACCATGCGTGGAAAGAAAACCAATTACCGTTCTGTCAACGGGTCACGGGGTGGGTACTGCAAGCGACGGTAACCATATTGAGCTCCCGAATATTATACATCATCTGTCAAGGAAGAGAAAACCCAGGTGACTGCACCAGCGAAATCTACAGAACTGAAGCAGGGAGTGGGACGATTGCCCAATTTCGGAAACCAAGGGGAAAGTGGATTGGACACCATTCTCCAGCGGCGGACCAATTGGTAAACCATTTTTTTTTCTCTATATTTATTTCTTTTGAATTTAATTTTTACATATACATATATATATAGTTTAGGAATTTAGTTTTCCGTTCATATTTTTTTTGTAATTTAAATAACGTACATTAGACTATGTTTTTTTTGTTAAACAATATTAATCGAATCATATTAGGTAATGTTCAATTTTATATGTTAGTGGGTTAATGCTCCTCGCATTTTTCAACGCTTAAGTTAAATTCGTATTCATTATCAAGCGGCGTAGGTGAATCATTGGCATTCAATTAATCATTACCTGCGCAGAGTTTGATTTTTTGTTTTTGCTTCTTTTTTTTTTGAGTTTGAGTAACATGAATATATAGACAACAATAGAAGGGGAGATCGTGGGTGATGTAACGCCAACAGGGGCACCGGAAAAAAGCCGATTATTGAATTTGGTTTTTTTTTGTTTCGTTTGATCTACGGCACATGTAATTTTTGTTTTTTTTTTGTACAGTAGTTCGTTGCCCAATATTGTGGTGTTTGACCCCCTAGCCCTGAGCAACTCGGCACCAGCATGTGCAACCACACCACGGGGTAACGGGAGAGGACTACGTTACAAAACGGCCCATTATGTCGAGATAATCACCAGTTGTGCTGATCGCCTATTCTTTACACAGGGCTAAAACTGACACTCCTAAAATTTCCCAGTTTGTTGCGGTTACTGAAGCGAAAAACTATCCGCCTTTTTGGGCTTAACGCGAGCCGCTGACTGACAATATTCCCTCTGGTGCCCTTGTATCTTACATGTTTGACATTCTTTGTCCTCAAATGGGCAGTCCCGATAGAAATGAATTTTACCGCACAACCAGCATGGGAGTTTCGGTGCTTGATCCGTGCTGTAATTCGCTGCTTTTGTCTTTTTATCGTTCTGGGTTCTGTTGCTTGTTCTGGTTATATTCAGACTTACTTTTTCGTATTTCCAGTACTTCCGATTTGACCGCTACTAGCTCCTGCAATTTCTATTTTTGCCCCATTCTTAACCCTGTTTCAGAGGACTGTGCGTCCAACTTTGACGCACAAACAGCTGAACCTTGAAATCTTCTGCCAAGCATTTTGCGAGGTCAAATTTTGCACACATCGAGTTGACGAGGGAGGCGTACGTTTTGTAATCCTCATTCTCGCTCTTTGAGATTTTTAAACACTTAAATCGCATCGAAAACAGTGATTCTTTCCGCCCGTAAATACGTTTCAGTTCATCAACGGCAGTTGCCAGAGCTAATTCCATAGGCTTGCGTAGCAGAATAGTGTTGGCAAATTTCTGACAATCTTGATTAATCAGTTTCTGCAGCAACGATGCCGCCACAATAATCCACAAAACTACAATCTAAAAACACGTCCCTTCCTGTCGTTTAGTAATTCCTGACACCGTCGCTTGGCGTCACCACAATTATTATTGTGAAAAACCAAACAGATTTGTCTTAAAAACGTAAAATCTTTCAAAATATTTAAGCTCTCCTTAGCCTTACACTTATATAATAACGGTTGAGGTGATGATTTAGGAAAAACCATTAATTGCGCGGCTAGTAAAATGTCTTGTAAGGGATTGTAAAAAATCAAAAATCTTACGAACGTATCGTTGCTAAGTTGAAGTTTTACAAATTGATAGATTTTGATATTTGAGAAAAATCTGAAGAAGGTTTCAGATTTGAACAGCTTATACACTAATTTATCAAGAAACGTTTTTAACGTAGACCAGGAACGGAACACACTCTAATTGTTCAACTAAAAATATCAGTAAAGCGCGACTGTATACCAAGTCAACTGACCACTCTTTAAACATTTTAATGCAAAATGACAAATTTGTTTTCTGTATAGAGTTTTAAATCAAGGTCAACATTATTTGCTAAATCAACTTTTCAAACCATTCGACAGACAGTCTTTGACTTCCAAGTTCTAGCGAAAACCACAAAAATTCCCGTTTATCTTTTTTAGTAAACTATTAAAACGTCTTTTAACAAAACACAGATTTGCTCTTACGCACAACGATGAAGATTTTTAAGAAAAATTAATTTAAAATGGCACTAATTGGAAATATAGCAAATAATACTTAGAATAAGATGCGATAATTCCTTTTTAGTCGGGGATATTTTAATCTGGTTTTATATCAAAAGAAGCTAACAATGTAATTTAGTTTCAATTTCAAATATACTCGCATCTGTGGTTACAATCTCTGTATCGAACTTCTTGAATATGTATATCGTACTGCGATACTGTAACCTTGAATCTTGATAATTAAATACAAGTAACTAATACCTTCCATCTATAAATATTACAATAATCCACCAATGATTATTATCACATATAATCTTCTAAGAATATTTATATACTTTCATTTTTTGCATCTTAAATTTCATTTGAATTAAATAAAATATTCTTGCATTATGTAAGAAAAAATACAAAGTGGTTTTTATAAATTAGCTTACAATATTTCATCTCTGACTCTCGTTCTTATTCTTACGCCGTGCTATAAATATCATTGGAAATAATTAACGGAATTTAATCAACATTAATTTGTATTGGTAGGTTAACTAAATCTCAGGCGGTTATATGGTTGCACACGGCGCTTAAAGCGCTACAAAGCGCTCGTAATTTAACGTTTGTATAAGGAAACTCCTTAATATGACCCCATTCCAACTTTAGAACAGCAATCAGTATTTGTTGTAGCAATAATTATTTTTATGATTTATACAATTAAGATTTACATCTCGGATTTTATTATTTAATTTTACATATGTATATAGTAAAATTGCAGAATACATTATTAATTGTATATAATTTATCGACATCATCGTTTGTTTTTCCGATAAAACTATAAATGTGTAATTTTTTAATGAACCATTCATCAATATAATATAGATAATTAAGATGTGACTGTTTTGAATGACCCGAGTTTAATCTATCACTCACATGTAAGAATATGGTTTCTGAAGGCATCCTCTCGCCATTTTCAATATGATGATAAACTATAGACTTCCTCTATAATTTCAGAACGAAAGGTCGAATCGGCAATTTATTTATTCTACGACTACCCTGGAAAGTAAACCTTTGAACACAAATTTAAAATTTCAAAATGATTATTTTCCGATATTTTGCTAATTCAAGGAAACAATTAACTTCTACGATCAGCATAAATCCATGATATCCGTATTCTTGACCCCAAATTTAAACCCATTTTAAAGCCGTTTTTCAATGATAAATTGAGCCAGGTGCGGTGCATTATTCTTGTGGCGGAATAAAAGACATTTTTTTAATGTATTTTAAAAGCTTTTCATATTACAATTTTATTTCGTGTGGTTCCTGCACTGGCTATACAATTAACTCAAATGGTTTTAACACATAGCATAACATATTTACATATGTCATTATCAAATAAAAACTTGAACTTAATTTGTTACACCTGTGTCAAAAAGTACAACTAAAGGCTGTGCTGTGGGAAAATCTCAGGTAAATCATTAAGTACAGTAAATTGAAATTATAGTACAAATTACTTTTCAAATCGTACCAATTCGATAGTAAATAAAATTAGGTAAATGCGGCTTAAAGGGACACATGGTTTCTAAGAATATACAAAAATTGGTATGTAGGTACACGAACTAATGTCATACATTTTATTGTTGTAATTCCAATCATTCGTATTGCTTATACGAATAAATTTAAATTATGTATTTGCTCAAATTTGTTGCATAATATATACTCGTACAATAAAGTAATTGTTTAAATAAATAAAAATTTTAACAAATAAAATGGCCGCCATATTTTCATGATTTGTTTAGCAAAAGCAAAAACCACTACTATTTACCTTTTGTGTCTTCGCTTTACCCTGCTTTTTAGTACAGTATTTCAATTTACCATATACACTGTTAAAAACGGCATTTACCCTAGGTTTACCTTAGAATTGGTCCACAGCCTTTATACACAATTGTATGGTTGCACAAGGGATGTCAAAGAAGCACTGCTTCATGCTTCAAAATACAGTCGAAACTCGATTATCCGGGACGCTCGGGACCGGAGGCTTCCTGGATAATCAAAAATCCCGGTTGATCGAATTTTTCAGTTCTATAAAGAAAAACATAACAATATAATGAATAATAATAATTTGGTCGTGCGATAACTAACCCTTTTGTTTTCCTGTGTAATCCATGCCGACATGCAAAACTGTTGAAAAAATTTTGCGATTAAAAAATCCCGGTTAATCAATTGAAATTCTGGATAAACAAGTTTTTTTTTTTTTATTTTTTTTTTTTTTTTAAATTATTACAACTGAATACAATTCATCTAGTAATTTTTCTTTCTTAATTTAGTCACTTGTGAATGAGAAGAGGCCCATTGGCCAGCTCCATTTATAGGTTATTTACTGAAGTAGTCTTTGCTCTGGTGTCCTTAATCCATTAAATCAATTGGTTTCGTTCTCAGCAATCGTCTTACTGCATGTGAAGTGTCCAACATACCACGAAGCTCTTCATTTACGTGTTGATAGATACGTTGTCCATGAATTACTGCAAATTTTTTTATTTCTTCTTGAACCGTCGGGATATTAAGGTCCCTATGAAGGTCATCATTCCTAATGTACCACGGAGCGTTAACTATACCACGTAGCACTTTGTTTTGAAAAGTTTGTATTATTTTGGTGTTGGTTTTTTTTGTACAGCCCCAGAGCTGTATTCCGTAAGTCCATACAGGCTTTAGCACCTGTTGATACAATAGCAATTTATTTTCGGTTGACAATTCCGAATTTTTCCCGAGAAGCCAATACATTTTGCGATATTTGATATTAAGCTCATCTTTTTTCTTTTTAACGTGCTCTTTCCATCTGAGCCTGGTATCTATGGTCATCCCTAGATATTTAGCATTATTTGCATACGGAATCTGCAGACCGTTAATGATTACAGGTTTGTAACTGATTTTTAGATTGGTAAAATTCATATGCGTGGATTTCGATTCATTGAGCCCGATACGCCACATTTTTGTCCATTTTATGATTTTGTCACATGCTTCTTGGAGTTTCGTTGTCGATTCCTCGATAGTGTCTCCTACTGAAAGAACTGCAGTGTCATCAGCAAATGTTGCAATGGTAACATCGTTTAATTGAGGTAAATCTCTGGTGTAGAGCAGGTAAAGAATAGCTCCCAAAACACTACCCTGCGGGACTCCTGCCGAAATCTTGTTTAGCTCGGAATATTCATCTTCATAGTTCACCCTAAAGTGGCGATTCTCTATGTATGATTTTAAAATCATATAATATTGTTTTGGTAAATCTCTATGTAGTTTGAAGAGTAAACCTCTGTGCCACACCTTATCGAAGGCCTGCGCCACATCTAAGAAGATACTAGAACAAACCTTTTTCCTTTCTAATGTATTCTCTCTGAAACCAAACTGATATTCTGGGATAAGGTTTCTTTGTTCTATGGTTCTTTTCAATCTTTTGAGCAACAATCTCTCAAACAATTTCGCTAGTGTTGGTAGAAGTGAAATTGGCCGGTAGGATTTTCTATCATTCGGTGGCTTGCCCGGTTTCGGAATCATTATTACTTCTGCTACTTTCCACTGCATTGGCACATGCTTTTTCCTGAGAATCGCATTGATTATGTGCAGTAATTTACGGGTACCTTTTTCAGGCAGCTCCTTTATTATTTGCCCTGTTATCAGATCATAACCAGGAGCTTTCTTTACTTTTATGTTCTAAATTTCAGCGTTTAGTTCTTTTAATGTTACAGGCCTGATCTCTTCAAAATCAGTTATTCTGGGCGTATCAGCAGTGTTTTCGTCATTGGTCTGCTGACCTAGAGGTTGAAATGTTTCCTCAAGATGTTCAGCAAACAGGTCAGCTTTATCTTTCACACTTCTAGCCCATTTCCCATCGTTTGTTTTGATTGGGGGGATCTGCGTTTTTGGTCGTTTTAACCCTTTTGTTGCTTTCCAGAGGGAATAGTCGGTATCTTTAGTTGGAGCTAGGGAACAAAGGTATTTTCCAATTGTTTCACTTTTCACTTTTTTATGAGTGCCTTAAGTTTGATGCACGAGTTGTTTAAGGTGGTTTTATCTTGCGGCGCACGCGTAGTCTGCCATTTCTTTCGGGCTTTTCGTTTTTCCTGCACTAGTTCTCTTACTTCTATTGGGTAAATAACGGAGTTTTCTTTCCTGGATGATAATTTGGGGGTGGATTCCCAAGCCAACCGTTGTATGACATCAAGGAGCTTGTCTAGTTCTTCTTCTATTTCATTTTCACTTTTGATTGGCACTTGAAGTTCTATTTTTTCCTCTACCAACTGCCTAAACAGTTTCCAATTTGTTTTGTTGTTTGTGAGCTGTGGTGAATTTGTTTTTTCTATTACATTTTCACTAACCGTCAAAATAACAGGAGAATGATCAGATGTTAGACTTTCATCATTTTCTAGGAAGATGTAGTGTTCCGATATGCCTTTAGTGATGTAGAAATCTATTAGATCTGGGATTTTGTTAGGATCAGTTGGCCAGTACGTTGGTTTCCCTCCTGAGTAAAATTCACAGTTTGAGGATTGGCCAGCTGCAAGTAACTCTTTGCCTTTTGGAGAGGTTAATCTTGAACCCAGAAGGTATTTTTTGCATTAAAGTCACCTCCAATAATGAAGTTACTTCCTAATTTCCGGAACAAGTTAATGTAGTCTTCTTTCTTTAGGTTATGCCGTGGGGGCAATATATCGCAGATATATTACAGGTGTTGTGATAACCAAATTTAACCGTCACGGTGGTTACTTGCATGGATTCTTTTTCTATTTTGAATTCTTCATGATGTTTGATATTATCTCTAATAAATATAGCTGACCCTCCTCTTGCTCGTTCTGCAGGATGGGTGATATGGTAACAAGTATATCTTCCGATTGATACGTAGGAGCTGCTGGTAAGATGTGTTTCTGATATTAAGCATATATCAATTTTCTCGGTTTTTAAAAATAGTTCTAATTCTTCTAGGTGTTGTGTTAATCCGTTTGCATTCCATATGGCTATTCTTAATGAGTAGTTTTGATGTCTGGTTTCTGCTCCGGAATTATGAATTGAACTATGTATTGCATACATTATTTATGTTTAACTATTTTGGAGCTTGGTATTTCCAGCAGATTAAGTCGATACAGAATTAACTTATTTAGCTTATTCTGTTCTTCAAGGCTCTTTAAAATTGCTTGGACAGTGTTTTTGAAATTTTTAGTACCGTTGGTCTCATTTTCTTTCGAATTTGAAGCGGCCTGAGCATATGTGTAATTCTCCCTACGCATAGATGCTTCATTTCTTGCTCGATCCTTGTTTGGATGACTTAGAGGGGGTTTGCGTACCTGATCCCTCATTTTCTGTAGCTGCTTGGCAACCTCACATCCTCGGTAGCTTGCTGGATGTTGCCCATAACAATTTATACATTTTGCTGGTTCTTCTTTAGATGGTTTGCAAGTTTGTGTTGGGTGCTTTTCAGCACATTTCACACATCTTGGATCGCGCGCGCAATATCGTTGCGTATGGTTCTCATTCTTGTACTGCCTCTTTTAACAGCTTCGATCTTTACCCGCATGTTGAGTATGCCAGTTATATTGTAAATTTTTTCTATTTGCTCGGATTTATCAAAGGCTAGCATGAACAGGGGAAGCATTCTTTTTGAAACGGGTTCTAGTCGGTTCTCCCCGCTACGTCTCTCTTTTTTAATAATGTTCACGGCATCAAGGATTTTAAATCCTTTATTTTCTAGGTCCTCCATTATTGAATTAGTTTCACAGGTTGGATGTAGTCCTCTTGCCATGACCTTGATGGGACGATCGTTTTTATTTTTGTACGTGTACCACTGATATTTTTCTATATTCAGCTTCATTGACAAGTTTCTGTATGCGTTTGGATTTGAAGTGTTAATCTTCCATACATTATTGTTCAGAGCAGTAATTTTATACTCTTGTTCCGTAACATTACTCATTACACTTTGGATTTCTGAGTAGTTGGTTACTCCTACTATAAAAATCGGTGGTGGGGCTTTTACCTTTGGCTGTGCTTCATTTTGTTGAGCTGGTTGCAGTTTGAGTGGTTTTTCTACTTCTGATGTGGACTCAGCGTCATTTATTGGTGGAGGTGGTTTTTCTTTTGGTTTAGCTGCTTGTTGTTGTTCTAGAGCTTGTTGTTTATTGATGATTAATTGTTTTCTAGAAACCTCTTTTGAAGTTGATGGTAAAGTTTCTGCCATTTCTGGTGAGTGTTGAGTTTTCCTTTTCTTACTTGGTCTTTTACTCCGTTTCAACATCCAATTTGTTTCTCTTTCTAATTCTTCTTCATCCGTATGGAATGGATTAATGTCACCATCGATTGTAGGACAGGGTGTCTTCCCAAGTTCTGCACGTGTTTCAACTGCTTTTTTGAGTTCTTCATTCTCTTTCTTTAAAATTGTGAATTCTTCTTTCAATTTAGTTGTAAATTCTTTTATTTCTCTTAGTTGTTCACGGAGTTCGGCATTTTCCTTCTCGTACTGAAATATATTTTCAGTTGAAGATCTTGGTAAATTGGTATTTCGTCCGAATGGGTTAAACAATGATTGGCCCACCCCAGAATCTACTGGGCCTACCTCCGAAGATCGTGGATTTGTCAGCATATCTGCTGCTGTACCACCTGGGGTATTACTTCCCGTATTTGTTGTACTCATTGTTTGTTTTAGCCAATTTATACCACTGGCATTTGGTCCCCGGTAACACTTTGCTATACTGCCGAAGCAGTACCCGCCCCCCGCGACGTGGACGCGGCTACCTTGGTGGTACCTAGGTGTACACAGAGACAGCCGAAGCCCTCTGAATACCCTAGGCTGAAGGGCGGATAAACAAGTGACTCAATCAATACAAGCGAGCGTAAAAAAAATCACGGATTTTAGAGTATTAAGGATAATAGGATCCCGGATAATCGAGCTTCGACTGAAGTCGCATTAGATTTTTTATTGTTAATTTAAAACCTTATTCTCAACACAAAATTGTTTTGTATTGTTGAATTCTGCTCTCTCGAAAATAAAATTTAAACTAAAATCTAGATCTCAAAAATGACCTTAAATTCTTTTATTTCATTTCTATTTTTGTTGAAGCTCACCGAAAAAATTTGTGTTCAAAAATGCCTCGCAAAATTTTTTTTCGGTTTTATAAGTTTGAATTTTGACTTATAGATGGAAAATTTGTAAGAATCAAAACATTCAGTTTCGAACGGATGAGATTATCAGTAGGCTAAGCAGTAATTCGCTACTACTGCAACTACATAGTATTGTTCTATATATCTGTGGTAAATATATAAAAAGTGATAACTAGGTTTTTACTACTTTCCAGTAGAACGATTTAAACATATTTTTCTTTCTGTGAAATACAATTCTTAACATTAAATAATCTAACTACCACCAATTGGTCCTTTATTGTGCAGCCAAGAGGTCAGCTAAGTTAAACCACTAATTTTGTGTACAATACTTTTTACGCTATTTGCGTTGCCACCCTCGCCGTAATTCATCGTCGTTTGTTGGTAAGAATTTGTTATAATAATAATCAAATATGGTTTAATACCTAGTAGTTGTAGAAAATTAAAATTGCTTCCTAACTATACTAACATTAAATGCAATAGTAAATCTTTGGAGGGAAGAAGAGCTATCAATCTAGCGCATTGTAGCTGGAGGGATAACGAGCTGCGTAAAGGGTATGCTACCACGATCAACTTGTATCTCCATCTTAAAGTTGTTCACACTGAGTTAGCAATTCGTTTGCACTCTGTTGAGTTCGATTGGCTGGACAAAAAAATTCGTCCAGAGGTAGCTGAAATTTCACATATTCAATATGTGAAACAAAAAGCTAAACTGGATGTGTTGCGAGATAAGGCCTATCCATTTAACCGTAGAGGTAATAGTGGTTCGCCTGATTTCCAATTTCATCCACGTTTTAAGAACTTGTCCTCAGTCGTTTTCCGTGATACAGAGGTGCAAATGCTTAGCAACGGAGTGAATTTTGCCCCTACGCCAAACAAAATCGACCTTCGATCATTCGAGAATCTTGCTGTAGATACCAAAACAGCCTTATCTGGCCAGATAACCCAAATAAAATCAGTATGTTCGTTACAAATAAAGAAAGGTATTGATAACTCTTCTTCTCCCACAAACTCTTCTTCTTCTGCTGCTTCTAATACTAACCTCGAAAATTTGGGGAAAATTCTGGTCTCTGAATTTCCCCAAATTTTCCATATAGTCTCAGTATGACCTAGGCTACTAGAAAAACAACCGAAAGTATTGGTTACTATTGGAGGAAATGGCGGATAGACGGATTGTTGTTAAATTTCAAGATTTCATATACCGAGTTCATATACCGCCGCCCCGGTGGTAAAGTGGTCAGCATGCTTGCTCCAGCAACCGGAGGTCCCGGGTTCGATTCCCGGTGGTGGCAAGGAAACAATTTCACGGCTGGTTTAGGATCAATGTATTAATCACTCATTATCCGAAATGAAAATATGATTATGAAACCTCATTTGAGGCGGCCAAATCCCTTGATGGAATATAGTGCCAGAGAGAGAGAAAAAATATACCGAGTTTCTTTACTTCGGAGATCAATTAATTTGCCATTTTAAGGTTCACTTTTAATATTTTTTTCCGCTGGGATATTTCATTTAGTGAAAAAAGTGGTACATAATGAATGAAAAATTTCCGCTGGTAATTACATAACAAAATTATTTCTCTTTAGTGATAGTGCTGCCACTTGCGGAGAGTAGCGCAATCTCTTATTTTCCGCTGTTAAAATTCCGCTATCTTATACAGCATCAACAATTGCTCCCTTCTTTAAATAGTTCTGTTTTATCTGAAAGTTAAATTATCTCCTTAAATTAAATAATCTAGTATTATGTTGATAGGCACATGCTTTAATCTATTATAAATATTTAATTAGTAACCAATTATGTATTTGTGTGAAAAAAATTATTTAAAATTATAACACGAAATGGAAAATTAATATTATTCGTTGACTTCAACCAAAGTATCCAAATCTGGATCCAGATCATCCTCACTAACAAGGTCAGTTTTAAGATTTTTGTAAAAATCGTGGTATTGTGACGATATTATTGGTAATAAATCCATTATATCTTTTTTCTTTTTTGAATTTATAGGATTTGGTCCCCGGTAAGCCATACTTAAATCAGATGTGGAAATAGCAGAAATTCCTTGTCGTTTTAAACTATGAATTTTAAATGGTTCATCTTCTTCTGCCAATGAGTTTTTATATTCTATAATTCCGTATTGTTTGGTATACCTAAGCCAGCGCACTTTAGACAAACAAAAGGATTCCCAGCAACATCTTTAGTACGCCAAGAATATTTACTAAATCATTGAAATTCAAAAAATCAGTTTGCATCATGTCAATCACTTTATATTGTATGATCGATCGTATAGTACGGATAAATTGTGAATAATCCTGTGGAGCATGTATGTCGATGGATGTTTTTTTTAATTGTTTTTCAATTGTAGCATGAACCACATCACATTCCATATGAGTGTGACCTACAATTAAAAATTTGTGATCGATTGTTGTGACACTGACTTCTTCAGATTGCAAAAAATGCAGATTGCAAACCAGGCGTATAAAAAATGGCTTTATGATACTTCTAGTTATTTTGTGTCTAGTAAATCAATGTTTAACTGGCCTCTTTTCATCACTATTATTATAATAATATTCATAATTAGAAAGCTTACCTAGTTTCCAGTACTCATCAAAAATTTTCTTTTGGTCGTCGTATTTTATTTTTAACTGGCATTTTTTTTTGCATTCAGTCAATGGAATGCATTGTCGGCTCGCTATTTGTTTTCCGGAGGATGAAATGTATTGTAAACCCAAATTTCGTTTCGTTTTTCGAGTTTTTTGATTTCCTCTATTTACAGTGGAGTGATTAATTTCGCTGGCACCTTCCGAATATCGCTCACTTTCTAAGGTACTTAAATCTTCATCATTTCTAAAATTGGCACTGAAGTCTTCTGAATCAGAAGATAAATTGCAGGCTGGAACATAAGACACGTCTACATCACTATCATCAAATTCTATTGAATCCTCGGATAGGCTGCGAGCATGACTTAGTTGAGAATCTGTTCGCTCAAAATTGGTCATTTATAACGAGAAATAAAATCTAATCAAAATTTTGATTTTAGATTTTTGTTCTAACTATAATTTCTTATACAAACAACTGAAGAATGCAGAAAATTTTTCTACGAAACAATAAGCTTCTGCTATGCATGCTATATAGTTAAAATGACAGTCGTCAGTGTTTTTTTCGTTATCATTATAATATGTATTCGATTGTATAGCAGATTTTGTGAACTTCTATCTAGCTTATATTGATTTTTAACAATGAATGTAATGGTATAATTCCACTTAATCCATAATTTATTTCCTTTGTGAAAATGAAGAACGGGTTAACTGAGAAAGCTCCTTTCTTTTATTTTGTACGACATAATTTCGATTTATAGAGCAATTTTTTTAAAATGAGATAATTTGTTTTATTCTAGGGATTAGTCACTATATCCAATTAATAAAAAATGAGTTCTATAGTTGTCCCGTTTTCTATATTTATTAAGAAAATAATATCAAATAATAACGAATGATCAAACGGGCTAAAAACGAATTTACTGATTATACAAATTTGGAAAGTAGTATAATTTTCTATTAGTTTGTAACGATGATGTAACGATGAATTTTGTCAATTATAATTAAGAATTTTGATTTTTATGTGATAGTACTTTGTAAATTTGAATTTATTTTTTTGTTAATTGGCGTTTTAGAAATTTAGGCCAGTTGGAATTTTTTCTTTTGGATAACCGAAACGTTCTCATGGTAACTAACGATTTAAAATATGAAAACAAATATACTTTTAACTTGTTGTTGTTTTAACATATTTGTAAGTATGTATAAATATTTTCTAAAGGGTTAAAAAGGATTTAAATGCACCAGATGTTTTGGTATAACCGTAACAGATGACACAATAGTGGGAGTAGCCTTCCAGGCAATTTAAAAACTTTTCAAATATTTTTTACGACTAAGACTGTGTGCCTGAGAGCGATTTTTTCGACTAAATTGCCTACTAAACTAAATTAATGACTGATTCATATCATTCATTCAAAGGTGGCACTAATATCTTTTAAATATGCTGTGCCTCCGATTGTAAACTAAATTGTAAACTAAACTAAATTATGACATATTGTTTTCAACAACACCGATTTGTTATTATTTAAAATCAAGGGAATAGAAAAAAATAAAACAAATATGGATATGAGAATCGCATTATTCATGAATGTGATTATAAATTACAATCGAAATTTAAGAATGAGATATTTCCTTTTAGACATTTTTACTCGTATGTATTCGATAAAAAAATAATAAAAACAAGAAATGAAAATGACAACTAAATAGTCAAGCAACCTCAGCAGGAGTCTAAATGATAGAAACTGGTGGGTAATAGAATGACTACACATTAATTTAGTTTAGTCGGCAATTTAGTCGAAAAAATCGCTCTTAGGCACACAGTCTAAGGCTGTGTGCCAAACTTAAGGTAAATCATTTACTACGATAAAAATCGGTTTTAGGACAGATTTTTCGATCAGTTTGCCATAGAGTTTTTGAAAAATAATTGAATTTACCGAAAAATTTAATTAAAATTGATTTTTACCTTAAGTTTGGCACACAGCCTAAGCCTGCGTTCCAATCCAAGGGTAAAAGTCAATCTTAAGTAAATTTTTCTGGTAAATTCAATTATTTTTGAAAAGCTCTATGGTAAACTGATCGTAAAATGTGTACTAAAATCGATTTTTACCGTTGTAAACGATTTACCCTTGGATTGGTACGCAGCCTTAATGTGTGCCAAACTTAAAACAAATCGTTTACTATGGTAAAAACCGGATTTAGGGCAGATTTTTCGATCAGTTTGCCATAGAGTTTTTGAAAAATAATTGAATTTACCGAAAAATTTGTAATTTTGTTGGTTCGGCTCGAGAGTTGAGACACATTTCCTGCGGCCGCCTTTAATCTCTCGCTTACCGAATCTCCCGAATGACTGATTGTATTCGTTGCACTCGTATTTATACACCGATCGAACATTGTAGAGTCGGGTCGATTTAGCTAAGGCTGTGTGCCAAACTTAAGGCAAAATTGAATTTTAGGTTAATTTTTACCATAGTAAACGATTTACCTTAAGTTTGACACACAGAATAAGACTACGAGCCAATAGTCAGGTAAATCATTTACTATGGTAAAAATCGGATTTAGAATAGATTTTTCGATCAGTTTGCCATAGAGTTTTTGAAAAATAAATGAATTTACCGAAAAATTTACTTAAAACTGACTTTTAGGGGTATATCCTCCATTCGGTCGCAAGTTAATTATTTGCGATCAGAAATATGGTTACTAGATTAAATTTGCCATACCAATTGACACATTTTATTTAAATTTAAATTTTTTTTGCGATTGTTAAGTAGAAATACATAAAAATACTGCGACCTCAGAAAATGCGTAGCAGTCTTTTCGTAGATTTCTACTCTATAATCGCAAAAAAAATTTAAATTTAAATAAAATGTGTCAATTGGTATGGCAAATTTAATCTAGTAACCATATTTCTGATCGCAAATAATTAATTTGCGACTGGATGGAGGATATGCCCCTTACCCTACTATTGGCCCGCAGCTTAATGTTGATTTCATTTGAAGGAAAAATGTTACACTGAGGGTAAAAATGGTACTCCAACTGCTGTCAAAATGTTCGATTAAAAATAAAAAATACCGCAAGGGTAATATTTTGGTATACCCATGGTAATTTTCTCTGCTCCAGTGCCCTAATTCTCTAAAAACCAAGATAAATTGCAATGGGCGCTTTCAGGGCACCCAACAGTTGAGAACATGTTGAGTAAAATCGCGGCCAACGCTATGAAAATGTTTAACACTATGATATTTTCAAATCAAATTGGCGATGATTTTACTAATCATGATAGGGGACCTGAAAGCGCCCAATGTGTAAAAGTGATAACTTTTACACAAGAAAAAATTAATCGTAGAAGTCTAGATTTATATTGGATATTGTGATGTTTTAGTAAATTCGCATTCTCTAAATTTTTTTCAAGATAAAATATAAAGTGGCAAGATAAGTTTATGTCAAAAAGTAACACAAGTAATTTATCGTGGAATAACTTTGCTTGAATGTGTAAAACGCTTTCGTTGGGATATTATTAATAATTAATTGCAATTTTTGATATTTTAGTTTATAGTTTTATTTTAGAATTAAACAAGCCAAGTTCTAATAATTTAAATAACTGCAATACTTTACATAAAAAAGTTATAAAATTCTTTCCATTTAGAATGTAAAACTGGACTGTTGTCGTTGGAATTAAAATATTATTTTATTTTAATCGATCGTCTTCACTTTTACCTATATACTTTTCCTTAGTTTTATCTCCACTATTTCCACAAAATCAACAAAACAAATAAATTTGTTATTTATTTATGATTTTATGTTTAAAGTAGGGAATAAATAATGTACCTATTTATATTAGAACAAGAAGACTTAAAGGGTAGAATATCCTAGAACAAGATGGTCTGTTGATTACAGCAAAAGCAATTTTGGTTGCTCAATTTTCAAATATAAATGTCAAGTGTTTCAAGTGTCTGATTGGACAACATCTAAAATGAACCCGTTCTCCATATAGCAAGCAAAGCTGCACTCGTAATATTTTAATTGATCGTTACACTTGCATAATTAAGAAAACTGACGAGTACAATAAATTCGACGGCCTATAGAAAATCTAAATTAGTTAACAAATTTCAGTTTGTTGTTGTTTAATATTTCATTTAGAGGCAATATTAGCTCTCAAGAATCTTTAAGATCTACAATGCTTTAATCCTAAATTATTTATTAATTTTTGTTTGAGAAATTGATAATTAGGACAAATTTCGAAGAGTAATGAATGAGTACAAAATTTAATTATATTATGCATTAAAACTAGCTTTTAACTAGCAGTAAGATAAAACAAGATGTATATTGCATAAAATCGATTTCTTAAGTGCAGGTAATTGATCAAAGTCTCACCTCCTACTCGTTACGGATCCTTAAGATTAACCCAAATATTTTACAAAGATTAAAAATTAACTCAAGGTAAAAAACACGTAACACTAAAACGTCCCTCCATAACTAGACTTACATCAAATACTAGAAATGGTTTCGATTAACAAATTTTCGGTGTTATTGAGGAGGCACATAAAAAAATATTGGATGAGGAACTAATTCCGAACTGAAAACTCGCAGTGACTAACTAAATTTGATGGTTAAATGAGCTCCGTTGCTTAAAACGCATAGCTTTTTGTAGTTTACTCGGAATTCTAAAGTTCTAGTAAGACTATTTCGAGATTTCCGAGATCCGACTATTATACTTAGGTATGTCAACTCGCATGTGCGGAAAGAGCTAAATAGGCCTTCAACAACGAAATACACTGAAATTATGATCTTCATAAGACAGATTTAATTGGTTTTCAAAAACATATCGCAAATAATAATTACATAATTATGCGATTTTGTACTTAGTATAAAGAATAACCTTTAAACAGAGTAGAATAGACCAAATTTATCAAAATTCAACGGATCGATCAATTGTAAATAAGACTTATATTGTACACGTCTTTACTATACGAAGTAAAGAAATTGTTGACTGTCGTAAGGTTCTTTTCAAACATTTGGTTTGTTTTATAAGTCTATCTAACCGTATCTTTATTTGAATTTCAAATAACTCCCGATTCCGATTATTTTTCAATATGATTTTGGAAGCTATGTGTGATTCTAGATGGCTTTGATGTATATGCAACAATTTACGTTTCCTAGAGATTATATTTTTTGAGTTATTAAGGATATAAAATAATTAAAATTTCGTTTTGACGTTTATTGTTATCTTGCTCGATTGCTGTCAATAGGTTTATCTTGGGTAAAAAAACTGTTTAGAGAATGCGATTTAAAAATGCCAAGATAATATATTGTATAAAATTTTCACCTGTAAAATTACCCTTAGA
Organism: Nephrotoma appendiculata; assembly: GCA_947310385.1. NCBI lineage: Eukaryota > Metazoa > Arthropoda > Insecta > Diptera > Tipulidae > Nephrotoma > Nephrotoma appendiculata. The sequence continues at coordinate 212,880,939 of OX371225.1, read as the reverse complement.
ACAACCCGTAACAACTTGAACTATAGTTTGAGAACAGATGCTACTTAGAATTATTTATATCCATAAGAATAATGTTGAAATTTAAATGGGAACGGTAGTTATGGGCTCTCAAAGTCTAAATACAATATGTACCTATATACATCATACGAGTGTGTTAAGTTTTGACATTTATTTATCGTAACCATTTTGAATTTTATCTTGGAGTGCAATTAGAGAATGCGAATATTGTAAAAAGCCACGATAAATTTTCGTTTACACGTTTACAAATTATCTTACTGCTTAGAGAATTAGGGCACGAGGCGAATTATGTAAGCATTACGAGTTACGACAAATGACGTCAAATGGCCTTTTTATTTAAAGCATTTTGAGTTGTCGTAATTTCGACTTTTTATTGTTGTTTTAGTCGTGCACATTTATAAATTCGAGACAAAAGTCGTACTATCTATTTTTTTTTCTTGTTTTCATTGACAATTTGTCAAAATTAGTTTGAGTCGAAACTCGTAAGTCGTACTCGTAATGCTTACATAATTCACCCCCAGGTTTTTTGGTCGAGTAAACCATTTGTTGTTGTCATACGCCATTTTTTCTATACTTGTCAAAACATACGTGTTTAATAATCTGGATAATAACTTTAATTCGAGTATTACGTAATGGAGGAAATTTTAAATGACATTTAGTTCACATCATCATCATCATGATTTTCCTCAGATTCATCTGATTTTTGAAACAATTGTCAATTGCTGCGTTTATAACACAGCTAAAATAGCAATGCTACAAATGTAATTTTCATACAAAATCGAAATTTCAGCTAGCTGAGCTATGAAAATGTCGCGTTTATACTGTTGCTACAGCTGTCATTTGCGTTTAGCACAAAGCATTGCTATTTAACTGTGGTATAAACGCAGCAAATGATCGACACGACTTTACAGCAAAGATGAAACAAATATATTATTTTGACATATAAAAGCGGTGTAGTTCATTTTTGTTCCATTGCTACAAAATGAGGGTATAAAATGAGGGTACTATTTTTAGAGTATGAAAATATCAATCGAAATCAACATAAATAATATTCTCAACGGCTCTGTTCCAGAGTAGTATAATCTACTACACAACAAAACTGTTATAAAACTACTTTTAGTGCTACTACTCAACCTCAGACGACACTAGTCTCACAAAAATTTTGAAATCTTCTAAACATTTAATGAACAAATTTTGTTGTCTCGCGCATGCTGAATTGATTGCCCAATAAATTCATATTCGAAATCAAAACAATGGGGTAGATACTCGATCGGCTAGCAAGCAAACAATTTGCAAACCAAAATCCTGGGGGTCTATTATGAAATTTTCGACGCGCGTATTTTTTTTCGACGTTGTCGAAAATTTGGTATTATGAAATTTTCGACCGCGTTTTTTTTTCGACGTTGTCGAATTTTTGGTATTATGAAATACTCGACGCGTTTTTTTTTCGATAACGTCGACTATTTTACGACAGCTCTTGACCGACTCGACACCGAGTACATAAAAGAAAAGTGTTAAGTGTTGAGAAATAAAAAAAGTTTGTTAGTAAAAATAAATTAATAATTTAAACTTATAAAATTTTAATTAATAAAAATTAATTAATTACATAATTTAAATTTAATAAAAAATAATTAATTTAAATTTTCACATAAAAAATAATTAATTATGTTTTTCGACATCATCGAAAAAAAAATTCATAATAGCGATTTTCGACGTTGTCGACTGTCGACTGTCGACTGTCGACTGTCGACGTTGTCGAAAAAAATACGCGCGTCGAAAATTTCATAATAGACCCCCTGGCTGCTCAATCAATTTTACCAAGAAAATTTGAATTTCAAATTGGACAATGGTCCCTTCCACACAGTGCGGCAACACGCTGCCTTTCTCTTCGTCTCTTACGTCTTTGCCTATAAACTAATTTTTTAAGTGGGGGTAAAAAAGCTGCACCTTTTTCAAGTGCGGCTCGTATAGTATACTCACTAATACAACGATAAATAAATGAAAAAAAAAAATACCACTTGTATTCTGAGTCTTTTTCATTAAAATTTATAATTCAAGAAAAAATGTTGTCTGGCGATAGTGAGTTTTAATAGTTCAGTTTTTTGTTTAGAATTTTTTTGATTTCAAATTAATTAAATATATATTAATATATATTTAATTAACAATTTAACTATTAAGATATTAATTAAATTGAATAAATTGTTCCGTATTCAGAAAATTTTGGTCAGTATAATTATTCTAACTTGAGCGTAAGTGTAAGAATATTAAAATGTTGCCATTGAGTTAATTTGTATTTTTTCGATATTTCGTATGGTATTTAATTATAAAAATGTCGGCATTTTAATAAAATCTGTGTTCTGTGTTAAATTTTAATTTTTGTAATTTTTTTTGTGTAAATACAATTTTTTAAAGAAAACTAGTTTGTGTAATCAAGAAAAATTGGTGATGTGAAAATAAAAAAATGTGCCGTCGGCTTGTAATTTTCAATTTTCTCGACATTTCGTTTGTGTTTATATATAAAAATGTCGGTATTTTAATTTAATTTGTGCTATGTGTTAAATTTCCATTAAATTTAATTTTTCCCTAATTTTTTTGTGTTCATATTAAATTTTTCAATTTAGTGTTTTATTAAAAAAATTGGTGCGGCTATAGTGAAAATGTTACAAGCCGGTCGACTTTGAGTTCATTTTAGTTTTTTCGTTGTAATTTCCAATATAGTGTTTAATTATAAAAATGCCGACATTTTTATATAATTTGTGTTTTAATTAAATTTTAATTTAGTGTTAATTGTATGAAAATACAACATTTATTAAGAAAAGTGTTTTTTAAAATAATATTTTTATAGGATATTGAATTAAAAGTTTTTAAGAAGTTTAAATAAAAATCTTAAAATTTAATATCTTATATAAAAAAAAATTATGGAAATATATTTTTATTAAAAGTGGTGATCAGGTGAACGTATGGGGGGGATCAAGTCGAATAACTTTGTTGTCGGCTCCGTAACCTATTACGGCACTAATATTCCGCCGTTGTGCTGGTCATGTTTTAGGCAACGGTTGGAATTTTAGTGGTTATGCTGTGGATTTATCCCAGTGTGATTCACAAGTGTACGTACTGCCTCCTAGCGGCGATCACTGGTAACTAAAGGAAACTTTAGGCTAAAGTACGGCGCTAAAGGAGTAAACCTTTTAAAAAATCGCCCAATCTACGGTGGAACAGCATATGCTTATGGATGAATGGTTAGTGGGTTAACTAACCGCCAGTATGCGAACTCTGGATACCGGCGACCTCCAGTTTTAATTAGCTAAAGGAGTAAACCTTTTAAAAAATCCCCAATCTACGGTGGCACTGCATATGCTTATGGATGAATGGTTAGTGGGTTAACTAACCGCCAGTATGCGAACTCTGGACATCAGGCGAACTCCAGTTTCAATCAGCCTTCCCCTGGTAATGCGGAGCTCTGCCGGGGGTGACCGTTCTTTCTTGCGCTACTCGTGGGAATCAAAATGGAAAATAATAACATAACACATAATTCAGTTGAAGCGACAGACAATAGTGAAGCAATTTTGGCTTTGAGATCATCCGCTGCCGCTTGCTTATTTTTAGCAGCTGCATTAGAAGCAAATGAAGAGAAAACTGAAACAACGCGAACCTGCTGGATCAAAGATTATCGAAAATCTCGAAAAATACATGGCGACACGCAAAATCTACTGATGGAACTGAAGCCAAACTCTGCTGACTACAAAAATTTCCTAAGAATGGATGAAGCTTGTTTCAATTTTATTTTATCAGCAATTAGAGCTGATATTCAAAAAGAAAACACTTTTATGAGACAGGCAATAACACCGGAAGAAAAACTGGCGGTAACTCTCAGGTTTTTAGCAACGGGGGAAAGTTATCAGGAGTTTGATTACAACACAAAATTGTCGAAGTCATTTCTGTCCGAAGCTATAATGGATGTATGTGATGCAATCTACATAAAACTCAAAAGCGAATTTTTAAAGGTATAGTTCATTAATATTGTAACTAATTTATTTTTTATTAATTTTAAATTACTTAATTTCAGTTTCCGACGTCAGAGTTGGAGTGGTCAAAAATTGCAAGCGACTATAGCACAAGATGGCAATTTCCACAATGTTTAGGTGCATTAGATGGCAAACACATTAGGTTTAGACCAGCTAAAAGCAATGCCCCGCTTTTTTATAATTATAAAGGTTTTCATAGCATTGTGCTATTAGGCCTGGCAGATGCTCATAGTAAATTTATTTTTATTGACGTAGGGTGTAATGGTAGAATCAGCGATGGGGGTGTGCTACAGCGATCTGATTTTATGTACATATTACAACAGCCAGAAAAACACCTTCCATCTAAAACCATAATTGGAAATAATAGATTATTGCCATATGTGTACGTTGCAGATAATGCGTTTCCTTTATCTGAAAATTTAATGACCCCTTACCCGTTTACGACAGTCGATGAAAATAAAAAAACTTTTAATCGTCGTTTAAGTAGAGCTCGACAAACCATCGAACGAGCTTTTGGCATATTAACAAATAGATTTACCGTACTCCAAAAACCAATTAACTTGCGGGAGGATAAAGTTAAAAAAATTGTCTTGTGTTGTTGTGTGCTGCACAATTTCCTAATAACGAAAAATCAAATGTATAAAGAGATTATTTCAGTTGACGATCTCACACCACATACTCCGAATCCTACTTCAAATATAAATTCAAAAACCGGTGAAGCTGTTAGACAGGCATGGACTAAATATTTCACTGAAGAAGGGAAAATTTAATTAAAACATAATTTTTTATAAGCCGATATTACAGTATAAAAGATGTTTGACAAAATTTTCTTTGATAGTGTAATATGCATGTTTTATAAAACAATCACTTTTATAAAATGTTTTTATCCAATTTAGCCTCATTCAGGTAAATTTGATAAATTATTTTCACATATTGCTTTAGTTTTATTAACAATATAATAATTATCGCATAGTTTATAAGTAAAAGTTGTAAAAATATAATTTAATTTTTGCTCATTGTAAACCATCGATATATGTATGTGTTGACATAAAATCGTTTATTATTTTATAAAATTATTAAATATGAAAGTTATATGTTAATCAAATTATTATTAAATTATGCATGTAATAAAATAAAAATTATTTATTAAACAATTGCCAAGGCTATACATTTTAAAAATGTTATGTTAATTTTATATGTTAATCAAAAAATACTCTAAAATTATGCTTGGAATAAAAAAAAAATTACTTATTAAACAATTGCCAAGGCTAAATATTTTATAAATAAAATAACTAATAAAAATTTATTAAAACTAATGTTTTTTTGGTTTTTTACCAATTGAATTTTGATTGAATAAATATAACAAAATTTAATTTTAATGTTTTATTTCTATGAATATTTAGTAAAATTTCAGTATGAGAAATTTACACAATATAACAGCTGATATCAAACTTGGTCTTGCAAGTCTGTATTTATATAATAAGGTAAGAGATTGATAATTTTCGTTGAATTTACGATTTCGAATTTACAAAATTTCTAATTTCAGTTTTGGGATGAACGATATAACCGAGCTAGCAGAAGATTTAAATACTTTACCACCGACTTTATCGTACAGAAATTCTGAAGCTGGTTATGATATTGGGGAATCTGTTTCGGTTAACAAAGTTCGTCAAAATGATACTCTTAACATAGAAGGAAATGAAAATCAACAGAATGAAAAAATGTAATGCCATCTCCAAGTAGTGTACCTGTAAAAACAACAAACCAAGGTAAATATTTTAATAAAACTGATAATTAAATTTTTATAATAATACAATTTCTTTGAAACTAAGAAATAGAAAGTTGAATACAACACTTGCTGCTATGCTTCCCTCAAAATACGCTAACATTGATGTAAGGGAATTATTTTCGGATTTTCGTCAATACAAAGTTTTGATATTTTCACGATTGTTTGGTCCTGGCAAAGCGAGGAAGAACGCGGCGATCTAGTGAGTGTAATCATAAGGTAACGAGTTTTATTTCGGTATGTTTGAAATGTTTCCCATTTATATTTATTTATAGTATTGCGACTGTACTGATTCGAAAAGGGACTTCGATGAACCGCGCAGATATCGAAACTGGACGAGCAATTATGCCCCGGATCCACTAAAAGAGCTTTATACATCGGATGATGAAAGGTAATTGTTGGCGACTTTAAAGAAAATAAACGGGAATATGACGAATCAGGCATCAATAAACCTAAAGTAGCCGATTGGTGTTTTATTCCAGCTCAAGTTTTGTATAATATGTTAGAGGTTACTGAATCAGATGAGCGTGCAATTATGGGCTTAAGTTGAAAGAAACATTCGAGCGGCCACCATCGATAGAAAAAGAACCACAACCACATCTACAAGATATTCCGGATGATGCGCATTTCATAATCTCTGAATTACATCGGGAAGATGACGCCGTTTGTGATGGCCGTAACCATAAAGTTAATCAGAAATTAAATTCTAAAACAAACGCAGCTGGTTGGTTACTACTTTCGAGTGGTTCAAGAACTGCTGGTGGTTTTAGCCAATCAGGAAAAGATATGCCTATATAGCTAAAATAATAGGTCTTGGCTCAAAAATGACACCAAATCCATCTAAGTAAGTTAATTTGTTTCAATGTTAATAATATGACTACTGTATTTATAACTGGTATTTTACAGATACAAAAACTACTAGGCCACCAAGAAAAATCAAAATCCCTCATCCAGATGTAAAAAAATCAAAAATATTGCTTGGATAAGCTGACGTAATTAATGTTCTTGCCGTTTTTGGGAATACTTCATCCAGTACAATATATACAGACTGTTGAAAATAACATATTGTATCGAATATTTCTGTCAGATTTTCTACTTATTCGCACAAGGACAAACTACTATGTGCGGGAGATTGATGAGGTGCTTACGGCTAGGCAAGGATGCCCTTTATATCAAGTTCCAGGACCAAATTCAAAATGAGCCAATAATTGTATTCGAGATTTTTTTCATGTTATTATACATCGATTGTTTTGGATTGATTTGATTGTTTTGAATTAATTATTTTGCTGCTATGCTGCCCTCAAAATACGCTAACATTGATGTAAGGGAATTATTTCTGGATTTTCGTCAAAGGCGGCAAAGCGAGGAAGAAAGCAGCGGTCTAGTGAGTGTAACCATAAAGTAACAAATTTTGTTTCGGTATGTTTGAAATGTTTCCCATTTATAGTTATTGCAACTGTCCTGATTCGACAAGGGACATCGTCGAACCGCGCAAATATTGAGACTGGAGGTGCAATTATGCCCCAGATCCACCAGAAGAACTTTATTATACATCCGATTAAGATTGATAATCGGTTGCTGATTTTAGCCAACCAGGAAAAGGTATGCCTATAGCTAAAACAATATGTCCTGACTCAAAAATGATACCAAATCCATCTAAGTAAGTTAATTTGTTTCAATGTAATTAAAAATATGAATACGGTATTTATAACTGTTATTTTACAGATACAAAAACTACTAGGCCACCAAGAAAAATCAAAATCCCTCATCCAGATGTAAAAAATCAAAAATATTGCTTGGGAAAGCTCACAGAAGCCTCTTTTTGGGAATACTTCATCCAGTACAATATATACAGGCTGTTCAAAATAGCATGTATCGAGCACGTATTTGTCCGCATCTAATATTTCTGTCAGATTTTCTACTTATTCGCACGAGGACAAACTACTATGTGCGGGAGATTGATGAGGTGTTTACGGCTGGGCGAGGATACCCTTTATATGAAGTTTCAGGACCAAATTCAAAATGAGCCAATAATTTTATTCGAGATTTTTTTCATGTTTTTATATAACGATTGTTTTGGAAAATCACACATCAGATTCGAATGGATGACATAATCTAATCGAGTGAGATGGCTTGGCCACGTTCCAAGGTCCCCACAGCTACGAATGATTTACAAAGTGTTCCATCAACAACCAACCGGTGTGCGTCGTAGACAAAGACCCCGACTGCGCTGGCGTGACGACGTTGAACAAGAACTACTCGTATTAGGATGTCGAAATTGGAGGACGAGAGCGATGGACCGAGATGGATGGAAGACCATATTGCAAGCAGCAAAATCCCTTCATGGGATGTAAAAGCTAGAGAGAGGATTCGAATGGATGACAAAAAAAGGCGTTTCCTGATCATTTCGAAAGCAGTATTTGAAAATGTTTGAAACAATGTGCAGATTTCAAGAGGACTGGCATGGACTGGTTGGTGGGTTATTAAACAAGACTTTCGTTTACCGTCGAAAGAGGAAATTCGGGCCATAGTTTCTTCGGAACAATGTTGCGCTTATTTTAGTATGATTGCGGCCGAACGCAGGATTATGTTGAGACATTTATTTTCGTCCAGCAAGAAATTGATTATGAAGAAATTCAACTTAAATTAGACGATGAAGTAACAGTTGCTTCTTGGAATATAACTCGTGCCCATATCCAAACTATGAGAGGGAAATGCTTATTGCAGCTGACTGGCTCTGCCAATCTCGCAGGATATGGTGAAGAATTTTCCGATGTTCGCATACCTAATAAATCAACTTAAACTTAAGAAGAACAAGAATCGCAACCAAAGCGGAACGTGACTGGAACTGATGCAGATTTAAGATACATTTTTACATAGTTATGTAGTATGAAAATTACCAAAATCACAAATTTTTTCTGAAATTTATTTTTTTACCAATTGAATTTTAGTTAAATAAATATAATGAAATTTAGTTTTAATGTTTTATTTCTAAAAATATTTAGTAAAATTTCAGTATGAGCAATCTCAGTATTAGCAATCGTCTAGCAGGTTTGTATTTAAGAATAACGTAAGTAAATTAAAACACCAACATTCGTTTTTAAATATACATATTTTTAAAGTTGTAAATTAGGTTGGGAAATAACAGACGAATATTTTTGTTACAACGGAGCAGCGTAATTGAAAAGAAATGTTATAAACTAATTTATTAGTATTTAAATCAAAATGTCTAAGTTTTATTCTTAAACTCGTAAATAAAGAGCGGCCTCTCTGATAAAGATAGATGCACTCCTCAAAATCGGTACAGAAGCTTTTATTTATAAATTTTAATAAGTATTTCCCGTAAAATAACACAATCAACCATTTTGGTCTGATAAAACAACGAATCGATTTTTAGCTTATTGTATTGCTTTAACCTAACCTGCTTACCTAAAAAAATACATACTATATTATATTTTCATGTATTTGTCATAAAAAACTATAATTTTAATATAAATATTAATATATATTCTATCAACATTTTGATATATAGTATATGTACTCGTAAAAAAAATTTTTCACGCGTTATCAAAAATTTTTTTTTTTAGCCGACGCCAAATTTTTTTTGCCGTCGGCAATTCTTGAAAAACAATTTTATTTTGAGTTTTTTTTTGTTACATATTTTGAGTTATTTTTTGTTTTAATAACCATATCGCCCAAGCGCTAAAATAAAATGTACACATACATAGACAAGAGCTGCACTTGAGTTTTGCGTGGACCTGCACTGCAGCTACACGCACTGCAGCTAAACGCACTGTGTGGAAGCGACCAATCGCAGAAGAAACAAAACAATTTTTATAATCATAATTTGAAAATTAAATTTCCTTGATAAAATTGATTGAGTAACCAGGATTTTGGTTAGCAAATTGTTTGCTTGCTAGCCGATCGAGTATCTACCGCAATATTTTATTTCAGAAGTTTGAGCAAATATGAGCAGCTGTCAAGTGAGTCAAATTCGGAGGGTAAAAGAGAAAGCATATAAATCAATGAGCGGTATTTAGAATTTGTTCGATCGAAATTAAAAACTACACAAATTCAAAACTATTTTTATTCCAATATAGTACGCATTAATTGTTTTTATTTTTGGTAAAAAATTGTACTTATTGTACTTATAGTATTCCAAAATAAAAAGTAATTATGAAAAGAAAAGCACGTAGTAGTATGTACGTAGTACTAGTAAGCACGTAGTAATAAGAAAAATGCGACACTGGTAATATAACATATGTTTACAAACACAAACACAAAATGAGAAACCCCATGCCAGCAATCAAAAAGGTTTACTTAATTTTCTCTGATTTATAACTTAAATTACATTTATCAAAAATCACTTTCTTCTTAACATAATTTACATTTTATTTTATATAGACACTTAGTAAACTTACTGATGGTAAGATATGCTTTTTTGAATTTTTTTATGCGTATTTTTGAACTTTTCACAATACACTTCATTTTACTTAAAAGTTTGTAATTTTTATTATCAAATGATGCACTACTACATAAACCACTAACTATTTTATAATATTTTTATTATTTTAATGTATTTAATTAATAATTTTAAAAGGACAAAATTAAATCTCACCATAGGTCGACACTGCGCACAAAAACAAACAGCTGATTTGTGGTTTTTCATTTTGAGACATGAGTAAGCCATATGCTTGTTTATATAACCATCCTGCTCTGACGTGTCTCACATGAAATAACAAATTTTATATGGGTAAAAGCCTAACACCCATTCTAAGAGTATAATTATATTGTTTCATCTAAATGGAGGAGTGGGGCGACAACTATAGAACAGTAGAAGAACCATATAATTTACTAGATTTTTAAGTTTTCATCTGCTAAATTTTATTTTGATCTCAACTTTGTATAAAAGCTTTGCTTAAAATAGATGCGTTCGTGCTATTTTTAAAATCAAAAATATTGAAAATAGTGTATTAGTGGAGACTATTCCTTCAACAACCGTGGTTTATATATGGGCACTTAAATACCCGAAATAATATGCTGTATAAGATAGCGGAATTTTGACAGCGGAAAATAAGAGATTGCGCTACTCTCCGCAAGTGGCAGCACTATCACTAAAGAGAAATAATTTTGTTATGTAATTACCAGCGGAAATTTTTCATTCATTATGTACCACTTTTTTCACTAAATAAAATATCCCAGCGGAAAGAAATATTAAAAGTGAACCTTAAAATGGCAAATTAATTGATCTCCGAAGTAAAGAAACTCGGTATATGAAATCATGAAATTTAACAACAATCCGTCTATCCGCCATATTCTTCCAATAGTAACCAATACTTTCGGTTATTTTTCTAGTAGCCTAGGTCATACTGAGACTATATGGAAAATTTGGGGAAAATTCAGAGACCAGAATTTTCACTAGAATTTTTTGATTTTCGGCGGCCAAATAAGAGATCTTCAGTTTTTGACCAATAACTCAAAAAACTTCCACTAGTAACCAATACTTTCGGTTGTTTTTCTAGTAGCTTAGGTCATACTGAGACTATATGGAAAATTTGGGGAAAATTTAGAGACCAGAATTTTCACTAGAATTTTTTGATTTTCTGCGGCCATATGTTATTTTCAGTTTTTGACCAATAACTCAAAAAACTTCCACTAGTAACCAATACTTTCGGTTGTTTTTCTAGTAGCCTAGGTCATACTGAGACTATTTGGAAAATTTGGGGAAAATTCAGAGACCAAAATTTTCACTAGAATTTTTTGATTTTCGGCGGTCAAATAAGAGACTTTCAGTTTTTGACCAATAACTCAAAAAACTTCCACTAGTAACCAATACTTTCGGTTGTTTTTCTAGTAGCCTAGGTCATACTGAGACTATTTGGAAAATTTGGGGAAAATTCAGAGACCAGAATTTTCACTAGAATTTTTTGATTTTCTGCGGTCAAATAAGAGACTTTCAGTTTTTGACCAATAACTCAAAAAACTTCCACTAGTAACCAATACTTTCGGTTGTTTTTCTAGTAGCCTAGGTCATACTGAGACTATATGGAAAATTTGAGGGAAATTCAGAGACCAGAATTTTCACTAGAATTTTTTGATTTTCTGCGGCCAAATAAGAGATTTTCAGTTTTTGACCAATAACTCAAAAAACTTCCACTAGTAACCAATACTTTCGGTTGTTTTTCTAGTAACCTAGGTCATACTGAGACGATATGGAAAATTTGGGGAAAATTCAGAGACCAGAATTTTCACTAGAATTTTTTGATTTTCTGCGGCCATATGTTATTTTCAGTTTTTGACCAATAACTCAAAAAACTTCCACTAGTAACCAATACTTTCGGTTGTTTTTCTAGTAGCTTAGGTCATACTGAGACTATATGGAAAATTTGGGGAAAATTCAGAGACCAGAATTTTCACTAGAATTTTTTGATTTTCTGCGGCCAAATAAGAGATTTTCAGTTTTTGACCAATATCTCAAAAAACTTCCACTAGTAACCAATACTTTCGGTTGTTTTTCTAGTAGCTTAGGTCATACTGAGACTATATGGAAAATTTGGGGAAAATTTATAGATTAATTGATTAATAGATTAATAATTGGTTTAAATCATATCTTGCAAATCGTAATCATGTTGTTAAGGTGAATGAAACTATGAGCTGTCCTTATGTTTTAAACATTGGTGTTCCTCAAAGTTCCGTCTTGGGACCCCTTTTATTTTTGATTTACATAAACTCAATTTTTAGTACAAATTTGGCAGGCACGATTGTTGCCTTTGCAGACGATATGAGCTTATATTATCGTGAGTCCTCACAAACTGATGTTCGCCGTAAAATTGCAGCGGACCTTTTAGTTTTAAGGAAATGGTTTGACCAGCATTTCTTAATTTTAAGTGACAAAACTAAGATTATGCGTTTTAGTTTGTGTAGCAGTATTTTACATTCACCGTTAACGTATCATTCCAGTTTTTGTAATACCGTTAATTGCTCCAGCTTGTGCATTTCCATTGAAGCTGTTGAGAGTTTCAAGTATCTTGGAATTATTGTTGATTGTAATCTGAGTTGGAAGCATCATGTCGATAAATTAAAAAAGTCTCTCAGCAATGCATTACGAACCTTATATCTATTAAGACCTGTAGCTCCTAAATCGGTATTGCTAAAATTCTACTATGCCTGCATTAATTCTAGGCTCGAATATGCTTTATCGTGTTGGGGTGGTTGCTATCATTCAACTTTTAAAATTCTCATTACTGTTCAGAAATATGCTATTCGAAACATGTGTTTTAAGTCTTCACGGGTTTCTGCATGGCCATTATTTTTGAGTTTTAAAGTTTTACCATTACAACATTTATATGTTTATAAGGTTTTACGTTTATTTTATTTGCGAAGTGGGCACCGATCATTGAGATCAAATGTGCGATACAACATTAGGAACAATGATCATAGTTCTTATTTGTTGTTGCACATTTTTTTAGTGAACATTTTAGAAAATATTTCCTGGTAACTGCTCCTTCCTTATTTAACCAACTACCACTTATCATACGGCAACAAATAAATTCAAAATCATTCCTCCAATTACTTAAAATTTGGCTTTTTGAACACCCTAATATCGATTTCCTTTATAGAGTTTTTGTCTGATGCAGTTTAATTTTAGTTTCAATTGTTTATCTTTTTGATATTTTTATTTTTTATATTTTTATTGTTAAATTTTTATTTGTAATATTCATAACTTTTTTTCATAATTTTTCTTGTTAAATGGTAGATCAATACTGCCGTTAAATCGGTGATGATTACCCTACTCATTTATTTTCTTTTCTATATTATTATTATTATATGTGACAAAAAATCGTATTGAAAATAAATGATAAGCCTGCGTGGTTTGAATAAAAATAAAAATAAAAAAAGTATGAGTTTTACAAATATATTTGAGATGTCCTAAATCTATTTTCACCACTTTTCAGCAAATGTTAATTTTCTTTAAAACGGTATGATTTAGCAAAATATTTAAATTAGTTTCAAATAAAGAAATGATTAAACTAACGAAAAAATGAACATTGACTTGAAATTGTATCTTTAAACCAAGTTAATTTTCTTTTAAAGTTTAAAATTTGATGTCCAATAGTAACCAATACAATTGGTAACAACAATTTTACAAAAAATTCTATTGAAAATTCTGGTCTCTGAATTTGCCCCAAATTTTCCATATAGTCTCAGTATGACCTAAGCTACTAGAAAAAAAACCGAAAGTATTGGTTACTAGTGGAAGTTTTTTGAGATATTGGTAAAAACTGAAAATCTCTTATTTGGCCGCAGAAAATCAAAAAATTCTAGTAAAAATTCTGGTCTCTGAATTTTCCCCAAATTTTCCATATAGTCTCAATATGACCTAAGCTACTAGAAAAACAACCGAAAGTATTGGTTACTAGTGGAAGTTTTTTGAGTTATTGGTAAAAACTGAAAATCTCTTATTTGGCCGCAGAAAATCAAAAAATTCTAGTAAAAATTCTGGTCTCTGAATTTTCCCCAAATTTTCCATATAGTCTCAATATGACCTAAGCTACTAGAAAAACAACCGAAAGTATTGTTTACTAGTGGAAGTTTTTTGAGTTATTGGTCAAAAACTGAAAATAACATATGGCCGCAGAAAATCAAAAAGTTCTAGTGAAAATTCTGGTCTCTGAATTTTCCCCAAATTTTCCATATAGTCTCAGTATGAACTAGGCTACTAGAAAAACAACCGAAAGTATTGGTTACTAGTGGAAGTTTTTTGAGATATTGGCGAAAACTGAAAATCTCTTATTTGGCCGCAGAAAATCAAAAAATTCTAGTGAAAATTCTGGTCTCTGAATTTTCCCCAAATTTTCCATAAAGTCTCAGTATGACCTAAGCTACTAGAAGAAAACCCGAAAGTATTGGTTACTAGTGGAAGTTTTTTGAATTATTGGTCAAAAACTGAAAATAACATATGGCCGCAGAAAATCAAAAAATTCTAGTGAAAATTCTGGTCTCTGAATTTTCCCCAAATTTTCCATATAGTCTCAGTATGACCTAAGCTACTAGAAAAACAACCGAAAGTATTGGTTACTAGTGGAAGTTTTTTGAGTTATTGGTCAAAAACTGAAAATAACATATGGCCGCAGAAAATCAAAAAATTCTATTGAAAATTCTGGTCTCTGAATTTTCCCCAAATTTTCCATATAGTCTCAGTATGACCTAAGCTACTAGAAAAACAACCGAAAGTATTGGTTACTAGCGGAAGTTTTTTGAGTTATTGGTCAAAAACTGAAAATAACATATGGCCGCAGAAAATCAAAAAGTTCTAGTGAAAATTCTGGTCTCTGAATTTTCCCCAAATTTTCCATATAGTCTCAGTATGACCTAAGCTACTAGAAAAACAACCGAAAGTATTGGTTACTAGTGGAAGTTTTTTGAGTTATTGGTCAAAAACTGAAAATAACATATGGCCGCAGAAAATCAAAAAATTCTAGTGAAAATTCTGGTCTCTGAATTTTCCCCAAATTTTCCATATCGTCTCAGTATGACCTAGGTTACTAGAAAAACAACCGAAAGTATTGGTTACTAGTGGAAGTTTTTTGAGTTATTGGTCAAAAACTGAAAATCTCTTATTTGGCCGCAGAAAATCAAAAAATTCTAGTGAAAATTCTGGTCTCTGAATTTCCCTCAAATTTTCCATATAGTCTCAGTATGACCTAGGCTACTAGAGAAACAACCGAAAGTATTGGTTACTAGTGGAAGTTTTTTGAGTTATTGGTCAAAAACTGAAAGTCTCTTATTTGACCGCCGAAAATCAAAAAATTCTAGTGAAAATTCTGGTCTCTGAATTTTCCCCAAATTTTCCAAATAGTCTCAGTATGACCTAAGCTACTAGAAAAAAAACCGAAAGTATTGGTTACTAGTGGAAGTTTTTTGAGATATTGGTCAAAAACTGAAAATCTCTTATTTGGCCGCAGAAAATCAAAAAATTCTACTGAAAATTCTGGTCAATGAATTTTCCCCAAATTTTCCAGTCTCAGTATGACCTAAGCTACTAGAAAAACAACCGAAAGTATTGGTTACTAGTGGAAGTTTATTGAGATATTGGTCAAAAACTGAAAATCTCTTATTTGGCCGCAGAAAATCAAAAAGTTCTAGTGAAAATTCTGGTCTCTGAATTTTCCCCAAATTTTCCATATAGTCTCAGTATGAACTAGGCTACTAGAAAAACAACCGAAAGTATTGGTTACTAGTGGAAGTTTTTTGAGTTATTGGTCAAAAACTGAAAATAACATATGGCCGCAGAAAATCAAAAAGTTCTAGTGAAAATTCTGGTCTCTGAATTTTCCCCAAATTTTCCATATAGTCTCAGTATGAACTAGGCTACTAGAAAAACAACCGAAAGTATTGGTTACTAGTGGAAGTTTTTTGAGATATTGGCGAAAACTGAAAATCTCTTATTTGGCCGCAGAAAATCAAAAAATTCTAGTGAAAATTCTGGTCTCTGAATTTTCCCCAAATTTTCCATAAAGTCTCAGTATGACCTAAGCTACTAGAAGAAAACCCGAAAGTATTGGTTACTAGTGGAAGTTTTTTGAATTATTGGTCAAAAACTGAAAATAACATATGGCCGCAGAAAATCAAAAAATTCTAGTGAAAATTCTGGTCTCTGAATTTTCCCCAAATTTTCCATATAGTCTCAGTATGACCTAAGCTACTAGAAAAACAACCGAAAGTATTGGTTACTAGTGGAAGTTTTTTGAGTTATTGGTCAAAAACTGAAAATAACATATGGCCGCAGAAAATCAAAAAATTCTATTGAAAATTCTGGTCTCTGAATTTTCCCCAAATTTTCCATATAGCCTCAGTATGACCTAAGCTACTAGAAAAACAACCGAAAGTATTGGTTACTAGCGGAAGTTTTTTGAGTTATTGGTCAAAAACTGAAAATAACATATGGCCGCAGAAAATCAAAAAGTTCTAGTGAAAATTCTGGTCTCTGAATTTTCCCCAAATTTTCCATATAGTCTCAGTATGACCTAAGCTACTAGAAAAACAACCGAAAGTATTGGTTACTAGTGGAAGTTTTTTGAGTTATTGGTCAAAAACTGAAAATAACATATGGCCGCAGAAAATCAAAAAATTCTAGTGAAAATTCTGGTCTCTGAATTTTCCCCAAATTTTCCATATCGTCTCAGTATGACCTAGGTTACTAGAAAAACAACCGAAAGTATTGGTTACTAGTGGAAGTTTTTTGAGTTATTGGTCAAAAACTGAAAATCTCTTATTTGGCCGCAGAAAATCAAAAAATTCTAGTGAAAATTCTGGTCTCTGAATTTCCCTCAAATTTTCCATATAGTCTCAGTATGACCTAGGCTACTAGAAAAACAACCGAAAGTATTGGTTACTAGTGGAAGTTTTTTGAGTTATTGGTCAAAAACTGAAAGTCTCTTATTTGACCGCCGAAAATCAAAAAATTCTAGTGAAAATTCTGGTCTCTGAATTTTCCCCAAATTTTCCAAATAGTCTCAGTATGACCTAAGCTACTAGAAAAAAAACCGAAAGTATTGGTTACTAGTGGAAGTTTTTTGAGATATTGGTCAAAAACTGAAAATCTCTTATTTGGCCGCAGAAAATCAAAAAATTCTATTGAAAATTCTGGTCTCTGAATTTTCCCCAAATTTTCCATATAGTCTCAGTATGACCTAAGCTACTAGAAAAACAACCGAAAGTATTGGTTACTAGCGGAAGTTTTTTGAGTTATTGGTCAAAAACTGAAAATAACATATGGCCGCAGAAAATCAAAAAGTTCTAGTGAAAATTCTAGTCTCTGAATTTTCCCCAAATTTTCCATATAGTCTCAGTATGACCTAAGCTACTAGAAAAACAACCGAAAGTATTGGTTACTAGTGGAAGTTTTTTGAGTTATTGGTCAAAAACTGAAAATAACATATGGCCGCAGAAAATCAAAAAATTCTAGTGAAAATTCTGGTCTCTGAATTTTCCCCAAATTTTCCATATCGTCTCAGTATGACCTAGGTTACTAGAAAAACAACCGAAAGTATTGGTTACTAGTGGAAGTTTTTTGAGTTATTGGTCAAAAACTGAAAATCTCTTATTTGGCCGCAGAAAATCAAAAAATTCTAGTGAAAATTCTGGTCTCTGAATTTCCCTCAAATTTTCCATATAGTCTCAGTATGACCTAGGCTACTAGAAAAACAACCGAAAGTATTGGTTACTAGTGGAAGTTTTTTGAGTTATTGGTCAAAAACTGAAAGTCTCTTATTTGACCGCCGAAAATCAAAAAATTCTAGTGAAAATTCTGGTCTCTGAATTTTCCCCAAATTTTCCAAATAGTCTCAGTATGACCTAAGCTACTAGAAAAAAAACCGAAAGTATTGGTTACTAGTGGAAGTTTTTTGAGATATTGGTCAAAAACTGAAAATCTCTTATTTGGCCGCAGAAAATCAAAAAATTCTACTGAAAATTCTGGTCAATGAATTTTCCCCAAATTTTCCAGTCTCAGTATGACCTAAGCTACTAGAAAAACAACCGAAAGTATTGGTTACTAGTGGAAGTTTATTGAGATATTGGTCAAAAACTGAAAATCTCTTATTTGGCCGCAGAAAATCAAAAAGTTCTAGTGAAAATTCTGGTCTCTGAATTTTCCCCAAATTTTCCATATAGTCTCAGTATGACCTAGGCTACTAGAAAAACAACCGAAAGTATTGGTTACTAGTGGAAGTTTTTTGAGTTATTGGTCAAAAACTGAAAATAACATATGGCCGCAGAAAATCAAAAAGTTCTAGTGAAAATTCTGGTCTCTGAATTTTCCCCAAATTTTCCATATAGTCTCAGTATGAACTAGGCTACTAGAAAAACAACCGAAAGTATTGGTTACTAGTGGAAGTTTTTTGAGATATTGGCGAAAACTAAAAATCTCTTATTTGGCCGCAGAAAATCAAAAAATTCTACTGAAAATTCTGGTCTCTGAATTTTCCCCAAATTTTCCAGTCTCAGTATGACCTAAGCTACTAGAAAAACAACCGAAAGTATTGGTTACTAGTGGAAGTTTATTGAGATATTGGTCAAAAACTGAAAATCTCTTATTTGGCCGCAGAAAATCAAAAAGTTCTAGTGAAAATTCTGGTCTCTGAATTTTCCCCAAATTTTCCATATAGTCTCAGTATGACCTAGGCTACTAGAAAAGAAACCTAAAGTATTGGTTACTAGTGGAAGTTTTTTGAGATATTGGCGAAAACTGAAAATCTCTTATTTGACCGCAGAAAATCAAAAAATTCTAGTGAAAATTCTGGTCTCTGAATTTTCCCCAAATTTTCCATAAAGTCTCAGTATGACCTAAGCTACTAGAAAAAAACCCGAAAGTGTTGGTTACTAGTGGAAGTTTTTTGAGTTATTGGTCAAAAACTGAAAATCTCTTATTTGGCCGCAGAAAATCAAAAAATTCTAGTGAAAATTCTGGTCTTTGAATTTTCCCCAAATTTTCCATATAGTCTCAGTATGACCTAGGCTACTAGAAAAACAACCGAAAGTATTGGTTACTAGTGGAAGTTTTTTGAGATATTGGCGAAAACTGAAAATCTCTTATTTGGCCGCAGAAAATCAAAAAATTCTAGTGAAAATTCTGGTCTCTGAATTTTCCCCAAATTTTCCATAAAGTCTCAGTATGACCTAAGCTACTAGAAGAAAACCCGAAAGTATTGGTTACTAGTGGAAATTTTTTGAATTATTGGTCAAAAACTGAAAATAACATATGGCCGCAGAAAATCAAAAAGTTCTAGTGAAAATTCTGGTCTCTGAATTTTCCCCAAATTTTCCATATAGTCTCAGTATGAACTAGGCTACTAGAAAAACAACCGAAAGTATTGGTTACTAGTGGAAGTTTTTTGAGATATTGGCGAAAACTGAAAATCTCTTATTTGGCCGCAGAAAATCAAAAAATTCTAGTGAAAATTCTGGTCTCTGAATTTTCCCCAAATTTTCCATAAAGTCTCAGTATGACCTAAGCTACTAGAAGAAAACCCGAAAGTATTGGTTACTAGTGGAAGTTTTTTGAATTATTGGTCAAAAACTGAAAATAACATATGGCCGCAGAAAATCAAAAAATTCTAGTGAAAATTCTGGTCTCTGAATTTTCCCCAAATTTTCCATATAGTCTCAGTATGACCTAAGCTACTAGAAAAACAACCGAAAGTATTGGTTACTAGTAGAAGTTTTTTGAGTTATTGGTCAAAAACTGAAAATAACATATGGCCGCAGAAAATCAAAAAATTCTATTGAAAATTCTGGTCTCTGAATTTTCCCCAAATTTTCCATATAGTCTCAATATGACCTAAGCTACTAGAAAAACAACCGAAAGTATTGGTTACTAGTGGAAGTTTTTTGAGTTATTGGTCAAAAACTGAAAATAACATATGGCCGCAGAAAATCAAAAAGTTCTAGTGAAAATTCTGGTCTCTGAATTTTCCCCAAATTTTCCATATAGTCTCAGTATGAACTAGGCTACTAGAAAAACAACCGAAAGTATTGGTTACTAGTGGAAGTTTTTTGAGATATTGGCGAAAACTGAAAATCTCTTATTTGGCCGCAGAAAATCAAAAAATTCTAGTGAAAATTCTGGTCTCTGAATTTTCCCCAAATTTTCCATATAGTCTCAGTATGACCTAAGCTACTAGAAAAACAACCGAAAGTATTGGTTACTAGTGGAAGTTTTTTGAGTTATTGGTCAAAAACTGAAAATAACATATGGCCGCAGAAAATCAAAAAATTCTATTGAAAATTCTGGTCTCTGAATTTTCCCCAAATTTTCCATATAGTCTCAGTATGACCTAAGCTACTAGAAAAACAACCGAAAGTATTGGTTACTAGCGGAAGTTTTTTGAGTTATTGGTCAAAAACTGAAAATAACATATGGCCGCAGAAAATCAAAAAGTTCTAGTGAAAATTCTAGTCTCTGAATTTTCCCCAAATTTTCCATATAGTCTCAGTATGACCTAAGCTACTAGAAAAACAACCGAAAGTATTGGTTACTAGTGGAAGTTTTTTGAGTTATTGGTCAAAAACTGAAAATAACATATGGCCGCAGAAAATCAAAAAATTCTAGTGAAAATTCTGGTCTCTGAATTTTCCCCAAATTTTCCATATAGTCTCAATATGACCTAAGCTACTAGAAAAACAACCGAAAGTATTGGTTACTAGTGGAAGTTTTTTGAGTTATTGGTCAAAAACTGAAAATCTCTTATTTGGCCGCAGAAAATCAAAAAATTCTAGTGAAAATTCTGGTCTCTGAATTTCCCTCAAATTTTCCATATAGTCTCAATATGACCTAAGCTACTAGAAAAACAACCGAAAGTATTGGTTACTAGTGGAAGTTTTTTGAGTTATTGGTAAAAACTGAAAATCTCTTATTTGGCCGCAGAAAATCAAAAAATTCTAGTAAAAATTCTGGTCTCTGAATTTTCCCCAAATTTTCCATATAGTCTCAATATGACCTAAGCTACTAGAAAAACAACCGAAAGTATTGGTTACTAGTGGAAGTTTTTTGAGTTATTGGTCAAAAACTGAAAATAACATATGGCCGCAGAAAATCAAAAAGTTCTAGTGAAAATTCTGGTCTCTGAATTTTCCCCAAATTTTCCATATAGTCTCAGTATGAACTAGGCTACTAGAAAAACAACCGAAAGTATTGGTTACTAGTGGAAGTTTTTTGAGATATTGGCGAAAACTGAAAATCTCTTATTTGGCCGCAGAAAATCAAAAAATTCTAGTGAAAATTCTGGTCTCTGAATTTTCCCCAAATTTTCCATAAAGTCTCAGTATGACCTAAGCTACTAGAAGAAAACCCGAAAGTATTGGTTACTAGTGGAAGTTTTTTGAATTATTGGTCAAAAACTGAAAATAACATATGGCCGCAGAAAATCAAAAAATTCTAGTGAAAATTCTGGTCTCTGAATTTTCCCCAAATTTTCCATATAGTCTCAGTATGACCTAAGCTACTAGAAAAACAACCGAAAGTATTGGTTACTAGTGGAAGTTTTTTGAGTTATTGGTCAAAAACTGAAAATAACATATGGCCGCAGAAAATCAAAAAATTCTATTGAAAATTCTGGTCTCTGAATTTTCCCCAAATTTTCCATATAGTCTCAGTATGACCTAAGCTACTAGAAAAACAACCGAAAGTATTGGTTACTAGCGGAAGTTTTTTGAGTTATTGGTCAAAAACTGAAAATAACATATGGCCGCAGAAAATCAAAAAGTTCTAGTGAAAATTCTAGTCTCTGAATTTTCCCCAAATTTTCCATATAGTCTCAGTATGACCTAAGCTACTAGAAAAACAACCGAAAGTATTGGTTACTAGTGGAAGTTTTTTGAGTTATTGGTCAAAAACTGAAAATAACATATGGCCGCAGAAAATCAAAAAATTCTAGTGAAAATTCTGGTCTCTGAATTTTCCCCAAATTTTCCATATCGTCTCAGTATGACCTAGGTTACTAGAAAAACAACCGAAAGTATTGGTTACTAGTGGAAGTTTTTTGAGTTATTGGTCAAAAACTGAAAATCTCTTATTTGGCCGCAGAAAATCAAAAAATTCTAGTGAAAATTCTGGTCTCTGAATTTCCCTCAAATTTTCCATATAGTCTCAGTATGACCTAGGCTACTAGAAAAACAACCGAAAGTATTGGTTACTAGTGGAAGGTTTTTGAGTTATTGGTCAAAAACTGAAAGTCTCTTATTTGACCGCCGAAAATCAAAAAATTCTAGTGAAAATTCTGGTCTCTGAATTTTCCCCAAATTTTCCAAATAGTCTCAGTATGACCTAAGCTACTAGAAAAAAAACCGAAAGTATTGGTTACTAGTGGAAGTTTTTTGAGATATTGGTCAAAAACTGAAAATCTCTTATTTGGCCGCAGAAAATCAAAAAATTCTACTGAAAATTCTGGTCAATGAATTTTCCCCAAATTTTCCAGTCTCAGTATGACCTAAGCTACTAGAAAAACAACCGAAAGTATTGGTTACTAGTGGAAGTTTATTGAGATATTGGTCAAAAACTGAAAATCTCTTATTTGGCCGCAGAAAATCAAAAAGTTCTAGTGAAAATTCTGGTCTCTGAATTTTCCCCAAATTTTCCATATAGTCTCAGTATGAACTAGGCTACTAGAAAAACAACCGAAAGTATTGGTTACTAGTGGAAGTTTTTTGAGTTATTGGTCAAAAACTGAAAATAACATATGGCCGCAGAAAATCAAAAAGTTCTAGTGAAAATTCTGGTCTCTGAATTTTCCCCAAATTTTCCATATAGTCTCAGTATGAACTAGGCTACTAGAAAAACAACCGAAAGTATTGGTTACTAGTGGAAGTTTTTTGAGATATTGGCGAAAACTGAAAATCTCTTATTTGGCCGCAGAAAATCAAAAAATTCTAGTGAAAATTCTGGTCTCTGAATTTTCCCCAAATTTTCCATAAAGTCTCAGTATGACCTAAGCTACTAGAAGAAAACCCGAAAGTATTGGTTACTAGTGGAAGTTTTTTGAATTATTGGTCAAAAACTGAAAATAACATATGGCCGCAGAAAATCAAAAAATTCTAGTGAAAATTCTGGTCTCTGAATTTTCCCCAAATTTTCCATATAGTCTCAGTATGACCTAAGCTACTAGAAAAACAACCGAAAGTATTGGTTACTAGTGGAAGTTTTTTGAGTTATTGGTCAAAAACTGAAAATAACATATGGCCGCAGAAAATCAAAAAATTCTATTGAAAATTCTGGTCAATGAATTTTCCCCAAATTTTCCATATAGCCTCAGTATGACCTAAGCTACTAGAAAAACAACCGAAAGTATTGGTTACTAGCGGAAGTTTTTTGAGTTATTGGTCAAAAACTGAAAATAACATATGGCCGCAGAAAATCAAAAAGTTCTAGTGAAAATTCTGGTCTCTGAATTTTCCCCAAATTTTCCATATAGTCTCAGTATGACCTAAGCTACTAGAAAAACAACCGAAAGTATTGGTTACTAGTGGAAGTTTTTTGAGTTATTGGTCAAAAACTGAAAATAACATATGGCCGCAGAAAATCAAAAAATTCTAGTGAAAATTCTGGTCTCTGAATTTTCCCCAAATTTTCCA
The DNA here is from genome assembly GCA_947310385.1 of Nephrotoma appendiculata. NCBI lineage: Eukaryota > Metazoa > Arthropoda > Insecta > Diptera > Tipulidae > Nephrotoma > Nephrotoma appendiculata. The sequence continues at coordinate 212,856,981 of OX371225.1, read as the reverse complement.
TATCGTCTCAGTATGACCTAGGTTACTAGAAAAACAACCGAAAGTATTGGTTACTAGTGGAAGTTTTTTGAGTTATTGGTCAAAAACTGAAAATCTCTTATTTGGCCGCAGAAAATCAAAAAATTCTAGTGAAAATTCTGGTCTCTGAATTTCCCTCAAATTTTCCATATAGTCTCAGTATGACCTAGGCTACTAGAAAAACAACCGAAAGTATTGGTTACTAGTGGAAGTTTTTTGAGTTATTGGTCAAAAACTGAAAGTCTCTTATTTGACCGCCGAAAATCAAAAAATTCTAGTGAAAATTCTGGTCTCTCCCCCAAATTTTCCAAATAGTCTCAGTATGACCTAAGCTACTAGAAAAAAAACCGAAAGTATTGGTTACTAGTGGAAGTTTTTTGAGATATTGGTCAAAAACTGAAAATCTCTTATTTGGCCGCAGAAAATCAAAAAATTCTATTGAAAATTCTGGTCTCTGAATTTTCCCCAAATTTTCCATATAGTCTCAGTATGACCTAAGCTACTAGAAAAACAACCGAAAGTATTGGTTACTAGCGGAAGTTTTTTGAGTTATTGGTCAAAAACTGAAAATAACATATGGCCGCAGAAAATCAAAAAATTCTAGTGAAAATTCTGGTCTCTGAATTTTCCCCAAATTTTCCATATCGTCTCAGTATGACCTAGGTTACTAGAAAAACAACCGAAAGTATTGGTTACTAGTGGAAGTTTTTTGAGTTATTGGTCAAAAACTGAAAATCTCTTATTTGGCCGCAGAAAATCAAAAAATTCTAGTGAAAATTCTGGTCTCTGAATTTCCCTCAAATTTTCCATATAGTCTCAGTATGACCTAGGCTACTAGAAAAAAAACCGAAAGTATTGGTTACTAGTGGAAGTTTTTTGAGTTATTGGTCAAAAACTGAAAGTCTCTTATTTGACCGCCGTAAATCAAAAAATTCTAGTGAAAATTCTGGTCTCTGAATTTTCCCCAAATTTTCCAAATAGTCTCAGTATGACCTAAGCTACTAGAAAAAAAACCGAAAGTATTGGTTACTAGTGGAAGTTTTTTGAGATATTGGTCAAAAACTGAAAATCTCTTATTTGGCCGCAGAAAATCAAAAAATTCTACTGAAAATTCTGGTCAATGAATTTTCCCCAAATTTTCCAGTCTCAGTATGACCTAAGCTACTAGAAAAACAACCGAAAGTATTGGTTACTAGTGGAAGTTTATTGAGATATTGGTCAAAAACTGAAAATCTCTTATTTGGCCGCAGAAAATCAAAAAGTTCTAGTGAAAATTCTGGTCTCTGAATTTTCCCCAAATTTTCCATATAGTCTCAGTATGAACTAGGCTACTAGAAAAACAACCGAAAGTATTGGTTACTAGTGGAAGTTTTTTGAGTTATTGGTCAAAAACTGAAAATAACATATGGCCGCAGAAAATCAAAAAGTTCTAGTGAAAATTCTGGTCTCTGAATTTTCCCCAAATTTTCCATATAGTCTCAGTATGAACTAGGCTACTAGAAAAACAACCGAAAGTATTGGTTACTAGTGGAAGTTTTTTGAGATATTGGCGAAAACTAAAAATCTCTTATTTGGCCGCAGAAAATCAAAAAATTCTACTGAAAATTCTGGTCTCTGAATTTTCCCCAAATTTTCCAGTCTCAGTATGACCTAAGCTACTAGAAAAACAACCGAAAGTATTGGTTACTAGTGGAAGTTTATTGAGATATTGGTCAAAAACTGAAAATCTCTTATTTGGCCGCAGAAAATCAAAAAGTTCTAGTGAAAATTCTGGTCTCTGAATTTTCCCCAAATTTTCCATATAGTCTCAGTATGACCTAGGCTACTAGAAAAGAAACCTAAAGTATTGGTTACTAGTGGAAGTTTTTTGAGATATTGGCGAAAACTGAAAATCTCTTATTTGACCGCAGAAAATCAAAAAATTCTAGTGAAAATTCTGGTCTCTGAATTTTCCCCAAATTTTCCATAAAGTCTCAGTATGACCTAAGCTACTAGAAAAAAACCCGAAAGTGTTGGTTACTAGTGGAAGTTTTTTGAGTTATTGGTCAAAAACTGAAAATAACATATGGCCGCAGAAAATCAAAAAATTCTAGTGAAAATTCTGGTCTCTGAATTTTCCCCAAATATTCCATATAGTCTCAGTATGACCTAGGCTACTAGAAAAGAAACCGAAAGTATTGGTTACTAGTGGAAGTTTTTTGAGATATTGGCGAAAACTGAAAATCTCTTATTTGACCGCAGAAAATCAAAAAATTCTAGTGAAAATTCTGGTCTCTGAATTTTCTCCAAATTTTCCATAAAGTCTCAATATGACCTAAGCTACTAGAAAAACAACCGAAAGTATTGGTTACTAGTGGAAGTTTTTTGAGTTATTGGTCAAAAACTGAAAATAACATATGGCCGCAGAAAATCAAAAAGTTCTAGTGAAAATTCTGGTCTCTGAATTTTCCCCAAATTTTCCATATAGTCTCAGTATGAACTAGGCTACTAGAAAAACAACCGAAAGTATTGATTACTAGTGGAAGTTTTTTGAGATATTGGCGAAAACTGAAAATCTCTTATTTGGCCGCAGAAAATCAAAAAATTCTAGTGAAAATTCTGGTCTCTGAATTTTCCCCAAATTTTCCATAAAGTCTCAGTATGACCTAAGCTACTAGAAGAAAACCCGAAAGTATTGGTTACTAGTGGAAGTTTTTTGAATTATTGGTCAAAAACTGAAAATAACATATGGCCGCAGAAAATCAAAAAATTCTAGTGAAAATTCTGGTCTCTGAATTTTCCCCAAATTTTCCATATAGTCTCAGTATGACCTAAGCTACTAGAAAAACAACCGAAAGTATTGGTTACTAGTGGAAGTTTTTTGAGTTATTGGTCAAAAACTGAAAATAACATATGGCCGCAGAAAATCAAAAAATTCTATTGAAAATTCTGGTCTCTGAATTTTCCCCAAATTGTCCATATAGCCTCAGTATGACCTAAGCTACTAGAAAAACAACCGAAAGTATTGGTTACTAGCGGAAGTTTTTTGAGTTATTGGTCAAAAACTGAAAATAACATATGGCCGCAGAAAATCAAAAAGTTCTAGTGAAAATTCTGGTCTCTGAATTTTCCCCAAATTTTCCATATAGTCTCAGTATGACCTAAGCTACTAGAAAAACAACCGAAAGTATTGGTTACTAGTGGAAGTTTTTTGAGTTATTGGTCAAAAACTGAAAATAACATATGGCCGCAGAAAATCAAAAAATTCTAGTGAAAATTCTAGTCTCTGAATTTTCCCCAAATTTTCCATATCGTCTCAGTATGACCTAGGTTACTAGAAAAACAACCGAAAGTATTGGTTACTAGTGGAAGTTTTTTGAGTTATTGGTCAAAAACTGAAAATCTCTTATTTGGCCGCAGAAAATCAAAAAATTCTAGTGAAAATTCTGGTCTCTGAATTTCCCTCAAATTTTCCATATAGTCTCAGTATGACCTAGGCTACTAGAAAAACAACCGAAAGTATTGGTTACTAGTGGAAGTTTTTTGAGTTATTGGTCAAAAACTGAAAGTCTCTTATTTGACCGCCGAAAATCAAAAAATTCTAGTGAAAATTCTGGTCTCTGAATTTTCCCCAAATTTTCCAAATAGTCTCAGTATGACCTAAGCTACTAGAAAAAAAACCGAAAGTATTGGTTACTAGTGGAAGTTTTTTGAGATATTGGTCAAAAACTGAAAATCTCTTATTTGGCCGCAGAAAATCAAAAAATTCTACTGAAAATTCTGGTCAATGAATTTTCCCCAAATTTTCCAGTCTCAGTATGACCTAAGCTACTAGAAAAACAACCGAAAGTATTGGTTACTAGTGGAAGTTTATTGAGATATTGGTCAAAAACTGAAAATCTCTTATTTGGCCGCAGAAAATCAAAAAGTTCTAGTGAAAATTCTGGTCTCTGAATTTTCCCCAAATTTTCCATATAGTCTCAGTATGAACTAGGCTACTAGAAAAACAACCGAAAGTATTGGTTACTAGTGGAAGTTTTTTGAGATATTGGCGAAAACTGAAAATCTCTTATTTGGCCGCAGAAAATCAAAAAATTCTAGTGAAAATTCTGGTCTCTGAATTTTCCCCAAATTTTCTATAAAGTCTCAGTATGACCTAAGCTACTAGAAGAAAACCCGAAAGTATTGGTTACTAGTGGAAGTTTTTTGAATTATTGGTCAAAAACTGAAAATAACATATGGCCGCAGAAAATCAAAAAATTCTAGTGAAAATTCTGGTCTCTGAATTTTCCCCAAATTTTCCATATAGTCTCAGTATGACCTAAGCTACTAGAAAAACAACCGAAAGTATTGGTTACTAGTGGAAGTTTTTTGAGTTATTGGTCAAAAACTGAAAATAACATATGGCCGCAGAAAATCAAAAAATTCTATTGAAAATTCTGGTCTCTGAATTTTCCCCAAATTTTCCATATAGCCTCAGTATGACCTAAGCTACTAGAAAAACAACCGAAAGTATTGGTTACTAGCGGAAGTTTTTTGAGTTATTGGTCAAAAACTGAAAATAACATATGGCCGCAGAAAATCAAAAAGTTCTAGTGAAAATTCTGGTCTCTGAATTTTCCCCAAATTTTCCATATAGTCTCAGTATGACCTAAGCTACTAGAAAAACAACCGAAAGTATTGGTTACTAGTGGAAGTTTTTTGAGTTATTGGTCAAAAACTGAAAATAACATATGGCCCCAGAAAATCAAAAAATTCTAGTGAAAATTCTGGTCTCTGAATTTTCCCCAAATTTTCCATATCGTCTCAGTATGACCTAGGTTACTAGAAAAACAACCGAAAGTATTGGTTACTAGTGGAAGTTTTTTGAGTTATTGGTCAAAAACTGAAAATCTCTTATTTGGCCGCAGAAAATCAAAAAATTCTAGTGAAAATTCTGGTCTCTGAATTTCCCTCAAATTTTCCATATAGTCTCAGTATGACCTAGGCTACTAGAAAAACAACCGAAAGTATTGGTTACTAGTGGAAGTTTTTTGAGTTATTGGTCAAAAACTAAAAGTCTCTTATTTGACCGCCGAAAATCAAAAAATTCTAGTGAAAATTCTGGTCTCTGAATTTTCCCCAAATTTTCCAAATAGTCTCAGTATGACCTAAGCTACTAGAAAAAAAACCGAAAGTATTGGTTACTAGTGGAAGTTTTTTGAGATATTGGTCAAAAACTGAAAATCTCTTATTTGGCCGCAGAAAATCAAAAAATTCTACTGAAAATTCTGGTCAATGAATTTTCCCCAAATTTTCCAGTCTCAGTATGACCTAAGCTACTAGAAAAACAACCGAAAGTATTGGTTACTAGTGGAAGTTTATTGAGATATTGGTCAAAAACTGAAAATCTCTTATTTGGCCGCAGAAAATCAAAAAATTCTAGTAAAAATTCTGGTCTCTGAATTTTCCCCAAATTTTCCATATAGTCTCAATATGACCTAAGCTACTAGAAAAACAACCGAAAGTATTGGTTACTAGTGGAAGTTTTTTGAGTTATTGGTCAAAAACTGAAAATAACATATGGCCGCAGAAAATCAAAAAGTTCTAGTGAAAATTCTGGTCTCTGAATTTTCCCCAAATTTTCCATATAGTCTCAGTATGACCTAGGCTACTAGAAAAGAAACCGAAAGTATTGGTTACTAGTGGAAGTTTTTTGAGATATTGGCGAAAACTGAAAATCTCTTATTTGACCGCAGAAAATCAAAAAATTCTAGTGAAAATTCTGGTCTCTGAATTTTCCCCAAATTTTCCATAAAGTCTCAGTATGACCTAAGCTACTAGAAAAAAACCCGAAAGTGTTGGTTACTAGTGGAAGTTTTTTGAGTTATTGGTCAAAAACTGAAAATAACATATGGCCGCAGAAAATCAAAAAATTCTAGTGAAAATTCTGGTCTCTGAATTTTCCCCAAATTTTCCATATAGTCTCAGTATGACCTAGGCTACTAGAAAAATAACCGAAAGTATTGGTTACTATTGGAAGAAATGGCGGATAGACGGATTGTTGTTAAATTTCAAGATTTCATATACCGAGTTTCTTTACTTCGGAGATCAATTAATTTTGCCATTTTAAGGTTCACTTTTAATATTTTTTTCCGCTGGGATATTTTATTTAGTGAAAAAAGTGGTACATAAAGAATGAAAAATTTCCGCTGGTAACTACATAACAAAATTATTTCTCTTTAGTGATAGTGCTGCCACTTGCGGAGAGTAGCGCAATCTCTTATTTTCCGCTGTCAAAATTCCGCTATCTTATACAGCATATCCCTAATCCACATTTGCTGGCCCCTCTCGTAACAATTAGGAGTGCATTCTGCATAACATCCCTAATCGTATCCAGATATTTGCCTGAGACAGCTATCGCTACATCATCCGCATACGCTACAACCCCTATCCCCTCTCCCTCCAGTTCCAAGAGCAATCCATTCATCACAACACTCCAAAGAAAGGGGGACATTACACCTCCTTGCGGGGTTCCTGTAACCACCCGCCTTCTGATGGTGGCCTCCCCCAGTTTCGAGGTAATAATCCTGCTTACCAGCATCTGATTTATCAGCCTACATATGGGGTAGTCCACGTTCAAAAATAGCAATCCTTCCATGATCGCCTCCGTTTTAACATTATTAAAGGCACCCTCAATGTCGAGAAATGCTACCATACAGAACTCTTGCGAGTAAATTGACTTCTCAATCATGCGTACTAGATCGTGCAGAGCTGTGTCCACCGACTTTCCCTTACAGTACGCATGCTGCGACATTGCCCAGCTCCTGGGCTCAATTTTTGATCGAATACCTATATCTACCAACCTTTCCAAGGTTTTCAACAGAAAGGATGATAGAGTTATAGGCCTCAGATCCTTTGGATAGGCATGCGAGCTTTTTCCCGATTTCGGGATAAAGACCACTCTGACCTCCGTCCATTTTTTAGGAATATATACCAGTTTCAGACATCCCATGAAGATACCTTCCAGCCAGGGGAGGATGACTGCTGAGTTTCTCTGGATCTCTGCTGGTATAATCCGATCCGGGCCCGCCGATTTATAAGGTTTAAACCCGTTCAGCGCCCAACGGATTCGCTCCTTATCCGCGATGCCCTCCATCTCTATTGAAGGTGTTACTCGATTAGCTCCAGGCTCTGTCGAGTCTTCAAAGCTTCCCGGAAAATGGGTCTCGATGAGGAGCTCCAATGATTCCGCACTTGAAGTTGTCCATGACCCGTCTGGTCTAATTAAATAACTAGGACTGGTTGGGTTAGTAGCTAGAATTTTCCTAAGGCGAGAAGTCTCAGATACCTCTTCCATTCTACAACAGAAGAGTCTCCAATACCCCCTTTGTGCCTTCCTCAACTCTTTTTTGTACTTTCTGAGGTCCTCCTTATAGGAGTCCCAATCCCGAACCTCCCTTGTGTTCTTAGCTTTATTAAAAGCTCTCCTACACACACTCCGATAGGTTCCCAACTCTTTGGTCCACCATATCGGTTTCTGCCTACCCCTAGGATTTATTAGGGGCACGCAGTATTAAATGAAAGATTGCATGCCTTTGTGACAATATCAACCAAGCCATCTAATTCCTCTACTGTCGCCGTAAGTCCAAGAACCTCCAGCGGCAGTAGTTACTTCAACACCTCTCCATATTTGTTCCAGTTTGTCCTTCTGGGACTCCTGAAGGATTTCCGGGTAACAGGTTTAATGTCGAGGTTATAAATTAATATCGATGATCAGAGAATGAGTGCTCTTTCGCCACTCTCCACCCTCATATGAAAGATCATATGAAAGATCGTTTCTGACACAAAGGTGACATCTAAAACCTCCTGTCGATTTTTAACAATAAATGTCGGTTCTCGTCCAATATTGCAAACTAAAAGGTTGGTATTTAATAAATAATCAAAAAATAACTCACCCCTCTCGTTGATGTCTGTGCTTCCCCAGATTGTGTGATGCGCATTTACATCACATCCGAGTACAACACCTACCCTTCTTTGATCTGCTTCCCGGATCAGTTCCCCCAGGTTGTCCGGTGGAACCTCCTTCTCGCGATCCATATAGGCTGAGGCTAGCCATAGCTTCCCACAGCCAACCTCAGCGCTCACCGCTGTAACGTCTCCGCTACTAAATTGTGGAAGACGAAAAATATTCAAATTATTTTTCGCTAAAATACACGATTTGATCTTCTCAGAGTTGCTTGAGTATAGTAATTTATACCCTTTCATTCTGAGGCCACAGATCCTGTTATTATTTTCCTCATCTGACTTAGTCAGTCTGAGAACGAGAGCTGCCGAGGCAGCCTTCGTGTGATGTTGTTTTATTTGTACAATGCTAACCATTGTAGTCGACCTTACTCATCTCTTCCTGCACTCCCTGCATCAGGATAGTGACATCTACCTCTTTGTTCCGGACGCTGTCTTCCTCTCGTCGAGAGCCTGACAGGATGTCTGTCCCCATCAGACTCCAGAGAGGAGGAGGCTACCTCCCCTAACTATGCTCCCCAGAGCTGAAGCATTACTTTCCTGGTCGTCCTCAGCCCGCTTGACCGTCTCCTGCTGGGTCCGTTCGCCGTCACCCCCAGGCTGGTCTTTCGCATTTGCGTCGGTCTCGTCCTTTTTATATACTTTGAGAGTGAACGACCCGAACCCGAAGTTGATCACTCCCTTTAATTTTGCAAGGGAAGCCAGGGATTCTTTATTGATCAGCATGATTGCCAATCTAAAGCCTCCCTTAGCTTCCTCTCGCTTTATAATCCTCCAGTCTTCCGTTGGAAGATCGGGATTACTGGCCTGAATGATCTCGAGGATCTCTTCTATTTTATCCGGCTCGGTTGGCAGCCAAACACGTGCTCTCGGCCTGCTCGGGATTTCCTCCCTACAGACTGCCTCAAGCCTCGCGCCCGGCCACACCTCGCCTACTTCGGCAATTGCCCTTTTGTAAAGGTCGACCGATCTCCGATCTGAGCACGCAGTCATCCCGCATCTCTGCAGGACGGGGGGGATCCCGGATTTTCTCTCAGGATCCGCAGAAAAATGGAGTTTAGTGCGTTAAACACTACTCTCCATTTCTCTGACGTGATGCTCCCATCTACCTGACTTCTGTCAATGACGGCTAGCACCAGCACATGCTCCTTTAGGATCTTACTGAATAGCTTCAGTTTTTGACCTCTGCCTTTTAGACACACAAGGGCCCTTTCCAAGCTGTCACGGCCGACAGTTTTTTTAGCCCATGCCACAGATCCTCGTTGTTCTACTGTAAGCTGCCCCTCAGGGGCCGCAGCCAGTTTTTCTAAAATTCTATACGCCGACCGTCTCTCCCTGTATCGACGCTTAGACTGAGGGATCTCTCTCAATTCCCCTTTATTTCCTTTAGCGGTTCCGCTTCTACCTGGCTTCGATGCCAAAGTGTCGCTTAACCCTGATGATGAAGCCCCACCTTTACGGTTAGAGTTGCTAACTTCTTCCGGATTTGAATGGTGCCGGCCCCTTTAATTTTAATTTCTTTTGTTTCTTCCATGTTTCTCCCACGAGTATCGGAGAAATATCGGTCAACTTGCGCAGAGATCCGTGTACGCAAGCAAGGCTAAATACAACTGGAGGTCGCCAGGTATCCAGAGGGCTCCGTTCCCGACTGGGCTTTGTTAAATGGGCCCCCAGCCTAGCCGATCATCAGCACGGGTCGCGTAACACCTTAATCCAGCCCATTGGCTTACCGAGCACCCCACCCCCGCACCCTCACCCTCCTCCCACATTCACTCACTCATTCACCCATTCATATGGATATCCCAAACAAATGGGACCCACTTCATTCATGGGATTACCGTTTATAGGGTTCCCCACTCACTACTTCGAGGCCCGGGAGCACAAGGAGACTTGATGCTCAATTCACTGTGGTTATGGTCGATGGTTTTAAGGCGCCATCAGTTCGCCTTTCCCTACTGGGTATCCTATAGGCACTCAGAATTTGTGAACAGAGGTTAACCACTCCCCCGTTCTCTGAGACTCTCCTCCCAGCAGAGCTGCGGTTGGGGACGGCTTATTTAATTCACCGCTAACCTACCTATCGATAGGCCGCTCACTATCCACCACCTGTGACCCCCCCGATAGCTGCAGCTCGCCACGGAGATAATCAGAATCAGAACTAGCGATCCATAACAAACTGCTGCTATACAAACAAATCCTGAAACCTGTATGGACATATGGTAGCCAATTCTGGGGTTGTGCTAGGAAGACAAACATCAAAGTCATACAAACAGTTCAAAATAAAATCCTGCGATGTATTGTTAATGCATCGTGGTACATTCGAAACGACAACCTCCATTAATACCTAAACGTCAAGCTTGTCGCGGATGAAATTAAGCATCATGCAACAAAAAACCTACAACGTGTGCACCAGCATGAAAATCTGGGCATACGCTGTATGCTGACTACCACACCAACAAGAAGACTACAAAGAACCAAACCACTGGACTTATCGCGACCAGGAGGTAAAAATTATTTGTAGTTTCGTACATGTTGATGTTACCTACTTTACATATGGTAAATTGACATTAAGGAAAGCACATAACAATTTAGAAAAAAATATAACAATTGCGGACTCGTTTATTCACCTTTTCTGTTGTCATGAAGAGTTGTGTTTTACCTTTACCTAAGAAACGGTTTTTTTTTGCGCCTGAATAAAACCGGTTTTATGGGTAAAAGGGAAAGACACGAAGTTGGATACCGGTATCATGATTCATGATATCTTGTGTTGTCGCATAGATTGGCTATTTATGTGTCACGTGCTGTACACTTTTCAATGAAAAAAATTAAACGAAAACAGCAGATCGGTACTGTTTAAATTTTACTAAAAATATACACCGTTGCCTTTATAAAACAAACATGTTATTGTATATAGTGCAAACGTATACAGAATTTTGTAAATCATCTTCATTTAACCTGAAATTTATCGTATTGAATACTTGAAGAAATAAAATCCCCAAAAATGAATGATAGATTGATTGTAACGAATTCTCTACATCTCGTATTAAACTATAAATTGAAAAACCGCCCTATTTCCAGATATGGTAAATAAAAACATAGAAATACGCTTCTTTTAAAAACGTACATCTTCAAATCGTCTTGAAATATTCAGAGTTCTAATGAGTTTATGGTGTGTCTAAACCAAAACAGGTTTGCAAATCGCAATTTTTTGTATTCATTGTCTGGTTACCAATGGATCACAAGATATTTACTATATACACGTACACGATCGTAATTCTTTCCTGGTAATAAGTAAAGCTATAAGATTTTTACTTAATCAATATACAATATTCGAGAGCAAAAAATAAAATTTTAATAGTAGGTACATATAATAATAAAGCATAACCCAAAACAACGAATTAATCAAATTTCTAATCTTGTCTTGCCTAAATTTGGAATTGTATATGAATAAAAATATAGCAACTAACATTAATTACTTGTGTTATATTCAACATAACAGTAAAACTACTTGTTATAATCGAGATTACCCACGCAATTCTTTTAAGCAGGTACGACACGTAAAATATACAAGACAATCATTTATTATAATCCTTTTGACACAGAATTCTGACCCCATCTGGATTTCTCTAAATGTACAGTCGTATTTGATATGGCATCAAAATATGTATATGTATATAAAAATGTCATCTGATTGATAGATCGTAATCAATAATAATTAAAATAATTCTAAGAAATTATATTTTAGACAATTAAACTCAAACGTGATTAATAATGATGTTATGGTTCGAAATGATCATATATAGGGGACATACCTGCAAAAAAAACTTTTAAATGCTAAATGATTCCAAATTTTGGTTATGAACGTTCAAGGATAATGACATTGCCTCCATATGTTAAATTCAGCTCTTCCTTATGTATAAAAAAATATGCACAATTTTATTGGCACATTTTTAATTATCACAAAAGAAACTAAAACAAAATTAATTGCATTCGCTTGAATTTTTTTTTATTAAATACATAATAATAATGTAGGTATACATAAAAAGAATCAGAATAAAATTTAAAAATAAAAAAAAAAGAAATTCAAATAAAGCAATTTTAAATTTAAATAAGAAAATTTTCTAAACTATAATGAAGGTTAAATGTCCGATCAATAGGATTGGGATGGCAGAACCAACAGACATCCATCTCTTAAACTAAATGAAACTAAGACAATTCCAGGTAAACAAATCATATTTAAACAGGAAATCCAGGATCAGGATCGTTTTTTTGATCTTAAAATTCTAAATCATTGTCGATATCCGGTTGCTGCTCTTAATCGCCAGTTTCTGGTTCTTGCCAATCGAGGTTATGCTGTTTTTCGAACGTCGCACGATCATACACATCGCGTAATGGACCAGTGCCGACAAAAACCGATCTAAGATCATCCATGGCATATTTAAAAGTAACTCTTTCATCTATTGAAATCTGTACACGACCAGCTTCAATTCCACTATCATCCAGGTCTAACGTACTTAATAATTTGTCAATTATTTTCCCGCACCGGGGGCCATCAAAATCAATATAGCGACCGTGTTCTGGAAAACGATTATTTTTCAGTGACATAGGTAAGCCCAATAGTGTTTGACGCATAATATTGCGACTTTGCGCGTCGTAATATCTAACACCTCTAGTAGTTGGTGCTTGAAAGAAACGTAACAAGCTTTCTTCACTAACAAAGAGGTGACGCGTTACTATTGGGGCATTTGCGTATGGCATTTTAAGGTTTTGAATTTAAATATCGTCGATATAACTCGGGCCGTATTTCTCGATGTTGCTCACTGTTTTGTTCGATTGGAATGTGGTGATACGGCAACAATATGACTGGATCTACAGTTACCACTAGACTCACCTCGCACTGTTTGGCTTATTGATTAAAAATTGTTTATCGCTTAACGAGCGTTAGCACAACACGCGATTTTTCGGAATAATGAATTAATGTCATGTCATCATAAGAGATGCCATTTAAAAAAAAAGAAACGGATTGAAATTTGCACACGAAAAAAAAGTGTGACCATCGTTGCATTTATCATTTTCTGTGTGTTCATGTTGGATTCACGGAACGTGATAAAAAAAAAACTTTTTTCTACTAACTTTTGCTCAAAAAATTTGTCTACGGCGGTTGTCATGTAACACTGCATCCCCAATGAAATTCCTTTAACTTTTTCCTTACAGAAAAGTATGAAAAAAATTTTGAGAAAAAAAAAATTTTTTTTGTTATGTTGGTGATTTCCTTATGAAAAATGTTATGAAACTTTTAACTTTTTCCTTATGAGACATACAATGAAGTAAACCGCATTTGCAAAATTGGTTGTTGTTGTTGTTTTTCTGCTTGTCACAAATTAAAAAATATTGAATGCATATTTGTATTGTAACAATTAGTGTTGTATTTTGTGTCCTGTGAAAAAGTAATAAATAATATATAATATAATAATATAAAATAACAGGTAAACAAAAAATAATTTTGTAAAATGAAGTTAGCTTTACTTTGACTTTTCCCTATTCATTGGGTATGCTCTTCATAAGGAAAAAGTTAAAGGAAAAATTATTTTGCATTGGGGATGCGCTGTAAGTCATATCGCACCCCAATTATAACAAGACGAATCCCAAAATTGAGCTATCGTATTTGCCTTCGAAATATTAGAAAAAAGTCGAAGAATCAATACTTTAGTATTGGTGCGTATATGTATACTGTCCCAAGTATAACAAGACGAAAAAAAATAGAGTTATACGTATTATCGTATTTATTTTACATGTGCACGACATGAGTTTGGTAATTTTATAAAAGTGATTTTCTTAAAAAAATTTAAAGATGTGCGTTAATTTAAATAAAATTACACCAAAATATATTTTTATATCTATTCAAAAATTTTTTGTTTAAATTAATTAATTTCTAGTTCAGTTTTAAATTATTAAGTGGAAAATAAATGCAAAATAATAAACTTGATATGAGCTATAAGGAAAATATTTAAACTTTTAATATCACAATCAAGAAATAATATCAAATCATTGTTTAATAATAAAAAATTAATTATAATATAGTTTAGATGTGTATATATGTATATATTTTTTTTATACAATAAAATATTCATTATTCTAAACCTAATTTTTTTGTTTTGCTTTACATTTGGACGCCATATTTTCATATTATAGCCTTTTACATATGTCGTTGCACAAGATCGTTCCCGCCATATTGCTTTTGTCTTTATTGAAATGAGAATTATATTGTTTTATAAGTAGGCAGCTATTTATATTGATTTTGTTTTAATAAAAAGGTTTTCTTACTTCCGTCTATCATCTAAAGCTCAAAACAGAACAAGAGCGAAGGCGGCGAGCGAAATCGCCTGTCATATTAGAAAACACCGAAATCATGCAAAACAAACACAACCATTAACGCAGGCGACGACGATTTTTTCGTTGAAAAAAATTTAGAGTCTATTTCTATTTTTGTTGCCGACGAAACAATGTTGCCAACTGTTTTTTATATATGTATAAGTTGGCATCAATTAACCGTCATATTATTAACCATTTTTTTTTCAATCTAGTAGCCTAATGCCACAACGTCATGTGTCAAAAACACAGAAGGTTATGCCGTTTGGTTGTTTTTTTATCGCCATACGCTGACGCTTTTGTTCTGTTAGCTACAGCGATATCGCGGCGATATTTTTTATTTATTCGCCGACGCTTGCCGTCGTCGCTCTTGTTCTGTTTCTAGCTTAATATAGAAAAGACGTATTTTAATTTAGTAACACAAATTCGTATCTATCGGCAAACTTTCAACAGTCTTCAGCTCACACATACATGTATACAATTCTATTTTTTGAGTTTCGTTCAGTTTCGAATAATCGCGACACTTTTCATACAGGATCTTATTCTAAGTCGAAAGCGAAACTATGTCAAAGTCGAAACTAAATATAAGTTTTTACTTCGAAATATGACAAAAAAGTCGAATCTTGTTATACTTGGGTATTTCAACTAAACCGAGATAAAATTGGGCGGGGCTTAGTGGAATATAAAGATTTGATTGGCTAAAAAGTTGGATAAAAAATTATCCCGTTCCGTGAATCCATCATAAATAATTTAATTTAAAGTTAATATGTATATTTATTTATTTATAATATGTATATTTATTTATTTATTTATTTGTTCATTGACATTACCAAAATTGTAATGTCAATGAACAAATAAATAAATAAATAAATAAATATATAAAATAAATGAAATAAATATGCGAGATGCATTTAAGTAAAACAATTAGGATGAGAACCAAAAACTTTATTTTGCTGGAACTGGTGGGCTATAAATTATTTGATAATTTATAAATTGTGCTGTGTGCATAAAACCGAATATTGTGTATTTGTAATCCATAGACATACGATTATTCGATTAAATTAAAATAAAGTCCCAATTAATTGAAACAAAGCAGAAATTGTGAACAAAAAATACAAAACAGAAAACATATCGCACATCCTCTTAAAAACTGTCAACACAAAAAAACAGTTTTGAGATAAATGCATTTTAATTTTTTTTTTACACTGCATCCCCAATAGAATTCCTTATGACTTTTTACTTACAGAAAAGTATGAAAAAAAAACTTGACAAAAAAATATTTTTTTTGACAAGTTTTTTTTTCATACTTTTCTGTAAGTAAAAAGTCATAAGGAATTCTATTGGGGATGCAGTGTGCTAACGGCTACTGTGATGATTATTCATATTACAGCGCATCCCCAATGCAAAAAACTTTTTCCTTTAACTTTTTCCTTTAACTTTTTCCTTATGAAGAGCATACCCAATGAATAGGGAAAAGTCAAAGTAAAGCTAACTTCATTTTACAAAATTATTTTTTGTTTACCTGTTATTTTATATTATTATATTATATATTATTTATTACTTTTTCACAGGACACAAAATATAACACTTTGTTAAAAGACAAATATGCATTCAATATTTTTTAATTTGTGACAAGCAGAAAAACAACAACAACAACCAATTTTGCAAATGCGGTTTACTTCATTGTATTTCTCATAAGGAAAAAGTTAAAAGTTTGATAACATTTTTCATAAGGAAATCACCAACCTAACAAAAACAAAATTTTTTTTCTCAAATTTTTTTTCATACTTTTCTGTAAGGAAAAAGTTAAAGGAATTTCATTGGGGATGCAGTGTTACATGACAACCGCCGTAGACAAATTTTTTGAGCAAAAGTTAGTAGAAAAAAGTTTTTTTTTTATCACGTTCCGTGAATCCAACATGAACACAGAAAATGATAAATGCAACGATGGTCACACTTTTTTTTCGTGTGCAAATTTCAATCCGTTTCTTTTTTTTTAAATGGCATCTCTTATGATGACCCCTCCAGGCCAGGCGTAACATTAACGTACGGTTTACGAAGACTTAGATCTACTAAAGTATTCGCAAACGTTACGCAAAAACAGTACGGATGTGGTACGTAAAGTATATTTTTGTCACATGAGAAGTGAAACAAATTAGCGAAGACTTTTCTATGTGTTAGTGTCTATAAACTGTTCATAATGTGTACGACAAAAACGTAACATTTATGAGCCGTATTTGCGTATCTTTGGCGAGTCACCTGCGCGTGACTTTTACGCTCGGTTTAATTCGTCTGAACTACTTTATTGTCAAATAAAAAACCAATAATATTTTCATCTTGTATTTATTTAAATAAAATCTATCTTAATTAATAATATAATAATAAAATTAATTTCTAAAGGACTTTGCTTTCTGCCGCATAAAGTAATTATACTTAATTTTAATTCACAAATATTTTATCACATATTAAAAAACTCACATATAATCCAAAAGACTATTCATACCTGAAACACAAAAAAAGCTAATTACAAATTTAAAGCATGAAGCTACGCAGTTTTTCTTACCCTTAATAGGAATGCTCTTACTGGGGCATCACAAATGAACGTCCTTATTTTAAGGCAAAAGTTCAACCAACAATATATT
Organism: Nephrotoma appendiculata; assembly: GCA_947310385.1. Taxonomy (NCBI): domain Eukaryota; kingdom Metazoa; phylum Arthropoda; class Insecta; order Diptera; family Tipulidae; genus Nephrotoma; species Nephrotoma appendiculata. Next base: position 212,839,969 of record OX371225.1, on the reverse strand, counting down.
ATGATCAATCACCAATAAATTTATTACACACAAAAACTTAAACTACGACTCTATAAAATATAAAATATACAAAGAAAGCAAAATATACTGTAATATGTGATAATAAAAATTAAGTATAGGTGTAGTAGTGTGGTATCAAAATTAACGTGCGTAAACTGTTCGTAAACCGCACATTTTTAGTGTATACATTTTTGCGCCTGGAGGGACATGACATTAATGCGTCATTATTCCGAAAAATCGCGTGTTGTGCTAACGCTCGTTAAGCGATAAACAATTTTTAATCAATAAGCCAAACAGTGCGAGGTGAGTCTAGTGGTAACTGTAGATCCAGTCATATTGTTGCCGTATCACCACATTCCAATCGAACAAAACAGTGAGCAACATCGAGAAATACGGCCCGAGTTATATCGACGATATTTAAATTCAAAACCTTAAAATGCCATACGCAAATGCCCCAATAGTAACGCGTCACCTCTTTGTTAGTGAAGAAAGCTTGTTACGTTTCTTTCAAGCACCAACTACTAGAGGTGTTAGATATTACGACGCGCAAAGTCGCAATATTATGCGTCAAACACTATTGGGCTTACCTATGTCACTGAAAAATAATCGTTTTCCAGAACACGGTCGCTATATTGATTTTGATGGCCCCTGGTGCGGGAAAATAATTGACAAATTATTAAGTACGTTAGACCTGGATGATAGTGGAATTGAAGCTGGTCGTGTACAGATTTCAATAGATGAAAGAGTTACTTTTGAATATGCCATGGATAATCTTAGGTCGGTTTTTGTCGGCACTGATCCATTACGCGATGTGTATGATCGTGCGATGTTCGAAAAACAGCATAACCTCGATTGGCAAGAACCAGAAACTGGCGATTAAGAGCAGCATCCGGATATCGACAATGATTTAGAATTTTTCGATCAAAAAAACGATCCTGATCCTGGATTTCCTGTTTAAATATGATTTGTTTACCTGGAATTGTCTTAGTTTTATTTAGTTTAAGAGATGGATGTCTGTTGGTTCTGCCATCCCGATCCTATTGATCGGACATTTAACCTTCATTATAGTTTAGAAAATTTTCTTATTTAAATTTAAAATTGCTTTATTTGAATTTCTTTTTTTTTTATTTTTGAATTTTATTGATTCTTATTATGTATGCCTACATGTAATTATTATTATGTATTTAATAAAAAAATACAAGCGAATGCAATTAATTTTGTTTTAGTTTCTTTTGTGATAATTAAGTGTGCCAATAAAATTGTGCTGATAATGTGATAATTAGGTGTGCCAATAAAAATTTTTATACATAGGGAAGAGCTATGAGCTACCCCAGGGGCCCTATTATGAAAAAAAAAAATGCGATTTCGCATTTTCATACGATATCGCATTTTGGTATTATAGAACAATATTTTCGCAAAAATGCGCCCGGATTTTTGCGAAACTATATTTGACAAATGCGAATGCTCATAAGCAGTCGAATATCGCATATTTATCGTTCATTCAAGTTAAATTTCTATTTTTTTAAATAATTAATTTTTAATAGATTTTTTTTAAATAAATAATAAAAAGCTACTACAAAAGTGGTAATAGTAAAATTTAAAGTTTTATTATCTCATAATTCAATATTGTCACATAATTCAATGGGGTTTGGACGTGTTTCGTAAAACAATTCTTTTTGATATTGACGTTGTATCACCTTCTTCATCATCTTCACAGTTTGTATTTAAATATAAGGCAACACAATCCATTTAATATTTTTATTTATTGATAGAATAAATAAATGCAAAAACACTGCGAATCATTATATAGGTTATAAGAATTGACAGATGTTGTAATGACATTAAAAAAAAATCCCAATAAAAATTTCCCTTTGAGAAATACGATATGCGATAATCGTATTTCATAATACAAACGCAACGGGCGGATCGCATCTGCAAAATCGCAAAAAATGCGAAATGCGAACGGTTTCATAATAAAAAAAACAATCTTCCATCTCTCATTGACTCCAGTTAACAAGAAAACGAGAGCATCTTTTGCTATAGGTAAGTCTTCCGTATCTGGCAAACAGGCTCCGAAATCCACAAGTCCTACATATTTTTTCTTTTGGTGATCCCATTCAATTTGTCTTCTAATGGCCATCTCATCAACCATGAGGCACGCTAGTAGCTGCTTTCCTTTTTGTTCAACTCATATAAACTACGAACATATTGGTAAGCTCTAGAGCTGTAAAAATGCAGTGTTAGTGCAAATGTTCTTAGTTCCGCCGGATATTTTCCTTTAACTTTTCCTCGATTAATTGCATCTAAGATAATTTGTTGACTGTGAGAAATATGTAGTCTATATTTACAAATTACAAAAATATATAAAATTAACATTGGATTATTTTTTTGGGGGGGCTACTATTGCATTAGACGATAATTTTACGATGGCATCTTTCCCTTTTATTTTAACTTTAAGTTGAAAGATAGCCGTAAAAAATTGTGGTTGAATTCAATAAAAGGTCCATGGTTTATTAAGTCTGCACCTTCCGATATATAATTTTTCTCGCGAAGATTTCGAATAATATCTCCTAATTTCCATATTCGTTTTTTTCAACGTGTGGCAGTGATTCTTAACCGTTTCACAACTTTTCTCTGGCTTTTTATCTGGGGGCCGTAAAATCCGATCTGCGGCGGATATTCGTATTATAAAACATGTATTTTTACAATCAAACTCGAAATTTTAACTTAAAATAATTAACTTTTAAATAATTAAATAACATGTAAAAATTATGAACTACGATCTATTTTCCGTGCGTATACTACAATATCCGTCACCTAACTAGCTGTCGGATTTGATAATTAAATTTTGTCGTAAAATCCGCTAACTCAGATTTTTATTTCATAATAGTATAAAATCCGCGCGGATCGGATTTTTTTAAGTTTCATAATATGAATATCCGACGCGAGACGAATTTTACGACGTCGGAAAAATTTCATAATAGGGCCCCTGTTTGCCAGATACGGAAGACTTACCTATAGCAAAAGATGCTCTCGTTTTCTTGTTAACTGGAGTCAATAAGAGATGGAAGATACCTGTCGGTTATTTTTTAGTAAATGGCCTCAATTTCACTAAACGAGCTAACATAACCAAAGAAATCATAAATTTTCTACATCCAACCGACGTTTTTATCGTGGCATTAACTTTTGATGGTCATCCTGCAAATTTAGGGATGTGTAATAAGTTGGGAGCGGATATTTATAAAAACGTTCTATTTTTCAAACATCCAATTGATCGTTATAATATATATGCTGCCGTACTAAACATAAATGACTTAACCGCAAAAAATGAGTTTTGAGATAATCGATGTAAAACTTTTGAAACTTGTAGCATTTCTGTGTTAAATTGAAATACATATTTCTTTAAAACAGGTTTCTGTTTTTTTTAATTTATTGTGTTAATGTTAAAGATAGAGATTAACAATAGCTATCGAATGGCATCATTAACTCGGTTTAGCCAGAAATGCAGTTAAGTCATTTATGTTTAGTACGGCAGTATGTGTTACTAGATGTTTCAATGTTTGTCATTGTATTAAATTAATTAGAAATACACTAGCAAAAAAACAAATATTTTATGATGATATAAGTTGGAAAAAATTCAATGGAAGTACATCGAAAAATTAGTGGAGTATCAAAAAACGACTGGCATGCATCTTGCAAATAAGCCAACACAGAAATATGTTATATGTGGAATAGGAGTGTAATGAACGTCAAGATAGCCCAAACGTTTAGTGAAAGCACTGAAATTTCTTTACAACAGCTTTCAAATGATCAACATCCCAATTTCCAAGCTTCACAACATACAATAAATTTTATATTGAAAATTAACAATATATTTGATTGCTTGAACTCGCAAAGTTTATATGCTCACGGGTTAAAATTTGAAAATAGTGAACTGATTATTAAGTCACGAAATAAAACTGGTTTTATTGGTTTTATATTAACAATGAAAAATTTTAAAAATATTTTCTATGAATATGTACTAGAATAAAAATTAATCAATTATATATTAAGTTACAAATTCTCCCAGGATCACCTGGAGATCTTCTTTTCCTGTATAAGATCCATGGGAGGATATAATAGTAATCCAAACAGCACCCAATTTGCTTCTGCTTACAAAAAATCACTATTACATAATGAGGTAAAATCATCAGCCGAAGCCAATTGTGTAGCCCTCGGACAAAATAACATGCTCACAGTTTCATTCAGAAGGGAACATTTATCTGATGGTGACTGTGATACAGATGTCGATTGCAATATAATCCCTCTTAGCTTTATAGACTCATCTCAATGTCGATTTTCATTGTTTTTCTCTCACTCCCAAAATGTTACCCTCATTTTTTACTCCTATTTTGTTTCAATGGAACAAAAATGTACTACTCTACTACTCTCTAATTTTTACTTTATTATTTATATTTGATTTTTATAATTTCACTAATCAAATTACCAACGCGCCGCATATTTTGACAAATGACAGAAACAAAATTGGCGAATAGATTTATAACAACAACAAAATTGAAAATAGTATACTCCACCAAAAAACCTAGAGTATAGAAAATTACCCCGGGAGTAACAAAATATTACCCTCGTGGTAATATTTTTTTTTCAATGAAACATTTTGACAGCAGTTGGAGTACCATAGGGTACTATTTTTTCTTCAATGAAAATCGACATAAACGAGCCAATAATTTATGTTGCTGGTTTTGTTAAACGATCGGTTATAAAAAAATTGAAATGCTTATTTAATGAATGCGAGCCGCATGCTTCGTCATTTATACAAATAAAAAGTAAAGGGGTTCTGCGATATCCTAGAAGGGACACAATTAAGATATATGAAGTCAAGGTATAAAAAATACATGGTAAAATATTGCGCATATTGGCATGCTATATCATTTTTAAATTTTACGTCACGTGTATGGTGGCGTATTGCATTTTATGTTATTCGTAATCTATTGTTTGACAAACTCAGTAGTTAAATATAAATTTTACAATACACGTGACGTATATGCGCAAAGCGAACGAAAATAAAACACGGGAAGATCATACCTTGTATTCTATATACCTTAATATGAAGTAGTACAGAAAGTAATAGGTAGATTAAAATTAAAAAATAAAATAAAAAATAAAAATTGTTATCAATTAATAGATTTAGGTAGCTTTAATAATTTAAATTGTAAACTAATATATATTGATCGTTCGATCATCATGTGATGGAATGTGAAATATTAGAATATCATAAATATTTTATTATAAGATTAATCATAGATTTATACGCCAAAGTTAGTTTATACCACTTAGGAAAACAGTTCACATTATATGAACATAAAAATTATGTACGAGAAAAATTGTCAAAATATATCCATTTTATGGGACAATAAATATTTAAAAATTCTTTTAATAACTATTTCATAATGTTTTTTATTTAATTTATTCTAAACTAATTTCAAATATTTAAGAAAAAAATAACGAACTCTTTAGGTTGCTCATTCGCCGTTCTGGTAAACGTCAGCGGTAGTGTATATGTTGGATACACCTATGAAGTTAGGAATTATCAGTCCATATACACTATTCCGGATAAAAGATTTTTCCGGATAAAAGATTTTTTTAATAATTTCATAATAACAGCATATTTTAATATTTTTTAAACTGCAGTGTCATTTATTAAGATTTAAATTTATTTTAGTTAATTACATAGTAAAAAAATTGTTTCATTTTTGTAAAATAAGATAAATAAAAGAGAAAATGAAAAACTACGAAAAAAACTTTTTCCGGATATTAGATTTTTTTCGGGATAATAGATTTCCGGATAAAAGAGGTTTGTATGTAAATGTGTTACAGGATGGCTACTGTCATCCTACAGATTATCACTAAGCGCATGCAGAGGCCTCCATGGAGATTTTTGCCGGCTACGTTCTCAGGGAGAAGTGCGAAGGGTCGTGGGGTTTGAGGCATGCATGGCTCCTGGCTTACACCGTGATCAATACAGAGATTTAAAAAGAAAAATAATACGCAAATAATAAATAATCATAAAAACTCGGAGTTCCGCCGAAATCCATCGACCGGAACCTGAGGAACGAACAACACAATAATTATGAAAGAGGAGAGAGAGGTGCCTTGGTGCGCGCATCCATTCGAATTCAAACAGGGGCAAGCCCTGGTTACGAAATTGGATGCGGGCACTAAGGGACCGCAATCAACACTACACCGACACAGAGGGAGTCCCCGCTTCCATCATACTCAACCGAAAAATTTAATAATTCATTTTATTTATAGAAAAACAAAAAAAACGAAAGGAAACAACTTCCCCCTCCACTCGCACCACGATAAGAGAGAACGAGAGAGAGAGAGAGAGCAATGCGCATCGAGCGTACACCCGCTGTGCGGCGCTCGATTACAAAAAAAAATCAAAATTTAAACTTAAAAAAAAATGTAAAAAGTATAAAATAAAATGAATAATAAAAAAAAAATATAAAAAAAAAATCGTACCTTAAATACAAAAAAATTAATGTTGTGGCCTTGGTGCCGTCATGCCACAGGGTCGCCGCCCCGGACCGTTGCGGAGCCTTTCCCCGATACCAAAAATACGAGGTGCCGGTTGGCCACCCGTACCGTTGCGACCTTGTGCGGTCGGGCGTTGCGGGGCCTTTCCCCGATACCAAATAACAAAAACAATAGCCGGTTGGCTACCGTTACCACAAAAAAACAAGGGCCTCGCCGGGCCACCAAAATAAGTTGGGCGTTGGCTGGCCTTTACCGTAAAATTCGGCCTTGATATGCCCCCAAAACCGCTGCGGTACTTTTCACTGATCTCTACTAATGCAAAAGACCGGCTGGCCACCTGCTTTTGTCGTACACATGCCGAAAACCGAAGAAATTAGACTGCCGTAAACACAAATTGCCTCCGTAAGAAATTAGGCCGCTTGAATATATTTCTGTAGTAATTATCGTCTCTCGTATCTAATTCACGATCCACCAAATAACTTGAATATAACCAGGTTGAAAGGTCAAAACAACGCATACCAAAAACACTTGCACGGTTCGTTAGGAAAAAAAAACAAATTGTGACACGCGATTTAATGGAAAAGCACTGCACATTTCGTATTGATTAAAAATTACGCGCACTACGTCACCACCAAAAAGGAACATGAATTTCCAAAAAAAATATCCAACTGTAACACTTTCATTTCATAAATAAAACACATCTCTCGAGTTTTACAAACATAATTATCTATTCCATAATACTTATAACATTATAGCGGTGAAAGTGCCGAAAACTTTTTCAATATCAAAAAAAAAAATTGGGTGAACGATACAAAGAAGTTTAACTTCAACTTGTCCTTCCAAATTCTACACTAGCCTTACAGACTCTATTTTCAATAAAAAACTAGTCAAGACTCTATTTATTCAAAATCAAAACTCGAATGACCAGAAGAAAAAAAAATTCTCGCGCCGCACAAACGACGCGCAAAACGTTCTAGAAAAATTGTCTTTCTTCTCTGTTTCTCGTTTATATCAAATTGCATTGATATAAACGAGAAGCATATAAGAAAAACATTTTTCTAAAACGTTTTACTTTGCACACACTCGATGCGCATTGCTCTCGCCTCTCATCATTCAACGTTGTTATTACAAAAATAAATAAAAAGCAACAAGGCCGCGCACACTATCATTAATGGGCAAAGACACACACCAAAAAGAATACGCAAACATTTACCACAGGTGGGGGTATACTCAATAAAAGGGATAATCATTCTACAGAAAAAAAATTGTTATTGTTGACGACAACCATAAAGTAAAATATACATAAGAGGACTCATGTAGAGTTTCCGAGGTTAATCTATCTTACTTTACACAACCTGTATAAGCCTAACAAGAACAATAAACTATAAAATAACTATGCCGATATGTTTATAAGATACGTATGTATGGATTAAATATAGAAAAAATTAAATTTGTATATATAAATATATTAAAACTATAAAATAAGATTAACCTCGGAAAAAACTGCTTATAAAATTTGCACTACTTGATTTCTCTTATATATTTATTCCTCGATGCGACAACACAGTCGTAACAAATGTATAATAGACAACTATAAGTGGATCTGACGGCAGAAAAAATAAGCTTGTTCCGGATATTTTTGTATGTTAATTTTTATTTTCATAAAGTATGCCGTGCTAAAATTTCATAGAAAAAACCCGCAATGAGCTAGATGTCACATTCCCAACTTTAACAGACGTCAATTATAGTCAAAGGCTAACTGATTCCAAATTTTGGTTATGAACGTTCAAGGATAATGACATTGCCTCCATATGCTAAATTCAGCTCTTCCTTATGTATAAAAAAATATGCACAATTTTATTGGCACACTTAATTATCACAAAAGAAACTAAAATAAAATTAATTGCATTCGCTTGTATTTTTTTTTTATAAATACATAATAATAATTACATGTATACATAAAATGAATCAGAATAAAATTCAAAAAAAAAAAAAGAAATTCAAATAAAGCAATTTTAAATTTAAATAAGAAAATTTTCTAAACTATAATGAAGGTTAAATGTACGATCAATAGGATCGGGATGGCAGAACCAACAGACATCCATCTCTTAAACTAAATAAAACTAAGACAATTCCAGGGTAAACAAATCATACTTAAACAGGAAATCCAGGATCAGGATCGTTAATTCTAAATCATTGTCGATATTCCGATGCTGCTCTTAATCGCCAGTTTCTGGTTCTTGCCAATCGAGGTTATGATGTTTTTCGAACGTCGCACGATCATACACATCGCGTAATGGACATGGACCCCTGCCGATAAAAACCGATCTAAGATCATCCATGGCATATTGAAAAGTAGCTCTCAAAATGTGTACACGACCAGCTTCAATTCCACTATCATCCAGGTTTAACGTACTTAATAATTTGTCAATTATTTGCCCGCACAGGGGGCCATCAAAATCAATATAGCGACCCTGTTCTGGAAAACGATTATTTTCCAGTGACATAGGTAAGCCCAAGTTTTTTACGCATAATATTATGCGACTTTGCGCGTCGTAATATCTAATACCTCTAGTAGTTGGTGCTTGAAAGAAACGTAACAAGCTGATTTCACTAACAAAGCGGTGATGCGTTACTATTGGGTCATTTGCGTATGGCATTTTAAGGTTTTGAATTTAAATATCGTCGATATAACTCGAGCCGTATTTCACGATGTTGTTCACTGTTTCGTTGGATTGAATTGTGGCGATACGGCAACAATATGACTGGATCTACAGTTACCACTAGACTCGCCTCGCACTGTTTGGCTTATTGATTAAAAATTGTTTATCGCTTAACGAGCATTAGCACAACACGCGATTTTTCGAATAAAAATGTCATGTCATAAGAGATACCGGGGTAGATACTCGATCGGCTAGCAAGCAAGCAATTTGCTAGCGGAAATCCTGGCTACTCAAACAATTTTACCAAGAAAATTTAAATTTCAAATTATATTTTCAATAAGCATTTTGTTTTTTTTTTGCGATTGCACAGTAGAGCAACACCAAAGTTTGCTGTTTAATTTTTGAAGCCGTAAATTTTACTGTAACATCGCAAAAATAAACAAAAATTTTATGAAAAATGTATTTTGAAATTTAAATTTCCTTGGTATAATTGATCGAGTAGTCAGGATTTCGGCTAGCAAATTGCTTGCTTGCTAGCCGATCGAGTATCTACCCCACCATTAAAAAAAAACAAACGGATTCAAATTTGCACACGAAAAAGTGTGACCAACGTTGCATTTATCATTTTATACCAAATATTCGACCAATTCAAATCTGCATAATTGCTCAATGTGCTAAATGGCACAAATTCAATTGTTGGTGCATTCATTGTGCAATTTTTATAAATTGTTGGATATTAATCATAAATATTGTATATTGAAAACATATCAAGGACATACATTTTATGTAAAAATAAGTAACCTTAACATTGATGAGATTCTATCTAATAAAGTCTATGTGGTATACAAAATTTATTTTAACGCTTCATTGTTGCCATTTTTTGCTGTCGTTATTGTTATGGTTATAATTGCAAATCATTCTTCACTTTAATGTTTAATAATAAAAATTAAAAAAAAACTTTAAAATTTATTAACAATAGTATTTTTTGCTTTTTAAATTGTTTTATAGCCATGCAAAAAGTTATAATGGTACTCGGTATGTATAGTAAAACGTATTTTATTGAGCAAAAAAATTTAATTCTACGAATCATAATACACACGGGATGTTTAGATTGGGTCAAAGATCTTTGTCTGTACTATATTCATTAAAACTACTATTGATTCGATCGCTTATTCCTAATCTACACACAACCAGTCAAAAAATTAATGACTCAAATTCGAAATTAGTGCATTTATGTTATTCATGTCATTTTATAGAGTTATTCATCCATGAACATGGCAATGAAAATTGTCACATTCCTGATACTTCCGTATCTAGTAGCCCAATTTGAATGTGCGTAATCGAATTATTACCGTTTAACGTAAAATCCGATCACAGTGTGATCTAGCTAGAGGTTTGCACTAATATTAAATTTGTTAAATGAAATTTATTGTTACAATAATTTTCAAAAGTTAAATAACCAGAATGAACCACAACAAAAAAAAAATCTTGAGATTTATAAATAATAACAAAAAATATAGCAACAAAAATGTAAATAAAGCATAAAACAAGTTACTTTAAAATTTTCTTATAGAAATAAGAATAAGAAGATCTCATCATCAAAATAATAAATATTATTATTATTGTTGTTATTACTATTTTTATTATGTTTGCGAATAATAAATCCAGACTCCTCTCCTTATATTTTGTTGATGTAGTTGTTTTTGTTATTATTTTTGGTTTTGTTCAATTGATACATGATGGATTGTGTGTGCGACTGCAAAGTCGCAGGTATATAAAAGCATGATCGCTTAGAATAAAATCAAACAGAATTCATTTGATTGAGCTCCAGTAAACAGTAAAATACAAATTTAATTTAAAAAAAAAAATATATAATATTTAAATAGTGAAAATTTAAAAACTAGCATTCGAAATTATGAAATTTTTGTTAATCGCAGCGACGGTCGTAGCTGTTGCTACAGCGCATGGATATGGCTCCTCAAGACATGGTAGAGGAGGTTATGGCAGTCATGCGGGAGGTGGCGGCGGTGGTGGTGGTGGTTATGGAGGCGGTGGTGGATTTGGAGGAGGTGGCGGCGGCGGTGGAGGAGATGGATTTGGTGGTGGCGATGGATTTGGAGGTGGAAAAGGAAATGGTGGTGGCCATGGGGGTGGTCTAGGTGGTGGATTAGGAGGCGGCAATGGTGGTGGCCATGGAGGTGGTGGCCATGGAGGTGGCGGACTTGGGGGCGGTAATGGTGGTGGCCATGGAGGCGGTGGAGGCCTCGGTGGTGGTCTTGGCGGAGGTCATGGTGGAGGCAGTAGTGGAGGCGGTGGAGTTATATTCACTGGATCCGGTGGTGGTGCAGGAGGTGGTCTCGGAGGAGGACATGGTGGTGGCAGTGGAGGTGGATTAGGAGGTGGATTAGGAGGTGGTCATGGGGGTGGTGGATCTGGAGGATTTGGAGGTGGAAGTAGCGGTGCTGGTGGTCTTGGAGGCGGTCATGGTGGTGGTGGTGGAGGAGGATTAGGCGGTGGATTAGGAGGTGGCCATGGAGGTGGTGGTTTTGGAGACGGTGGTGGTGGTGGTGGACATGGCGGATCCGGTGGATTCGGAGATGGCGGATTAGGTAAGAACATGAAAAATCAATTAATTAGAAAAATGTATATCTAATTTGTTATTTTTCTATTGGAGGAGGTGGTCATGGCGGTTCAGGCGGTTTTGGTGGTGGTTTCAGTGGAGCCTCATCTAGTGCAACATCCTACAGTGGAAGTGGTGGTTTTGGAGGACACGGAGGTTTATCCGGATCCGGGGCTGCAGCATCTGCTAATGCAGGATCAGCGAGCGGTGGATATGGCCATCATTAGTATAAACAATACTGAAGTCAAGAAAAATAACTCTTTCATCTCCGATAAAATGTGATCTTTTTTTTATAATTTCCTAATAATTTAGCTTATGTAAATTGTGACTTATTGTTTGTATTATTTGAGTTCAATCAAATAAAGATAAAAAATTAAAAATGTGTTTTATAAATATTATTGGTTTTATTGTTTTCTGACAGATTACTCTGAATAACTCTGTGGCAACTCTTGCGCCTATTTGATGATGAACGAAAGCTATTTTTGAAAACATAAAAGTTCAATTTCTAGGGTATGAGTCAATCAGCTTGATAAGATAATAGGAGATACCACTGTTCATCGTTTTGTAAATAACACCAAACAACGATGTTCGTAGTTTTTATTTTATATTAATGACAAAACAAGTTCGTTTCCGTTTTCCTTAGCGTACGCATGTCCGCAACAAAAATAAAATAAAAAAAGGAAATGTGCTCACATTAAACGAGGTACTATACAGAATATAAAAAAAGTAAAGTTCGTTCAGTTTCATGGCATTAAAATTATGAGTGACTTTAAAAAAGTAAATATTATAGTTAAAAAATAAAAGTTGCATATTCAATAATTGTCAGAACAAACATATATATGGAGAGGGCACATCCACGCAATAATTACTGGTAACGTTCCATAATTAGCAGCCACCATAAAGCCTCCCATAATTGGTGACCAACCGACTCGAGCACGGTTCATAAATCATAAATTTACGCAGAACCACAATCTTCTAAAATTTTACATCAGTGTACGAAATCTACCGAAACGCCATTGTCTACAAACAATTTACAAGACGCCGATTTAACAACACAAAATTAAAAACGCATGGTTTCAGCAAACATATTTCACCGGATTCGTTATTACTATAAACAACAACCACACAATCGAAGTATCGATTCAGTAATTACACTTCAGATCCAAATTTTCTGGATATTCTAATTAAAATACCATATACGAGTATATACGACGTTGTGACCGAGTTCAACAGCAGCAGATCAACACTTTGGGGATATTACAAAATCAACTTTGATTAGCATTTAGTGAATTAATCGTACAGAAGGTGAGTGAATTTTACTTTATTGCTTGTATTGTGTTGTGTCCGTTTAGTGGGAGCAATATTTTTATTTTTTTATCGTGCGTCGCGTCTTGTTAAGTCGATATTATTAAAATAATTGTTGTTGATTTTGCGAATTATAATTTTGTCGATAAACGTACTGTCCTCATTACATATATTATATATACATGCTTGTTGTGAAATTGGCCGGAGAGTATGCCTGGCGACGCCGAGAATGTTGGGGGCGACACGCCGACGCCACATCAGTTAGTAGATATGACGCAAATCAAAACTATCATCAGAGAAATGATGTTGCAGGCGCAAAATGATGCATCGCAACGTCCTCCGCCTGGAGAGATGGAGCGGGACGACCACAAACATATACTTACTATATGCTTGCGGTTGAACAAAATCGACCCCAGATTCCGCAATAATTATGTTTTTTCTTCTGCATTTTTTCATCAAGATGAGCAACTTTTATCTTTCCTACCGAACGAACATGAGGAAAAAGAGACAAATCCATACAAAATAAAACGGATAGTAACTAATTCACATTAAATAAATAAAAATGGCTGAAGGTAGGTGGAATTCGAGAAATAAATTTCTTGCAATTTCCATATTAAATTTATAATATTAATATAGCTGTATGATTTTGAATTATAGAAATTTTCTTTTTTATCAAGATAAAGAATCTCAAGCCAAATGGCAAGAATTAAAACAAAGATACAAGTCGCTTATAAATGGCCAGTCGAGAAGTGGAAGTTTTCCGAAAGTACTGCCTCGTAAAGACGAATGATTGGCTCGAGAGATGGAATTTTTTAAGAAACATCTAATTGATAATCGGTAAGAATTTTGAAAATTGCATTTACCTAATATCATAAATTTACAAATTTTTATTCAAGACCAATAGAGAGAAGTTTCACCACCCAGTTGGAACATTCAATGGAAACATTCAACGGAAAGAGCGACATATGAGATGAATTTTATGCGTCGAGTGAGCCAACCAGCCCACTCGCAGTCGATACTCAACACCGAAGTGTTGAAGACGATGAAGAATAATCAAAGGCTAGTAGCAAGTATAGGGTGGACCAAAAATGTGGATCCCTTCTTCATTTCTCTCGTAAGGGATATGGAAAAATTTAGCGACGCCAATAAAATACAGGGAAAAATTGCATTTTTAAATGTTGTGCGCATGGAAAAGGAAATAAAAAAATAAAATTTAATACTGAAAATTAAAAAATCGTAATTCTTCTTTTAATCGTGTTTGTGGTCATTTTGCCACGATAATATATCCACCGTTGTGAAATAATTAGCAAAACGATTTCTTATTTCCATAGCAGAACTATATAGTTGCGTTATTCGAACCCATCCTTCATCACGCAATCCACTAATATTTCTATCCGCTCTCGATTCCCCCAATACCACCTGAGTTCATGCGCAACCAATTATGTAGGCATACTGCTGCTTCAACCATATTGACGACCGATTCTCTGCTGACACTAACATGGTTTGCGAAAAATACGCCATTTTGAACTCAAGAACGAGTTTTCCACAACTCTCCTGGCTTTCGACAAACGGTAATTAAAAACATCCTGTTCGTGGATAAAAATTATCGATCTCCTTCCCGGATAAGAGCGCATAATGTTTTCCAATAATGGAAAAGCTTCATCTCCAACGAAACAATAGGGCACAGTTATTGTGCTGCCTGGAAGTGACGCCGGATTGGGTATTTGTAGGGCGGATGATTTTGCTACAACTCGCTTGCAGGACTCACTTCTCCGAAAAATGCCACTGTCAGTATTTTTGCCAGATGGCATACAAAAGCCGGGAAAATATAAAATTAACCATAAATATACCATTTACCCAAGTAACATTTCAAAGCAAATTAATCTATGATTTTTCTCTGAATGATTTGCTAATAGGCACAGTTTGCTAAAGTATGAGTACTCAGTTATCGTAATTCAGAAATAATTCAGAACTAAGTGGAGGTAAAAACCCCTCTGAATTGCTTCTGAAAAACAGCAAATGAGTGCTCCAGCAAACTATATAGTTTGCTAGTGCTCTAAATTGCATAATTTCTGAATTAGAGAAAAATCAGAGAAAAATCTGCCTAATTTTCTCGCTGAATAAGTTAAATTTTTCTCTGAATAAGTTCTGATAACAGCTAAATAATCTCAAAAGTTTGCTTATTTTTTTCAAAAAGTATATTTTTTTTTATTTATTTACATTAACATTTTTATATATTTCGGCCATTTCTTTTTTCAGGAATTTATATTGATTTTTATAGTCTGTAAAGTAAATTTTAACTTGTATTAATTTAAGATTTATTGAAATATTATTAATATGTACTTACTTTTATGTGTGTTCCACTTCGAAGGTTCGAATCCGGTACCTAGGATCTCCTGCATATGAAACCAGCACGTTAACCACTGTGCTATCTATACTGCATTTATGAAAACACTTAATAGTATTCTTAAATTTTAGTAATCATTTGCTAGTTTTTTGCACATAAGCACATTTTGAGCATAATGACTTTATTGTTAAAGTACTTTTGACAGGTGCATTAAAGATTTAGCTAGACATAATATTTATAATTGAACACATTATGCAAGGCTTGAACAAAACAAAAGAAAGTATAATGGAAATAAATGTAAAAGCCATTGAGCAATTTAAAAAGTTTAAAAATAGTGGAACTTATTCGAGAAGGCTTAAAAAAAATCTTTTAACTTTTCATTCAACTTCAACAAGTCAAGCCAATATAAAATCAAATTTCGCCTCACTGCATGAAAAAGATTGTACCGTGAATCACAGTTATTCCGAGGCACAAGCAGTCATCGTCACTGAGGATAATGCTACTTCTGATCCAAACCCTGTTGATCCTGTGCCAGAAGACACAAATACTCAAGTTCATATTTTTGACGATTATTGCAATGCCAGTGATGACAGCGATTATTCTGAACAAGATGGGGAAGAATTTTGTACAAGAACTAGTACAATTAGAAGTGATTTAAGAAAGTGGTCAAATTTACATAACATAAAACATACCGCAATTAATGATTTGTTGGCAATTCTCAAGAAAACCATTGACGTGAAACTTCCAATAGACGCTCGTACTTTAATGGAAACACCAAAAAATTTATCAATTAGTACGCTTGCAAATAAAAATGATCAATATTGGCATTATGGCTTAGAAATGTGTCTGCGCAAGTGTTTTAATCAACTTACAGAACCTATTGAAATTTTCATCAACATTAATATAGACGGGCTTCCCATTTATAAAAGTTCGAAACTAGAATTTTGGCCAATATTATTTAATATTCATAACATGCCTGAGTTCAATCCGATGGTAATTGGATTATTTTGTGGAACTGGAAAACCATCATCTCTGTCAGAATATTTAGGTCAGTTCGTCGAGGAGTTAAACAATATTTTGGAAAACGGAATATTAATTAATGATAAAAAAATTAATGTACACATTCGATGTTTTATTTGTGATTCACCAGCTAGGGCGTTTCTAAAAGGTATTAGGGCACACTTAATATATTTGTTTTTAAAACCATGTACGATATTTTTAAAATATTACAGGTGTTATCAATTTTAATGGACAGCATGGATGTATCAAATTTACAAGCGTTGGTGAGTATTCATACATTTCTCGTTGCAATGTATTCCCTCGTATCAACATGCCTTTGAGAACGGACATAAATTTTCGCAACAGAGCGGATGTAGATCATCACAAATGCTATACAATACTTGAAAAACTGCCCATCGACATGGTCAAAGATTTTATAATTGCAGACGAATTACACTTAATTCACCTTGGTGTAATGAAAAGATTTATTCTAGGATGGAGAGATGGAACGTTTAAAAATTTTAACATGAAGTGCTGCGCCCAAGATATTAAAGAAATAACAACGTTCCTATTGAATTGCAAAATGCCAGTTGAAATACATCGTGCAATCCGGGGATTAGACTGCCTCTCCCATTGGAAAGGATTTGAATTCAGAACATTTTTTCATTATATTGGGCCAGTAGTATTGAAAAATTATTTGCTAATTGATGTTCCTAATAACTTTATGAAATTGTTTTGTGCTATCACAATTTGCTCGTCGAATTCATATTCACGTTTTTATGATTTGGCAGAAAAATTGTTAGATGACTTTGTGCAAGGATATATTGAGATATACGGAGTGCACCACACTAATAGCAATATACACAATTTATCTCATATAATGGGTGATGCCAAACGATTTGGAAATTTATCATCTATAACCCTTTTTCAACCAAGAAAACAAAAAAATTAGCTCAGTTTTAGTCCAACCCACACAAATGTGTGAGTAAAAAACCATAGTATGTAATGGCGTTTTTGATAAAAAATTTCGCTTGATTTGAAGTAAAACCAACACAATTGTGTGTATAGATATAGTCTTTTTTTCGGACGAAAATAAGTTAAAAAGGAATTCACAAATGTGTAAATTGGTTCAAAAACATACAAAACTAAATTTTTCACATGGTACTTTTGCCCTACCCGCACAATTGTGTTAGTAAATCACTAAAGGGATAAGTGCATACTCCTTCGAAAGTAAACTGAATCGAATAAAACATTTGCTTCGATCTGGGAGAAACCCACTACAACAAGCAGCAAAACGATTATACGAATTAAGTCAAATGGAAAATATCAAACGAAAAAAAATTAAATATCCAATACTAACAAAAGCAAATAATGAAGCCCATGAAACTTACTATAAAATAAAATTGATCGATGGGTTTTGTTTGTCAAATGATACGGCTAACAAATGGTTTCTTACCAAAAAAAATGAAATTGTTGCAATGAAATATGCGAAAAATATGTCCAACAAAATTCATATTTATGGTTCAAGTTTAAAAAATATTGATATTTTATTTGCTAATCCATTCAAATCATCGCATTTACATATGTATTCTTCATTTTGTGCAAAAAATGATCCAAGGCTATTCGCTATTTGTGACATTAAATGTAAAATGGTAGCAGTTGATGATGGACGCAAGACAGTTTTTATACCACTGTTGCATACACTAGATTTATTGTAAAAATATTTCTACGGGAGCATATATGAGAAAACCACCAGGTTATAAAAACAAAATTCAAATATGCATATAGCATATGCATGTTTTATTTATGAAATATGAATTCATTTTCATTTATTTAGTAGTAGCTAACATTAATAAATCCCTATGTACATTATAAACTTAAGTTTGTTTTAATTCATTTTAAATTTATTTAAAATACGCTAAAATAGAACACGCTTCGGTTTGCTAGCCAAATTTGAATATTTACAACCGCTTTTCAATTCAGCGCTGAAAAATATAAAAAGCGATAATAAATTATATAATTTTATTATACTTTAATCATGTCGTATTTCTTACCGTCTTCTTCCATTTCGTAACAAAGCCTTGAAGTAATCTTCATTGTCCAATTTTGTGTGGGCTGGCTTTGCTAACAGCACTGCTTTATAAACACATTTAATAATGTGTGTATACCCTTTAAACATGATTTTTACCTCTGTGTTTGGTCCCCGTGTGGAGCCAGTCCACGAGCATTTAGCAACAAAATCGAACGAAAATAAAGTATCGATCACACCGTAAAATATTTTCATGGGCGTCGCTTTGTTGTTACTTGTCCCACCAACTTTAGCCAATATTTCAACTAATGCTAAACCAAATTCTTCGTTTACCGATATTCGGTTCTCCAGCTCTTCGACGGCTGGTTGATTTTTAATTGGAAGTAGTGCCATAATACCCCATACATAGTTTTGTTTTTCTTCGTCATCTGAAGAACCGGATACTGGTTGTGCCATTCTCAGAAATGATTGAAACGACACATGGAACGAATTATGTTGCTTAATGAGATTTTCCAATTTAGTCTCTATGCGTGCATTATTCTCCTTGTTTTGTTTAATAAAATCGTCGATTTTGTTCTCGCTTCGTGCTATATCTTTCTCAATTTGGTCCAACCGTTCGTCAAATTTGTTATTTGGAATCACGAAACTCATATCAATAACTGGAACGTCAAATGGAACTGGAATGTCATCATTTGGAAAAGTAGGCTTATGCTGAATAACATTATTTAATGCTGGTGGTTGATCTACATCATTTGACAAAATTTCAACCGATTGTTGTGATCCTGCAGTGTTGTTTGTATCGCTGATTAAATTAAACACCATCGATACATACACGCTATTTTCGTTGTAGTTATTCAATTTTTGCCCAGGATGTAATCTGTCGTACTTCTTTTGAATTGCTGTTGAATGTTCATCCTCCATATCAGAATAAAGCGCCAGTTCTTTTTCGATTTTTAACGCATCGCTCAAATTTTTTATTTTATTGCGCTTGACAGTACACTTGCATTTGGACAGTCATCGTTCGGCACTGGCCGTGGATTTTTTTGTAACACCCATTTGGCACAGTACTTAAACTTTTCCCACAATCCGTCTCAACCGTTTCCACGACTTTGTACATATTGAAATCGTTACCATTTCACACAACAACCAAAAAAAAGAATAAGGTTATGTTATATCACAAATTTTGAGGAAAATCTGCAAGAAATATAAGAATAATATGTATTTGTAAATGTATTTCTATTCGATTATCATTATACACTTATAGTAAAGGAGAAAATATCATCTTACCTGTTTGTAATACGTAAATACAGTTGTAGAGCCGATGAAAATATAATAATACAGAAAGCCGGTTACAAACTTTCAACAGCTATGGCGTATGTTTCCGAAATGAGGTTTACATTGTTGTATTCGTTATAAGCAAAATTTCCAAAAATCGTTTTCTATTATTTTGCTTATAATCTGAATTCATAAACATAATATGTAAAGCAAAATAATAGCAAATTTTTTTGAAAAATCAGAACTTAATTTGACAATATTTTTTCTATTTATACAAGACAATTTTAAGCAAATTATTTTTCTCTAATTCAGAACTGAAAAAAAGCAAATCATTCAGACTAAATAAAATTGTAAAACGTTCTGAATTTTAGCATAAATTTTTGCATAATCAGAACTTATTTTGCCAGAATAGACAAAATATTTATTATAAAATAAACATTTAATTTTACAATATTTTCTTGCTAAAATTTTGCTTAGCACCTTCTGAATAAATTCTGATTTTGCCTGATTTAAGCAAAAGTTTCTTCTTAGCAAACAAATTGTTACTTTGGAATGATGCGTTCGCTGTCAACACGCTCCCAGTTTGGAAAATTCCATGTTATGAAAATACCAACTCTAAATGATTCTCATGGGTTGTTTCCTTAATTATCCCCGCTTGCCAAATAGCTAAAAATATATTAGAATGTTGTTCTTAATAAACATTATGAATATTACTTATATTATCGAATTACCGTAATGTTAAAGACAGCCTTTCCCACACAGTTTTGGGAAAACTTCTGGTGTCATTCGATGAAAATTCTTAAATGATTGCTTATGATTTATTTATTTGCATTTCCGCATAAGGTTATTGAAGTAGCTCGTTGTTTCAAAATTTCTCTGGCATTGCACATTCTTCTTTTCTCACAAAATAAGTTTTATATTTGTATCAAGAAAATGCCAAAATCTTGGATATTCTGACAATAGTTAGCGACAAAACCATTCTGCGATTTTTGCATTCACCATAAATCATCAAAAAAATAACAGAATGAATGAACGAACGAACGAATACAACCATAAAAGCACAGTGCCGCTGTTACAAGTGCATAATATTTGCCTTCGATGTTTGCTCATACATACTTTTGCACGTCGGTCGTCACCCACATTAAAGCTGCCGAATCATTTGTGGATCATTCTGTTTTCATGTCTTAATGTCCATCGCATAATTTGTATCCGCAATCGTTTTTTTATCGGTACCATTCCATACGTCGCACAGTTCACTGATCTTTAGCATTCAGCGCATCTTAATTTTGCATGTTAGCCAATTTCCACCTCCTTGCACGTTTTCTTCTGATTTCTTTTTTTACACTATGATGAAATTATACGCGTAATAAACACTATTCCTTCTCAACAATTTCTCAACACTTAGAGGATATTAACCCATTAATGCCCGATGTATGATATATCATACGCAACTCACTTTCTTGACATCTTCTCTCTTGAATACTTTACATACAATTTTTTTGTTTTTTACCTTAAGTGGTTGAGGATGGTGGTGTATACTTGTAAAATAATTTAAAACCTAACGGATAAAAAACGTTTAGTTGTATTTTGATCGATGTGCATTAAGGACAAAATAGATCGTCGTTGGAAAGTAGAGACTTTATAAAAAAATAGTTGTGTCATTAACTTTTATTGTATGTTATGTAATTTTTTTACAAAAATTATGTATAATTAATTTAATTTTAAAGAATATAAAAATTATAATTCGCATTTAAAGGAATTATAGTGAAATATTTTCGATGGTATAAGGTATATCATAAAACGGGCTATAACGTTCACGTTAAATGGAGCCGTTACAAACAGACGGTTTTTGTACAGACAGGCACATCCAAAGGTCCCATTCTTATAATTTACTAGATATTTGGTTCGATTAATACTTGCACAGAATCTTCTACATAAACGCCGTTCCAAATTTTTTAAGCGATTTTTCAAATCCTTACTTATTGTGTTAAAATTTTTTATTTTTTCAATTTTAAATGAGTTGTTATATGTTTTATTTATATTATTATTTGTTAAATTTATCATTAGAAACAGAAATAAATAAATAAAAAAAGGTGAAACAATATAAAAAAATATACTATTTCTGCCCATTGTATGATAATCATACCAGCTCCAGAGCCCCATTGTTTTGACTTTTTGAATTTTGTCTTACAATTACATTTTTAGACTTGAAATAAACGTGAAATGTGGTTTTCAGAGAAATCGGGCCATTAGAACATAGTTCGGGTTTTACTGGGTTAACCGTGTTTTATTATTCGAGCACTATTCGGAGCCAAATGGCAATTTTCTACTGAAACTGCAGCTATTATTCACTGGTGTCGCTGTACTATAAAAATTAAAACTAAATTCATCAATAAAACAAAAATTTATCACCTGAAATATACTAGTTGACATTTATTTTTACATGACATTATAAACAAGAATTCATCTTGCTGCGTTTTAAATTTTTATTTGCTGTGTTTTTTTATTAGCGCCCGATAGCTGTATCCGGAGCAGCAAATTTTCTATGTCAAAACTTATATAATAGCGCGCTATTATTGCATATAATTAATTTATTTAACTCTAAACTAAGATTTTTCATTCAACTTTTTACTTAAAAATCGATAAAAAAATATTGTTACGATTTTGCCTTGTCATTCAAGGTTCGAATCACTGGATTGTGAGTAAATACAACTGCTTCAGTTTGAACTCACACAATTTATTTTACACAACACAATTTATTATACAACACAAATTTAACAATTAATTATTACAATTATAACACACTTTTTAATTATCACTTTAATAATCGCTTTAATAATCACTTTAATAATCTTTCTATTTAACCTTCACTGTATCACGTTTAAAATAAGACTCAGCATTCCACGTCAACGTACGCCTTTATATAGCAAAATATTTGTTTCTAGAATAATCCTAAATGAGCATCAAGCAAATATGTTAGTATAGAAATGACGCCTAAATGTTGAACCAAATCATAAATGCGATTGACAATTAATGAAATTAACTAATTCTATTCCAATCTAGGTGTCACCGTAACAATATCTTGCTCTACCAATTTATCGGGAGCCGCTATCGGGAGCGCTATCGATTTCAATGGGAAATTTGCAAAGGCTTTTATTTTGTAAACCCCTGAAACCATTACAAACTAAATCTTACAATAAAAATTTAAAACGCAGCAAGATGAATTCTTGTGTATAACGTCATGTAAAAATAAATGTTAATTAGTATATTTCAGGTGATAAATGTTTGTTTTATTGATGAATTTAGTTTTAATTTTTATAGTACAGCGACACCAGTGAATAATAGCTGCAGTTTCAGTAGAAAATTGCCATTTGGCTCCGGATAGTGCTCCAATATTAAAACACAGCAATTGTAAGATTAAGTTTCTAATTTATTTATTTTATTTATTACAAGCATAAGCGGAAGCTTTTATACTATGAAAAAGAAAAAATCACAAAACAGAAAAATATAATAATAAGAAAGAAAAAAAAATTAACAATCCTCATCAATATACAAAATTATTTACAAAGGGGTAAAAAAAATATTATTACAAATTATAATTACATTAAACATTTCTCTGTACAGTTAAATATACAAGTTTTTTAAAAATTTTAAGAGAATTAATATTTTTAAGTTCATAGGGTAAACCATTCCAAACAATAAACGCATTCATCAAAACCGAATTATTATACATATTGCTTTTGTTAAGGGGCAAATTGATATTTCTAGTGCGCAGAAACCTGGAAAAATTTAATTTTTCATAGAGATATAAAGGTAAACCAGAGGTAATAATTCTGAACATCCCAAAATAGAAGTTTTTAAACTAGAAATATGATCAAATTTTCTGAGGCCGTACGTATCGAATACAATTATTAAATGTAATATCAAGTAGACGCCGAGAGAAACTGTCAATTCCACTATAAATCACATCACAATACATAAACAAAGGTACAACTAAACTTTTAACCAAAAATACTCGCAACTGAATTGGACATATAATTTCTTTATTAATCTTAGCGAATATAAACTATAATTGACACGTTGTCCATATGTACTGATATGATCACACCAAGTAAGTTTGGAATTTAATATCAGTCCTAAGTTATTAACAGTCGGAACAAATTTAATTGTGTCATCACCCAAAACAAGACTAGGCTTAATAATATTCAAATTACTTTTACATAAAAATAATGCTTTACTTTTATTGGGATTCAGCGCCAGTGAGTTAAATTTAGACCACTATAAGATATCACTAAGATCTTCGTTCAATTTCATTGCAGCTTTATTCAATCCTAATGCTTTACATCCGATGTACAGTTGTAAATCATCAGCATAGAGATGAAAAGAACAACGACGAATTCGCAATGGAAGATCATTTATAAATATAGAAAAAAGCAAGGGACCCAGAATTGATCCTTGTGGTACACCTAGAGTTACTCTACCCATTCCAGAGCAGTTAACACCATGCTTAACAAACTGCTCCCTTCTATGCAAATAAGAGTATAACATATTAATTGCAGAGCTATAAAATTTATAATATAAATAAAGCTTTTGAAGTAGAAGTATATGATTAACACTATCAAACGCCTTAGAGAAATCCAATAAAACCAATAAAGCTTGCGAGCCATGCCCATCCAAGATTGAAGAAAGATCATCAACAATGTGTACCAAAGCCGTTGTAGTACTGTGACCATGCTTATACCCTGACTGAAATTTACAAAGAAAATCAAAATCTTTAAAATGCTACAGAATCTGGGTTTGCATAACTTTTTCTAACACCTTAGAAAGGGCAGGTAGTATACTTATTGGTCGAACATCTTTAAGACTGGCAACAATATCATTTTTTGGAATTGGAAAATAGAAGCAACTTTCCACAAATTCGGAAAAACTGATTTTGACAAACATTGATTAATTATATATGTCACTTGTGGAAGAAACAGGTAAATAAATAATTTTATAATTTTAAAATCAATTTTATCGTATCCAATAGCATTAGATTTAATTGAACGGATAGCACTCAAGACAATTAGTTCGTCAACGCAAAAGCAAATTTATAATTATCATCAGGATCAACAGATCCAATATCTGGCAATGGCAGAACCACTAAATCTTCGCGAAATGTACAGATATCATTTAAAATATCTTCAGCAGTGAACTTTATGTCAACTTTAGCAACAGAACACGAAATACCAAGTTTCTTTAAATTATTCCAAGTAATTTTAGAGTTATAAACATTACCAAAATAAAAACTATACTTAGCTTGATTGATAAACTTAGTAGTTTTATTTCGAGCCCTTTTATAGGAACTAAAATCAGCATCTAATCCACTCCTTTTATAATTATTATACTTCAAATCTCTATATTGAATTGAATCCAATATCGTCTGGTTTAACCACGGAGCTGTGGGACAATTGTTAATAGTTCTTTTACGGGGCACACACATAGAATCTAAATGTAAGAAATTTGAATTAAATAAATCAACAATCATATTTACTTCAGATCAACAATAAAGACTAGTAAAATCTACCAATCAAATGAGAAAAAACAATTTACAAAATATTCATGATTAATTTCCCTATAATTGGGCACAATAGAATAAGTTAACTTATCTCTAGTGCGACAACATTTATAAGAAGCAAAAATTAAATCATGATCCGATATTGAAGGAACAGAATATTGACCATAACTGATAATATTATGTCGGTCAGGCTTAAAAACAACAATCAAGTCTAAAAGGCTTTCTAACCTTTTAGCACAATGCAAATTACCCTGTTTTTCCATTATAAGCCGAGGCTTCTTAGTAAAAAAAAGTTTTATTTTTCTTAAAAATGTGCTTATTACAAGCGTGCGGCCTATTTTAGGAGTGCGGTTTATACGAATGCTTACAATTTTAGGGCAAATAGGGAAAATTTTAGCCGCGGCTTATTAACCCTAACTCTGTCCATTGGGGTCATATTGACCCCAACCGTTTTTAATATCTAAAAAATCATAATTTTTGTAATATAAACAGTGCGAATAATTTAGATAGCCTCAACTAAAACCTTTTACATAGAACCCAAAGCTTTTAGTTGAGGCTATCTAAATTATTCGCACTGTTTATAATACAAAAATTATGATTTTTTAGATATTAAAAACGGTTGGGGTCAATATGACCCCAATAGACAGAGTTAGGGTTAAAGGTGTGCGCAGCTTTAAAAAGTTCAAAATACCTACCTACTTGGGTAATCTTGGGTGTTTTGTAATTTTGAAAGAAAATAGAGGGATAATTAGCCGCGGCTTTTAAGAAGAACGCGGCCTAATAAAGAAATGCTGCTTATTAGCGTTTTGTTAAAAGTTTTGGCAAACAATTTCTTCTAAGTAACCGCGGCTTACAAGCGGTGTGAGGCTTATAATGGAAAAACAGGGTAAGTATGTTAAAACAATCAGTCAATAAATTATTATTTAGAATATTAAAGTTAAAATCACCCAAACAAAACACTTTTTCATACTCTTGTAATAAATCAGTAAGAATATCATAAATACTTGTAATGTCTCCTCTCGTAGTGGGAGGTGGGATATAAAAAACAACAATAAGAAATTTACTAAACATACCAGACAGTTCAAATGTCATAAATTCGACTTTACCATTTATTTTAAACCACATGATAACATTTTAACATTCAAATTAGATCGATAGTATAATCCTACTCCACCACCACGACCATTAATACGATCAGACCTCAGAAATTTGTAATTATTAATTTGAAGAGAACAAGTTGAAATTTTGTTATTTAACCAGGTCTCAGACACAGCTAGAAAATATGCTGTATAAGATAGCAGAAAATTTCCAGCAGAAAAAATGTGTTTTGCTATTCACCGCTAGAGGCATCACTATCACAAAAATGAAATTTTTTCTGCTGATATTTTTTTACACCAGCAGAAAATTTTTGATATTTTTATGCAAATTAAAAATTCTCAGCAGAAAGTTTTATGAAAAATCAGAGAATTTATGAAAAAGAAGAGAAAATATACGTTTAAACGTTTTGAAGCGATGCAAGTTAATTTTCTTTAAAAAACGATTTGCGTATGTATAGTGTAAGCACTCTCAAAACATAATTAAATTATCATAATCATAATTATGCAAACACAGGGAAATATAAAAAAAATGGTCATCGTTGAAAGTACTCCATACATTTTTTAACTCATTTTAATGTGAAATGTTTTCAGTTTTTTAACAAAAGTGTTAGAAAAACCCCCCTGTAACTACCCTGGGTGTATGTTTTTATGGTAGCTGAGATCATAATCTATATACATGAGTAACATCAGATTCACACCTGGCGTCAGTAGCCTTCCATACATTTTTGAAGTCATTTTAATGTAAAATGTTTTCAGTTTTTTAACAAAAGTGTTAGAAAAACCCCCCTGTAACTACCCTGGGTGTATGTTTTTATGGTAGCTGAGATCATAATCTATATACATGAGTAACATCAGATTCACATCTGGCGTCAGTAGCCTTCTAGTTAAAAAACTGAAAACATTTCACATTAAAATGACTTCAAAAATGTATGGAAGGCTACTGACGCCAGGTGTGAATCTGATGTTACTCATGTATATAGAATACGATCTCAGCTACCATAAAAACATACACCCAGGGTAGTTACAGGGGGGTTTTTCTAAACTTTTGTTAAAAAACTGAAACATTTCACATTAAAATGATTTCAAAAATGTATGAAAGGCTACTGACGCCAGGTGTGAATCTGATGTTACTCATGTATATAGAATATGATCTCAGCTACCATAAAAGCATACACCCAGGGTAGTTACAGGGGGGTTTTTCTATCACTTTTGTTAAAAAACTGAAAACAATTCACATTAAAATGACTTAAAAAACGTATGGAGTACTTTCAACGATGGCCATTTTTTTGATGTTGATCTGTGTTTGCATAATTATGATTATGATAATTTAATTATGTTTTGAGAGTGCTTACACTATACATACGCAAATCGTTTTTTAAAGAAAATTAACTTTCATCGCTTCAAAACGTTTAAACGTATATTTTCTCTTCTTTTTCATAAATTCTCTGATTTTTCATAAAACTTTCTGCTGAGAATTTTTAATTTGCATAAAAATATCAAAAATTTTCTGCTGGTGTTAAAAAATATCAGCAGAAAAAGTTTCATTTTTGTGATAGTGATGCCTCTAGCGGTGAATAGCAAAACGCATTTTTTCTGCTGGAAATTTTCTGCTATCTTATACAGCATCTAGAAAATCAAAATTAAATTAATGCAAAAGTATTAATATCTCATTTAAATGCAACGTCAAACTACGTACATTCAGATGACCAAAAAATAAGCAATTATTATTAGAATGCGATTTATCAATTGAAATGGAATGATCAATAACTTCTAAAGTAGATTTATTAAATTGAATCTCTATATCACAATTTGTGGAGGTTGCTGTTTTACTAAAAAAGGATTACTTCTAGACTTATAAACAAATTTCTTCACTAGAATACCAGCCGGTCACGAGGATGCAGTTAACAATTTATCCATATGAACATTGGAAACTGATAATTTGAACGATAAATAATCTTGAATAAACCCATTGGCACTTTTTGGATTAAATCGATGAATTTTAACATCACTTATATTAAAATGATCCCGTAAGTACAGCTTCACATTATCTACATTCACATCTGGATGCAATCTTGAAATAAATACTTGTGAACGCGGCTCCACAGTACGTAAAGTACACTCCGTAGCTGTACCAATAATAATCGAGCGCTAATAAAAAAACACGATCATTGTAACCTCAAATTGTTTTAAACACGTACACCACACACGAACTGTTGAATTGTTGAATTAACCTTAATCTTGTTGATTTTTTAATCTACAATCCAATATACGCAGTGGAACGAATAAAATAAATGCTGTCATGTGTAAAACAAAATTGTATTTCTGAAAAAGGAAACTATTTCAGTGTGTTTCTTGTTCAGGGCTCTTAGGAGTTTAAAACTACGGTGCTCACATCCCTAAACATAATGTGCCAAACATGCCACTTTAAGTAAATTACACCACAGAGTGCGTTCACTAATTTCAATAATAGTAGTAATGATAAGAACAATGAAAACGATAAAAATTATAATAATAATATAATGTTCAGATTTGATTGTTTAGAATTGGAGCAGATACCTTTGTAGGTCAGTTCAAACGGTTGAAGGCAGAATTGGTCACGATTTGTAAGCACTTTTTGCGTTTCATGTTTTGTGTTTCTTTATTACGGAGATTCTGGTTTTATCCTGCCGGATATTCTCTGGCCAGACCTAAACTTCCACAACTTATTTATCTCCGCCCTCCGCTTAATTGTGCCCTCACTAATACAGGGTGCTTTTTAATAGTTTGTATTATCGCAAAGATGAGCTCTTGCACATTTTTCATAACATTTTCACAGACTTCTGATTTTATTTCAACAAATGTTGTCCTTAAGCATCGAGGTTGTGGTTGGTTTATTGGTGTACACCTTTCCGTTTAAGGTTCAAGTACCCCTATAGGAAGAAATCGGGACAGGTCCAGTCAGAGGATCGTGAGGCCCAGTCGATGTCACCACTTTTTGACATTATTCGAGCTGAGTATGACGAGACACTGTTTTGTTGGAAACACATCTTCTTAGGAGTACATTGATTCAATCCGAGTACAAGAAAGTTATCCCTTATGTCCCGATAATTGATCACCAGTAACTGTCACAGCATTGCCTCTAGCATCCTCAAAGATGATGCCGCCGGTCCAAATGGTACACCATGCAGTTATTCTACGAGAATTTAGTGATCTATGGTGTATCAGTTGAGACACGTCGTTGCAGCGTTAGATGCTCCATAAAAAATTATTAACAACCACTATCTACGACTGTCAAATACCTGACTCTGTAAATCAAAATCTTTAATGAGGTACTTATGCTGTGTACCTCAGGTCGATTTTTCGGCTAAATGATCAACTAAGCTTTTTTGAGGTGACCTTACGCTATTCGCCGCCAAGTTATAAACGAAAAGACCCCTCGCGAGGTACCTTTTCAATTTAGTTGTCAAATGTCATTATTTGGTATTTAATGTGAACGTATTATTGTGTACAATTTTTTACGTAAAACATTTTTTTTTATTTTTAAACATTTCGTAGTTTAAAATAACATTTGCAAATAATGCAACTTCCTTATCATCTTCCATTTTTTAATTTAATTTAATATTTCCTTTATCCACGAAAATTCAACAATATAGTATTTCGAATAGTCAGGTACAGCTTGTTTTTTGATGTTACTGCCACCTATGAATGTTTATTGTGAACTACTGAGCAATTTAGTTTAGTTCATAATTTAGTCGAAAAAATCAATCTGAGGCACACAGCATTAGTGGAATAAAGATCCGGAAGGAACGACATATGCTGAGCAGATTACCGCGCTGTTTTCACTAAATATACCGTTCTACAAGAACTACCAATCGGTTACAGTGACGATAGTAGTTTTTGTTAAAGCATGAATGCTAACTAATTCAGAAACAGCATTTGGAAAGAGGTTTAGACTCATTAACATTAATCTAGCTAGACTACAAGTATGGTGAAGCTTCTCTCAAGAATAACATCACCATAATTGCGAAACATAAATGAGGTACTGCTCAAGCTTCAACCCATTTCCAAACAAGAACTTGATTACCGAGAAAGGCAACCACAGTAAAATGTCATGGATCAACTGAATAATAAACTAAAAATGTTAGGGCTAATAAGATCAAGTTCACAGCACCAGCGGATTTAAGGATAAGGCGCGCGTGGCCCTAGCCGTGCTGAGGCAAATATTACTGCAAGTGTGAGAGTCTTGACAAGCGTACCGGAACTACTACTCAAGCTTACAAGCAATTAGAAATAGTGCTCTAGTTTATCTCAAAAAATGAAGCCGCAAGATGCTAAGAATACCAACAAATATATGAACCCTGAAATCCTCTCATTCTGCTAAAGCAAATCCAACGTAAAACAAGATGATGATGATTCGAACCTGCAATTCAAAAAAAAATCTACGTTAGAGCATATAAATTACAATAGTTTGATGTTGGAAACAAGAAGCATGATGTAGCGCTAACCTTCTCCTCGTAAATTGAGTTGAGATGGTTTAATTTTTGTGGATGCGTCTGGATCAGCGATCTAAATATAATCAAGATAATGATCAAGATAATTTAATCAACTCTTAAAGTTTTCAACAGTAATCCAAACATGTCACGGTTAATTGAAATTCAATTGTACATAAAACCAGATAAAAGACCAATCAAGATGTAAAAAGAATTATTAAGATGTACATACTCGTATATTTATTTAGACGGCTGACTGAATAAATTCCGTATGATAATAACGCGCAATAAATCTCGAAATTTATTCATAGATCCATAACTATTAAAATATGTACTAGTGCATTGTGAACGCGCCATTAAACGCGTATTTAAAATCGTAATTAGATGACCGCCAAGAGTTTCGTTGTCTATTGATGTGATCTGGATGCAACAATACCATCGGTACAAACTCGAGTACATAAAACATGTTTGTACTAAAAATTAGAAGAATTTAAAATCCGAATAAATTATTTGCTGTAAAGTCATGACTTAATATTTGTTTATTTTTATTATTAATATTACTACTACCATAATAATTGTTATTCATTTTACTTGTATTTTATTTGCTCTTGTACAAGAAAAAAAAATTATTCTATCCAGCGTCCGCACTTCCTTGTGAAACCGGTTGTGTTATTTACGTTTATTCTCACTATATAAGCAACTCGCATCTTTGATGATCGTACACAGATTTAGTTGAACTGAGTTTGAGTTAACATTAAATATTAAAAAATCGACAGTATTTTTAAAAACATGAAGTTCGCTATAATTTTCGCGATTATCTTAGCTGTTTTCGCAGCAATGGTCTATGGTGATCACGGTGGCCAACATGGTGGCGGTGGCGGTGGCGGTGGTCGTGGAGGTGGTGGACATGGCGGTGGTGGACATGGTGGTGGTAGCCATGGAGGTGGTGGCGGTAGTTTTGGTGGACAAAGTGGACATGGAGGTGGAGGTGGTGGTCACGGAAGCAGTGGTCATGGAAGCAGCGGACATGGAGGTGGTGGTTATGGCAAACACTAAATTTACGCCCACTGTAAATACTGCCCCATTACATAAATCGTTTCCAATTTGATTGATTGATTTTTATTTTTAATTTTAATAAAATAAGTGAAAAAAATATTACACAAAATTGTTTATGTTAAATACCAGAAAAGAATTATTGACACAACAAGTCAAGGTAAATGTAATATTTATTTTCTACTTTTACGAGATTACTGCAAAGTGTTAATTTTTTATTGTGACAACTCGCAACTAATTGAGATAGTAGTGGGAAATTATATAAAGTATAGGATTAAGACGTTGAGAAAAGAACAAGCATCATCTTACTATACCAACCAGACTAGTGAACCAAAAATGAAATTTTTATCCTTGGCTACTTGTTTTAAAATTTGAAAAAAATCAAAAGTTTTATGTGGTGATTTAAGTATCACACTGTGCGTCTCGTCTAGCTTTTCCTGTATTTTAGTGGTACATTGTCTTGTTAAATATCAGTATTTAAGTGTCCGAACGTACATTTTTAATGTCATGTGTTCTTTGGCAGCACAAGCTCTAAATCGGACTGTGTCAGGTATCTTGAAATTATATTGGATGATGGAAAGGAAATCTCAATCAAAGTCTTCATAAAGCTAACATCATCTTCTGGTAATATCGCAGAGCCTTATGGAAAATAAGCCTTATAATGCTCTTGTATGTTTTGGGGTGTATTGTTCTACCCTTGATCTCAGATCGGAAGCTTTGAAACTTGACATTTCGGAGTCTAACATCAGTTTGTGCGCTGATTGTAAGGCCATGCTGAATTCGTTGACTAACTCTTTGATTGATTCGAAACTTGTTAGAGAGTGTAAACAGTACTTTAATTATCTCTTACGATTTAACAGTCTTTCTTATGCGGGCGCTATTGTGTCGCTGATCTTCTAGCCAAAACTGGTTCACCAATCGGTCTCAAATCTGCTGTTCCAATATCATTTATAGAGGTAAGATAGCAATAAAACCTACGTGTTTTTGTTTGCTGAGGCAAGGGTGGGTTTTCACTACTACATGTCACATAGCTATGCATTGTATCATTGAACCTGACATAGGTTTAGATAAATATGCAATTTCCATAAAGAATAACCAATTAATAATACTCGTTGCGATTCTAGCGGGTCATAGTCACTCTAACAAACTTCTTAATGTAGTAAAGAACTTTCTTTTACCGCCTTTATCGACGACTGCTTAGAGGAAAATCATGGTAGTATTGTTTGTATAGCAGTCCTGTTTTTGCCAGGATACTATCCTTTGCATTCAACTCTCGCTATACTACTAACAATCAACTGCGAGATTTCTAAGTATACGTAATCAATTTAATTTCGGATTAATGAATGAGGATTGACGTCGTTCGCCCAACTTTCCAAATCCCGAAAACAAAATCCCGACTTTTAAAATCCCAACTTTCAAAATCCCTACTTTCAAAATCCCGGCTTTCGAAAGCCCGATTGTCTATATAAAACTTTAGGTGAAGGAAAATTAGTAACTTAGTAACATAGTTTGAAATTTAAATACTAATTATTTTTAATATATTTATTGTTATAAGTAGTGGTAATGGTAATGGTAGTAATAGTATTAATATCTTAGTCATATTATTGTAAGCTTTTTATCACATATAATTCTTATTTTAAATATTAAATTTTATAAATATTAGGATGATGTTGAATTTTTTATGTATTACGCGAATTTGCTACTGCCGATTTTCGACACAAAATTTGCTTTATTTTTTAAATAAATAAAAAATATTATATGAATTCCAAATTTTCAAATAATTTGTAATTGAATGAAGGTAAATAAAAGCCCAACCAAGATCGGGCAAAAAAAGACCGAGTTCTTAATAAAAACGGAGATAAAAAAAGAAAATTTAATATTTAATATGGGTTGGTATCGAACGGCTAACAATTTTATTAGCGAAAAAATATCCCAAAATGCCATCCCGAAAATATTAATCCAAAAAATAAAAATCTCAAAACCCATAATACTAAAAATACAGTAAACCCTCGATTTAACGGACCCCGATTTAACGGACGCTCGATTTAACGGACAATTTTTTCATTTTCCATTTTTCGGTTATCGATTATGATGGGATTGGGTATGTTGGATGGAAAGCGGATTATTAAAAGATTTTTGGAAGAAGTTCTGGAATATGGCCACCTAAAACAAGGACTCGGTCATTTCTTAACCGATTATGATGGGATTGGGTTTGTCGAATGGAAAAGGAACTCTTAAATGATTTATTCATGAAATTCTGGGATATCGCAACGAAACTCGGTAATTTAAACTAGGGCAGAACTCGATAACAAGCAGGCGTTTTTCTTAAAGCAAAAGGCTCGTAATGCTAACATGTTTCTGGTAAGGCAGGATGCCTTAACATCTATCACCAGTACATAACCCACTCATGGGTTTAGTGGGTTGAGCGGCAGGTCAACTACTTACTCTCACAAAAAATCACGTTATGAACCCTTCATAAAGGGCTCGGATATATTTATATTATTCTTATCAACAATGACCTAGAAAACTGTTCACGGGAACATGGAATATGCTGTCTTCTACGATCATGAGATCTTCAGAACCTTAAGAACCAAGCAAAGGGTACTTGCTTTTGAGGTACTTGCAACACAAGAGCGCGTACTCCATATGGCCATTATCCAGAACAATTTAAAAAAAATAATTGATAATCTGATTTCATTCACAACGTCATTTCTGTTCTAGGAAGTCATATTTCAGAACTTCTTCCAAAAATTATTTAAGAATCCCATTTCTATCCAGCACACCCAATCTAAAAACTGTTTATGAATCTCATTGCCATCCAACAAACAGAATCCCTTCATAATTGGTTAAGAGATAAACGAGTTCTGTCCTAGGTGGCCATATTCCAGAACAAGTGCAAAATCTATAGTCGATTAAATTTAAAAACTATAGATTCGGATTTAACGGACACCCCCAATTAGTCCGTTAAATCGAGCGTTTACTGTATATTTACCAAACAAAAAATTGCTAGAACACATAATCTCAAGAAAATCAAAATATCGAATTAAAAATCCCAAAATTTATCGAAAAAAAACATAGATAATTTTTCTTAAGATATTTTTTTAAAATATTATATTACTATTATGTAGACTTATATTTAATTTTCCTATTTTCATTTAATAGACTTAAATAAATATAAAATTAAATGAAAATTTTGGAATTTTTTTTTTTTTGAGATTAAATTGTTCGCCCAAATACTCTTAAATTTACAAAAGATGATTTGGGATATTTTTCGGCATATTTATTTTCGGCAATTTGGAATTTGAGAAACAGCCTACTAGTACGTTTTTGATCTAGTCAAAAACATCATTTTGGTAATAAAATATTCGGGAATACGATGGTATCCCTTTAAAAACACTTGTATGATATACCCATGCAGTTATCCAAATTTCTACTCACCCAAGCAACGGTTGCTTGACGTTGTTGGTCAAGTTGTTGTTGCTTTGTATCTATCGTCACCTAGTGAAAATTTGAGGTTGGGGTCGTTTACCCGACTTTCAAATTCCAGAGAGTATAAGGGTAAGGCTGTGGGCCTATAGTCGGGTAAAAGTCAATTTTAAGTAAATTAATCAGTAAATTCATTTAATTTTCAAAGACTCTATGGCCAACTGACAGAAAAATCTGTTCTAAACCCGATTTTTACCATAGTAAACGATTTACCCGATTAGGCTGCGTACCAATGCAAGGGTAAATCGTTTACTAAGGTAAAAGTCGATTTTAGTACAGATTTTTCGATCAGTTTACTATAGAGTTGTTCAAAAATACTTGAACTTACTGAGAAATTTACCTAAAATTGACTCTTACCCTTGGATTGGTACGCAGCCTTAGAAATCTTGAATTAAGGCTTATTCAGAGGTATCTTGTAATTTGCTAAGACTGTTACAGTACTTATTTGTTAATGACTGTACCATATATAAGTATGTTAGTGGGAATTATTGGTATGTTTGTAGGGGAACGGTTCGGTATTCCAAAAAAATCCAACTATGTTTTCTAGAATTACAACAAGGGTTAATCAATCTGGTCAATAATCCGCCGTTCCACAGTTTGATTCTTTCGTCGTGATTCTTTCCTCGTATCCTTCCCCTTCACCTACAAACTGTTGTTAGTTTGTAGGACAACGGGAAGAAAACGAGGAAAGAATCACGATGAAAAAATTAAAGTGTGGAATTGCGGAATGGGGATCATGTTTGAGTAATAGTTTCTAAGAACAATTAAATTAAATTTAATTAATTGAAATAAATCAATTAGAATTTTTGCGAAATGCTGCAAATATTATTAAACTAATGAAATAATGAATTTTTTTTTTTTTTAAATAAATAAATTTTGTCAATTATAATTAAGAATTTTGATTTTTATGTGATAGTACTTTGTAAATTTGAATTTATTTTTTTGTTAATTGGCGTTTTAGAAATTTAGGCCAGTTGGAATTTTTTCTTTTGGATAACCGAAACGTTCTCATGGTAACTAACGATTTAAAATATGAAAACAAATATACTTTTAACTTGTTGTTGTTTTAACATATTTGTAAGTATGTATAAATATTTTCTAAAGGGTTAAAAAGGATTTAAATGCACCAGATGTTTTGGTATAACCGTAACAGATGACACAATAGTGGGAGTAGCCTTCCAGGCAATTTAAAAACTTTTCAAATATTTTTTACGACTAAGACTGTGTGCCTGAGAGCGATTTTTTCGACTAAATTGCCGACTAAACTAAATTAATGACTGATTCATATCATTCATTCAAAGGTGGCACTAATATCTTTTAAATATGCTGTGCCTCCGATTGTAAACTAAATTGTAAACTAAACTAAATTATGACATATTGTTTTCAACAACACCGATTTGTTATTATTTAAAATCAAGGGAATAGAAAAAAATAAAACAAATATGGATATGAGAATCGCATTATTCATGAATGTGATTATAAATTACAATCGAAATTTAAGAATGAGATATTTCCTTTTAGACATTTTTACTCGTATGTATTCGATAAAAAAATAATAAAAACAAGAAATGAAAATGACAACTAAATAGTCAAGCAACCTCAGCAGGAGTCTAAATGATAGAAACTGGTGGGTAATAGAATGACTACACATTAATTTAGTTTAGTCGGCAATTTAGTCGAAAAAATCGCTCTTAGGCACACAGTCTAAGGCTGTGTGCCAAACTTAAGGTAAATCATTTACTACGATAAAAATCGGTTTTAGGACAGATTTTTCGATCAGTTTGCCATAGAGTTTTTGAAAAATAATTGAATTTACCGAAAAATTTAATTAAAATTGATTTTTACCTTAAGTTTGGCACACAGCCTAAGCCTGCGTTCCAATCCAAGGGTAAAAGTCAATCTTAAGTAAATTTTTCTGGTAAATTCAATTATTTTTGAAAAGCTCTATGGTAAACTGATCGTAAAATGTGTACTAAAATCGATTTTTACCGTTGTAAACGATTTACCCTTGGATTGGTACGCAGCCTTAGATGTGTGCCAAACTTAAAACAAATCGTTTACTATGGTAAAAACCGGATTTAGGGCAGATTTTTCGATCAGTTTGCCATAGAGTTTTTGAAAAATAATTGAATTTACCGAAAAATTTGTAATTTTGTTGGTTCGGCTCGAGAGTTGAGACACATTTCCTGCGGCCGCCTTTAATCTCTCGCTTACCGAATCTCCCGAATGACTGATTGTATTCGTTGCACTCGTATTTATACACCGATCGAACATTGTAGAGTCGGGTCGATTTAGCTAAGGCTGTGTGCCAAACTTAAGGCAAAATTGAATTTTAGGTTAATTTTTACCATAGTAAACGATTTACCTTAAGTTTGACACACAGAATAAGACTACGAGCCAATAGTCAGGTAAATCATTTACTATGGTAAAAATCGGATTTAGAATAGATTTTTCGATCAGTTTGCCATAGAGTTTTTGAAAAATAAATGAATTTACCGAAAAATTTACTTAAAACTGACTTTTAGGGGTATATCCTCCATTCGGTCGCAAGTTAATTATTTGCGATCAGAAATATGGTTACTAGATTAAATTTGCCATACCAATTGACACATTTTATTTAAATTTAAATTTTTTTTGCGATTGTTAAGTAGAAATACATAAAAATACTGCGACCTCAGAAAATGCGTAGCAGTCTTTTCGTAGATTTCTACTCTATAATCGCAAAAAAAATTTAAATTTAAATAAAATGTGTCAATTGGTATGGCAAATTTAATCTAGTAACCATATTTCTGATCGCAAATAATTAATTTGCGACTGGATGGAGGATATGCCCCTTACCCTACTATTGGCCCGCAGCTTAATGTTGATTTCATTTGAAGGAAAAATGTTACACTGAGGGTAAAAATGGTACTCCAACTGCTGTCAAAATGTTCGATTAAAAATAAAAAATACCGCAAGGGTAATATTTTGGTATACCCATGGTAATTTTCTCCGCTCCAGTGCCCTAATTCTCTAAAAACCAAGATAAATTGCAATGGGCGCTTTCAGGGCACCCAACAGTTGAGAACATGTTGAGTAAAATCGCGGCCAACGCTATGAAAATGTTTAACACTATGATATTTTCAAATCAAATTGGCGATGATTTTACTAATCATGATAGGGGACCTGAAAGCGCCCAATGTGTAAAAGTGATAACTTTTACACAAGAAAAAATTAATCGTAGAAGTCTAGATTTATATTGGATATTGTGATGTTTTAGTAAATTCGCATTCTCTAAATTTTTTTCAAGATAAAATATAAAGTGGCAAGTTAAGTTTATGTCAAAAAGTAACACAAGTAATTTATCGTGGAATAACTTTGCTTGAATGTGTAAAACGCTTTCGTTGGGATATTATTAATAATTAATTGCAATTTTTGATATTTTAGTTTATAGTTTTATTTTAGAATTAAACAAGCCAAGTTCTAATAATTTAAATAACTGCAATACTTTACATAAAAAAGTTATAAAATTCTTTCCATTTAGAATGTAAAACTGGACTGTTGTCGTTGGAATTAAAATATTATTTTATTTTAATCGATCGTCTTCACTTTTACCTATATACTTTTCCTTAGTTTTATCTCCACTATTTCCACAAAATCAACAAAACACATAAATTTGTTATTTATTTATGATTTTATGTTTAAAGTAGGGAATAAATAATGTACCTATTTATATTAGAACAAGAAGACTTAAAGGGTAGAATATCCTAGAACAAGATGGTCTGTTGATTACAGCAAAAGCAATTTTGGTTGCTCAATTTTCAAATATAAATGTCAAGTGTTTCAAGTGTCTGATTGGACAACATCTAAAATGAACCCGTTCTCCATATAGCAAGCAAAGCTGCACTCGTAATATTTTAATTGATCGTTACACTTGCATAATTAAGAAAACTGACGAGTACAATAAATTCGACGGCCTATAGAAAATCTAAATTAGTTAACAAATTTCAGTTTGTTGTTGTTTAATATTTCATTTAGAGGCAATATTAGCTCTCAAGAATCTTTAAGATCTACAACGCTTTAATCCTAAATTATTTATTAATTTTTGTTTGAGAAATTGATAATTAGGACAAATTTCGAAGAGTAATGAATGAGTACAAAATTTAATTATATTATGCATTAAAACTAGCTTTTAACTAGCAGTAAGATAAAACAAGATGTATATTGCATAAAATCGATTTCTTAAGTGCAGGTAATTGATCAAAGTCTCACCTCCTACTCGTTACGGATCCTTAAGATTAACCCAAATATTTTACAAAGATTAAAAATTAACTCAAGGTAAAAAACACGTAACACTAAAACGTCCCTCCATAACTAGACTTACATCAAATACTAGAAATGGTTTCGATTAACAAATTTTCGGTGTTATTGAGGAGGCACATAAAAAAATATTGGATGAGGAACTAATTCCGAACTGAAAACTCGCAGTGACTAACTAAATTTGATGGTTAAATGAGCTCCGTTGCTTAAAACGCATAGCTTTTTGTAGTTTACTCGGAATTCTAAAGTTCTAGTAAGACTATTTCGAGATTTCCGAGATCCGACTATTATACTTAGGTATGTCAACTCGCATGTGCGGAAAGAGCTAAATAGGCCTTCAACAACGAAATACACTGAAATTATGATCTTCATAAGACAGATTTAATTGGATTTCAAAAACATATCGCAAATAATAATTACATAATTATGCGATTTTGTACTTAGTATAAAGAATAACCTTTAAACAGAGTAGAATAGACCAAATTTATCAAAATTCAACGGATCGATCAATTGTAAATAAGACTTATATTGTACACGTCTTTACTATACGAAGTAAAGAAATTGTTGACTGTCGTAAGGTTCTTTTCAAACATTTGGTTTGTTTTATAAGTCTATCTAACCGTATCTTTATTTGAATTTCAAATAACTCCCGATTCCGATTATTTTTCAATATGATTTTGGAAGCTATGTGTGATTCTAGATGGCTTTGATGTATATGCAACAATTTACGTTTCCTAGAGATTATATTTTTTGAGTTATTAAGGATATAAAATAATTAAAATTTCGTTTTGACGTTTATTGTTATCTTGCTCGATTGCTGTCAATAGGTTTATCTTGGGTAAAAAAACTGTTTAGAGAATGCGATTTAAAAATGCCAAGATAATATATTGTATAAAATTTTCACCTGTAAAATTACCCTTAGAACAACCCGTAACAACTTGAACTATAGTTTGAGAACAGATGCTACTTAGAATTATTTATATCCATAAGAATAATGTTGAAATTTAAATGGGAACGGTAGTTATGGGCTCTCAAAGTCTAAATACAATATGTACCTATATACATCATACGAGTGTGTTAAGTTTTGACATTTATTTATCGTAACCATTTTGAATTTTATCTTGGAGTGCAATTAGAGAATGCGAATATTGTAAAAAGCCACGATAAATTTTCGTTTACACGTTTACAAATTATCTTACTGCTTAGAGAATTAGGGCACGAGGCGAATTATGTAAGCATTACGAGTTACGACAAATGACGTCAAATGGCCTTTTTATTTAAAGCATTTTGAGTTGTCGTAATTTCGACTTTTTATTGTTGTTTTAGTCGTGCACATTTATAAATTCGAGACAAAAGTCGTACTATCTATTTTTTTTTCTTGTTTTCAT
Source organism: Nephrotoma appendiculata (assembly GCA_947310385.1). Lineage (NCBI taxonomy): Eukaryota > Metazoa > Arthropoda > Insecta > Diptera > Tipulidae > Nephrotoma > Nephrotoma appendiculata. The sequence goes on along the minus strand of OX371225.1, from coordinate 212,798,842 downwards.
TGACAATTTGTCAAAATTAGTTTGAGTCGAAACTCGTAAGTCGTACTCGTAATGCTTACATAATTCACCCCCAGGTTTTTTGGTCGAGTAAACCATTTGTTGTTGTCATACGCCATTTTTTCTATACTTGTCAAAACATACGTGTTTAATAATCTGGATAATAACTTTAATTCGAGTATTACGTAATGGAGGAAATTTTAAATGACATTTAGTTCACATCATCATCATCATGATTTTCCTCAGATTCATCTGATTTTTGAAACAATTGTCAATTGCTGCGTTTATAACACAGCTAAAATAGCAATGCTACAAATGTAATTTTCATACAAAATCGAAATTTCAGCTAGCTGAGCTATGAAAATGTCGCGTTTATACTGTTGCTACAGCTGTCATTTGCGTTTAGCACAAAGCATTGCTATTTAACTGTGGTATAAACGCAGCAAATGATCGACACGACTTTACAGCAAAGATGAAACAAATATATTATTTTGACATATAAAAGCGGTGTAGTTCATTTTTGTTCCATTGCTACAAAATGAGGGTATAAAATGAGGGTACTATTTTTAGAGTATGAAAATATCAATCGAAATCAACATAAATAATATTCTCAACGGCTCTGTTCCAGAGTAGTATAATCTACTACACAACAAAACTGTTATAAAACTACTTTTAGTGCTACTACTCAACCTCAGACGACACTAGTCTCACAAAAATTTTGAAATCTTCTAAACATTTAATGAACAAATTTTGTTGTCTCGCGCATGCTGAATTGATTGCCCAATAAATTCATATTCGAAATCAAAACAATGGGGTAGATACTCGATCGGCTAGCAAGCAAACAATTTGCAAACCAAAATCCTGGGGGTCTATTATGAAATTTTCGACGCGCGTATTTTTTTTCGACGTTGTCGAAAATTTGGTATTATGAAATTTTCGACCGCGTTTTTTTTTCGACGTTGTCGAATTTTTGGTATTATGAAATACTCGACGCGTTTTTTTTTCGATAACGTCGACTATTTTACGACAGCTCTTGACCGACTCGACACCGAGTACATAAAAGAAAAGTGTTAAGTGTTGAGAAATAAAAAAAGTTTGTTAGTAAAAATAAATTAATAATTTAAACTTATAAAATTTTAATTAATAAAAATTAATTAATTACATAATTTAAATTTAATAAAAAATAATTAATTTAAATTTTCACATAAAAAATAATTAATTATGTTTTTCGACATCATCGAAAAAAAAATTCATAATAGCGATTTTCGACGTTGTCGACTGTCGACTGTCGACTGTCGACTGTCGACTGTCGACGTTGTCGAAAAAAATACGCGCGTCGAAAATTTCATAATAGACCCCCTGGCTGCTCAATCAATTTTACCAAGAAAATTTGAATTTCAAATTGGACAATCGCAGAAGAAACAAAACAATTTTTATAATCATAATTTGAAAATTAAATTTCCTTGATAAAATTGATTGAGTAACCAGGATTTTGGTTAGCAAATTGTTTGCTTGCTAGCCGATCGAGTATCTACCGCAATATTTTATTTCAGAAGTTTGAGCAAATATGAGCAGCTGTCAAGTGAGTCAAATTCGGAGGGTAAAAGAGAAAACATATAAATCAACGAGCGGTATTTAGAATTTGTTTGATCGAAATTAAAAACTACACAAATTCAAAATTATTTTTATTCCAATATAGTACGCATTAATTGTTTTTATTTTTGGTAAAAAATTGTACTTATTGTACTTATAGTATTCCAAAATAAAAAGTAATTATGAAAAGAAAAGCACGTAGTAGTATGTACGTAGCACTAGTAAGCACGTAGTAATAAGAAAAATGCGACACTGGTAATATAACATATGTTTACAAACACAAACACAAAATGAGAAACCCCATGCCAGCAATCAAAAAGGTTTACTTAATTTTCTCTGATTTATAACTTAAATTACATTTATCAAAAATCACTTTCTTCTTAACATAATTTACATTTTATTTTATATAGACACTTAGTAAACTTACTGATGGTAAGATATGCTTTTTTGAATTTTTTTATGCGTATTTTTGAACTTTTCACAATACACTTCATTTTACTTAAAAGTTTGTAATTTTTATTATCAAATGATGCACTACTACATAAACCACTAACTATTTTATAATATTTTTATTATTTTAATGTATTTAATTAATAATTTTAAAAGGACAAAATTAAATCTCACCATAGGTCGACACTGCGCACAAAAACAAACAGCTGATTTGTTGTTTTTCATTTTGAGACATGAGTAAGCCATATGCTTGTTTATATAACCATCCTGCTCTGACGTGTCTCACATGAAATAACAAATTTTATATGGGTAAAAGCCTAACACCCATTCTAAGAGTATAATTATATTGTTTCATCTAAATGGAGGAGTGGGGCGACAACTATAGAACAGTAGAAGAACCATATAATTTACTAGATTTTTAAGTTTTCATCTGCTAAATTTTATTTTGATCTCAACTTTGTATAAAAGCTTTGCTTAAAATAGATGCGTTCGTGCTATTTTTAAAATCAAAAATATTGAAAATAGTGTATTAGTGGAGACTATTCCTTCAACAACCGTGGTTTATATATGGGCACTTAAATACCCGAAATAATGCGAAGATTGCTGATGCAAAAGGTATTTCTACTGGATCGGTGTTTACAATTTTAAAAAGTACATTTGGGTAGGAAAAAGCTGTGTGCAAGATGTGTGCCACATTTGCTATCATAAGTAAACAAAAAGCAATTCGAATGAAATTTTCTGAGAATCGATATTGGCAGTCGGTTTATAATTAAAAAAGCATTGAAAATTTGAAAAGATAGGTAAGATTGTGGCTTCAGTTTTCTAAAAATGATCTTGAAAAGGGTAAAACAATATCTGGAGAATATATCATTCAAAACTTTTGGAACACCTAGATGCGAAAGTTCGTGAAAAGACGTGGTTTTTGAAGGAAAAAATTATTTTTTTTGTCAAGACAATGCACCACCACACAAGAGTTCTAGGCGATGGAAAAATTTCAATGTTTAAAGAACGAATTATTGCAACATTTATACTATCTACCAGATTTGGGTCCTTCTGACTTTTACATATTCCGAAATGTTAAAGATTTTTTTGATAGAAAGCGTTTAGCATCAAATGAAGAAAAGCATCTGTAAACTATTTCGCAAAGCTTCTGGAAAGTCATTATAAACAGAGGAGGTTAAAATTTAAACGCAAAACTGCACAAAGTGTATTCGCGCGAAGTTTTTGAACTGTCCTCAGGTCTTTGTTTGGCTTTCCAAGGATATTAACGAGAATCTGTAGGTGTGTTTAATTGTATATTTTTTTTTTTTTTCAAAAATAAAATCCAATTAAAAATAACAAATTTCACAGTGTAAGATTATAATTAATTTTTTCTACATGTTTATTTCAAGCCTTGTTTCAAAACTTTTTGATATGCATACTATAAAAAAAACTAAGAAGGACGGCAAATATTTACCCAACATCTTAACAGCCCTATAAATTACAATGTTTACTGTTCTTTTATTAAGCATCCATTGAATTGTTACCAGAGCTCAGCGCTATTATATTAAACTTCGTTATGCATATACATTAATCGTCCCTAACTTCACAATTTAAGAAGATTTAAGGCTACGCAGAAGCTTTTATTTACGTGTGACATAGTAAGATAGGTTAACAACCTGTCTTCATCGCACAGCTTGATAAGGAAGGTCATGTGTAATTTGTGTGTAAAACGTTTTCTTACTTGATGTCTACATACAATTATCACCTTCTTTATAATTTTGATAAACAAAACGGAAGATGTAATCAAAATTCATAACCCAAGAAAAAAAAAAACCTCAAAACGATCTTGAGTATTTAACTTAGTCACCAAATTTGCTAACGATTTTCTTCACTTTACAAAAATCAAAATTCCCCAAATTTTTCAATAACATTCAATTAAACAATTCAAGAATCGCGCACGTAATCTTACGACATCTTCTATTGACAAAATATTAATGTAAACACGATTAGTCTCCCTTACGTAATGATTATATTGAAGAGCAAGTTCAAATGGTGTTAACCGAAAGCGAATTACCTTTATAACATGCTTAATTGACAAATAGTAGTTTCGCGATACTGTCGCGAAAGCCCGCACACGTTGCTCTCGCATTCTTCAGATCATTAATCATAACGGAATATGGAAAATTCGTAATTAAATTATTACTTAGCGACACTACGTAATGTGAAGGTTAATAATTGCGAAAATATTTTTAAGTCTTTTATCAAGTTTGTGTATTTTTGTTTTTAATAATTTTTTGCTCGATAGAGTACAGAGACTCTGATATAAAAGTTGAAAATATCGTTGAATATTTTTTATAAATAATTTGTGATACCATTGAAACGAACCACTTTGTGCAAATTTAGTGAATTAAAAATAAATTTGATATAAAATGAAGTGTTTAATTGTACTGGGTGCTATGATAATAATTGCGAGTGCTGCGCCTCAATTCCAAGCGGGTCGGAGAACGAGAAAATTTTTTGGACCACAGTTTGGTGGATTTGACGACTACTATGATGATCATCATCACCATCACCACCATGGACATCATCATCATCATCATGGGCATGGGCATGATCATGGGCATGGACATGGTGGTGGATTCGGAGGTGGATTTGGTGGAGGTTTCGGTGGTGGATACGGCGGTGGATTTAATGGTGGTTATGGTGGATATCCGGGTGGGCACGGAGGTTATCCCGGTGGTTATGGTGGCTATCCAGGAGGTAAATATATAGACGTTATGTTTTTATTTAATTCGTGAATTGAAAATTTACATATACTTACATAAGGTGGTGCTGGATTTGGCCTGTCACAATCGTCTGCCTCAGCTCAGTCGCAGTCATTTAACGGTGGGTTATTCGGAGGATCTGGATCTGCCGCATCGGCGCAATCACAATCAGTTGGTTTTGGCGGTGGAGGAAGCTCAAGCGGAGCATCAGCTTCTTCGCAATCTGTAGGACTTAATTTAGGGCCTCTTGGATCACTGTCGTTTTCGGGTGCAACTGCTGGAAGCGGAGTATTTGGATAAACCATAAATTGTATATTTGATTTATATAACCGCACAAAAATGTTTTAATTTTTGTATATGTATACACGTAACGCATAATCCAAACTGTTTTAATATGTTTTAAATGTACTCACCAATTTTTCCTTGTCAACGAATTAATTCGACTTTTAAATCGAGAGCATAAATACAAAGGCTGATATACTATCTATTATAATTACTGAAACGCTTCCTATTTAATGCTATACGACTTACTGCTAGTTCAGGCACGCATTGCATACATGGCTATGTACATGGTATGTATACACTTGAAACTCGATTATCCGGGATGATTGGGACTTCCCAAATAATCAAAAATCCCGGTTAATCGAATGATTTTTATTAGAACTAAAAAAAATCCCGGTTAATCAGATGAAATTCACATTAACCAAGAGAATAAAAAATCCCGGATAATCGAGGTTCACGGACAATCGGATCCCGGATAATCGAGATTCAAGTGTAATTGTAATTTAGTGATTCGTAATCAGCTGCCAAATACTTCTCTCGAATTCTGGACTAATGTATTGTTGCGATTTTGCTCTGTGAAATCCGGTTCGTATTATTGGATTTTTTTAGAATTTGACGGTTACAACACCAATTCTCGCAATTCACACTTCTTACGAAATACTTACGCCACTATACTGGAATATTCTCGAAATATTATGAAAATAATTTTCTCACTCGATTTTTACCTCTATTATTATTTTCCAGCTACACGCTTTCGCTTTTAATGTTTCGCGTACCGAATCTTTCAAATGACTCACTAAGCCTCACTCATTGTGATCGTTGCACTCGTATTTATCCCTTTCCCGACATGTATACACAATTGTGTATGTTAATTTCGATTATGAAAAACGAATATATCAAACATAGAATTATGTGTAAACTGAAGATCAGCATACACATTTCTGCATACCATTTAAACTTGTTTTCGCTTGAAAAATAACACTACATATAACTATAATAATAATAAAATAATTTATTATACTTTTTGCAAGAAAGATTCCGATTTAACTAAGATCCGTTAAAATTCGAGAGATATTACAAACAGAAAGATATTACAAGTTATTTGTATACATATTTGTGTATGGTGAACTGAAGCAAAAAAGAAATTGTGAATCGAAAAGGGTTATACACCGATCGAATATGCTAGACTCACCTGCATCGATGCAAAAGTAATATTCTCGGTTCTATTCTCAACTACTAGCGCTACTACTTTAACCTAGATGTCACTAATCTCACAAAAAAAAATGCTGTAATGTTCTAAACCTTAACCCATATTAGCTCAGCGATCTATTTATAGATCAATACAAAAAATTCTTAGGCTGCGGGCCAATAGTCGGGTAAAAGTCAATTTTAAGTAAATTTTTCGGTAAATTCATTTATTTTTCAAAAAGTAAATGGCAAACTGATCGAAAAATCTGTTCTAAATTCGATGTTTACCATAGTAAACCATAGTAATGGCCCGCAGCCTTAAAATGAGAATTGGAGAAATTAGAACGGAATGTTTTTACTGCAGTGTTCTGTTTAAATAAAAATCCACACGATGCACAGTTGAATAATTCAAATTACTATAATTTTACAGAACACATTTAGGCTGCGTACCAATCCAAAGGTAAAAGTCAGTTTTAAGTAAATTTTTCGGTAAATTCAATTATTTTTGAAAAACTCTATGGTAAGTTGAACGAAAAATCTGCACTAAAATCGATTTTTACCGTAGTAAACGATTTACCCTTGGATTGGTATGCATTTCGCAGGTTAAGCAGTGCTGACATGTTCTACCATCACATTTTCGATACTTTATCGTAGACTATGTCTCGCTTCTTTAGAATAAAATGTGACACTATTTCACATTTTATATCATTTACTAGGTTGCTAGATTGAAAAATTGTGATATTCTACTCCATTTCTATCACGAAATAATTTGTTTTCGATACTTGAACGAAATTAGAGAAAGACAATTTGTTCGCATTTAACTAGTAGGTTGTGATAGCAATAGAAAAGAAATAATTCATAAATGAAACAGTTTTCCAATTTAGGTTAGGAAAGCGAGACATAATCTTCGATAAAGTATCGAAAATGTGATGGTAGAACATGTCAGCACTGGTATTTGTTGCATTTTTCGTACTAGTTACCTAACGATTGTTTTTTATTTTTCCAAAAATATTTTGTTTTCCAAATTCATAATTCGAAATATTTACTAAGGCTGCGGGCCAATAGTCGAGTAAATCGTTTAATATGGTAAAAATCGGATTTAGAACAGATTTTTCGATCAGTTTGCCATAGAGTTATGGAAAAATAAATGAATCTACCGAAAAATTTACTTAAATTTGACTTTTACCCGACTATTGGCTCGCAGCCTAAGCAGTTTATATTCTGTACAAACAAAATTAATTTGGGCTAATATGGGTTAAGTGAGTAATTTTTGATGAATAAATGTCTCTCACATGCTATGTTAATTGTCCATCAAACCAATAGGCGAGATCGTAACTTTTTGTGCTTTGATTTTCGAATTATAATTACTGACATTATTGAATTTCTGATGTGGAGCAAAACCATTGCTGGGATGTTCTAACATCACCATTTTTCGATAATCTATCGAAGCTTATTTCTCGTTTCTGTAGAATAAAATTTGTCTCTGTTTCAATTTTTATGTCATTTACCAGCCTGCTAGATTGCAATATTGTGATGTTTCTACTGTGTTTCTATCACCACATTTCGATTCTAGAACGAAAATAAGTGAAATATATATTGTTCAAATATATTCTAGTCTAGTAGGTTGTGATAGCAATAGAGAAGAAATAATTGATAAACGAAACAGAAGTCAAATTAATTCTAGCAGAAAGAGACGTAGACTTCGATAAAATATCGAAAAATTGTGATGTTAGAACATCTCAGCCCAGAATAAAAATGTATAGGAGACTAGATATTATTACGCTCTCGCCTATTGGTTTAATGGGCAATTAACTCAGCATGTGATGCGCAGAATATGAAAAATGTCTTAATTAAGACTAAAGCTATAACCAGCGAGTCTGTACGAGTCAGTAACGAAACCTTACATAATTTAACGAGACCGTTTTGTTACAGAATATTTGACAGTTTGACCAGCGAATCTGTAACACGATTATTATTGTCAATTGAATTTTGGAATGTCAATCTGCAAAAGTACCAACTAACCACACCACAATTTTGATCAAAAATGATGATAAATGAGCTGATGAAAAATGTACATAAAATATTATATAAATTATTAAAATAAAAATAAATATTTGTACACATAAATTATAAAAATATAAACATACCAACATACCGCCATTTCAAATATACAATTTTGACGTTTCCTTCAGTTTGTGCGATAATTTTCGCTCTTGTTACAGATTGCTAAATGACAATTCAAATTTAACGAAACTGAACGAAAAGTACTTTGAGTTTCGCTGGTCAGTAATGTCAATATACATACATTTTTCAGATGTCGCTTTGTTACTTAAATTTCTTACAGACTCGCTGGTTATAGCTTAAACTCAAAACAAAGTCGAAAAGTCTTACCTAAGATCATTTTTTCGTCAGCGACTGTGCGCCATAATCGAGGTGTTACTGAGTTATTTTGGAGATTTTGTACAAGACAGATAAAAAGCGAAAAGAATAAGAGGTGTTAAGAGGAGATAGTGGTGTAATTAAAAATTGTAAATGGTGTAAATTCACTAATGAATAATTATGGAAATTATTTATTATTGTGATTGTCGAAATAAGTGGAACATAACAGTGGAAATAACAGGCAAAGTCGTAACAATTGATGACAGTAGTCTGGTTGTGAATATTAAGAAGGTGTTAAGGATTTAACGGTTACGGGGCTAAAATTCAAATTAAAGTAGTTCAATTTACCGACGAGTGGTTGCAAAAATGAATTAATTGTGCAACTACGTGGTGATATCAAGGATTAGACTTAGATAATAATGAGTTCGAGGTTACAGAAGAAAAACTAGATGATAAACGTGAGCTGGTGGAGACAGTTCCCGGGCTAATTGAAACCTTCAATGTGGCGCAATTATTGCCTTTGATCAACAAAGTAGAGAGGCAACAAACAATACAGGATTTCAAGAAATGAAACAAGAAATTTAAAGAAATCAAAATACTCAACGAAAGATTCGTGAATAAAATAAACGAAAAGTTTCCGGAGGTATGCAGGAGCAGCCGAATGTAAACAATTTCTGAAAATGATCCCAACAGTTACAGTGATAATGAAGGCACTGAATTGGAATTTTTGAAGTGACTACAAGTGGGAACTTTATCGCATCGAAAAGAAACGACGCTGCTAGAAACTCGTGGAAGCTCGTTTAGAATACGCAATCGATATTTCATAGCAAAAATTCTAAAATCCGAACCAGATAACTAAATGATTTCGAAAAAACGGATTCCTATTGCAAATATCTCATAAGGTACTCAAATATATCTGCCGATTATATGCATAGAGCCAAAATGGAAGCTTTCATGACGGCTTGTGGGATCCAAGTACGGCGAGTTGATATAAATGGACGACACCCAGATTCCATGATAAGATAGGTCACACCTCGCGCGACCACTGGCAAACCGACGAAAGCGGAGTAGGTCAACATCTTTAAAGCAGTGGGAATCATTTGAAGACAAAGCATTGGCAAAGAACGAGAATCCAAGTAATGAGTCGTTTAAATCCAATGAGTCAGCTAACGGGGCAGAACCTGGCTTTCACGAAATGATGACAGTATAAGAAAGGGATGATATTGATGGGAAAAGTTGTGATGATTTTTCGAAAGGATCTCATCAATGGAAGCACACAACCAGCCAACTGGTTAAAATTGTAAACAGCGGCCGGCGATAATGTATTCATCCTAGGTAAGAAAGTAATCAAAATAAGAGTAATTTGCAGGATAAAATCTTAAAAGTACAAATTATTAAATTGGTTGACCTCTTATGTCAATAAACTTGGTCTAGAGATCCTTGTATTCTTAAAACGCTATACGAAACTCGGGCACCAATTATATATAACGAATCTTAAATTTAAAGAGTAGATTGTGATTTTAACGGTTTTATGACATAGCCTCTGTTAACCACCCCCAGTTTGATAAATTCATCATCTACGTTATCTCCGCCATGGCTTTTCATTCGGCAGAGTTACTGTGGTGGCTTCAAAACACAAAGCTCAAGACCCTGCAACAATCTATGAACTAGCATCTGTTTTGAATCACATAGCCTTTCTAAAATAACCTTTTTAAGATCTGTGTGCAGCGTATTAAACTTTGAACCTTAATGACATCGCTTATATCATTAATTGCACGGTCATTTAATGCACCGAGAAAATGATTATACCGATCGATGTCCGTGTTGATTTTACCGTTGGAAAATTGAGGATTGATATTTCGATAATATGAAACCAGGCTCCTGGGATCCTGGGACAATAGTGGAGTAAGTTTGAGAAAAAATATTGTGTTGTTGGCATTGTTGGATGATTCTGCTATCGATCCTGATGTTTCGATATAAGACGTTGCTGACAATACTATCCTAACTTGGTCCTGCACCAGACTTCCGATATCCGATACTGAGGTGGCACTCTGGCGGCTTCTGTTGTCGTTTGGCGCCTAGTTGAACCATTAACTGATGGAGCCTGGATCATGATGCGATTTCCTTTCAATTGCTTACGTAAATAAGTGCCTGGTTCTCGTCAATGACCACTGTACTACTGGATGACAGAAGTGAGACACAAGCATGTTGACTGGATGACTTGAAGTGGGGAGCTATTTGGGAATGTGATTCAAACGATTCTTATTTTAAATTATATATGAACCTAGTTCTATCGTTTTCGAATTGAATAATCGACATCCCCTCCCCCCCCCCCCCCCCCCCCCTGGTACTTCCAAACTGAGCGCTTGACACTGATAGATGTATGTGTGTATGACCTCCCGAAGATAGACAACTTTTATTTTTATGTGTGAATTTCTGAGCGCTTGCCATTGGTAGGGCTGGAACTCGGAAAATCACGTCACTGTCACCACTTTGGCTATTACTGAATTTCGATTATCGGCCGATCAACGGTATATCTGACTCTAATTTTAACTACTAATAAAAGTAATTCAATATTTACAATATTATTTTAACTTAATATTTTTACTTTTAACACTATTTGCCATAGGCACTTGGCTAAACACACTTTGGCTGAACACTTTTTACACACATTTTACTAAACACTTGTTTTTTATTTCGCAAAAATTAAATTTTTGCTAATTTTAATTAAAAAATTTGTCCAAAAAGTTTAAAAAATCACTCGATCGATTTCAACTTGTTAGGTCATCACCAGGAGTATCTACTCGAGTAGGTACTCCTGATGATGACCAAACAAGTCGAAATCGATCGAGTGATTCTTTAAACTTTTTGGACACATTTTTTAATTAAAATTAACAAGAATTTAATTTTTGCGAAATACAAAACAAGTGTTTAGTAAAATGTGTTTATTAAGTGTTAATATACATTGTATTTATTACATGGTTACAATTAAACTGGTATCTTTACAATTGTCGGTGTTTATATACCGCCTAGATGTTTGTTTTACAAAAAATAAAAATTAAAAACATTTATTTGAAGCCCCTAAATATCTTCTAATTATAGGTAATGCAAACTTGGGCATTTTTGAATAATACTAAAACTGCATAACCGACTTTAACAGTGTATACGCATGTCAAAATCTAAACATAATAAAAACAAACGTCAAATTTTAAGCATCAGTGCTGAAATATTTTGCTCTCAAAAATATTTTAACAAATTCTGATCTAAACTCTGTATTATTTTATAAGTTTGTTTTTAATAATAAGTAACAATGTAAGTAACTAACTATAAGATAATTTTGTCCTTTAAAAAATTATAGTTTGTGTGATATCTGTAAATTTTATTCGGAATAACATAACCACAAAAAACATATTTTTTCTAGAAAGACATCAAAATGATTATCCCAGTTCGATGTTTCACTTGTGGCAAAGTGATTGGCAACAAATGGGAAGCATATTTAGGATTGCTACAGGCTGAATACACAGAAGGTGATGCCCTTGACGCGCTCGGTTTGAAACGATACTGTTGCCGCAGAATGCTTTTGGGCCATGTCGATTTGATTGAAAAACTCTTGAATTATGCTCCACTAGAAAAATAAAGTTGATTAATTAAAAAATAAAACCCCAGCATTTTTATTTTTCGTGCTATAGAGCCTCCAAAAACTAAATTTTATTCTTTTTGTTATAAATCTATATACTCATTTTTAGTTTTAAATAAACATTAAATCACAAAACTAAACCCATTTAAAAAAATCAATTAGTTTTTTTTTTGTTGTTTAATTAAAATTAAGCAAATTTCAGTTCCAGAAAAATTTATTGAAAGTGTGAATGCACAGGAGAAATTATATGGCTTACAAATTGGCGTTTTTGGAATGCATTAAATTTTTATACATAAAACACCAATTCCTTGTTTTCCGGCCAATCGTCAAACTTGATTGATATTCGAATGCAAAATAATTTTCGTATTTAGAAGAGGTAAATAAACCAAAAATTATAAATTAATTTTTTTTATCACAAATAATAAAGCCAAAAGAACAATTAAATTTGGATTTTTTGGATTCGATTCAAAAAGTGTTGGTTTGTTTAACATCTTAATATTTTTTTTTTATAATTAATTCTTAAAACTATTAACAAATAATGTAATGTGTGTATGATAATCATAAATGAATGAGAGTACGTTTGAATTTGGGTAATGCACGATGGAGAATGTGGAATTTTGTACAATTTGTAATTTGGTTTAATTTTACAGCTATACATAATTAAATTTTATTGTTGTTGTTATGTACTTCCACATTCTCCGGCATTACCTTATTCGATTCCATGAGCAAAGATCATAACTAGTCCCGGTTCTATGATTACATCCTCCGCCATATGCGGATTGTCACATGTCAGCACCAGTACGGCTTGTTTCCCAGGAATTCGTCGACAAACGTAATTATCATAAATTCGTCTATTGTTTTGCCGTGTTTCAAGTGAACTCAAACCTCGTGGCCATCGTCGTTCATGACAATTCTCCATTAGATCATCAAGAATGTGGGGAGGACAACCCGACTCGGATAGGGCACGCTTTATCATCATCTGAAATAATTTTCAATTTTGAAATGTTTAACCGCCTGTATACATCAAATATATTCTACTACCTGTAACGCATCGTCCGGGGTGGATATCATACCACCCCATCGCGTAACTCGTGCTCTGGCTAGTGTACTGCTCCATCGCACCACTTCGTCCCGTTCCATTTGATCAGCAATCGCACGCATAGCCGGGTTCGATACACGCATTGCTCGCATAAAATCCTTAAACAGTTGCAATTCACGTTTAAGTTCATTTATTGTTATATTCTGATCCCCTATTTCTGTCTTAAGCTCTCCTAGTTTCTGCTGTTGCTGATGTATTAACGATCGCAACTCGCGCACACAATTATGATCCTGCAACAACAAATTAATATTTTAAGCAAAATATTACCATCAAAAACTTACGTTCAACGAAATAATACCTTAAATTCATCTTTCGGAATAACGAATCCACAACCCTTTTCGCATGGTACTGGCCGCTTTGGATTATGCTCACATTCCTCTAAATGTGATGGCAACGAGTCCAATTTTAAAACTAATGTACATCCATACACGCTGTTATCACATGATATACATAGTCGTGATAGTAAATTTCTTAAAATCCTAGGTACTGCCCTTAAATTAGCTGTTGTTATTGGATTCCGATCGACCGGACATGTTGGTTGTCGTGATAACCATTCTGTTATGCAAGCACGACAAAACGCGTGCTCACATACGGCAGCCTAGAATTAAATCAAAACAAGAAAAAATTGCATAAATTATTTTTGTTTGAGTGATTCAGTAAACATTTTTAAGTGAAAGCCAATTTTACTTTCGGTAACATCACGCATAGGCAGTGGTTATAATGAGGAATCTATATGTTCAAAACTAAAATGTTGAAATTTATTAAATATGAGATAAGGGGTGTCACATTTTATCTAAATCAATTGTGGTTAATTAAAAAAACGCTAAGACTAGATAATTTGAGGGAATTTTCTCTGATTATTAAGATAAATTGTGTTCGTACTAATGGGATTTAAAATATAGTTTTAGCAGACCCCACAGTGGGCTAGAATATTAGGCGCACTCCTTCGCAGATCCGCAAGTGCTTGCTAGAGTTAGCTGCAGACAAGCCACATAAACAAATCATCAAGGCTCTTTCCTTCATTTCCTTAATGACGTAGTTTTTTATTAAAATGGTTGGGACGAAAACAGAATTCCGGAAGGATCCGTTTAAAGTGTACTTAGATTACTTGGGAAACTGAATAAGTTTCGACCAGGACATGTCATTTGATTTACATGAATCGAGTTAAGAATTAAAAATATGGCATTTTATCATCTTGAAGGATAGCTACGTAAATAACGAAGGCTATAGTCCTTTGCTTCTAACCAGACATATCATGCGGCAGTTGATCAGAATATAAATATAGAACGTGAGCCCACTTTGGCCTGAGAACTTGCAATCTCGTCGCCCCCGATGGTTGGCAAGTTGAACAATGACGGCCTGACGCTTTAAAGACGAGCCACTAGCTTTTGGGTACAGCAGCTGAAAGTGCAAACTGCACTTTCACATATCACCAAAAAATTTTGAGATAAATTGAACTCAGGCATTACTCCGTCATAAACTATATTAGTTTCTTGTGAAATCTGAATCTTTGAAGAGCGAGGGCATCTCGGTTATGAGAATAACATATGTTCGGATGTTCGCCGTGTTGCAGAATATGTAGCGGTTCGTTTGGAATTACCCTATATTTTTCAAGTATTGCTATAAAGACCACACTCTGCGAAGTACTGTAATAGGCATCTCATTGTTAGCAATCTAACTCGGCTACTCCATCTAGACTTCCAATGTTGTAATTGAAGAGCTATTTAGTGTGTACATGGTTCCCCAACCTGCTTAGATGGAATTTTTACCCAATCAATAATTCTTCTATTTAACAGGCTCTTGGAATAGGCAATGCTGAGTTTAGAGGCAGTGAAGGTGCTGTCTGCATCCTCTCGTGCATAGAAATCGATTGCCTCGTTTCGTAGAATACTATACTGGCCGACCACTTTAAGGAAATTTAGTTTTTCTTGTCTAGTTCTTTTAAAAAGCAATAGTAGCTCAATGCCAGCTGATAATAGAAGACCGGGTCGGCTATCTATTTGTTTTCCTATACTTATCTTCTTTTGATAGATTCATATGTGCAGACCTCTAACCAGGAAACACAGTTGGGGATTTCAAAAACGTATGCGGAGAATGTTACCAGCTCGCTAAACGCGTTTTGCTAAACTCGTTGACGGGCCAAGTAAGTTTTATTAGCTGTTTCGCTTGTGATATACGAGATGGGGATGTGCAATGTCAGCAGCATTGTTTGCAGGGGTTTACCTTGAAACTGTAGCAAGGGAAAGGGTTTTTTCGCGGTTTTAAACAAGGTGCATACCTTTCTCTCTGACTTGAGCCAGCGATGTGTGAAAATTAAGAGATCCAATCACGCGATAAAGGCCAACAGAGATAACCTACAGGGCCTAACCCCCAAAAATCAGCGTAAAACAACTTTTTTATGGGTGAGTAACTAATGTTACTTTGCCACTCTGTCGTTAAAATAGACCATTGTGGCAAAGTGGTCAGCATGCTTGCTTCAGCGACCAGAGGTACCGGGTTCTATTCGCGGTAGTGACAAGGAAAAAATTTCACGGCTGGTTTAGGATCAATGAATTAATCACTCATTATCCGAAATGAAAATATGATTATGAAACCTCATTTGAGGCGGCCAAATCCCTTGATGGGATATAGTGCCAGAGAAAGAGAGCATAACCGATGAGACACTCAGTCCCGAAAACGGTTTGTTCTTCTGATTAATTCCAAACGGTTAACTGATCCTTAAAGAAGAAACGTGAGCCGAAACAATATGATCCCAAGGAGGACAGGAACATAAGAAATATTCAACCGTCTCCTACTTCACTCTACCACACTGCTCACAATTTGTACTCTTCCGCATTCCGAGTAAAGTTCTCAATATATCATCAAAATTTTAAAAACAATTGAGTCCTTTGATCCTTGAATCCAAGAAAATGTTTCGGTAAGATGCCCCCTCTCGCTAATTAACCGGCATCTTTTTTCCATGGATGTTTCAATGATGTGTTGTAATCAATGACCTTAAGGCTATTCGATGCAATGCATATTAAGCAACTCCTACATTCGGTTTCAAACTCGTAGGCTGCTTCCGTAAGGAATGCAACAATTTCGGCCCGAAAGGCAGTGGCTGGGGAACTATCCAAGGGAATATAACAAATTCACCTCACGGCCAGAAACGCGCAGTCCGGTACCAACTAGACCACCACTAACTGACAAAGAACATGATTAAATCTCCTTCGGAAATCTGAGATGGAACATCATCTTCCCACTCGTATCCACTCAGAGAGCAAGCAACCAAGTTTGGCGTGACGCAATATGAAATAAGATAGTTTCTGTCATTTCAAGATACTGCTTGATAAAGTAACTGGCTAAGTTGAATAGACATTGTACATTTTTCGTCACCTACAACTACAGACAATACGACTAGCAGAACAAGTCTCAAGTTACTCCGAGTTTTATTCCTACAAGAGGAAATAAATGAGACAACATAACCAATTTAAATGGCAAATTTCATCGGACTAAGGTTTTCCAATAAAACTTCAACTTGTTAGTTTTTCTACTCGCATTTTAACACCCGCTTGTAATATTTTACGTAAAAAGACAATCTGTTCTCGCTAATGTGAAATTAGTTTGTAATTATTAGATGTTAATGAAATCTATAAACAAAACGAAAAACGGTTGACGTTCACGATTGCTGATTCATTATCATAAAAATTTGAGATGTAATAGACTAGCATTGCTCTTTGCTTATGCATAATTTGCGATTGAAAAATAGAGCCACTGGAAACGAAAGTGGTATTAGAAAAGCCTCTGACAAAATGGAACCATCCTGTTTCTCACTTTATTTATATGATTTTTCTCTGCGCACACGGTTCCGCACCCAATAACGATATGGTTCCGTACCACCAGAATTCAATCAAACCGCGCAAGTGGATATAGGATTCATGAATTTTAAGAGTGTGAACCACTGTTTGGATAGCAATTACTATTCATTAATATTCTTTGGACTACGGCCCCGCCATAGATCAGAAATTTATCATTCTTTTACTAACCAATTTTGGCACAAAACATTCAGTCAGCACCATGCAATTGAGATGCTCTCTAAAGTCAATGAGAATCGTTGATTGCAAAATTTGAAGTACAATAAGTATCCAAACAGTCCGTCTATGGAGGAATGGGTATGAACCAAACCTGATCGAAACCCTAACAAAATTAATAACCGCTAAAATTAGCATGTAGGAGCAAAAAACAAGGCCTCATATTCTTCAGATTTCAGTTCAAAGAGCACACCCTAAGTAAAGCCTTCCTGTGCTAATGAGTGGCATCTTAACTCAGCCGTACAAACAGACAAATATTACTCCCTTAATGAAATCTCCACATACATTGATAAAAGCGTTAACAGACCCACAATGACAAAATGTCCCAGGCGGATTTTTTTTTTTTCACAAGAGAGTGGCCCTAACGATAAAATCATGGAATAATAAGATATCGACCCTAGTAGAACTAGAGAACCTGAGATAAAGCGGTACTCAGGTGAGCGCCTCCTAATAGTTTTAAGGAGTTGATGTAGGATACACTCAGAAATTCAAACCTCGAGCTATGATGGACAAGGAGTTTTAGAGAACACACCTGAATATAACTCCGCTTTATACATGGTCAGTGAACGAACAAATTTAGCGTACGCCGTGGCTTGAGACGCCCTCCTGATCACGAAGTTATTGTGACCAGACCACCAAGACAGTGCTCATCCAACGCGAAATCTAAACTCATCTAAGGGAGTAAAGGACGAGTATAGACATTTGCTAATTGAAAAACGGCAAAATATACAATGATCTCACTTTTAGACGAGTTATAATCAGATGCCTAACAGCTGCTCATCTGGAGATTGTAACTAAATCGTCGTTAATCCGAGGGACACCAATAGTCGTTTCAGATATATTGACCGAAACTTATTACTTCTATCCGAAAGTACAATGTCGTGAATAATGTACCAAAGGGCCTTTTCGAAATCTATTGGAAGCAAAATAGTGATCTAATTCTGATCCTTTACTTAGTCGTAAAAGCTATTACGATGATTTATAGAATCAATAAAGTGGACTAAGGAGTTGCCTGAAGCCACTCTGATTAGTGTAGAAAAGAATTAATGTAGAATCCATAATCAAACTACCGATAAGATGGGGTTACTTCAATTTCTGTGATTTTCCCTGAGAGCCAAATCGTTGAAATAAATTTTGCAGTAAGAGAGGAAATCACCATCATTTTTTGAGCACATTTCATTGCAGATACTTTTCTCATCAGCTGCCCTCTTATTTTTCATATTTGATACGACTTTTTTAATATGGACATTGCTATCGGGCAGCGGTGGTTAGTATTTCGCTGGAGAATAACGTCTGTCTGTTTTAAAGTGATGAGAAATAAGACTTACTGCTTTAGTGTCCATTTGCAAATATTCAGATTTCACAGAAAGGTAGTAGCGGTTCCCAGGGTTCTCGATATGCTAGTTTTAAACTTGAACTGTATATCTTGATTATTAAAAGCTTCACTTCAGTATTCCAGCATGAAATTCACTATTATCGATTAATAAAAGTGGTAAAGGACAGTCACTACCAGGAAGTAGTAAGAATCGATGTTGATGCTGCGCTTCGATAGTATCCTGATGCGAAAAAAGTTAACACGTAACCCCCAAAGTATTTTACTTGTCGTTGGATTCGCGTATATTGGAAGTACCTGCAGGTTTGGCCCACCAACAAACCCGTTGTTGTTTCCCGTACAGTGCTTTGAGACCGGGTTGATGTTGTCATGATATATACTACCTGCGCTATCGATTTGTGCATTAAAGTCACCCAAAAACATTTTTATATCGTGTTAGGAAACTTTACATAAAACATTTTTTTGGGACGTATAGTGTCTTTGGAATATTTGGCATTTCACCTGTGTTGGGAGTGATGTATTGGCGCAGATGTTTATTTATGGATCTTAAATCTATTATGATGAAACCAATTTCTGATCAGAAACGAACTCCAAACTCATGACTATCAAGTTGTTACTTTGGTAGATGTTAAATCCGTGATGATCGTGATTTATGATCGTGAGTGTAGACTAAACATTTTCTAGGTTTTATCTAGGACACTATTCGGAATTCTGGGGCATGTTTAGCATAAATACTTCTGAAATAAAAACTATTCGGCTTGGGTTGAGTTTTACTGTAAAAATCGGAAGGTTACGATTTTCTTTCTGACGTTTATTTAATCCTGCCCGTCTCCGTGCGATTTGTACTACTTTGGACATATGCAAGCCCAGTATATCGCAAACAGCGAATGTAAAGCAAAACGTAATATTGTATGTAACACAAATACACCACTGCCATATTTTTAGTTCAAATTATGAAATTGAATTTACATTTTATTTTCTCATTTTCAACCGAAAATAAAAATAAAAAATAAATTGAGATGGTAAGTTTTTTAGATTACTAATGTGTTATTTAGCTTATTGCAAACGCAAAGTCACTCCCACGAAGTTTGCTATTGCAAAATTAATTTGGGTGAAACAAACATATTTATCACGTATGTATGTATGCCAATATTATTTTGATAATGAGATTACATATGGTGCACAACATGGAGATACTAACCTGAAGCGGTTCCTCGAGTACACCTGAACAAATGGGACATATTAACTCTTCATCAACTTCACCTTGAAATCGTGTCAAATCAAATCCCATTTCTTTCCTCCTATAACTTAATCACTGTAATCCTTTTTTATGCTGTAACCTGTAAAATATGCTTCCGCTTTACTATAGAGATGGCTCCAGCATACAGCCACACGCGAATTATTATATTCGCACGAATACACACAAATAACTAACAACAAAAACACGTTTTATAACACTGTTTTTATAATTTTTATGGCAAATTTTTAAATTCGCGAATCACTTTAAAAATCAATATAAATAAATCCCGTGTTACACCATGTCATATGTTAAAAACCACACAAATTGTATTTACACAAGTTTAGGGACCCGCTAAAACTTAATAAGGATAACAACCCGCCTTAGCCGCACATCAAACCAAGGGTACCAATGATATAAAACTACAACAAAATTTTGTGTGCGGAAGTCAATCACTGTAATGTATTGTGTGCACTCTTTGTCCGGTTTTTGTACTTTTTGTATTCTCTTCTTAATTTCTTGTTTGTGTTTTAATATAGTTTTTGTGTTTTATTTTAAAATAAAACTACAAAATGAAAAAAAAACTGGACACTGCAACTTTTGGTTTAGTTTTTTTTCGCTTTTTTTCACTTAAGTATTTTTTGTTGTTATGCTGTATGACATAACATCAAACAAGCGTATTCAATTATTTTCTTCATTTTTTAATAACTTTATTTTACAAAAATATATTCAATTTAAAGCATGTTTTATATAATCACTAGAGCTTTTACCAATTCTATTATGTAAATCAAATTCGTTTTTATATATAAAATATATATTATTTACTAATTTACTAAAATATTAATCGTCCCGTTACACTAATCAACTATAAATGAGATTATGAAAAACTGCATTATCGATATGTCAAATAAAATATTTGCTCTATTGTGAGCAACTTAAGAGTTCGGTTTGTAGTCCAATATGATATTTAAAAAAAACACAACGACTGGCAAGGAAGTGATTTGGCTGTTGTGCCACAAATTATGATTTAATTAAAAAGTTGATTTCAGAAAGTGTTTTTGGTTTATTAAGCGAGGATCCTTATCGCTTTTCTTCAATTTATTTAAAATTATCAAATTTTGACTGATATTCTCATAATTATGCATATAAACGCATGACAAAATTTGTACAGTTAATTTTACCAATTTCCCAATATGTTTTTTAAAAAACGAATGATCTGTCGGTTTGTTCTATATAAAATAAACAATCTGAATAAATTAGTTTGTAAGCACCAGTTTCTAAATTGGTTAAATTTCAAGGTTTCCAAAGTCATCCTACGATTATTCGTCGGGGCTCAAGTCCGACGCTTTCCAGGAAGAGGTAAAATTGGACAACGTTTCCATAAAGTTGATGCTTATGCTAAACTGCTCTCATCATTTCTCAACAATTTATGAACTGGATGGACACCACAAATGGAGGAATCGAAGGTCATTTTGTGGATCGCCGACTTTATCATTTCTGGCAAAGACGATAAGCAATATTAATAGCGCTCTAAAGTCTGGCCTTGCTGCAAATCATTCAACGGCTGTCCGATCCAACAAAAAATTATAATCGCAAGCGCACCCGATACACCTATAGTTATGGATGGGCATAAGCACCTATACAACAATTCGTTAATGAAATTAAAATACCCGTTACGTTTCAGATACGAAAACGAAGAAAAATAACACACACGTTTAATGGGCCGCAAAATCAATCGATGCTTGTCTATTTTCGAAGTAAGGCATGGAATCCCAGTCTCTACAACAAATCGCCTACGTACGCAAAATTTTACTCCAAATTTATCGCAATGCAACCTTTTGTCGAATCTGTAGATATTCTCATGCAGCGGCCGTCACCAGAAGTTCATAACTGTTTCACTATTGGTTATCAATGCGCTGTCACTCAACTTTGCCGAATTCACAAAAGCAATCTCAGTAGTTTTACAATTGTAATTCAGAGCTGTTATTAGAGTAACGGTGTCCCAATTCATCGTGCCCGCTTCTCGAATCATCGTATCCTTATTCTAAAAGCAATTGTTAGTAAAAATAAACAACGAACATCCCGGTTCTGCTCATATGAAATTACTTGCGTTCTGGAATTGGCTGGGAGTCTTTAAAATATACGGCACAACTTAAGGTAAAACAATCGATAATTTATAAAAAGTGTTTGCACGCTATGGAATCTGTGAAACGGACGATTGCGACAATCGCTCGCGATTTGCAACCGTTGCATTTGTTCAAAGGGTCCTGTAAAACTAATAGTATCAATGACTTTATCTCAAAACTTAGCCTTCCGTAATAAAGTGGCTGCGTGGAATGCTTAGTCGGGTTGCTTATCAAAACGCTCGTTGCGGAACGTAACATAAAATGAATATAGCTGAAGTATTTTATGTGGTACCTTACCTCCATACACCATCATTGCTCGTAGATAATTCACAATTTCAAATAATGGTAACTGAGCGATACGCATCAACTTAACTTAATTAAGTCATGACTTGCTCTAACGATGAGCAAAATATCGCAAAAGAGAGGTATTCCAACACTCACCATGGAACAAACTACTATGAGTTTATCTGGTACATGAATTTGAGTTGAATTGGCATTAGACTTACCACCAGCTAGCTACCAACTTTAATCCACAGCAAGCGTGTAGTATAGAAACTTAGAGGGAGTTCGGAATGCCGAGGTGTTCCCAAGTAAATTTAATTCCTAGACGGAATACTTATACAGTCAGTTGGTCACAAAATATCCTGGATTATCTGATCTACCTGGAAACTGCTCTATCAGGCGATTCATTCCCCAAAAGAGCTTGTGGTCCAAAGGCCATTTGGTGGCCAACCAATCTTTTTCTCGTAATCGTACTGTAACCTCTCTCACCATGTAGCTATCACATCCCATGAAGGGTTTTTACCGCCTGCACTGTGGTCTTCCATCCTCATCGGCCCATCGCTCTCACCCTCCAGTTTGACATCCTATTATACGTAGATCTTGTTCCACGTCGTCACACCAGCGTATTCGGGCTTTTCCTCTATGACACACACCGGCTGATGGTTGTTGTTGGAACACTTTATTAATCATACGTTGTTGTGACTCGTTTGGATTTGATGATATGATGGGCATGGATGGGCACGGATGTTAAATGGTGTGCCGGTCTAAATAGCCAGTGACAGCTAAATGGACTCTGCAATGATGCTTGATACTTTTGTGCTTGTCTATTGAATGTAGATTAAAATTAGATTCAGTTTGTACTTATATGTATTTGAATATGACAAGCAAATAATCGATCCAGGAGGAGTGTGGATGTGGTTTTCAGTTCTTCAATCATTCGATCTTCACGTTACTTTGCAGGTTCTTTTACCTAGGAAAACGTGTATGATACAACTACACTTGAATTTCGATTATCCGGGATCTGATTATCCGTGAACCTCGATTATCCGGGATTATTCGGGAATTTTTATTCTCTTGGTTAATGTGAATTTCATCTGATTAACCGGGATTTTTTTATAAAAATCATTCGATTAACCGGGATTTTCGATTATCCGGAGAGTCCCACTCATCCCGGATAATCGAGGTTCAAGTGTAACTAAATTATACATTATTCTCAGGACAATGACGGGTTGGTCGTTGTTGTTACTAGTCAGGTATAAGATGTTTAGTCGCACCGATGTGCGATGCATTTTCGGAGTGAAGAAAATTAAAATCATCCACAATGATTTTAATGTCGTTGTGCGCGCGGTATGTTATTAATGACTTCCTGCAACTCGACAATCGTGATGAAACGCGGAGTCTGACCGTCCACATCGGCATGTTGATAGGGCGGAAGTCGATTATATGCTGCTTCACGCACTGATGAATGAGAAGCCAACTCCAAATTTTCTTTTCTGATGGCCGCTGCAATGAAGAGTGTAAACATTGGAGGTGTCATGGATCCCCTCCAGATCATCTAAGCTCTTGTAGTGCACTTCCGTCTAATGTATCTTTGCCTGGTTTAAAGGTTTTGGAGATCTCAAGGTCTTAAGCTAAGCAAGTTCCATGTTCCCATTTATAAGACTTTGTCCTTGTATCTTCCTTGACTAGCCATATTCTTTTGGGATCTAGGCTCAGTCCCTGGGTTTACATGAAACATCTTTAACCACAACTTCTAGTCTGGCTTCAGGCCAAACCTTTCTTAGATTTTCCACAACCATCTTACAGAGAGAGGTAAATTTTAATTAAAAAATGTTGTCCAAAATGTTTAAAAAATCACTCGATCGGTTTCGACTTGTTAGGTCATCATCAGGCCCTAGATTCTGATCAAGTGACAAATGACAATTTTTTGTGATATTTACTAAAAATTCTGGTGCAATTTTGTGACAATATACTTGTGAGTACTAAATCGTGATTCGTATGGAGTGACTTTTCCGAAATGTCACCAATAAGCTGATAATTTTAATAATATTGTCATTGTTTTTTTATTATCGTGACTTATAAGTTTTCATACAAAATATGTGTGAGTATTTATAATTTTAAAAACCTTATATTATGTGTGGGGGCGAATTATGTAAGCATTACGAGTACGACTTACGAGTTTCGACTCAAACTAATTTTGACAAATTGTCAATGAAAACAAGAAAAAATAGATAGTACGACTTTGGTCTCGAATTTATGGATGCGTACGACTAAAACAACAACAAAAAGTCGAAATTACGACAACTCAAAATGCTTTACATAAAAAGGCCTTTTGACGTCATTTGTAAAACTGGTAATGCTTACATAATTCGTCTCATGATATAATTTTAAAATGAAGCTTCTGTAAACTGCTGTAAATGTCACAAATCATTTTATCCGAATCGTAAATTTTCAATGACTTCAATTTGTACCAATAAGCAAATGTCACGACAAATTGTCATTTTGTCGGAATCTACCCGCGGAGTATCTACTGATTTGTAAAAATAAAAATTTCGAAACGAAATCTATCGAGTGATTTTTTAAACTTTTTCGATAAACATTTTTTAATTAAAATATTCAAAAATTTAAATTTTTTGCGAAATAAAAAACAAGTGTTTAATAAAATATATTTGTTAAGCGTAAGTGTGTTTCGTCAAGTGCCTACGGCAAATAGTATAAAAAGTTTGATGCTTAGATAGATGGCAGGCAGTTAGGGTCTATTTCACCACATTATTCATATTTTCTTCGACAGAAATCGTCTTCCTTCGTGTCGATTACAAAGGGCAATTACTCTGATAAAACGCTGCTAGTTAAACGCCAAGGTTTCCTAATCTGTTTAGCCCATTAGAGCATTTCATTGCCTAAACGGTTCCTTCCATCATCAGAATCATGTTCAGTTTTTTCATTGTTTTGCAGGTCCTTGTCCTTGTTTGGTAGTTTGACGCATGACGCCCATCTTTAATAGAACTTTTCATATATGCTTGTTCGTTTCAGATGCGTAATATGTAAGTAGGGGAGAAAAGAGACGTCCTTCTGTGCAGAGATCTTTGATAGTCTACTTGATCCGGAGGCCGCTAGCTATTCGGATTCTTCGTTAGAGACTGAACAGCTTTTCATACTGGACCCCCAATTTGACCAGTTAGCAACACAGTACAAAGAATAACACGATTGATAAGACAATGGTGGTAGCAAGGTGAATGTCGAGAGTAAATAGGTGAAGTATAGTTGGTCAAAAAAGGAATAGGGTCAGAGAGTTTGGGTTGACAGACAACAGACATGGATTCTATTGTTGTTCATCCAATAAAGATAGTTTTGTGATGCAATGAAATCTTAATTATTGAAAGCATCCAGCATTTAATCCACCTTCTAGTAACACCGTAGCTAGAGCTAGTATTAGTCGGTCTCTAAGGAGCCACCGACATTGTCAATTTCGCCGCTCACTACTATTTTTACCACAGTTGGTTTAGTAAGACCTACGCATAATATGATGTCGAAACTGGAAGACGGAGCGATGGATCGAAACGGATGGTGGACAATAGTGCAGTCGGCAAAATTCCTTCATGGAATGTGAAAGCTAGAGAGAGAGAGGTTCGGGAGAAGCTAAGAACTATGTTCTCACATAATTCTGTGCTTGGCTGTGAATTTGAAGCACCTTTTTCCATGCTCGTTACGCGAAAATATACTGTTTACCTTTTTGTGTGTCACATAGAGCCACAAAACTGTGGCAAAGAAGTTTGTGAAGAGAATATTCGATTGTTACCATTCATCTCACAAAAATCAATACAAATATCAAAAATGAAAACAAGTTGCTCATCAGAAATAATTATACGAGCAAACTACCTCCTCAGTTAATTCAGTTGTTCAATTTTTCGCCGAATGTGAGAGTTGTATACGGCGAACAGTCATTTCAATTCAATCGAACATGCCTAAATTACTATGAAAAAATCAAACGTGATCAAAAAATCTGATTTCGGATTTGTTTCGTAATAGGCCCACAATCAATTTTCACTTACCGCTTTAGTGCAACAAATTTATTAGATCTCGTGATTATACATAATTGCTTTCAAAATCCAATGCTACCCAAAATTTCATGACCAAACGAAATAAAACTAGGTAATGTTTGGCTTACTATTATAATAGTATACTTAAAATATTATTATTATATAATAATACAATTAATTATATAGAGATACAATTCATACTTAAAATTACTTAAAATTAATAAAAAAGCTAAAATGTCATCACGGGTTCTTTGTCGTAAGTTCGGCCTCTTCTGGGTTGTTGTCGATTATGCTAATTTGTGTATCATTATGGTTACGATAGAGTAGCGGTATACCGGAATCACGGTTCGCTACTTTACCATCTACTGACATTGTACGCAGAAGTATTTCAAGTTCCTCTTCAGAATTAGCCTCGGATATTTTTGTAGTTAGAGCACCGGTTAAAACTTGCTGCACCGATGGATGCTGCCCCAGCAGGATTAACGGAACACCTCGTTTCGAAAGTTCCTTTTCAATTGAACCTAGTCCACGTGCTGCCGTAAAATCAAATTCATTCACATGCCGGCAATCAAGCACCATTGGTAGGGTGCCATGTTGATTAACAGCTTTCGCCAAACCACTTCGAACCCATTCAATGGCGGGAAAATAGAGTAAACTATGTCGCGGCCTAATCATTACAAATTCGATGCCAGATGACGTTTGCTGTTTTTCTATAAGTAAATCGGGTCGAGCTGCTCGGTAGACCAAGAATGCTAGATCCGACGCTACACCAGCCAACAATCCAATTTCGACACCAAGACCTAAACTTAATATAAAAGTTACAGCTCCCGGTAATAACTCCCTTCGGCTACATCGCCATAGTGGTCGTACTACTTCGTATTCTATCATAAAAATGACGGCTGATATGACAACTGCACTAAGCGCAGCCTTTGGTATATACTGAAAATATGGTGTAAGTAAACCGACCGCCAATAATACCAGGACCGCGGTGTATACACCACCAATTGGTGTTTTAACTCCACTAGCGTGATTTACAGCGCTTCTAGAAAATGATCCGGTCACCGGAATTGATGAAAAAAATGAACCTAATATGTTACTTAGTGATAAAGCAAACATTTCTTTCGTTGGATCCACGCCAGTTCCACCAAATGCTTTTGAAATTGCCACATTACCTAAAACGGCAATTATTGGCAGTAAAGCTATAGAGGCTCCAAGATTTTTAATCTGGAAATAAAATGTTCGTTTAGTGTTTATTGAAATTTAGCTTGGAAGTATCTCTTACCATGTCTATGAAATCTAGATGAACAGAAGTATCACCGTTAGGCAGCGGTTCATCTAATTCCTGAGTTGTTTGGAAATTTGGAATTCCAACCGGGGGAAACCCACTTTTTACCAAACCAGTCAATAAAAAGTATCCTTTCCCGTTAACAAATGTGTTGTACGCCAGTAAACTGGAGAATAATACTATCAAAGCATTTCGCGCAGTTGCTACTGCCCAAAATACGCCCCCGAGCAGTTTTCTTTTCGATGACGCATCTTCGGGTGTTTTAATGTCTTTCAATTTCTGTGAATTTTAATAATGTTTAAAATAATAAATATTTAACGTGGTTATAAGAAAAACTTACTCTTAATAATAGCGCTGCGGCCAAACATGTAAATCCCAGCAAACAATCACCCAAACGCACATTTGGTAAATTAGTAATCACAGAATATATAGTTTCTAAGAATCCAGCACCCGAACCTCCTTTCAGTCCTAATAGCCCTTTAAGTTGTGATGATGCGATTATTAGGGCGGTGGCTGAAGTAAAACCTACCGTAACCGGTAGCGAAATTAAATCCACGAGAGCGCCCAGTCTACACACCGCAATTAAAGCTTGTACTACGCCCGATAATAAACACAATAATATTGCTAGATCGGCACCTGCATGTTTTCCGAGCACCGTATGCTTACTTGTCATTAATGCTAAGAGAGCTGTTGGCCCAATTGTAACTTCTGGGCAACTACCTAATACTGCGTATACAAAGCCTCCCATAAATGCAGAATATAAACCATATTGTGGTTCTAGACCTGCCAATGTTGCGTACGCTAGCGCCTGCGGTATGACTGTTAAACCAACTGTGATGCCAGCTATAAAATCACTTAATGCTATTTGAGATGAGTAGCCTCGTGTCCATCGTAAACCAGGTAATATTTTTTCTAAACGGGTCAGACCCATTTTATTCAAATCTTCCTCTTGGTCCCCTATTTTGGCACAATATTTTGTGTAACCTCTTAGTGTAGAATTGCCTTAGTAAAAAATTTGTACTCGTCTCTAGTGCGCCCCACTAAAAAAAATAATAAAAAATAAATTTGAATTAGATAACAAAAAAAAAATGTAATTTAAAATTATTAAATTCCAAGGCGATGATGGCCTATTACCATCTTCTATTGGTTTAATTAGATCATAAAAGATATTCTAGTTGTTGAACAGATTATTATTTTGATAAATGATTATGTAAATATTATAGTGATTTTTTTGTAAATTATGTCGATCAATATTGATATTGCCCGCGTATCCAGCGCAGACCGTTTCCGAATAAAGTAAATTTGATTTTAAATGAATCATTTGATGAATTGTGATTTTTGATCATTAACACAGATTACCACCGTCCGGATGTTAACAATTTATCGACGAATAAATCAGACATCACCTGCCGCAGATTTAAACTCAGAAACAATTTGATTCGTATGTTTAATGATGATTAAGCATTTTTAATAATATATTTCAGTGGAAAGTTACTGCAATTATATTTTATATGATGTAGATTCTGCCAGATTTGAATATTTGACAGCTCAGCATATAACATCTCGATTCCGATACCAGAGCAATAATTCAAGAGGAGATCGCGACAACAACGGTACTTAAACTAGACATAATTGAAATCCCGAACATGGAAGCCAAAAACCAGGAACCAAATATGTTAATGATTTTTTTTGAAATGGGTGAATAGGGTGGGATTGTGGACTTTTTAACTTTCCAAACTCTGTTAGGAATTCTATTAGGAAGCTTCCCCAAGTAGCATTTCAAGTTGTGAAACGATCCCTACATCGTTGTCACAACTAATTTCATCGCTGTTTGGATGTGGCGAACCGTAGATCACAACGGCTTTACGTGGTTCTCACAGCCAATTTGGCGAAAATAATCGGTTGTCACAACATTGTGACAGCGTTGTTAGCAAGTTATGGTTATATCCCACAACTGTTTGAATTTGTCGTGAAACGGGGATGAAGCTGTTGTTAAACTACTTTTATCACAACTGAAAAGAATAACTATATGATAGTATGAACATATAATAATAATGAATAATAATAATATATTATATTAATCTGATTTCATATAATTCAATTTGATTATTTATCGCACATATACGTGAAAAATCATGGGAAATGGAAATTTTACTGTAAAAGATGGATTTTTAGTTTGAAAATAAAGATTCGCCCTATTTTATTTGCTTTTTCAAATAAATTAATTTATGGAAAAAATATTAAAAAAATTAATTCACATGAACTAAAAGATCTATGCACTGCTGATTGTAGGTTATGATTTTTTTTTTCAAAATGGTGGCACGTATTCTCCCAAAAGAAATATTTAATCCGCCATATTATAGTATAGTTGTGCCTGCAACCGTTCTAGATCAAGACGAACAATACAATTTTGTGAAATGGTTGTGTTTGGAACAAGGTTAAAGAAAATAAACCGTGAATCGGTTGTGAAGCGAACTTTCTGTATTGATTAATTGTATTGAGAACCAGTCTAACTATGATTGTTTGTGTATGAAACAGTCTAGTGAAAAAGTATTTTAACCATTAGAATTTTGATATTGTTGACAAAGTTTTCAGACTCTTCATTCAGACTAATGATTTCGATATCGTTATCGCTGTTAAATGGAAATGAAGGCACGTTCTGGTTACTCAAGGATAAAACACTTTCAAATGGAGACAGTGAATTTTCTACTACCGCGTTTTCACAAGGAACAATGTCTATGTTACGAACTTTGAAATTTAACCAATTCCTAATCAGTAACCGTCTGTATGGACCACTTTTTTTTTATTTTTTCCATTCGAAAATCAATTTTCGGCTTGAACATTTTGAATTGAGATATGCGCTGACGTTTCGTGAAATTGCAACTTTTTAAATTGTCAAATGACATATAAACAAAACGACTATTCGTAGTTTTCAAGCTCAATTTTCACATCCAATGTACAACTAACCAAATAAACTACAACAATTAGTTCGCAAAATGAGTTTTGAGTTTATTTCACAACTTATTATGCACTCCATTAAGAACTTATCTTAAATGGTGATTGTAACCAGTAGTTAGAACTGTTTCACAACTAATTTAATGAAACATTTAATTTAGTTCGTTATTGGTCATTAAATTAGTTGTGGCATGTATGTCTCATCCAACGCAGCGAACCAATTGGTGGTAGTTCGCAACTGGTAGCGAACTAGACTACTGCGACTTTTTTAGTTGTGACATGCGTGTGCGAACCAACTTTGTCAACCAATGTGTGGCGTTTCGTAACTGGTAACCTTTCTAGTTGTGACATGTATGTCCGAACTAATGTGACAAACTAATTGGTTGTGGTGACCATTCAGCTGTGGATATTATAAGAGACAACAACTCTACAAACATAATTTATCAATAAAGTTTTTGCTAAATTTGACAACCATTTCACAAGCAATTTCGGGTTGTGACAATTATGCGACAACCATCAATTGGTTGTACACAACTAACTAGTTGTAAGATGTGATCACTATTTATAAATAGCTTTATGGCTAAGATCGATGATCTATCTTATGTGCCGAACAGATAACATTAACCCAACAAAGTAAAATAGTTTTTAAGTCAGTTCAAGTTCTCTAGGTAATGATTTAAATACAAAGGATGAATTAAAATCCCTTCCTGGATTATACGCAAATTCGTCAAGTATATGACCGCAGCATTCAAACCCAGACGAGAGCCAGTAAGCAGAGCGGAAACCACTCCTAAATGTAATAGAATTTAACAAATAAGACAAGGTAAAGTTTATAAGATGAAGTTGCTGAAATAGTCAAATAAAGTAGCAGATGATAAGATAAAGTTGACAGTTTCAAGTTGACAAATTTAGCAAACTACTCGCAAGTACTTCTAGCTACTCACAACTACTCTATCCAAAATTTTGTTTTCTTATGTTTTTCTTCTAACTAACAGCGCATACCCAATAGAATTCCTTATGACTTTTTACTTACAGAAAAGTATGAAAACAAAAACTTGAGAATTTTTTTTTTCTGAAGATTTTTTTTTCATACTTTTCTGAAAGTAAAAAGTCATAAGGAATTCTATTGGATATGCTCTGTTACTCACAAGTACTTTGCTAACGCCAATGGAACCCGGCTAATAATTTGTCAATTGATGACGGGTAGAATTTGACAATTAAAATCAAGTACAATTTGGCAACTCAAAATTGATAAGATACAGTGGCCAAGATGAAATTCATAAGCAGTTGTCGAAAACAATTTACCAGCTAAAACTCAAAAGTTAAAGTTGACAATTTGAAGTTGACGAATTGAAATTGATAATTTGTTAACAAATATAGTTTGACAATGGGCGGTTTCAGGACTTTCAACTGCCTTGATAATATCATAAAGATCAAAATATTTATAACGTTGGCCGTGATTTTACTGAACATGTTGTCAACTGTTGGATGACCTGAGAACGTCCAATTTAAAATAACAAGGAATTTGTCAAGCTATAGTTCCAAAGATGAACTATAGTTTACAAGTTGAAGTTGACACTTTGTAGTTGCAAATTAAAGTTGACTTTGATAAGTAGCAGTTGACAATACTTAAAAAGAAGAATTGGACAATTTATTAACCAGCACAATCAACAATTTAAAGGAGGCAACAAAAGTTGACAAGATGAATTTGACAATTTGAAGTTGACAAATTTAAATTGATAAGTTAGGATTGGAAATTAGTATTTGACAAGTTAAAGTTGACAAGTAAAGTTGACATTTTGAGTTGATAAGTTGAAATTGGCAATTTGACAAGCCAATGTCAATATTAAAAAAAAAACGTTTTTCAATCGCACATTTTAAGTACTTATAAGTACTTACGAGCAAATGTTGATTAGAACTCTGGTAAGTAGAAGTAGCCAGACGTGCTTGTAAGTACTTGAAATGTGTGATTGGAGTTTCGTAGTGTAAAACGACCATAAAGGAAAAATCATATTCTGCATTCAGCAAGCGAACTGCTATAATTATCTAGACAATACGTGGTTCAACCACGAGCTTGACGCCGTTGAAGTCAGTGTGTTACTAGAGTTTATCTCTACAATTAAAACAAAAGGTGGTTTTATGGGGATATATGTGTTTTGATTTATCGCACGCTTATTCTTTCCTTTTAGAACTAGTCACCTTCAAAATTTACGATATCTTTACATTTTATCTTTATATTTACAATTTGTTTTTGATTTTTTACATTTTTATCGTTTATTGCACATTGGGCCGATTTCAGTTACTAGTTTACAACACAACTATGTTGAGTCCTTAAGACTGATACGGTTGTTATGACATCACAAAACATTCCTTTATGTTTAGTCGTTATACCTCATTTTTATGTATTTGTAATTTTGAATATAAATTCCAGGATTTAAAAAACCTCGTTTATTATTTGGGTTTTTATTAGTTTCGAAAATTGGCAATAAACTCGCTATTTGTTAACCGACTTTCGATATCGTTAATGTTTTGGAAAGGTATTACATCCTTTATCCACCACAAGTTTTATTTAGGCTGAGAAAATTTTTTAAATATTTTTCTGTTCGTTTGAAAGAAAAAAATTGAAAAATACCGTTTTATCGAAGTTCGCGCTCAAGACGCGACCTCTAAACCATCTTCGATCGACCAAATATTTTTTCTGTTTCTGTTTAAGTTTTTAGCATAACCTCGCATTTCTAGGGGTTGTCCCGTTAGATATTGGAACTGTCGAAAATAAGGTCTACCCTAATATACATACATTGATGATTTATTGAATTAACACGTCAAACCTGACTTAATCTCGGTTTGGTTAAAAAAAACAAGAACTTAACTTCACTGAAGACAGTCACAAAACGCACTCATTATCATTATCATCTAAGTATATTATATAAAGATAAACGTATTCGCTCAACCGATCTAAACTAAATACTGCTCAATTATTGTTTTCATACAATTTTCATACAGTGGATATTTGGAAAAGTTCTGAGTTCAGATAATAACTGGAAATCAGCTGCGACATTAT
Source organism: Nephrotoma appendiculata (assembly GCA_947310385.1). Taxonomy (NCBI): domain Eukaryota; kingdom Metazoa; phylum Arthropoda; class Insecta; order Diptera; family Tipulidae; genus Nephrotoma; species Nephrotoma appendiculata. The sequence goes on along the minus strand of OX371225.1, from coordinate 212,765,081 downwards.
TAATAGTTTCTAAAATTTAAATAGTATGACACATTAGTATTATTGTACATCATAAAATTGGTTCGTTGAATTACTTAGTCCGCTAACTTTCATCACTCATATGGAGTTTACTGCTCAAAATTTGTTGCTCTATTGGAATACCACACTTTCACCACGTTTGCAAAAATGGTATCACGCCGGAACGAAATTACAGTTGATGAATATTTGACCTTCAATATTTAAACACTATAACAGCCGTTGTGTTAAATTTTTGAGTTATTTTGAATAGTCTATTTCTGTTATAATCAGCAATGAATATGCGGTAAACGGATATCGCACTTATTACTTCTTTATTTTCTAACAATAATTTTTTTTGTTTTGGTACTCAATGTTAGAGGAATTATCGCAAATGTTCGTTAAAAATGTACAAATTCACAGGAAATCAAAATTACACATTAATTGAACTGTAAACAAAACAATCATTATGTGATCGATAAATAGAAGTATGTTTACATAACGTATGTAGTGTTTTATGTCTTGATAACACATTATGTAAAATGCCTATTTATAAAAGAAAATATGTAACGCTGGTGTTTTCAGTAAGGCAACGACTCAAAGCATACCTTGAGAAAAGCAAAGAATTGCTTTAGTATTAATAATGTGGACGTTATGTAATCGTCGGCTCGGTCACCTGACCTTAATTAAATAGACAGTTTGTGGAACGATTTAAAAGTAGCTATTGAAGGCAAGAAATATAGAAATAAAAAAGAACTATGGACAGAAATTAGCATAGAATGAAAACGAATTCCTGTTCACAAATGTGAAAGTTGGTGGACTCTATGGACCGTCGGTGCCAAGAAATTCCTAATAATAGAGGTCACACAACCAAATATTAGTAAATACCAATTATTTGCTAGCATCAATATAACTGAACTAAGACTGAAATTAATTTATTGACAATACTGTGCTATTTTTATGAAAAACGTTTTTATTAAATAAAAGTTTCGATAATTATTTTTAATGTTCCTGATATGAATTGAAAGTGAAATTTTGTGATTAATTTTACGTGAACGTATTGCTTAAATAACACAACAACATAATATTGATATTTTTCAAAAAATTAGCAACTATACTTTTTGATTGAACACTACTGAAAAATACACCAATAACCCTGGTTATGGGAATTATTATATTCTAGCAAATTCACGGAAGCTAGTATTATGCAGTATAATTCCAATGCCTCAGTTCAATCAATGCTAATAAAATTTTGCCGGTTATTTCCTGTTTGCGCCAAAGTACGCGTAGTCACCATAAAATTTTGCGAGGTCCAATATTATCGAGAGCTTGTTGCCATGTCCAATTAAAATGCGTGGGTCAAATCCTTTCGATGCTATGTTTTCTCAAAGCCAAGTATAATTGCGAGTCGACATTTTAACAAAAGCGGTATCTCGAATATCCAATGTCAGTCCGGTATAATTCATAAAAAGGCTATAATTTAATCACTGTATAATTCAATCACAAGGTTTGTTTTAGATGTGCTCTAAATCACTGTCTATTTTATAATGACTACAATTTTCTTGACATTAGTATAATATTAGTATTTGGATTTTCAAAAAAAAGTTAACGTTTAAAGAAAGAATTTGTGACATCTAGTATTTCAACATTAAACTAAATTAAATTGATACCCTTAACCATAAAAATTTATAGATATGCCATAATTGAGGTTCGTACCTAATTGTTGTAAATAGTATCTATAACTGTTACCGATACATAAACATCAGCTGTCGTAAATAATAATGTTAAAATCCAATAGTGACAATTTAAAATAAATATAAAATAATGTAAATTTAAATTAATCAATTAAAAATTAATAATGAAATTTTAATGCTTTTATATAATACAAAATTATTAAATATTCTAACTTAGTTATTATTTTAGGTGTTGCAATGTTCATCTGGTGCTGTTAAGTTTTATCACATAAATTAATTGACCATTCGTCAGATGTGTCAACCACTATACATGTACATAAACAGTACATGTACCTCAATGTTTCTATAAAGAATTCAATGTTAAATTATTAGGATAATCTAACGGCCTCTTAAACGCTCGAATCGTCAACAATCCAAAAATAAAATTTAAATAACCGAAATATTGGTCTTGATTTCATGAAAATCTTCTATTCTTAAGATATTTCAAGACAACTCGGTTTATAATTCAAAACGCCTACCTAATTTAATCAATTTGAACACGAAAAGCTTAATGCTGGAAACACATGTGCAGAATTCTGCATGCATCAAAATTAGAATACACTATAGTGTATATGGGTTAAAATACATGTGCGACGCATGCCATGCAGAATTCTGCACGTCGTCTCTATTTCTAATTTCGATGCGCATCGCTCAGTGTTGACACCACACAAAAAGAAAAAATGAAAATTTTCGCTAACTTCACATGAGACTATTTGTTGTTTTCTACATTTTGGACAGATTCAAATTCAAATTTTCAAGATGGAGGAAAAAATAATTTAATTTTTATACAATAAAAAACATCATAACTATAAAAATATCTACATGAGAGATAAAAAATTCAATGAATTATCTCAGCAATTAAAAATTCCCAGTAAGTTATAATATTTCAACATATGTATTATTATTTATTTATTTATGTAGTTTATATATTTTTATGTAAATATGTATATAATACAAATGTATACATATTTCTTTAACATTTTTGTATACGATAATCTAAATTTTAATGTATCTTTGTATTTATAGTGGAAAAAGTAAAATCCCGATGGCGCACAGTGAGAGATAAATTCCAAAAGGAAATTAAAACTTTAAAAGGAAATACCTCAGGCAGTGGAGCTCTCAGTCCCTGCAAGAAATGGAAGTGAATGGAAAGCTTGATGTTCCTCAAAGATGTTGAAACTTCAAATGACAGGTAATAGTTTTAAATTACATATTAATTTAATTAAATTTTGTTTTTCAACACAATAATTATTTATGTTAATTTTTTTTATAGAACAACTGGCAACTACGGAAAAAATGTTGACCATGAACACTCAGTAAATGCAGCAAATGAGTTCCATGAATTTACTGATTCTAACAACGCCACAGACTTCAGGTACAGCGAACCATCCACATCCGTTTCTACCCCGACTACAATACGAAAAAATAAATCCGATGTGTTGTTAGAATCAGCCAATAATGAAATGAAGCAGCTAATAGAATTAGCAAAATCTTCATTTACTCAGCCGATTGAGAGTCCAAAAACGTCTGTAAGTTTGTTTTTTGATGGAATAACAAGACAGGTCGAAGATGAGCGGATTTCAACAGAAGATTTTGTAAAACTACAAATGGACATCCTGAAAGTGGTGAATGATCATTTATTCAAGAAAAAATGATTCTTTATTTTTAATAAATTTTATTTAGTTTAATTTAAAATAATAAAAAATGGTTTTAAATTATCGCGGATTGAAAATGCCTCTTTACTTGAATTATACCTCGTGAACATCCTGTATTGCGGCAAAGGGTTAACTTCTTGTCGCCAAGTACCTTGAACCATTTTTTTCCTCATTTAAATGGTATTTAAATTTTTTAAAATAATTGAGAATAAAAATCTATGTAATTCACGTTTTTGTTCTGTAAATATTTCTCGCGTCCACATACGCCGAGCTTTACAATTATTCTGCAACTCATAAATTTTAATCACTTTTAAGTACGATAAATAACATTAATATACTAAAATTAGTTTATTGAAATTGTCATACTTAAATATTTTCATTATTTAAAAAGCAAAAATTAGAGAAGAAAAAAATTACAACAATCTGACAGCTTAATATAACTTGAAATGAAATAAAAAATGTCATAAATGATGCACATGTTTTTTACGTGCAGATCTGCATGCGGTGCTGCATGCAGAAAATCTGCACATCTGTTTTCAGCATAAAGGACTAGATACACCAAGCCTTCGACGGCGAGCGGCGAATTTAAATATGCATTAATTTATTTATATATCATATCCTTTTTCCGGCCAGCGAACAGAATTGTGTAACTAAAAGTCGTGTAGGAAAGAGAATCATGAAAAAAACAAAACGCCACTACAAACTATAGTTATTTACATACACATTTAAATTTAAATTGAAGCAAAAAAAAAATCTGGCCGGAAAAGGGATATAGAAACGATATTATAAACAAATATATATAAAAAAAATTGTAATTTTAAGGAATTGGGAATTTCTTAAAATTACATATTTCTATAAAAAATATAAAGTAATTACATAAACGAAAAATAAAAAATTCACAAACAAAACTAGTTTAGTAGTCTCCTTATTAACCGTTTGAGTCGCAGGGGTTATTGAAAAAAGACTGTCGAAGAATCCAAAACAGCGCGACCGCGCTTTCTCTAAATGAGAGAGGAAGATGAAATGAATGAGATGAAAAGGCAATCTATTGAGACAAACCTATTGTAAAATGTACTATTTACATCAAAACGAGCTGTGTGGTGTACTTGCTTCAGTAAATCTGAGCGCACGACTTCGACAATCGGTAACACACCACCAGTTGTCGACAATGTTCGAAATGTGTTGGGTTTTCTCGACATAAAATCTTAACAGCGCGATCGCGCTGCTTGCGACGCAAACGGTTAAAGAAAATGTTTCGGAACTACGATTTAATTACAATTTTTTTTTAAAGAATATTTAAATTACACTATCACAAATTTAAAAATTAACTATAAATTATTACTATTTCTATTCGGGTACTAAAAAAATATTTGATCACAACAATAAAATTCACAAACAAAATGGTAAAATGTTCATTACAAATATACTTCAATATTACTAATAGTAAATAGCCAATCCTTTAATAATTTGCAAAAATCATTAACATTATTTGTGAAAAAAACGTTAACGGTAATTGGCTATATAGTTTAGGAACGATATAGTTGAAGAATTTTTTAAAATTTTCCTTATCAGGACGAGGAATATTTATTCTATTAATGTTGCGCAAATTTTATGATACGCTATTCAAATTACTAACTATACGATTACCGCTAATTAAATAGAAAGCTTTTAATACTTTAAATACATATAGGTATCGAAGCGACAACATTTTGAACTTCGCAAATAACGGGAAGGATGGAGTCGATCTTGGTTTAAAGTTAATTATTCTCAACACTGCTTTCTGAACGAACATCAACTATCTAATATTCGATAGGTAAATTTCGCCCCAACAAGTAATTCCATATCGCAAATGCGAGTCAACTAATGTATTATATATATGCATTTTAGGAATTCCGGACTACAAATATTCCGAAGATAGTAAAAAGTTCTTAGTGTCATCCGTAATTACTTTTTAAATTGTACATATGCCCCTTAAAATGTAATTGAGAGTCCAAATGCAAACCGGATATTTAAAAGAGTACACGGTTTCAATTGGAATGGAAAAAGAGTCACAATTGGTATGATTGCGTGGTTAGTATGAGACGTTGTGCCACCTATGGAAAAATTTATTAGTTTAGACTTGCAATTCAGTATCATATTATGCACAAAGGACCACTTTTCCAACAAGATGACGTCTTGCTTAATATCACGTTCAAGGGAACCTATATTAGAACCAGAATACAGTAATGCCATATCATCTGCAAACGCGATGATATTGCCACGTAAATCCAGGCTGAAAATTGAATTACAATAGATTAGAAAGAACAATGGCCCCAGAACTGATCCCTGTGGAACTCCAACATTAACTAGTTTCTCAAGATACGATTTAACAAATTCAAAGCAACACCTCTTATACCAATATTGCATAGCTTCAATAATAAAACACCAATGACATCATAAAATATCAATGAATATAGCTGATGATTTTAAATTATCATTTAAATTACGATGCAGAGGCGATAAAACGAGACACTTAATTTTATCAAGATAATCTAACAATCTAGGCTTAATTATTTTTTCTAAGATTTTAGAAAAACTGCTCAAAAGAGTAATAGGACGGTAGTTAGTTATTCTTATACAACTGAGAACCTTTTTTGACAAGCGGTTTTACGACACCAACTTTAAGTAGTTCCGGAAAACCCCCTTTATGACAAAAAAGTATTAAAAATAAAACCAACACATGAACAAAACTGCTAATTATATTTTTGATTATTTTATGTGAAACTTCGTCAAAGCCGTATGAAGTACAGTATTGTGCGAATTAATGCGAACACAGGAAATTATTGAGACAAATTATTTATTATTAATTTTTTTTATTGAAATGAATATTAATAATATATGTGTCCACCTTTGGCCTTAATGACATCTTACACACGGTTAGGCATTGCATTAATTAAATTTTGACAATTTTCTGTTATTTGTGGATCCGGGAACCAAACCTCGATAACAGTTTCCACCCCCTTTTTTTTACTCTTGTACAGTCTTGTTTCTGACTCTAACCTTACATATGGCCCCATCTATCAGATTACATATAGAGAGAGTGAACATGTTAATTGACCAACTCAGGACTAGAGAAAAGTTTTGTTCTCGGACGAAACGCGTTTTGTCGTGCAGGGACAGCGTTTACGGTCTGTACGAAAATGTGCAGGGGAAAAATTGACAGCGAAACATTTCGAACAAACAGTCTAAAATCCACCAAAAAGATGTTTTGGGGATGTTTTTCGTATAAGGGCACACACAATCTAGTACCCGTGGAAGGCATGATGAACGGCTTGAAGTATAAAGCTATGCTGGTGCGGAATATACACCGTAATTAGAAAAAAGTCGATGTTGGCGAAAATTTTATTTTTCAACATGATTCATCGCCATGCGATAAATCAAAGTTGGCACCAAGTTACCTTGAACAGAAGAATATTTAATTCTTCGATTGGGCTGACAATTTAACGGGCTTGAATCCGATAGACAATTTATGGGCCATTTGTAAGGTTAGAGTTCGGAAACAAGGCTGTACAACAGTAAAAAAAGATGGAGGAAGCTGTTATCGAGGTTTGGTTCCCGGATCCACAAAAAACAAGAAATTGTCAAAATTTAATTAATGCAATGCCTAACCGTGTGTAAGATGTCATTAAGGCCAAAGTTGGACACATATATTATTAATATTCATTTCAATAAAAAAAATTAATAATAAAAAATTTGTCTCAATAATTTCCTGTGTTCGCATTAATTCGCACAATACTGTACATACTATTTTTTAAATCACGAACGATCGCAAAAATTTCCTCTTCACAAACTGGGAAAAGGAAAAAACTCTGATAATTACAGTTCGAGAAAATTAAGTTATCTCTAACAGACTCATCTATATAAACGGTTTCATGATTACCATTCAAAATTTCAGTAGTGATGAAATATTCATTAAAAATATTGGCTATTTTAGATGGATCATTTTCAATTTTATTATCTCCAGTCGCAATTGAAGTAATTTTATTAGCGCTCAGTGTATTGTTCAGAACACTATTAAATACCTTCCATTTCGACTTTAAATTCTCAGCAGCAGTAAACTGAGCCTTAAAACTTTCTATTAAAAGCACATAATGTCGACCATTAGAACAAAACAGATTAATTTTCGTTTCATTCGTCCAGAGTATTTTCCTCCACTTTTCAGCATTATTATTGGCCAAGTGCTCTTTGGCAAAATTTATCCTAGCTCGTACATTTTCTTTGATAAAACGTGCTGAGCGACGCAGTTCTTCAATTATTTTGTAGCAACCATCTACGGATGGTTACAGGACTTTTTTATTTCTTTGGGCGACATAAAAGGATGTTTCTGACACTATTGTTCCAATTAACACATCCTCTTTTTTAATAGTTCTTCATCTGGGGCCACGATTTTCAGCTTGTGTCTGCGGTTTCAGGCCCTGTAACATTACTCTTACGAGATCTAGCAAGGATTTGTGTTATTTCCTATACAGTTTTTTTTCCAGATTTTAATATATTAGCAATAACTTGCGCGACCCATATCTGCAGGTTGATGGTTCGAGTCAGCATCATATCTCCAATACTAATATTGTATTTGACAATGATATTCCAAGTGGAGGGGAAATACTATACATAACGAAAGCATGATAAGAGATAACCAAGCTAAATACTGGAAATGAAAATGGCAATAATCATCACAAGCGCGGAATTGATGACTTGGAATATTCGCGTATTACAACTAAATACGAATGGACGACCAAAAATATATTTTATTAAAAGAACAATATACAAACCCAATTTTGTAAATTAAATTTTACAATTATTGGTTGAGGAATGGCCAAATTCTATTGAACAGGCCCAATTCCAAAAATTCTAGAATATTTCATATTAAAATGTAAATTATATCCGATAACCCAAATTTAACCAAGATCGACCAGAAAAAAACCAAGTTCTTAATAAAAAATGAAGATAAAAAAAAGAAAATGTGATATTTTTAAAAATAATAAATAATTTTTGTCGGGATTTTTTAAGGTTTCAGCAATATCGGAATTTCGAAAATTGGGATTTTGAAAATCAGGATTTTGAAAGTTTGGATTTTAAAAGTCAGGATTTTGAATGTCAGGATTTTGATAATTCGGTCTTTTGTAATTCGGGATTTCGTACCGACGTCTTTAACAACTTCTGTACACTGCACTTTAAAACATCTTTCGCTAGCGAAATTAGGCACATGTTCAAAAACATCAATTGCAGTGAATGTGTAAATGAGGAAACTGATTTGTTTGACGTTTAGTAAGGGCTACACATCATCTGAGTAGTAAGAATCGTAATAAGGAGATAAGTAATGATAACTCAAAAGATTTAGCGTTCAGCCACGATCAGTGATCAGTCCCTTTAATACTGTGCAGGTAATTACTAGTGTGGCCGTGCTCCACTTAAATTTGTATCAACGATAGCAATGCTTGCTTTACGTGGTGATGAACTAGTTTTCAACTTATCGCTCGATACAAAGCCCCCCTCCCCCATAGAATATACATACGTCTCTGATTAATTTTAATAATGTATTAAAACACCTATAATTTCCTGTCAGCATGATGTCAGTGATGTTATCAGGTTCACCACACGAGTTAGAACAAATAAAATTACCGATGTATGCATGTTTCACGTCAAATTCGACCAATATCAATAAATTGTGGCCTAACATAAGGTAGAAATATACAAAAAAAAATGTAAAACAGAGGAAATAAAGAATTCTTCACAAGAAGATGTGAAACACACATTCCATCCATCATTCGGCAACGAAATTATATCGCGCATACATTCTTAGAAGTATTTTGTGTAAACTTTTTGTATTTCGCGTCTCGTTTATTTATCCAGTTAATCGATATTTTTGTATTATTTGCCCAATTCATAAATACGCTTATCTAGATATATGATAATGCTCGCCTATGTCATTTAGAATTTTATTTTATTTGTCTCCATTATCTAGTTGCAATATTGTGCGATATACTAAGAACATTTGCAGATAAGGCGTTTAGTTATAATTTAATTAAAGATATGCATGGAGGGAATTAATAATAATAATAATATATGAGAGCAGTAAATCTCCGGAACTAATTGAAGCGATAACAAAAATATGTAGGTATGATTATGTGGAATCAGATTTATGTACTTATGATCGCATAAATATTACATAGGCAAAGAAAAACTTAAGGTTAAAATAGAACAGAAAGGTTATTTATATAATCGTACTAAATTTAGAAGAAATGATACGATTTTAAAAAATAGACTGTTTTACAAAGCATAATTGAAGTATAATGGAACTGATTTATACATAATATGTATACCTCTCTAGATTGATCAGATGATTTGATGGCGGTATTTAAAGAGAGTTTAGCATAAAACAAATCTTTATTTTACAAAGAAGGTTAATAAAGCCACATTAATAGTATATTTTTCACAATTTTGGCGCTCCCTGCTAATTCATCAACGCGACTCTGGTGGCCGAGAAATGGCTTAATAACCGAGAAGCTAACAAATGATATTCTCGCCAATAACACTGTTCTAGTTGAAAAATGTGACAAGCTGGGCACCCAGGGGGTAAACCTAATTCGAGTACGCTGAGTTCAATGGTGCTCGTACCATTTTAATGTTAGTCTCCATTTTTTGAGATATCACAAGCCAAAACATGGGCTCTGAGTCAAAATATACCATCATTTTCACGTTGATAGCTTTTGAACCATTAAGATTTTCGTTATGCTTTCTTCAGCAAAGTTGTTGCGCAGGTCAAGACCAACAACTTTGCCGAACATATCAAGACCGAAAAACAACATCTAATTTTTTTTGGCTTTTCATTTTGACGAAAAACACTGTTTTTTTCATTTTGTTGATATTAAATCGAGTAGAATCGATCGAATAAACATCGCACCGACAAATATAGATACAACAGAAACTATTTAAAAGAAAGTTAAATCGATTCAAATGATTTTATGGTGATTTTTCCTAAGAAAAAAAAAATTCCTACAAAATTAACATTTTTCTTTTCTTTGACAAAACAATGGCGTGCCGTTGCGATAGTGGATAAAAATCCTGGATTTTTCCATCCCATCGTTTTAACAAATTACATCACGTATATTATCACTTTGGACGGCAGTTCAAACGAGTGACGAAATCACCTACTGTGTTTGGAAGTCGAACTCGTATATATACAGCTAGTTTCGAACTTTTTCCCTTTGAGGCCGCCAATATCACGTTATATACCATTGGAAAGGTCTTGAAAAGTAGACCCAAATAATGTATAAAAGCTGGAATTTCTACCAACTTTGAGTGGAGATATGACCTTCCGAATATTGCCCTAAAAAATTAGTTTTTCAGGTATAACTGCCCCAAAAAGTGCCCCAATTATTTCTTAATTAGGAAATTATGATTGTAGACGTCAATACCAATTCAACGACACCTCAAACGTCTAAAACGGATAATTTTGACCAAAATTATAACATTTGGAAATTTTTCTATGACGTCACCATATAATCTTGCTTTATACATATATATATATATATATATATATATATATATATATATATATATAATATATATATATATATATATATATGTTTGTTTGTCCGTACTTCTTTCATTTGATCTCATATTTTTAGGGTTTGTAGTACTTGAAAAACTAAGAAACTTTTGTTCTACAACTTTTTGATTTGGCCGCCATGTTATATCAATCAGCTATCAAATAGCATAGAAAAAAAAATCAAAAAATTAAGTTTGAAAGTCGTTTTGGCCAAAAAACTGAAAAATGCCAAATCGGCCAAATTGCTAAAAAATTAGCCCAAAACTTTTGGTTCATATTATCAGGATTGTTAGCCACAAACCTGACCTACAATATGACATCAACCGTTTGTCCCAGAAAACCCGTATATTTTAGATATTGACCTCCATAACTTAAAAGCCATCCTAATTTTTTGCAAAATTTAATTTTTTGGCTCAAATGCACCCTAATATCGGTCCGTTGCGGTTCATAATGATAGTGAATCAACGTATTATAATGAAACTAATATAAATACATCATATTATTATCATTGCTAAGAGAATTTTTACCAGTGACCCTTTTTTCATAACAAAAAAAAAATGAGAAAACTGACAAATTGATGTGATCGAAAAAATCACCAAAAACATTGAACATTTGACAGTCTCCTTGCATAACATCGATATTTTTTTAATCTTTATGATGATTTTCTCCCATCGCATGAAGATGGAATATCAGCGAGAGGGCAGCTACCATTAATTTTTGTTTCCAACTAACACACTAAAATATGGATATTTTATTGTATTGTTTAAGGAATCAAAAATGAATTGCTATCGAGTGTGTGTGTGAACTGTTTTGACTGACAACAATAAAACGAACCGCAATTCAATTAATTTTCAATTTGCCGTGCCAAAATCATTGATATCAATTAAAAAACCTCTTAACGAGGTAAATGTTCGAGTGACGAATGCCGAATTCAATTAACAAAATTTCTGATATCAAATTAGTGCCGAAAAAAACAATTGCATTCGATTTGTCAACGATTTTTCGGAATGTTAGTGCATTCTGCGCGTTTGTTTACATTTTTCTTTCTAGCTGTCAAAAACAACAATTTGTCAACGATTTTTCGAAATGTTCAACAACAACGCGCTGAATGCACTAACATTCCGAAAAATTGTTGACAAATCGAATGCAATTGTTTTTTCGGCACAAATTAGATATCAGAAATTTTGTGAATTGAATTCGGCTTTCATCACTCGAACATTTACCTCGTACAACAGACACGCCACTTTGCATACAAAAAAGTTGACAAAAAATTGAAAAATAATCTGGGATAGAAAAATCCGAGATTTTTATCCGTCGTATGTTTCTGTGATTGAATGGCGCAGTGACATTTGATGTTTGATATATTGATGCAGATATTTCTTAATTGACGTGTATAATTTACGTGATGTAATTGGTTAAAACGATGGGATGGAAAAATCCAGGATTTTTATCCACTATCGCAACGGCACGCCATTGTTTTGTCAAAGAGAAAAAAAATGTTAATTTTTTAGGAATTTTTTAGGAAAAATCCTGATTCCTAATTTTTTAGGAAAAATCACCATAAAATCAATTGAATCGATTTAACTTTCTTTTAAATAGTTTCTATTGTATCTATATTTGTCGATGCGATAAAAACAGTGTTTTTCGTCGAAATGAAAAGCAAAAAAAAAATAGATGTTGTTTTTCGGTCTTGATATGTTCGGCAAAGTTATTGGTCTTGACCTGCGCAACAACTTTGCTGAAGAAAGTATAACAAAAATCTTAATGGTTCAAGAGCTATCAACGTGAAAATGAGGGTATATTTTGACTCAGAGCCAAAATATGTCGAATGCGATATCTCAAAAATGGGGACTAACTTTAAAATGGGACTAGCACCGTTGAATTCAGCATACTCGAATTAGGTTTACCCCCCGGGTGCCCAGCTTGTCACGAAAAAAAAGTTTGCAATTCAAGCACAGTGTAACCAATTACGAATATTACTCTAGTTAGATTGGTACCTGCTAAAATAACCAGTCTCTGAAGCAGTGAGTATATACATACTCTAAATGGGAATTAATAAAGGTGCCTTCGATATCTATCAAGGGGTACACAACTCTTCACAATCGGTGTACTCTTAAAAATCTTCAAAATAATCTGTTAAATCATATGCAAACTACAAAAATCGCATATAATCAATTTAATTATCAGAATAATCTTGGAATAATCATAACAAACTTTGAAAATAGTCAATTTAATCCTGATATAATCTGGAACAATCCAAGTAATCGTGTAAAAAACCAGTCGTAATCTTCGTTTTATACTTTTCTTATCCGTTTTTTCCGTGGCCTGTTGCCAGATTATATAAAAATAATAATGAAGGAAAACGGATAAACCAGTTTCATCGTTTTCCAATCACTAGATGATGATGATGATATTCAAGAAATGGAGAAACTCCAAAAACTGAGTTTCCATAGCAGTTTGCAAAGCGATAAACTCAAATCAAAATAGTAACAGTAAATTAAATTTGGACGAAAATTCGAATTTCTCAAGTGATTTTAAAAATAGTGAATTTAAAATATATAATGGGTTTAAAAAATATTTGAAAAGTTTGAGTAATTTAATAAAAGAAAAAGGCTTGGATTATTTCTGCGAAAAGCTAAATAAAAAAAAAATCTTGATTATTCAAATAATAGTAAAAAAGACCATCAAGAAGGCCATTTACTTTCAAGTGTGACCGTTTGTGCAACTATAAAAAATACTACAAACAAAGAGGTAAAAGTATTGATGTATTAATTATTACCTTTTCGCAATTTTAAAATTAATTTGTGGCTTTTACTCAGGTACAGACTTAGGCAGTAATGTAAACTGTTTGGAAAATATAAATGTAGCTTAACATTAAAATAAAACTAGAAATTTAACAAATAAATGGATTAAGGATACTTTCATATGTAACGAAAAACAAAAACCAAGTTATTTCATTGAGAACGTAAAAGCGATAAAAACCAAATTCGAAATCGATACACACATTTTCTCTCTCTCTCTCTCTGGCACTATATTCCATCCTGTAGAGTTGGTGCATGATACGACTTTCGAAATGTCTACTTCCAACAGTGATTCCACCACCGAATTATATTATGTTGGTAATGAATTCCAAGAAATTATGTTGATTAATAACAACACTTTGGACAACACGCACATGCCGATTAATACTTGGCGAGTACCCCGCATCTCTCAATGAAGAGGTTGTGGAATTCAACAATTCTTCAGGGGAAGCAATGGATGGGTATGCTGGAAGCAATTTTCCCAACCACCTCAATGAGGCTCTAGCCACATCTAAGTGGTCCAATCCAAAATTTTCAAGAACAGAACGTGAGCGTCGAAAACGAGAAAACACTGTTTGTTATATAAAATAAATAAAATTGAAATTTTAATTTAAAAAAAAATGAGTTAAAGAAGATGTTGGAACGACAATTCAATAATTATAATGTTAATTATGATTCAAGCTCAATGGAATTCATTCATATATTTTTAAATGACTTAAAAGAAATGGCAATAACCAATGCTGATAAAAACACAAGGAAATAGGTATAAATACAAAATAAAATTATTTGCCACTTATCGTAGCTGGAAGACAGTTTTATGAATGAGTGCAACAGAACCTTCCATTGCCATCTTTAACATCAACATCCAATTACATGAAAAACAAGTTACCAACGGCAATAGAAGGATCTTTACGAATCAAGCAGCGTTCTGAATTTATTGAAAAGAAAAATTTACATCGGTATGTTTGGATAAGTGAGGATGCTACAAAAATTGTGGAGAAACTAGAATACGACTCTGGATCAAATCAAATTATTGGGTTTGTTCTGTCAATTGACCGCATTACAGGAATATGACTCTGTTCCATTCTCTTTCCTTGCTAATTCGGCATTGGAAATTTATAAAATGTATAAAAGTCAAGAATATTCTACTTTTGTATATGTATATGTAGTTGTTCAAACTTGTAATAAAAGTTCAGAGAGAGAGACGACCCAATCTTTTGTTTGTTGGTTTATGGTACAAACAATAAATTCTGTACGACTGATGTTAAAAAACGATGGAAATTTTGAAATGAAAACAAAAAAGGCGGTCAAAAATCTTTTATGTGATGTTATTCGTGCAGAGTTATCGAAAAATGTTGCACCATCAACAAGAAGAAAAGAATATACAGCGTATATTCTTTCTTAGATAAAGAACTGTCACCTCTAAAAAGAATCCATCAAATTTGGTATGTCATATTTCTATTAAGACTTTTAAAAAATTGGATCACCAAATCATAAAAAATACAATATGGGTTATTTTGTAACATCAAATATCTGCAATTGTACAGAGCTAAATGGTCATATCGTTTTTAAGAATGGACAATTTACCGGACGTTTTCAAGCCATGGTTATTTAGTAGTCAACCACGTGAACATTTGTTTAGAACTTTAAGATCCATGACTGCTACACAGCAGTCTAATCTATCTAAAACAAATAAAAACAAAGAATAAGCTGTCTTTTGTGCATTATTCATTATTGGAAATCCAGCTCCAGTAAATTTACCATCAGATACAGAAATATTAAACACAATTAATAGCGCTAAAGCCGAAGCAATTCAGTGTGCAATTAATCTTGGATTACTAGTTAGTACGGAAACTGCTGCAATCGCGTTTCAAATGAATAGAGCCGTAATACATGAAATTCAAAGTACGCAAAATGACAGCAATTCAGAGGATCACGTTGTCTTTCCTTAACAAAGTGAAATAGATGACGATATAAGCGAAGATCTAAAATTCCAAGACTTGAAAATTTAGATATAAAAAATTATGAATGGACAGGTATATCGGAAACAAAAACTTTGTTATTGTTTATTATTAATGTTTATTTTTTCCAGATTAGAATAATTCAGATATAGGCATTCTCAAAACGAAGATTGTAAGGAAATCTACATTATGTTGGCTACGATTGAGAAACCTAAATTTAAAATTATTACGACCAAGATTACGACAAAGATCTTATAACGGTGGAAATAAATAATATAATAATTTAACCAATTAATGAATTGATAAAATAATTTGAATTGAAATGTGTATACCGATATTTGTGTTTTATTTATATACATTTTGAAGGTTTCCATTAAATTAATCATTGATCTTTCATTATCGGCTAAGAATTCGCCTAAAGAATCTAGGATCTTTGTATACGTCACACTATAAAATACAGTTTTTGGATGGCGTCAATCAAGTTAAAGTTGGAAAGGAACCACACTTTCATTGTTAGACTGCGTACCCTTGGGACATCTAATAATACGATCAATGCTCTAGGAGAATAGTGAAGCTCAATAAGAAAAAATAACGCTACAAACACGAAAATATAAATTGTTTATAAAATGATTAAAATTAGTAGATAGCCCAACCATACACAGAGGCTTCGGAATAACCCATCTAGACATGAATTTTCAATAATCCTATTTTAAACCGAAATAATCAGATTTTATGAAAAATAATCATCATGAAAATTTTTAAAAATGATCTCTATAATTTTCTTAATTTTACGTAAAAATCATTAATCAAAAATAATCGGATGGAAATTAAATAATCTGACACAATTTCAAATAATCGCTTACAATCATTTGACAATCTCTCAGGTGTTTGTAATCGGTGTACAAAATTTGTATTAGTTGTGTACCCCTTGGTCGATATACTCCACCTATAGGCAAGCTAGCTCCGAGTTTTACCGGGAAATGAAAAAGTCCTACTTTAAGTATCATACGGATGATAATGAAATTGCAAGAACTGAATGGACAAAGAAATACATGCACCATAATTATTACCAGAAGATGGGAAGCATTCAAAAGTGAAAGTTAATGAAATTACAAAAACAGTACACGGGCCACACAATAAGAACAACGAAAGGTTGTAAAGGACATAACGGTACCAACGGTTATAGACTTTCTCTAAACAATTACAAGGTTGCAAAATATTTCTATTTTGTTTAACCAACCAACATATCTAGTTCCTTCTTGAAACTATAACCGGGGTTACTATTTTCTTGAAAATAGATTTGGTTCGTGCATTTCATCAAGTTCCCTTGGCTTTCAATGATATTAAAAAAACCTGCGATAACTACCGGCGGATTTTTGAGTTTACTCGGATGCCATATGGTCTTTGCAACTCAGCCTAAACATTTTAGCCGTTCCGAATATAGTGGGTGAAACTTCGTTTACTCTTAATCTTTCGAATCTTTCCAATCTATCTAATCTATCTAATCTATCTAATCTATCTAATCTATCTAATCTATCTAATCTATCTAATCTATCTAATCTATCTAATCTATCTAATCTATCTAATCTATCTAATCTATCTAATCTATCTAATCTATCTAATCTATCTAATCTATCTAATCTATCTAATCTATCTAATCTATCTAATCTATCTAATCTATCTAATCTATCTAATCTATCTAATCTATCTAATCTATCTAATCTATCTAATCTATCTAATCTATCTAATCTATCTAATCTATCTAATCTATCTAATCTATCTAATCTATCTAATCTATCTAATCTATCTAATCTATCTAATCTATCTAATCTATCTAATCTATCTAATCTATCTAATCTATCTAATCTATCTAATCTATCTAATCTATCTAATCTATCTAATCTATCTAATCTATCTAATCTATCTAATCTATCTAATCTATCTAATCTATCTAATCTATCTAATCTATCTAATCTATCTAATCTATCTAATCTATCTAATCTATCTAATCTATCTAATCTATCTAATCTATCTAATCTATCTAATCTATCTAATCTATCTAATCTATCTAATCTATCTAATCTATCTAATCTATCTAATCTATCTAATCTATCTAATCTGTCTAATCCAATAATTAATTCCGACGGATCGTGTTTCGAGAAATATTTATCTAAGAGGACTGCTGGCATGACCCGTAATATATTATCGTTCTTTTCTCAGCTCTAATGATTTTGATGAGAAAAGGAAATTGGAAGTACACAAAATAGTTTATTACTTTTAATAATGTCTTACAATTCCAAACATCAATCATGCATTTTCGAGGAACGGCATGCCAAATTAAAATAATTGTGTAAACATTTTGATTGAAATTCCATCATGTGACGGCGAAAATATTTAATTTCTCTGAAAACAATATTTATAAATTGGGCTAAATTGCGGGATCACGCATAAGGGTCACGCGTAGCAATCGAATTAATAGGAAACATATGTAACTAATCAATTATAAATTGACCAAATTTATTCACGAGTTTAAACTGGAACTCATAGTCATAATAACAAATTCATCATGTGATCAAAATAAATTTATTGAATGTGTGTCACTGAGAGTTAATAAATCGATTGGAAAAAAAGAAGAATTATATTCTGGGTATATAATTATGTTAATTCTATTTTGCAAAAACTTGTTCGAATTAGTTTTTGTTAAATAGAATTTTTTCTCAATCCTTCAAATTTCAAATTTAAATACTGAAATTTTACTTTTTATTTCAAATTCTAACATTTTATCCGTTCAAGTAATTTCCTAGTCGCGCATTTAAACTACCATATGCCAAAATGCCCAACACTTACGAATTAAATATGCCATTGAGCTACAAAGACATTCATAGCGCGGTGGAACAAAACTTCGACAACAATTTACGGAACCGAGATTAGGACAGTGTTAAATCTTTGGATAACCAATGTATTCAGCTTCCCTCGTTACTCTCTACCAAAATAACAACTTGAAACGGTCCGAGTCGGATTTAAAATTTTGATCAGTGTACCCCACAGAAGTTAAAAGCAAGCAGACTGTACAATTTCTCTCTAGGATTGTTTCGAATACCTTTTAAAGCGGTGTTACGAATATTTCGAATTATTTGTGGGTACAATACAACAAAAATTGATTTAGGTGATTTTAATGCTATAAAATCTAAGCTAAGTATCGTGACTAAATCACCAGTGAATTTACACAATTACATCGAAAATGAAGCATGCGGTTATGTTTATACACACAGTACCACAATTAGGGGAACATTTTTTTATTTAATTGTATTTAATATAAATTAATTGTTTGAAGAACTAGAATTTGAAGAAAAAGAGTTATTAATTCAGAATGAGCAACATGTCGCCAGGGCGGTGACCCATTGACGTCTACCATTTATCGATCTGTTCAACGATACAGGCAAACGGGTTCTTACGAGTGAAATGAAGACGAAGCCAAGGCTGAAAACGTTATACTGGCTCCAGAGTGTCGATTTTGTACCAAAAATTAGAGCGCGAGCTGGCGAGGTGAACAATAATTGTGTGTCACTGTATAATATACACTGTATAATATACAATTTTATATTTGTATTGTATTTTTTTCTCTCATATGTCTGTGCGTTTTGTACGTCAATTTTATAAAGGCAACTAGAAAAATAAAAAATTCCGGTTGAACCGGTTGAATATTTATGATGATTACGTATACCTCACCTCTTCTATTCGCTTTCTTTTGAGCAGTGGAACCGATTGTTTGCTATGTGATTTGATTTTTAATTTTCAAATATTTAAACAATACGAAACCGCATTTGACACATCAGTTAAAATAAATATATAAACAAAATAACGCGCATGTGCTCAAGCAAACCAATATTAATAAAATAACCACTACTATGTTTTTCTGGTTTGCTCACCTTGCACACTCAGAGATGACCGTTTCATTGTCCTTGAAACTTTGAGAAACAGTCCTCAAACAGCAAGGATGTTCAGAATTTGGATGTTCATTCTTTAGATATTCATAAATCAGCGATTGTTTAATTTTTTGCACCTCGAAAAAAAATGAAGCATATGCCCGCACTGTATAAATTTTCAAATCGGGAATATGAAGTGATTTCATAAATTTTCATACAAAATTTCACTTATTTAACAGATACTAGGTATTCATTGTTTGAGTGGTAATTTAATTCCTCATATTTCCTGGTACGAAAGATGCCCTTCCATCGGTTAATATTATATTAGATGGCATACATTATGCCAGGTTTAATAAAAACGAAGTTTACGGATGTATGTGATCATCTTTCAATAAAATCTTAGTTTTGGTTCTTGAGTTTAAACTATTCAAAAACTTCAGATTTGGTCACTTGCCATTTTAAATAAATGAGAGCGTTTAGGACCAGTTGTGAACTCAAACTGTGTTTGTTAGCTATTGTTGTACGTCCACGTTAGCGCACATGTTGCGCTTTGCTGAACTGCAACGGTTGATTATATGAGAGTGATATCATCGACAATAATTTGTTTGCGTCAACAATTAAAACGTGCTTCACGAAACCTGATAACAATTTTAAATATTTTGCTAAATTAAAATTAGGTGAACATTTTTTGAGATCACTGTTAAATGGTTATTTGTACACAAAAAAAAAATTAAAATGTGCAACTTAAAATAGTTTTAAATTTTCTAAACTTATTACATGCTGTTAAAGTGCCTTAACTCGTCATGGAAGTACTTTTGTCTATAGAAATATTGGATAAGCCTGTCTGCGATTTCACAATCGCGGTGTATTGTGGAGAAACGCGTTCTATTATTTATGTATGGGCATCTAGGCATTTGCAAATTCGTTAGGAAGGTTCTTGGTTATTTTTGAATAAGTTTACTCAAAAATTATGAACAAATCAGATTTCCGTTTCTTCCGTTTTATTTCTTCTTGAATATTTCCTTTCTCGATATTTTAAACAGAACAGCTTAATAATGACTGGTTAATTTTTCATTCATCTGCGAGCAACAGGAAATGTGAAAAGAATCATAATTCCTACAATTCTCAGGAACGGAATCTTTTGAATCAAATTACTATAAGATTGCTTGAGCAGGTTCTGATCTATTGCCTTACTATAGGGTTAGATGTTCTATTTCCCAAATCACTTGAAACCAGACATTGAGGAGGACCTTAAATTGCATGTATCATACTTTAAGGTGCCCCCCTACATTACGCTATATAGAACTCAAAAGGTACAGCAGAAATTATTTTACGACAGTAGAGTCGGTTCTGCTAAAGCACGTATGTCTTGGGTTAATCTGCTCGCTATGTTAAACATGTTATAGTTAAACCGGGATTTCTCAGAACCCAAAACAGAGGTTTGAGAGAACATTCATTTAAAAATAATATTTTATAAAATATGTAATAAGTCCTTGGATTACTTCATCACAAGAACTAATTCGGAAATGGTATACGTCCTACGATATAAATCTACACATGAATCGTGGTAGATCTCTTAAGGGGCTGATTGTGGTAAATCCCGACTAATTTCAAAACAGAATTTATTCGATATTCATTCGAGAACTAAAGGGCCAAACATAAAAAAATTACAAATTTTGACGATACTAATTTTTAATGATATTCCAGCCATACTAGTTGTAAGGAGTATGCCGTAAATATTTGCTGTGTTTTAATTGCTGTGTTTTTATATTAGCGCCCGATAGCTGTATCCGGAGCAGCCAATTTTCTATGTGAAAACTTATATTTAGCGCGCTATTATTGCATATAATTAATTTATTTAACTCTAAACTAAGATTTTTCATTCAACTTTTTAGGTAAAAATCGATAAAAAAATATCTTGCTCTCTTATTTATCGGGAGCCGCTATCGGGAGCGCTATCCATTTCAATGGGAAATTTGAAAAGGCTTTTATTTTGTAAACCCCTGAAACCATTAGAAACTAAATCTTACAATAAAAATTTAAAACGCAGCAAAATGAATTCTTGTTTATAACGTCATGTCAAAATAAATGTCAATTAATATATTTCAGGTGATAAATGTTTGTTTTATTGATGAATTTAGTTTTAATTTTTATAGTACAGCGACACCAGTGAATAATAGCTGCAGTTTCAATAGAAAATTGCCATTTGGCTCCGGATAGTGCTCCAATATTAAAACACAGCAAATATTGGAGCACTATCCGGAGCCAAATGGCAATTTTCTATTGAAACTGCAGCTATTATTCACTGGTGTCGCTCTACTATAAAAATTAATACTAAATTCATCAATAAAACAAACATTTATCACCTGAAATATATTAATTGACATTTATTTTGACATGACGTTATAAACAAGAATTCATTTTGCTGCGTTTTAAATTTTTATTGTAAGATTTAGTTTTTAATGGTTTCAGGGGTTTACAAAATAAAAGCCTTTTCAAATTTCCCATTGAAATGGATAGCGCTCCCGATAGCGGCTCCCGATAAATAAGTAGAGCAAGATATTTTTTTATCGATTTTTACCTAAAAAGTTGAATGAAAAATCTTAGTTTAGATTTAAATAAATTAATTACATATATGCAATAATAGCGCCCTAAATATAAGCTTTGACATAGAAAATTGGCTGTTCCGGATACAGCTATCGGGCGCTAATAAAAAAACACAGTAATTGTTGATTATTGAATGACAGCTATTTAATGTTTGTTGTTTTTTTAGATAGCACGATACAAATTTTATTTTTCTTTAAGTTTGGACGCAAAATTTCGCTCCAATAATTTTTATTAAGTGACTATACATATTTAACGAAGCTTCGTTAAATTTTTTAATTTAAATTAATTTTTCCATGGGCAAAAATACAGAAACGCAATTTATCGCAAACATACGCAACGCAAAGATACGTTCATATTTTTTTTTAATTTTTGTATGTTACTTAAGGGGTCAGAATTACTGTAAAACAAGTAACCACTCGGAGAATCTGTAACCGGCGTGAAGTTTCCGACAAAACTCTCAAAGTGGTGCTACACAAATTGTCAAAAAAGTGTAGGGCACACAATTTTTTTATTTTTATTTTAAGGCTGTATGATACTCAGCTTGTCAAAAACGATGTTTACTAAAAATCAGTTTTTGATCATAAAATATTACCAATTGACCTAATTCTTTCTTTAGTATGAACTTAGACGTATAATTGAGCGATTAATACATGATTATCTCAATAAAATGTTTAGTTTGTCTATACGGTTAAGTTTCAAAGTTTATCGTTTTTTTTGAAACGCACAAATCAATTTTTTCAATATTTTTCTTCAAAATTTTACATCAAGGTGTTAAGAAACATAAAATCGAGCTATTAATACAGGATTATCAAGATTAGTCTTGAAATAACGTAGAAAATGGAAAAACTAGTTTAAAAATGATAAAAATTTCGATTCTTATCGATCGAAAATTACATCAAACGATAAGTTTATTTGTTTTTACGCAGTAAAGCTGATTATTTTTTGAATAATTTATTGTCGCTAGATGGCAAATCACGAAAAAAAATTGTGTCCAAGATAAGTGGTTATTAATTTTATTATAATATGCAATGTTTAGAACAAAAATAATGAAAAATAGTAAATTTATTAATTAATTTTACACATATAAACAATATAAGTAAAGTTTAATAAACGAATCATATACAATTTTGATCATATTTATTAAAGAAACGAACCAGTTTAGACACATTTAAATATCGATACTAAAAAAAAAATTTGTTTTTTCAGTATCATACAGCTTTGAATTGAATTTATAACAAAAATATACTACCAAAAGTAATAAAAGTTCAGATTTGAAGTTAAATAGATCGCGAAAGCCAAATTTAACATGATTGAATGCTTTTTAGTAATAACATTTTATAAACAAATTTGACACACTTTTGCTAATGTTTTCTATACCTAGACTCTAGCATATATGAAAAGAGGAGGAACTAATTTGGCATGTCTTGTTAAAATAAAATCCCTATTATTTAGGGGTATCAAAACTAACAAAGTTCCAAACTTACTCAAACTTAATTATACAAGTTGTATCACGTTTCAGCAGCATGTATTAGCCTCTCAGTTCTCGTCGCAGAACCGCGATTTCTGAGAACCGCTACCAATGGAAGCTCTTGCAAATTCTTCCTATTCTGCAAGTCGTGTGCTTTCGATGTGCCACTGCCGTGATGAAGGGGTATGTTGATCTTCCAGCCAGGGTAAGATTAAGTCAGCCATTTGTTGGGCAGCCGTTACTATAATGTCGTCGGGTCCTGTCGACTTATAAGCCTATAAGTAGCCTATTAGCCTATTTATAGCTCACATGCTTTTCCAGCTTATGGTCTGGCCTGCAATTCCTACGATTATTTAGTCCTTGTGGCACAAATTACCTGGAAAGTGTGTTTTCAGTAGTAGCCCAAGCATTCTGCACTAGTTACAGTCGAACAACCATCCGGTCGTTGAAGAAAACTCGGAGTGGTGTAACTTTGAGATAATACCTTACGCAGCCATTATGTCTCAGTGAACTCCCGTAATTACTACAGTATAGCTTCCACGCATGTGTTTTAGCATTTTATAATTCGTTTTGTAAGTTTTGAGGATATCCTTGTAGCAGTACCAGTATTTAGCAACTTTAGTTTACGTGGCTCAAATTCACCAACATCAAATTCTCCGTTCTTAAACTTTTGCAACCACTCTTGACAACTTCTCTTACTTAATGCAGCATCACCATATGTTTCTACAAGCAATCGATTTCTTCAAATTAAAGAAGTAAATCAAAAGTTCCCACAAATGACGCTTATTCGGCCCAAAATTCAACATTTTCACAAGAAAAGAAATATATGATGCTGATATAAAATCACTAAGAATCTAAGGTTATGTTGTTGTCAGATATCCAACCTTATAGCATATGAAGTTTTACATCGGGCAAGTTTAACCACAACTTACTGGTGGCACCATCTTTTGTCGAACGGCGGAGATTTATTTGTATACCCAATAAATATAAAAATAGTTATGAAACAATTTTGGATTGGAAACTTACGAATCGAATTAGAAAACTAAAGGATATTATTATTTAGAATTCTCTCAGTAATATTCTTATTTTTTACGGCAAAATAATTAAGTTTCAGATTATCACTAATATCTCAAAAACTCCCACAGACAATTTATCGGTTATAATTTTCACTATAATTTTTTGATTTTCTGTGGCCATATTAGTTCATTTCAGTTTCAGACCAATACTTTCCATTGTTTTTCTAATAGATAAATTCATACGGAGACTACAAGGAAAATTTGGGGCAAACTTTTGGTTAGAATTTTTACTATAGTTTTTAGATTTTCTGAGGCCGCATTAGTCAGAAACTGAAAAGACTTGTATGGCAGCAGAAAATCAAAAAAATTATAGCAAAAATTCTGCACGATAGACTTCTCATTTAGTCTTACCATCACCTAAGATATCAAAAACAACCGTACATATTGGTTACTTGTGCGAGTTTTTGAGGTATTAGCAAAACTGTACCACTATTTTTAGTTTTACTTGTAAAGAAGTGGAGAAGAAGCCACCTATTATTGATTCATTTCAGAACCTTGTTCAAAATACATATTAGAATCACAATATAGACACCTGTGGTGCAAATTTTACAATTATTAATCAAGAATTAGTCGAGTTATCTTCATCTCGAAATCCATTTTAATCGTGTACAAGATTAGTCCAGTATGAACTAGAATTTTGTCCAAAATTCATTTCAGAATCCCTAACCAATACTACTAACCAAATTTCATCGTAATTCGTGAAAATATCATAATTCAAAACCAACAACAATTAAAAGCCCTGAACAAAGTCTGAAACGCAGATACCAATATGCAATAAACTATAGAAGATTGTTTTGGTTACACTAACAATCCCATGTTAATTTTTTTCTTTCGCACCACTACTTATTAAACTAGTGTGCACATACGATGTACACATATATTCTAATACAACTATCTATAGTGTAGTATTTTCTGTATTTGTCGCATTAGCATGGCTTTATATTGTTGTTGGTTTTGCATAATTTCATACACCGAGTTCCTTTACTTCAAAGATTTATTTATTTTGTGAAAAAGAGGTACAAAATGAATAAAAAAAAATCCGCTGGTTATAACCCTTTCTAGTTCAAAAAAAATTTTTTTTTGGTTCAAGTTAAGTTCGCCATACACAAATGTGTATGTAAATAATCACACGTTGTAATGTCTTCCGTATTTTAACGGATCTTAATTAAATCGGAATTCTTTTTGAAAAAAGCATAATAATTTGATAACAAATTAATTATATAACATATAATTTATTTGTTCTTGATAACATATTAATTATTTTATCATTATTATAGTTACTGTTATTTTTCGGACGAAAACAAAATTAAATGGTTTACACAATTGTGTATGCTGGTCTTCAATTGTCACCTAATTTTATGTTTGACATATTCGGTTGTCTTTTACATACACAATTGTGTATGCGGGTCAGGAAAGGGATAAAATAACAACATAAATTCTCTTTTGTGATAGTGCTGCCACTTGTGGCGTGTAGTGTGATCTTCTATTTTCCGCCGGCAAATTTGCTTTGTTTGGCTATTTTTGTCTTACACAGCATCTAAAATAGCTAACGTCATACCCTATTTTTAAAAATTTTTTGTTCCCGATTTTTGGTAAATAGTATGTTTGTTACCTTTGTGATGGATCCGCTAAAACTATACCATGTATAGGATTCAGTTACGCCAATTAGTGATAAATAAAGGTAACGGATACAAATTTATGAACAAGCACTTTATCAAATCATAATGTCCAATTCAGTAATGATACATACATTACCAAGAATAGTTGTACTCTATTGCGGTTCTACACCAAAACAAATTTATTGACACGGTTTAAATAAATTAGAAATGTTTTGCAATTTTTTGTTATTTAATATTTTATTGTCAGGATATTTCAAAAAAAATTTTTTATAGTTATTTGTCTATGTAGTTGGGCAATTATATCTCAATAATATTTAGATAAATAACAAAGGTGGGCTTAACGAAATAAATGTTGACGTCGGCACAAACACATCAATTTATAAAATGACAAGAGAAATTGATGTACACGTTACATTCTGTCGCATGATTGGGTGTGGAACCTATGGGCAAACCAATTTTACCGAAAATAGAACGGCCCTATATAAATATGTACATTGTCATCGTCACACTACATTGTGAACTAAATTCTGTTGTGTGAAGGTTAATGTTATGCTTCTATTTAATGATTAAGAATATAGAAATTCAAAAATGCGGAAGTAGTTAAAGAATTTTCAAATTGGACCAATAACTTTCAAAACACCTTCTTAAATCGAAACTTCCCTTTTATTATTCTTCGCAGATTTGTTTAGGTAATTATGGAAAATAACTAATCATTCAGCACATGACTATGTTATATTTACAGTTAATAATGTCACATGATTTTTTATAGTGATCTCAGGTTACCAACACATTTTATTGTTATGTTTTCTTACCACCAGCTGTTGTGTGCCTTTAAAATCTAAATTTTATACATTTCATAACAAATTCCAACATAGCGGCCACGATAAATAGGGAGATTTAAGAAAAACAGCTTTATTATTTGCTTCATATCCTATTACAGCACTTATAACTGTATGTTGTCTCCATGATCAAATTTCAGGCGACACCCGGAGTTGAAAAGAATACTAATCAGTTTAATCTCCAATCTAAATAATGGTCGGTGAGGGCGACATCCAAAATTGTTTTAACACCCAGATGGCAACTGTCTTATAGTACGAATTGGCCCTTTTTGAGACATTTGTAGGAAATGTTAAAAACATCGTGTTTCTATAGACATAAATAATTTTAGCCAACCTATACTCACACTGACCCTGATAAAACTGTTCTTATTACCAGGAATCCGAAAATCTCGAAAGGAAGAGGCGAAGAAAGTAAAACCGACATAACTAGGTTTTGACGGGAGTAAGGGGCGTCGGTCTAGAAGATCAATATATACCAGCACAACCTGTCAACCTCACCTGCACGTAGCAAATTAAGTTTTCCCAACTAACCAATTACACTGGTTAGGTTGGCAGCTGCTACAACAACCAGTATCCTTTGCGGAATAAGCATTACTCTCTCATACTACTTATGAAACGAATTATGTTATGAATCATATTATTATTATAAGCGAAAATTTAATATAAAAAATTAAATAGTTACAAAATATCGAGGTGTCAAATATAGAGCAAGATAGGACTACTCAACTACTCGTACAATACACACATTGTTTCTGTATCCTCAATTCTGTACCTCTACGAAGTTAGGGGAGGCAACGAAGTAGTGGTTCCATCTATAAGGTGACATAAAAATTCACTACATGGCTAAACACAGTGCAGGAATAAACGTAGTTAGGGAAGGAGTAAAATGGCCGTCAGGTTAGGGTCTCCATTTCCAAATACTAACGCGCAAAAACGAGTACAAATCATGGATGATGTTGACAATAAATCAAAAGTAATACATTTGTGAGAAACAGAATACTCAATCTACCTAGAAAATAATTTCTGTACTTTTACCTATACTTCACCAATAATTCAATAAGTAAACAAGCAAATTTTCAGACAAATCAAATTCAGTCTGTTTGGACAGATATGATTTTAATTAATTAATACTTGCACAGCAGAAATTAGACAGCCTGTTAAATCAATATCGAAAATCTCATGTCAAGATGTTCTTTTAAATTTTTCGTAATTATGGGTAATTTGATTTCTACTGATACTAGTAATTAATCAGCATCTTGTGCATCACAACCACCCAAAACACTTCTATGAATTTTTCGATGGTGTATTTTTTCTCGATATTGTCCAAAATGAGCGATTATGAAATTTTTCGATATCGTTTTTCTCGATATTCACGTCGATTATAGAATACGCGGGAGCGAATCGAATGCCGATTTAAAAATGCATATAAGTATTAGGTGTTCAAGCAAAAACTGTTTTTTTTTTTTGGTAATGTTCAACTTAATTGAAAATATAATTATTACAAATATTCGCCATTACTTTCTATAGTCTTTTGCCATTTATCATGTAGATTATGAATACTCCTTCGTGGTAGAGACTTGGGGGGTTTCGAAGCGGAATAGTCATCGAGCTATTTTGGTTCAACTTTTGTGAACCGCTATACTTCTAAGCCTAAAACTTTATCCAGGGCTGGAATGAGAAGCGTTAATTTAAGTTCTACGTAACTATTAGCTTCATTTGATTAACATGACCGGTTCACCAGGGTTAACATTGAATTACATATTTTAATGACAAAATTAAAAATCAACCCCATTGTCGAAATGGCGTATTATTATCTGTGCCTAAAAATTGTAGCTCGGACTTTCGTAACTATGGAATCGAGAGATCAATTCACTTAATTTTTTTGTAGTATTTATTTTCCGCCAAATTTTAATTTAACGCTTAATCTAAGGGTGCTTTTGAACAGAAAATAAAAAATATTACAAATTTCGTGTTTGTTTAAGCCTTGCGCGTGCATCATATGAATGTTACGTGTTCAGGTTCTCTATCATGATTTGTGAAATCATCGCCAATTTGATTTGAAAATTTTATAGTGCTAAACATTTTCATGTTGGTCGCGATTTTACTCAACATGTTCCTAACTACAGGTCGATTCTGGCTTTCCCTAGGAAAAAGGAATTAGGAAAAAATGGTCAAAGTTGGCTTGATATTTTGCATGAAAATACAAATAAATGAAAGTTTAACGGCAAAATTGTATTTGATAACTATTTTAATATCGAGTAATTTTGATCGGAAATGGTTTATCGGTAGAAATTGAATTTCGAAAATCTTCGAGCAGATTTGTCATTGCTCTTAAAAATACTATAAAATAGCATTTGTGGATGAAAATATGTTTCAATCCGATTAAATTTTCCGGTTGTATTTCTTGGTCCAGCCATAGATTTTCTAGAATGCAGGCTATTTTAATGGAAAATCGTTAAATTTAGTGATCGTTCAGAGCAAGGTACTGAAGCCTCGCATCAGAGAAATTTGAATTTAAATATCTTCTAAAAACGATCTCCCGAAATGATAAATATTGAAGATTTTCGCCATTATTATTTATTGACACTGATATTGTGTTACCCTATTTCGAAAGTTAAACTTTTTTTTGGATTAATGAGATAATCATTTTTATTTGGCAAATATCGCTCCTAACTTTTACCGAAATTGGATTAAACTGATGGATACTTACTCCTTCACGTGGTTTTTATCAGTACTCGAATTACCAGTATTTACTAATCAAATACTCTAGAAGCAAGTTTGCCGAGAATAAATAAATTTCAATTTTATATCTACTATTTATATTTTACAACGATAATTTAAACCACTAGTGCTATGTTAAATTTAAGAGATACATAAGAAAGATTTGCATTTGACCCGTGCAAAATTTTGCGCTTGGCTCAAAACATTAGACTCAGGCTAAATCCAATGCATTGCGTCATTTTTATTCTTTTTTTCTACAAGATTTGTCCCATAAACGGATTACGAGTGATAATTTTTGAATTTTCTCAAAAGTACTAAAATAGCTTGAAAGTATCTAAGTACTTTTCACACAGCCAAAGTATCAAAAAAAGTACTTTAGTATCGAAAGTACTATCCCTGGTACGAATAAACAACACGTCGAACATTCAAAAACGAAAACAAAAAGTGACACGACGAATACAAGCAACGAGGAACGAACAAACACTTTTATTTAATTAAAAAAAATATATATTATTTTAACTATAGTTCTTTCCAACCAGTCGTCGCGGCAAGAGACGCACACCATCTGCGCTGGCTCACACCACGCCGCACAAAACCACAATACACATACTACAGGTAATATAATCAACGATTTCATTTTGTTTCATTTTCGCGCATCTGTCATATTAAATTCAATATGGCGCATATCGTGATATAAACAATAGTTATTTCTTGGTGTTCCATATTATTTTTTGTGATTTTTGAGTGTTTTGAGTGAAAATAAAATTTAGTTTGTGTAAATTTGATTAATTTAATCAAATTTATTGAATTTAATAATAAGGTGTGCAGTATTTGGTTGTATTGTGGATAATAGTAGTCCAAATTTTGATAGAGATATATCATTTCATGTATTTCCAAAGGACAAAAATTTATGTAAACAGTGGGTATTTTTGACCAGAAGGAAAGACAAATTTAACACTAAAAGTGCTCGAATATGTTCGACACATTTTAAGCCAGATGATTTCATCATGCCAAACCCTGTGTTTTCACAATTCAACATATCAGTAAAGCGACAAGTGAAAAGAAATGCTGTTCCATCGCTTCTGTTGCGTATGCAAAATCAGATTGATTAACACCACGCAATGAAAGACGCCAGAGACGTGATATGCAATTAAGGTATGGTATACAGTAGTATGAAATATAACCACGGTATTTTTATTTGAATATTTTTTATAGTGCAACTGTAACCCAAATCGTAAATGACCCGGTTTTCTCAGCAATAGAATCCACAACTCACTCCATCATCGGCCAAGCTTTGACATCAAAAAACATTTCCATTGGTTCGTCAGTTGTGGAAGCCGAAATCATGGATATAGAGACAGAGCCGACCGAAATTTTTAAGATCGATTGCGGTACGCAAACCGATTCAGATACCGTTTCATACTCGCAGTAAGCAAAATATAATTCTAAAATTAATACGCAAATGCTAATAATTTGCTGTTCTTTTAGATTGCAAGAAGAGGTAGTTAAGTTGCGGGCGCAATGCTGGAAACAAAAACAAATAATTGATTCCATTGATCATTTGTTTACCAAAGGCCAACTACAAAAATTAGAATGCCCGGAGAAGCGTGCTAAATGCGCAACCGACGATATAGCCAATGCAATTACTATACATGCTGCTGGCCCAAGAGCATATCGATTGCTGCTAAAAGAGTGATTCCCACTTCCAGCAGTTATAACCCTAAAAAAGTGGTGCGCTAAAATAGAAGTATACCCTGGTGTCTTACAATGCATACTTAACATAATGAAGAAAGTTGACATGACAGCCATTGAAAAAGTATGTGTTCTTTCTTTCGACGAAATGAAGGTGAAGGAAAAAATGGTGTATGATAAGTCGAAGGATCAAACCCTTACTGCTGCCATGTATGTTCAGGTCGTAATGCTACGAGGTCTGTTTGGAAGTTGGAAACAGCCTATTTATTATGAATTTGAACAAAAAATGACGAAGGATATTCTTTTCGGAATTGTAAATACTATTGAAGAATGTGGATTTCACGTAGCAGCACTAGTGTGTGATCTTGGGGGGTTCGAGTCAAGGACTGTTACGAGATTTATGTGTAACGGTAACAACACCTTTTATTTCAAATCCGTTTGACAACAGTAAAAAAAATTTTGTGTTCGCTGATGTGCCACATTTGATAAAGCTGGTGAGAAATCATTTTGTGGATAATGATGGTTTCGAAATTGATGGAAAAGTCATCAATAAAAGTGTCATTGAAGAACTGATTTCAAAAACCAACGACAAATCGGACCTTAGTGTGGCATTTAAAATATCCGCAGCAAATTTAACTGTCAGAGGTGCTGAACGCCAAAAAGTCCAATGCTATTTCGCGTGCTGGCAGTTTGGGTGAACTTACCTCAGGGAGTTGGCTCAAGTGCGCTCAATTTTTCAAACAGGTAAATATATTTTAAATAATTTGTTTGCAATTTTACTTTAGACAACTTTAATTATGCCGTTTAGGTTAATGACTGGTTTGATTGCCTTAATGTCCGAGTGCCTTACAAAGACAGTCGGCAACGTGTACAAGCAATTGGACTTTCAGAGTCAATTCAATTTGATATTGTTGAGCAAATGACAGAAGTAATGTTAAAAATGCGCGTGAAAGGAAAATCAAGTATGATGCCATTTCAAAAAGGTATACAGTATGTTCGTACATTAATTCTGTTCTGGGGCGGTATCGTGAAATCCGGACGGAAAAACCGATCGTTCATAAAATGTCACCGCTAGAAATACCGACCGGTAATGAAACCGTATCATGAAATTCGATCGGAAAAATATTGAGCAAATTTCCAGTTCAGTGGCAGTTTGCTATATTTTCTTATCAGAAATTTGTATGGGGCATTATCAGACGCATTTATTTTTAATTTCGTGTGACAGAAAACGAATAAAAATGTGGATGTGTTATAACAAAAAGTAAAAAATGTGTTATAATTAAAAGCAAAACCGCAAACTATGCTACATACTACAATATACCAAATGATCGTTTACGTATAAATTAAATCTGTAGACATTTGAAGCGCCATTAGAATTGAACTGTTGCCAAAAATATTCCTAAAATGCTGCCCCAT
Organism: Nephrotoma appendiculata; assembly: GCA_947310385.1. NCBI lineage: Eukaryota > Metazoa > Arthropoda > Insecta > Diptera > Tipulidae > Nephrotoma > Nephrotoma appendiculata. The sequence continues at coordinate 212,731,985 of OX371225.1, read as the reverse complement.
GTTAGCTTCGAATTTAACAATCCCTCTCGCGAAGTTTGAGTGGCTTTCCATGAAAACCAACTGTTTTTATGTTGGGTTGATTGTTTGTTTGCCTTTCCCGGCAACATTGAGGTTATGAAACAAAAAAAATTACGCTTTATAATAATAAATTTTCATTTCGTCATATTTAAATTAATCCCATCAAATAAAAAAATATTTTTTTAAGTAATTAATTTGCTTTTTTAAAGTTTTAATCAAATTTAATGTTTGCTCGACAACTACATTGCTATCGAGCAATTTTTGACGGTAAATTACCGGGTAAACGGCGTCCATGATACCGTTTTGACGGTAAATTATTGATTTCCGTCAAAGTTTGACCGGTCACGGATTTCATGATACCGCCCCTGTACTAATTGATTTTAAAATTACATAGGTATCATAATGACCAACAATTCGCTTAAACTGTTGTACGACGATTTAAAAATGCGATATAATGTGTCGGATTTACTTACGTACCGGTTAAACCAAGATGTGTTGGAGAACTTTTTTGGAGTAATTCGAGCAAAAGACGGTTTACATGATCATCCGGATCGTCTAGAGTTCATGTATAGGCTTCGCTCGTACATTCTGGGCAGAAATGAGGGTAGCTTATCGCTAAAAGGCAATACGATGGTAGACGACACACCGGATTTATAAACAGTTGACGATTTAAACAGAAGTTTGTTCAGAACGTTAACTTCTGAAATAAATACAACAGATGAAGCTGAAGTAAAAGACGAACTCGAATCCCTCCAGTATGACGGGTTGGAACATTTGGCAGGGTATATTTGCCACAGAATTAAAAATCCAGAATTAGTGGTAAGCAATTCTGTGGTTAATACTCCTGAAGATACTTCTTTTATTTGGACAAACCAGTTAACCGAAGGTGATCTTCAAACGCCGACCGAAAAGATGATGGAAGAAATGCAGCAACTCGAGGAGATTTTTAAAAAATTTAACGGCGACGAAATAATCTTTTGCTCAAAATACATAAAAACACTCTTAAATCTGTCGTGTAATGTTCCTTCTGAACAAAAAGTAAGGAAAATATTTTTTCGTTCACGCATGTATTTTAGAATGAAACAACTTAACGCTAGAATAATAGATAATAGCAGGAAGAGAAAAAAAAAGTTAATAAAACTATTTTATAAATAAAAGGTCTCTTTTAATTTATTAATTTTGTGTGAATTATAATCCATGATCACTTTATTCAAATGACACCTGCGCAATATATTACCTGTAGTATATGTGTATTGTGGCACAAAACAACCATGCGCCCTTGTATTAATAAATAATTAACTATAAACTAAATGTTATAACTGGTGCCCCGACGCCCGTTTTTACAGGACGATTAATAATAATCACTCGCGATCGCCAAACTTTTACTTACACTACGAAAACTACATTTTTAGATTGGGAGTATTGGTCAACTTGACGATCGATCAGGTACACAGTCCGTGTTATTTACTGAGCTTATGGACCTCTTAAGTTCATATTGAATACGAACTACTGCTTAGGTGCACAAATCGAAGCTATTCACTGAGCTCATGCATTTTTTAGGCTCACATTGTATACGACCTACTGCCTAACACCGACAGACAAGCTAATTACTACCAAAAATATAAATGTCTTAAAGAACGAATATTTTTCGGTCAGTCATCAATCAATCAAATGAGGCAGCTAATCACAGAGTAAATGCATCAACAAAACATGGGTTCTGTTCGCTTTTTACAGTTCAACTTGGAGTTCACCGAAACGTCCTAGTAGTAGTGCACATATTAGTATACGCGTTTTGTTTTGTGTTTTTGACGTCATTTAAGAACACAAAATAATATGTTAGGTACATAATTTGGGAATTTATTAAATTTCACCATATCATTTAAATTAATAAAGTGTTACTTTAATTTTCTAAATAGTTTAATCTAATTCCTATTAAATAAATCTAAAAGTCATGATGTATTATTTCTCATCCGATAGTATTTATAAAGGCCATCATTTATAATTTATAAGATTGAGTCAACATTTTGGCGAAATTTCAAGTGGATTTGACCAATGCCTTCTAAACTACTGGCCGCTCACACCAACTGATGACGACATGGTAAGTCGACGGTTCAACGTATATTATCCAGATGGCAGATAAATTTTAAAAAGGAAAATTACATTACAAAATATATTTAGTATTCGTTTTTTATTTTCGTTTTATAGTTTTTGCCTCCAGTTGTTTTGTTATTGTTGTTAGTTTCGAACAAACTGTTGAAGTCGAAGGATATCGTTCTTTAATTTTTTTAGTAATGCATGTCCATTTTTATTTTATATTTTGATATTTTTTCGTCATTTTTATCCAACATATGTAAGTCGATTTGTAATATCATCCAATTCCAAATTATTGAAAATGATCACATACTATTCTCTGCTCTCTCACAGTTGTATTTAGGTTTTTGTAGTGGAGGAATACACTAACACTTCGTTTTATGTTATCTAATAGGCGCATTTCTTTAAATTCTCACTAACTTCTTGAATATAGATAGGAAAAATTCAATTTACAAATTAAGAAAATCAATTGTGAAATTTATTTATTGCCATCGTAATAAGGAGGCAAGGTGTATTATTTTTACTTAATTATGCTGCCCTCTAGTTGTCGACTTAAATTGACATCATCAGCAAAAAATGAATGTTGTCACAGGCAATGCCTCCTGACCTACAGGCCTCTTATACTACTCTCATTTTTCGCACATGACGTCAATTTATGTCTTAACCGAGGTACTGCGCAATAATAAAGTTAAGATATTTACACTAACAAAACAACTAGAGAAAGCAATCATTTGGTGTAAGCGGCCTGTAGTTTAGGAGACATTGTCGCAGGCCAGTACTATAGAAGGCATTGATTGATACACACAATGCTAGAAAATGACAGCACACAATATTAAATGTATATTATGCACAACACGTTGAGGTTTGAGCATTCCAAAACGAAAACAAAAAGCGACACGACGAATATGAATTTTGATCATTTATGAAAATTTCAATCGTCGATTATAGGAAAACTGAGTAATGTTTTGATGCAATTTAAAGGCCGCTTTAAAATTACCCAACCTTTTACAATTGATATTTTATGGCCAAAAACGGCAAGCGGCCTTTGGTAAATTTGCGAAAAAAAAATTAAAAATTTTTATCGCAAAATTAGATAGTTTATAATTTCTAGTGTTGAACATCTAAATTTTTCTCCCGACCTAACCTTCACAAGGCACATTAATTCTATAACTAAGAAAGCATATTCTATCTTAGTATTATTATAGTAACTGCTATGATTTTTGCGATCCGCTTTCGATAAAAATCTGGTATGTAGCGTTTGTTCGATCTATTCTAGAGTATGCCTCACCGGTCTCGTCGTCATTCTACCAATACCACTCGGACATTCGTTTGCATTTCGACGTTAACCTTGTCCGCGATTCATTAATTCGCTCTTCTACCTCATCAGGGTCATTGTAATGGCTGAACCCTGCAGCGAATCAGTACTACAACTTGTCAAACCTTTACGGAAAATGACGAAAGTTTTTTGTCACGGAAAATTTGACTACCTATAGTTGGCTAGTGCGGCTGTAACACAACTTGTCAAATGCTTTACGCACACAAATGGTCGGTAAATTTTGGTTTGCTTAATTTTCATAAGGTAAACGATTTGTTACTGGATAGATATATAATATACATCATTAAATTACCTTGTGATTTTAAAATCAATCGTGATTGTTTAAAAATGGAGGACGCTTTTATTTGGTATTTGACGTTTCCTTCAGTTTGTACGCAATTTTTGGATCTGTTAAGTGACATACATATTTTAACGAAACTGAATGAAAAGATGTTAACGATTCGCTTGTCAGTAACCAACAAAACCTATTTATCGCATTTTTACGTTCAGTTGTTACTGATTCGCTGGTTCAGCCATAAACGTCCCTTAAGTTAGCAGAACCCATACAGCAGAACATTACAAGATAGTATGGATAATTTTAGGCTAATTAAATGCTCTATTAAACATTTTGGACAGTCCAACTGAAACGCGGCTTAGCTTTACAAAAATTAGCAGAACCCATATCAAAAAACGATTTAAAGGCAATTGAAAAATTAAAGATTGATTTTAGGCTAGTTAATTGCTTTTCGTTCTAGGAAAAACATGAGGCTTTTTCACTTAAAAGCTAGCAGAACCCAAACCGAAAATCGGACCAAAAATCAAATTAGAACGCAAAACAAGATCAAATGACAAACAAATAATTATTCGTTTGCCAATTGATCTTGTATGGCGTTCTAATTTCAGTTTTAGTCCGATTTTCGATTTGGGTTTTGCTAGATTTAGATTAAATGACGTGAAGTTTGGTCAAGAACAAGTGGAGCCTAAAATTTTTTAATGGGGCATGATTAGGCCATAAAGAGCCTACAATTATTTGTTTGTCAATTAATCTAGTTTTGCTTTCTAATATCGGTTTTGGTCCGATTTTTGGTTGTGCGGTTCTGCTAGCTTTTAAGTGATAAAGCTTTATGCTTTTTCTAGAACGAGCAGAATAAAAAATATTTAATAGGGCATTTAATTAGCCTAAAATTATCCATACTATCTTGTATTGTTATTCTGCATGGGTTCTGCTAGCTTAAGGGACATTCATTGTAATTTGTTGAAGTTACAGCGGTTAGATCATCGACGAGTTGTGACAGTCAAGCACGCGTACTGACTGGGCCGACTCACCGCGGTTTATCTGAGCCAGTCTTGAATATGTCGCGTTTGTTGAACTCAGTGTTTCAAATTTTCGACTTTAACGTATTGAGCGATTCGTTTAGGAAGGGGTTACATATATTTTTTAGTACTAGCGATGTTTAACTAATTTTTATACTTTCTTTATTATTGTCGCTCTTTTCACATTACCGATTGTATTATGCTATAGCAAATATAGCTATAGGTAATAAATATTATACATGCAGTGAAGGTTTTTTTTAGTGAAAATTTTCATCACAAATGGATTAACTTAGTCTGAGTTTTATGAAAATATGTACGGCCGAAATATTCTCCTTAAAAATTATAAATATAGATCAGCTGTTGCAAAGATTGCTCTACGTATTTAGTATGTTTTAGAAAAATAACTGAACATAACTTTGTGGCGCTTTGTAAAGTAATTAATCACAATTTGTCGATAAACTTCAAACGATCATTAAGTCGTTAAGTAATGAGTGACATTTACAACCTCATTATATAAACAACAGACCTGGTACGTACAACACTTTTACTAGTTAGTTATATTTGTGACGTTTAGTAATAGATAAAGTTCGCATAAACATGGAATGCGGTAAAATGAGTATAGGATGGTGTTGGTTTAGGTGTGAAAACATTAACTACAAAATTACGCATTTAACATTATGAATTGTAAGATGAGCTGTAATAGGAACCAAATGAGATTAAATTCAGAGATCCGATTTATTAGTTAACGATTATTAAAAGTAACCTAATCCAATATACAGAGTATGTACTGTAAAAATACCTCAAGGCAATAAAATAACAGATACACGGTAATAAATCTCGACGCGCACGCGATATTCAAATGATTAGTATGAAATAATAATCAACAAACCGAGAACACCGGTAAACCCCAAAAATCCCCTCCCCAGTACTGATGTATACAATTGTACATAATGTATATCTAATGTACATTGTTGTAAACATTTTTTATTGTAAACTCATTGAATTCAAACATTGAAAAAATTTAGCAAAAAATAATATTTTTGTCTCATCATTAATGTGTATATACAAATTATAAAGATAGATCTAACTACACAGGTGTGACGTAAAGTGTATAAGCACGCAAAAAATCAATCCAAACAAAATAATGTAAGTACAATATGAACTTTAGTCCCCGAAATAATCGGTGATTTCTAAATAATCGATACGAGGTAGGGCCAATTAAAAGAAATTCCAACAAATTTGGTTTATAGTGCTTAAACTTTTCCATTAAGCAATTAAATCTTTAATACAAATTTGCCGTACGCAAATTGCCAAAAAATTCATTCCGCGCTTATCTAATTTTAATCAAAATAAATAAATTGATAAGAGCATGCTTTTAATTATTCAATTAGGTTGAGTATATGCAGACTGTGATTCGTGAATCATCACCGAATTAATTTTCATTAATAAAATTTTTGTCATCAAGTTTTACAGCAAAAAAAAATCGTGTACGATCGCGTGCTGAACACTTTATTTGCTAAATTTTGAAAATCACGACACATAACGACATTAATCATTATTCGATAGAACTGTACGATCACAACTATTTGAAAAATTAAGGTATTTATTATGATATTAAATACCGCAATCGCCTGCCCCGTATTTTATTTTATAAATGATCAAAATTCTTAGCCACTTTTACTTACATTTCAATAATTAAATTAAGCAATATTTATCGATCCAAAGCACCATGAAGTCGAAACTGCAAAAACATCACTTTTCGATTTATTTTAAACAAAACTGTTATTTAGAACATTTGATTAATTGATTTGAATTGAACCGAAACATTTATTGATTGTTAACAAAATTTAACATAAACACGCACGCTCAACACAATATACTCGTCAATAGTAATAAAAATATAACACTACGCGCAAAAATTAAAGTGGCAGCAAAATACTGTAAACACGTTCGAACTGATTGCAATCTCTCGCGGAACTGAATCATTTTTATCCAATCAATCATATAAATATATGTTTTGGGAATCTTTAGAATTTTCGTTTGCCTTCTTATTATTATATTTTGTTACGCTTAACTAGACATAAATATTTAAGATTTTTGATCAATATTTGATTTATCCCCACCACATCCCACCCCACCCATCAACATTTTTGCTTAAATAAAATAGAAACAATCGTTGGTTAATTATTTTCGCGTCTTACTTGAACTTGGCATTCATCGCTTCACACAAGTGCTTGTCTCGTGACATTAATTTGTAATAATAATTGTAGTAGTAATTATGAGTTACATTAGAGCGTAATGAAATACATTCGATTAGATGCTTCCTTTTAAGATTGAACTTATTTGAAATTTGCATATCAATTTTTTTTATTAAAAAGGTTGTACGCGACCCTGACAGATAAAATGCGAAGTATCGCAGTAAATAGAATTTTTCAGTGAAATACAATTTTGGATTGGGTAAATTTCCTCCGTTCAACTAGTCCCCACCACGAAACATCCGCAAACAAATTCGATCTTAAGGAATTTAAATAAATAAAAAGATGTGATAGTTAAAGTTTACTTTCTTTTACGTATAGTAGTATGTGTCTGTGTGTGTGGTGCCGTGCAGATTAAATATCGGTTGGTTCCATACTGCCCAGATGGATTGACTGATCGGAATGAAATTTTCTACCTAAGCTTTTTCCATAAATTGGGAAGTTCCTGTGATGTTTGGCCGAAATCGGTCAACCGGAAGTGCCAACTTTCGTAGAAGATTTTTCGTTTTTTGCAAATATTTTGAATAAAACAGCATTTACGAAAAAAAAACAATTAGGAACAAAAAAAAATGTTAACCCTTTGAGAACTGGTGTCAACAGATGTTGACATGTTTTTTAAGTCATTTTCCGCTTTACTATTTTCGTGTATTTGGTGCGATATACAGTGGTGTTCAATAAAATAGCACAGTTGGTAATTTTTTTGGAAACTATTATTTAATTAGAGAAATACTTCTCAATTTCTAATATTTTTATTTTATTTAGACAATATATATACAGAAACTTAAAAATAAGTTTATAAATTCAAATTCAACTTACAAAATGAACATTATAATAAACGATCAAACATTTTATTTAATAAAAAGCTTGTTCATAAAAATAGCACAGTTTATTTCCATCCCAAATTTCAGTCTTTATCCAGTCGTATTGATGGTGGCGAAAATTTTTATTTACTAGTATTTACTCATTTGACCTCTATTTTGTATTACTTTTTTGCACCTGTGTTCCACAGGGTCAACCAGCTTCCGACATTTGTGAACCGATATTTGTTCTCATTCTGATTTAATTGCCGTCCATAGTTCTAGCTTATTTCTGTATTTTTTGTTTCCAATGGCTTTCTTTCAATCGTTCCACAAATTTTCGATAGGGTTTAGGTCAGCTGACTGAGCCGACCATTGTGAAATGTTCCCATTACAACTACTAAACCACTCTTATACTTTTTTAGAGGCCAGGTCGTTATCTTGCTGAAAACACCAGCCTTGTGGCATGTCATCTTCAGCAGATCCTGGTAAGATTACCTCATTCAATATTTGAACATAAAAGTCGGCAGTAATTTTTTCTTTGATCCAATTGTCCAAACAATTAGACCAGGTACATACCAAGAGAAATCACCCCACACTATAATGGATTCTCCACCGCTAAACGGTTCTTTTTTTGATGTAATGCGGCGACAAACTTTTATTTGGTGGTCGTCACACATAATGTCGGCCGTCAGAACCGAACAGGTTTATCTTTATTTCATCCGTTCAAAGAATTTTTCTCCACTTTTCCGGATCCTGAGTGGCTAAGTGCGTTTTGGCAAACATCGTGACCTTCACATTTTTTTTGATATGCGTCTACGAATGGGAACATCCGAACAGTTTTAATTGAGGTCCTGTTTTGTTTCCTTAAACGTAGTAAAAGGATGCTTTTTGGCTGCTTTTACGATTGTAGCATCCCCTTTTTCAGTGGTTCTTCTAAAGCGGCCTCGATTTTCGACTAATGTCTTCGGTTTCAGAGCATTTGACACTAATTTAGGAGAACAACCAAGGATTAGAGCTATTTCTGATACCGATTTTTCCTTCAGATTTTAATTGGTGGACGATCTCCATTTCTTCAACGCCGTAATGACTTGTGCGGCCCATATCTGCTTATAGCAGTATTTATTTACAATTTTTAAAATTGAAATAATAAGTTTTTGAATGACGCTTTCCTAATTTATTATTTCTTTAAATTAGTTTTTCGATGTACATTCGAAAAAGATCAACACCCCGATTACGATAGTCGAGTCGATTGTCGTTTCAAGTGACACTGAAAATTTGCTATTTGTATGAAAAATTAGCCAGTTGCTATGACAATAAGTGGCTTGAGACGACAAAAACAATTAAAAACTGTCATTTCGAGTCGTGTGAAATTTTGAAGAGACTAGAAAAAACATAAAATACGCCGATTGTCGTTTAAAGTGACTACGATAATAAACATATTAGATATGTTGGCAAGGCAGGCGACTATGGTTTCATATTAAAAGAGTCACTTGAAACGACAAACGACACGACTAGCGTAATCGAGGTGTAAATTACGACTGATGTTCTATTTTATTGAACACAAAAAAATTATTTTATATTGGTTTTCGGTGATTTCTCCAAATTTAGGAAAAAAAAGTCAGTTACCCAGTATGCATTTTTTTAGTAGATAATATTGTAATTGTTTGCAGTAATTCATTATACATTTTTGAGAGGAATTTTTAAAAATTTCTAAATTAATGAAAAATTTCGTAGTGTGCTATTTTATTGAGCAACACTGTATATTATATGTGTTCTATTACTATTTGGAATTCAAAATTTATTGTGTTTGAGTGTAGTACTAAATTTGACAGAGCTATTATTATTTTTGTGTTAAACGTTCCCGCCAAAATATTACTTCTACATAAGGTAAGCAAAAAATCCATTTTTATATAGTACTAGCTGAGTTACCCGGCGTTGCACGGGAGGTATATAAGCATGAGTTGTATTTTCGAATATTTTGTAGAAAATGTCTGGATAACTCAGTAGTTCCGGAGACGTAAGCTAGAAGAGGTTCAGGTGGATCATTCAGAGGAGGCAAATTTACTTTTCCATTTGAACAACACATTCCATGCGATTCATTGTGAAACTTTAAAGCATGACAATACAAACAAATGTTTTCCATTTGCCCAATTGAAACATTGGAATCATAGTCTTTCTCGTAATTTAATGCTGCTAACTTTAAATCACCTCTAAAAGTTTCTATTAATCGTCCATTTCGTAACCGAGCGACTTCCAGCCTGGCCTCACGATGTTCAATGGTTTCAGTAGCTCTAGAAGAAAACATCCTGCTTCGAACATTTTCAAGTCATGTTTCACGCTGTTCAGTTGTTTCATTAGCTCTAGAAGAAGATGTACTGCTTCGAACGTTTGCAAGTCGTGTTTCATACTGTTCGCTTGATTCAGCCACCCTTGCGGCTCTAATCTTCTTCGACTTTGCAGTTACCTGCCCAATTGATCTTTTTTTCGGTGGCATTTTTAAGCAAAAATGAAACGTGTAGCTAATTAGTCAGGAATGACGGGCATTCAAAACAGAAATTAGTATTAATTTATCAAAACGATTTTAATGTTCCCTTCGATACGTTTCACCGCGAACTGTGTTTGAAAATGTCTTTACGGATTTTTTTTAAGCAAAATCAAATGTTATCTACAATCAAAAAGTAATCATAGATTAACACGTTTATAAACTGAAAACTTAAATCTAATAAGAATGTATATTCACTTGAAATAATATTTAATACCTGGAAAATAATCACCAACAATTATATTATTGCAATATAGCTAACTAATCGAGAACGGCATCCGAAACACAAATTAATATTAATTTATTCAAAACGATTAAAACTACGTCCACTTCGATACGTTTTACCGCGAACTGTGGTTGAAAATGATATTTCGAAAAACAAAAGAAGTTTTTTCAACTTAAGGCAATTTTACACGTACAATAATTTGAATCCAAGGATGTTTCTTGTAGAAGATGCTATTTTCAAATATAAAACGCTAGTACTTTTCAAAGTAAATCAGTTTTTTGTACAATATTTTTTAGTACCTTTATTCCTAGAATTGATTTTATGAAACAATCATTGATTATTTAAGTAATAAACTAAATAAAGTAATAAACTATTGGCGTTTAGTATGAAACTACTATTTTCATTAAAAGCCGCCGGTTGCAATAGTGGATTAAAATAGAATGTTAATTATTTCTGAAGTTATGTGGAAATTAGAACTCGCTGACTATGGTACATTTCAAAACAGGATATGATAAATAGGATATCACTAAACAGTACATGTCAAACCAGTAAAAATGGATTATTAGTATGGATAATATAAGTGTTCAGAGATTTGTCTTCAGTTAAAGTGATGAAAGATTATCTTAAATTTAAATTAATAAAATTAATTTGAATAATTAAATCAATTATAGTAGAGGTATGATTTAATTGTATAACAATCGCACGCTAGATATTCTTTTTGGTGCCTAAATTTGCGGCTTAGGCGCTATTTCGGACATTTAAATAATTGTATCTATACATGTAAAAATTAATTCTTGATCCAGGGCAGACTTCCGGATTGGAGCATGTCACTAATTTAATATATGTAACCCCTTTTCTTAGTCATTCCTGTCAATCTTAATCAAAAAATCTTAAAAAAATTGACATTTAAGAAAAAATTGGTACCACAGCCTTTAGACCCCAAGGTCCAGCCCCTTCAAAAGTATCGTGGGCTTGGTCCTGAACATGCAACTAATACATGGTACAAATTTCATGGCGATCGGCAAAGCGGCTAAGGCGTTATTTCAGAACAATCAAATAATCGTATCTTTACATGTAAAAATGAATTTTTGATCCAGGGGCGGACCCCCCGAATTCGAATATGTCTCTTATTTCATATAACCCTTTTCCAAAACTCATTCTCGTAAAAGATTTAATTTTTTGAAAAAATTTGTACCATGGCCCCTAGACCCCGGGGTCCAGCCCCTTCCAAAATATCGTAAGGTTGGTTTTGGATATGCAACTTGTATATGGTAAAAATTACATGGCGATCGGCTGAGAAGTCATTTTGGAATAATCAAATATTTGTATCTATACATGTAAAAATTAATTTTTGATCCAGGGCTGGGCACCTCGGATTCGAACATGTCAGTAATTTCATATCACCAGCCCCATAAACTCATTTTCATAGAAAAATTTAAAGAAAATTAAAATTTTCGAAAAAATTTGTACCATGACCCCTAGACCCCGAGGTCCAGCCCCTTCCAAAATATCGTAAGATTGGTTCTGGATATGCAACTTGTACATGGTAAAAATTTTATGGCGATCAGTGTAGCGGCTGAGACGCCCATTCGGAACAAACAAACAAACAGGAATTCATTTTTATACGAGGGTTGCCTTTTATATTTCGGGATTGGACAACTCTAGTGTTGCAATCTGGCAACTGACAGCTCTATCGTAAAGTTCGACATTTTTGAGATTATACGTACTCAGAACGTTTTGACATTCGAGCGCTATTTGTGTCGTTTACAGTACTCATTAACTCAACATCTCGGCGAAAAAATTGAAGTAAATCGTGAACATTTTCGTGCGATTATTTTTTACAACTTTCGACGTGGATTAAGGCAGCAAGAGTGCATGGATGAACTTAATTCAATTTTTGGCGATGAAGCTCCATCAAGGACTAGTGTTTATCGATGGTATGGTGAATTCAATCGAGGTCGTAGTTCACTCCAAGACGAATTTCGTGAAGGTCGTCCAGAATCAGTTGTTGTTCCGGAAACCATTGATGCTGTGAGCGAACTGATATTGCAAGATCGTCATGTGACCTATCGTGAGATTGAGACAACCTTAGGCATTAGTGGGACCAGCATACATTCAATATTGCATAAACATTTGAATGTCAAAAAATTTGTTCGCGTTGGATCCCACACAATTTGTCAATCGCTCAAAAAAAGGCTCGTGTCGATTGGTCGAAAGAAAAGCTCAAAAAATACGATCGCGGTGCTTCAAAACACGTCTATGACATAGTGACAGGTGATGAATCGTGGATTTACGCGTATGAGCCCGAAAGTAAACAGCAGTCGACTGTATGGGTGTTTCAAGATGAGCCGAATCCAACAAAAGTTGTTCGCGCACGAAGCACTTGCAAGCAAATGATCGCCTGTTTTTCGGAAAAATGGACATGTCGCAACCGTACCACTAGAACAACGCAGAACAGTCAATTATGAGTGGTACACAACCATTTGTTTGCCAAGCAATCAGGAAAACCAACTGCCGAAGACGGATCACTCTTCACCACGACAATGTGAGCTTTCACACATCGGCTCAAACAACTGCATTTTTGAGCACTCAAAACATCGATTTGATGAGTCATCCGCCGTATAGTCCTGACTTGTCACCAAATGACTTCTTTTTATTCCCGTACGTAAAAAACAAACTGAGAGGTCCACGTTTTTCGACACCTGAAGAAGCGGTTGCTGCGTTCAGAATGCATGTTTTGGAGATACCTCAATCAGAGTGGAAAAAGTGCTTCGACAATTGGTTCAAACGCATGCAAAAGTGTATATATCTTCATGGGGAATATTTTGAAAAACAATAAAGCGATTTTCGATGATTAATATTTGTTTTTGTTCTCTAATCCCGAAATATAAAAGGCAGCCCTCGTATATACAGATAGATAGAAGATAGATAATATTGTTGTTAGGTTAAAATCATTTATATTTCGAGTTCGTGAATGTCGTAAATATGCACTAAAGAAAAATAATAAAGTTTTTATTCGATTTCAAGCTCTTACGATAGTTAAAATAGACGTCGACGTATGTTGACAAATCGCGTCAATGGTAATGGAAACATTTTTCTTTAAGTCAACATATGTGGACAAATTGACTAAAGAGTTGCATTTGTATTTGTTCCACTTGAAGTTTTGTCAACACAACATTAACACAAATTAAAAGATTTCAAATTGAAATAAGGATATAGTGTCTCACCAAAATGAGTTTCAAGAAAACTTCCAACAAAAGGAAAAATGATGAACCATCGATTATACGGCAACACCTGTACGATTTACGGTAATTCGGCAAGAAAATGTTGTCCGGTTTGATGGAGGGGACCATCTGCCTTTATTTCAAGAAAGCCACTCGGCTAGCAGATGCAGAAACACTGATTGCAAGGATTCATCACGAGTGATTTTTTTTGCACTAAGGTTAGTTTAATCATGTGAGTAAAGAAAAAAATATTTTAATTTGAGTGACTAAGGTACCCGGGTCATGCAATTTTCCTTAAAAGTATTTTTTTTTGCAAATATGAAATGTATAACGGATTTTGCTAAATTACATAAATTGAAAACAATTTTGCATTAGCTGCAACATGTCAGTTTTCGAAGAACATTCTGTAAAAAAACGTAAATACGTTTGGGGCCGGGTTTCCAAGGGTTAATGAATTTTACACATATAAACAATACAAGTAAAGATTAGTAAGCAAATTATACGAAATTATGGTACTCAAATTTATTAAAGAAACAAATCGGTTGCATAAATTTTAGGGGAATTAAAAAATATCGATACTAAAAAATAAATTCGTTTTCTCAGCAGCATAAATTCGTTTTCTCATACAGCCTTAATAAAGAATTTTAACGATACACCAAAATTCGAAATAGTTAAAAAAAATACTTACTTAAACATTCCACCATATCCCTTTTCCAACCAAAAAAAAGGATTGTCGACATATGTTGACGCAAGCTGACACCGGAACCATTCATCGGAGGTCAATTTGGTCAACGGATTTAAAGTCAGCGCCCTTCAATTAGTTAAGTACCATTATAATTGCTTTACTTCTTATAAGGGTTTTAGGTCGGGTTTCAAAGGGTTAAATTATGTTCCGATTCTGGAAATATAAAAATTCTCTTGCTATAACTTTTCAGAAATTGCTTACAGAGAAAAAAATGCTATTCACAAACTGCAGACTTTTCGTCGCTGTAGCCAAAGTGTGTTTTATTTTAAAATAAACTGTTGAATTCTATGGCGGCACTCAAATATTGACTGAAACTCGCGTAATAAATAAAATTTGCTACGTATGTATATCATAAACAGTTGTCAAACAATATAATTGGTACAGTTGGCGATATTCGTTTGTATATACCTTAAAAACAATATTTTTTCTTAGTATATCACAGACACTATTTGTTTCGACTGTACAAATATGTATTTCATTATCAACATTTAGGCAAAATACTGCTTCTTAAATACTAAAATTGGCATTAGCTTAAACTTTTGCTGCTATAAAGATGCTAAAACCGTTTCAGAAAATGACACTTTTTGCAAGATTAACACTCAAAATCTTGATGTGTATATTTACGTCATCAAATTTGGTGCTGTAAAGTTATAGAACAAACGTTACTTTTACAAATCTGTGGGTCGATTCTGGTGTCTTTAGGAAATAGGATTTTTTTCGTATTTAAGAATAAATTTTGAAAGCAGTTTTTTCCTAAAAAAATCTTTCCTATGGTTTATTTTGGTACACATAGGAATAAATTTTTCTAAATTATTAATTAAGTTGAGTATTGAAAACCATGACTCTGTAATCGGTTAAGAAATGTTAAACTTACATTAATTGTATATGTAATTAAGGTTTTTTTTGTCTAATTAGTAATCGTTGTAAAAGAATATCTTTCCGTATCCAAGTAGATGCGGACAGATAAACGTCGAAACAGCGATAAATAGGAAAGAAAGGCAACAGCAGAATAAGGTTATAGGAAAGAAATACAAAACTGCTATAAAAATCTTAAATTATTTCCCATTCCTATAAGAAAACCAGAATTGACCCGCTGAGTTACATTTCGCTAATATCAGTTTAGTAGATATCGGAATCTTTACAGTTACAGAGCTTACATACAGTTTGTGAATTTGACCATAAGTTTGCAACCAATTTAGTCTCTGTTGGTTTTCTAAATGTAAGCGGAAACGAAAATTTCTGATAAAACACCTTTTCTACTGAAATTCGGATTAATAAAGTTACACTTTTTTATTTAGAATTTATGTGCGGTGTATTGATTTACTTACATTCGTGATTTACGTAGATATTGGACTACATACTTGTGTCAACATACTTGTGTCTAATAAAGAAAATACAAAATTTCTATTGTAAACTTTTAATTATTTAGATAACATAATATAACAAATATGACAAATAGTCAGCTTTCCTGAAAGCTAAGAATCTGATCTACGCTTTCATCAAAAATATTTACTGACATAGAGTAATTGTTTAGAGTTAAATGGTACGGAAACAAAATTTTATTTTAAAAAAATAGAATTCTAAAAGTTTCGTTTAAATTTGAAATACCGTTGATGTTTAAGTTCGTAATTATACTTTTGTTCCATATTGTTTGACATTTCATCATGGAAGGACTTAGCCCGGCACAGCGTCTACAAATTATTCAGCTGTATTGCGAAGATCAGCGTTCTATGAGGAATGTGTTTCGTTCGCTTAGAGCAACTTATGGTTCACATAATCGGCCTACCGAACGCACAATTCGCTATACTATCGAAAAATTGAAACCGCATTTTCATTATTGGATAATACGTGACCAAATAGACCACATCCCGCACGTAGTGAAGAAAATACAGCGGCGGTAGCTGAGAGTGTACGCGATGACCGTGATAAATCGATTCGGTGCCGTTCTCAATAGCTTAGCTTATCGTATGCAACAACGTGACGTATTTTACGTTAGGATCTTGGTTTAAAAGCATACAAAATTCAACTCGTGCAAGAATTGAAGCCGGCCATTCTTCCAAAACGTCATCGTTTCAGTCTTAGGGCTTCTAAAATTATGTTCAGCGATATGGCCTATTTCTGGCTTAATGTCTACGTTAGTGCTCCTGAAGAGCAACACGAAGAGGTTCAAGAGCTACCATTATATTCAGACAAAACAACGGTATGGTGTGGTTTATGGGCCGGTGGAATCATCGGTCCATAATTTTTCAAAAATGAGGCCGGCCGGAACGTAACTGTGAATGGCGCCTGTTATTGCGCTATGATAACGGACTATTTGCTGCCTGAAATTGAAGCCCGTGATCCTGACGATAATTGGTTCCAACAAGATGGCGCTACTTGCCACACAGCCCGTGAAACCATGGCTTTATTGCGAGAACAATTCGGTTAATTTCACGCTTCGGACCAGTGAAGTTTCACGCTTCGGACCGGCCGCCCCGGTGGCAAAGTGGTTAGCATACTTGCTCCAGCGACCGGAGGGCCTGGGTTCGATTCCCGGTGGTGACAAGGAAAAAATTTCACGGTTGGTTTAGGATCAATGAATTAATCACTCATTATCCGAAATGAAAATATGATTATGAAACCTCATGTGAGGCGGCCAAATCCCTTGATGGGATATAGTGCCAGAGAGAGAGAGAGACCAGTGAATTGGCCACCTAGATCTTGTGGTATCCCATCATTAGGCTTTATCCTTTGGGGCTACGTAAAATCCAAAGTCTACATGGATAAGCCAGTTACGATTGAGAAATTAAAAACCAACATTACTCGCATCATTGGACAAATACCACTCGACATGCTCGATGGAAAATTGGAACTTCAAAATGAACCATGTTAGCCGCAGTTACGGGCAACATTTGAAAGAAATAATCTTTAAAAAAAATAAACGTAAAGAATGGTTTTTTTTATGATAATAAAAATTACTTGATAAAATTGAATTTTTTTTATTTTTTTTTTATTTTTGAAAAAGTAGATACCTCAAAATGAATCACTCTTTAAAAACAATTTCTTGGTTTACAGATGGGTTAAGACAAACTTCCATTCAGCAGCTTTTAATACTGGAAAGCCCATTATGCAGGCTATAGAATGTTTGTAGATCATGTGCGCTTAAGGCGGCTCTCATACTGAGGCAAAAAGCAATAAGCAACTGGCAATAGGAAACATGCAATATTATTGCTAACAATAAATTACATTGAATTAAATTACAGGTATCACATTAAGCAACTCAATATTGATTGAACGAAAATGTTGCTGATTGCGGCAATATTTATTGCTGGCAATACAAACTGAATTGAATGAACTGAGTTGAATTTCGGAAAACTGCTCGATCACTGTTCCTGCCTGCTTCTCCTACATCAATAGTTATAAAAAGTCCATCGGCATCTGAACACGCCATTAAAATCACCGAGAAAAAACTTTTGTAGTTGTAGTGCTGGGATCCACTTCTATGAAATTTGTTAATATGGAAGTGTTTGCCGTCTATGGCTCCGAGGCAGTTACGAAGATCCCATAGTTCATAGAATCGCTTTGCTATTGACCTCCACTTTTCCTCTGTTGGTGCAGGCATATAGTATATATGGGTTGAAGAATGCTCCATATAGCCGTAGTAGACACTTTTACAATTATCCCTATAGTATTGTTTCTTCTCATGAAAATATGGGACAAAGCCATAAATGAACATCCTGTTGCCAAATATCTGTAAAAAAAGATAGTCGTACTTGTAGTGTGTGTAGGACAAAATAATTCCCAACTGTCAAAATTTTTCTTTAGAAAAACCAAACCAAGGACTTTTATAATTTATAATTACTAACAACTTTTATTTTTTGTATCAGCTGTTCAGTGTAAGGAAAAATTTGCGCACAGTTTTTTCGCGTAGCATGAAACACCACGTTTTGGAAGTGGGGCAATTAAAAAAAATACTATTTGCAAGACGTTATGCAACTCGTTTTGCCCTTCATGAAGGGAAACCTCATGAAGGGAAAGTGGTAATTTACCATGCGCAGAAGAAATGACAAATACAGAGCTCCTAAATGACAGTAGTAATGAGACTTCAGAACCACCGGTGCATTAAAATCGTTCCGAAGATTTTCCTAATGCAGCTTCGACATCTCAATCAGCTGATCCACAAATTTAAAAATGTCAAAAAAATAGTTCTCCCTGCTTTAGAAACTAAGAAAACTACCGAAACGCCAAATAAAAATGCGAACAAACGATCATCAGTTACAACAAATGAAGCTGATAAATGTTTCATTGAATATGTTAATTGGAAAAAAGCCAAAACTACAGTGTCAGAAAACAGCAACCCCAAACTGGATTTATTAAAAAGCTTACTCCCTGACTTGGATAAAATGAATGATTACCAACTACGTCAATTTAAAACACGCACATTATAATGCATTGATACTATTTTGTGTGATGGTCCAATCGATCAGCAGCCTCCAGAAATGCTTTCAAGGCCTGGTAGTAACTTGTCAAGCCATTCACATTCACATACCATGAATAATTCACTATCAAATCAAGAAATGCATTCACGACAGTCATATATGACGGAATAAACTATTTCTAATTCACAACAACAATATACAGAAATAAATGAAAGATCTTTAAAAAACTACCTCCTGAATTTTACGGCTCAACTTCCTGATAATATGCATACTTAAGAATGTTATACTTTTAAATAGTGTGTCTTTTTAACTTGAAATATATTAATACATATTATTTTGTACTAAACATTAACCCTAGTGTTATCAATAATCTTTCTGTAGGACTGATACACTCTCTGCAATTAGTGTCTTGTTTCATGATCAATGGCTGAACTAGATTTAAAAGAATTTCAAAATTTTCGGGGCTCATTCGATAACAGTTTTGAAATTTGTTAGGGTGTGCTTTGAGTTCTTTAGCGCAAATATTTCCACCATGATTTATAAAGTTAGTAAATGCAGGATGCACGCAATATTTCCTTTTCTTTGCCTTTTTTTCTTAAATGCCACCACATTAATAAAATCGTATCATCGGAGTCGTCGTCGGATGACATGATAGCTCACGTCACGGAATTTTGACAATACTGTTGCTTCAATGTAAGAATAGGTTAAAATTTAGTTGCGTATTGTTTATTGATATTTGCTAGTTGCTTGTATTAATATTACCTTAACTAATTATCATAAAGCTACCAAAAACGCAAAAATCGGGAGTCCAATACTATCTAAGTAAACGTATACAGCGATAAGTTATGACATGAATGGCTTTTACGCCAATTTACGACGAACTTCCATGAAATGATTAAAAATTACTTTAATAGGACTTAATTTGTGAAATATAAAAGCACATTCACCAACAGAAGGAAGTTTTGTTCAACGTGGATTCTATCACGATTACTGGTCGCACCGAGTTTATAAACGAATCGCAAATTCATTTAAATAAATTACCCTCCAAACAATAACATTTCAACACATACTTCTACTAAATATAATATATTACATAGATGAGTCTCTAAATATATTTTTCAAGTGGTTTACGTGTACCATTATAATTATAAATGCCACATTATTATCCCCGAAACCACCATAAAATAAATTTGATATGTATAATTAAACTTTGCTATTTATTCTACATATTAAAATAGCCACCTACGCAATCATTTTTCCTAATTTATTAGATAATTTTTATCGGATTTTCGTTGTTTAATCGCTAATATAACACGTTGTATGTGACGGAACAACAACGTGCACACACACACACTTTAATAGTAAAATCAATTTTTTACTATACAAAACATATGTCGACCAGCGCCATTCGTGATAACGACAAAAATATTCACGCAGATACTGTGATAACAGCAGCGTATTTATAATAAATAATAATCATAACTTTTTAGGCCATTTGTTTTGTTTTCTTACGCTAAACTCGAGAATTGTTTACATTGAAATTTGAATTTTTTGTTGATATTTTGGGAATACGAAATTAAATTATTAAAGAGAAAATAAGAAATTTTGTTTACACGTTGATTATTAAAGTTCGAAATTTAAAAGCCGCCATTGCACATCTTATAGAATTAGCAAATTTACAACTTCTTCTATCGCAGCTAATGTTGCAATAAGTTCTTTGAAGTACAATTTCTAAAACTAAAAATTACTGTTAAAATAAAAATAGCAAAATCATATGTTGTTGAAAAAAATTACTTCCGGTTGTCTGCGATAAGAAATAATAATCTTGTAAACATACGTAAAATTTGTAAATTTTTTTTTATCAAATTGCTACTCTCTTGCACGTTCTACAATGCACAAGCAATATTTTCCGGTATATAATCGTATATGCAATAGCATGACAATCAAAAAACTTTTAAGTGGAGCTTTCTCTTTGTACGGTGACGACGATGACGACACCACACACACACATTCGCAAAATATAACATTTCGTGTTTGGATTTACTCTGGTAATAAATCGTAGTAGCTTTGAGTTATATTTTATATAGAATCGGGTTTCCTCTTCTTATTTAAGGGATTGCATAATTGCATTCTGCGCGAATGACATTGTTGAGTGCGAGTTTATAAATTTTCCTCAGACAATTTTTCAACGAAAAACTATTAAAATGAAATAAATTTCGGCGGCGTATTTTATTTATAAAATGTCAATTAGTAAGTGAGTATTTTGGGTGTCTCGTGTTGCAAATTTTTGTGCGGATAAAACGTATAAACTCGTACTAAAAAAAAATTATAATGAATTTTAGAATAGGGCTGTTCCAAATGTCATTTTTTTATTTTTTTTATTTAATAAATTTATTTATTTATTTATACAATATTACATCTGATTCAGGGATCATCTAGTAATTTGTCTATCTTAAATTAATTTCTCGTATTAAGATGAGTAACCTATTGGTTACTCATTTTATAATACTTTCTTATTCTAAGGCGTATTCTAGGGCGTGTTTCCTTGATTGGTTCTTTATTTCATCGGTGACGTATTCCATCTTCAAGTCTCTATGAAGGTTGTCGTTCCTAATGTACCATGGGGCATTCACAATCCCCCGTAGCACTTTATTTTGGAAGCATTGTATCATTTGTAACATTGGTCTTTTTGGCACAACCCCAAAGTTGGATACCATAAGTCCATACTGAGCCAATATATTTTTCTATATTTGATGTTTAACTCTTCTTTTTTCATCTTAGCTTAGCATCCAGGGTCATGCCAAGGTATGTAGCTGTATTTGCATATGGAATTTTGTTTGAGTTGAGAACCACGGAAATACAGTTTACATTTTGATTTGTAAAGTTGACGTGTGCTGATTTGGCTTCATTTAATAAGATGGGCCATTTTTTGTCTGCAACTTGTCAAATTGATTACTATTTCCCATAAACCAGCAACTGGCCGTCAACAATAAATTAAGTTTAACCGAAGATGTACTCGTTTTCGAACTAACTGAACCTTTGTAGAATGATGAAAATAATTGAACATTGGAAGCAATTCCAATGTATTTTATGGTCAACATAATTTCATACAGTATTATTCACATTGTTAAATTACGTAATGTCAAATATAGTAATGTTCTTTTGATTTTTTCGTAATTTCTTTTATTGCCAATTATATGATTATTTGTTACGACTGATTTACAAATGAAATTTTGGGTTATTCTGGATTGATAGCCAGATGGTATTTTTACATCAAGGTGAGGTTATCAAGATGATGGAAGTTTGGCTTCGAACTAATGAAACATTGAATTTTTTGTATTAAAAAATTCGGTCGTCTCATCAGACTGCAGTGACCAAACTACAAAAATATTGAAAATACTTCTTGATTAATTCCATCATCTTGATAACCTCACCTTGATGTAAAAATACCATCTGGCTATCAATCCAGAATAACCCAAAATTTTATATAGAAATCGCATGTATGCGTTAAATACAATAAAATTCGAGGTTACCAAGGGGTTGGCAATTGCGTAGCGAATCATTAAAATTCGCTAAGGCATTGTGATTATACTTTGTATGAAAGTTCAAAGTATTTTCAATATTTTTGTAGTTTGGTCACTGCAGTCTGATGAGACGACCGAATTTTTTAATACAAAAAATTCAATGTTTCATTAGTTCGAAACCAAACTTTCATCCAAACCTTGATAACCTCACCTTGATGTGATTTACAAATATTATTAATTTTCTTTTATATCCTAAATATAAATATGTGATTGACCCAGGGTTCAAGGAAGTAATGAGTAAAATCAATTTCAAATTTATGATGAACTTTATTGACGATGATTAAACTAACTAATCATGACGACAACATTTGTTGGACCCGAAAGCGCCTCACACGCCCGTAGATCACTAAGTGGCTGTCTGAAAATGCTGAGACATGCAATTGTTTTAAATGCACCAAGGTAATACAGGCCCACTCTCCAATTTGTTTATAATTTAGTAAAAAACCTATAAATTAAAAAGTTAACACATGTGTGAATATGTTTTAAAATACATACCTTAAACTGTAAATCTTTAAATATTACGCGCTGTTTATTGTGTTTTAAATTTTACCACATGATTTTTATGTGCTATGATATGAGTAATCATGTGTTTAGGAAAAATTGCTTAAAAATTTGCACATGACAATTTTTAATAAATAAACAATTATTTTAATAAGTAAGCAATTTCATCCGGATTGAGTATACATACTTGTTTGTCGTCATATACAACAAACAAATTAAAATAAAAAGAAAAGACAGATACATTTTGTCAAAATTCTTTTAATTGTTTGTTTGATGAATTGATCCATTGCCAATCAATAAAAATAATCAATTAAAATTATCAAGGAATAGGAATAACATTGTAGCACGCAAGAAGCGTTGACCCAAATAGTAGACGAATCGAACGAAATATTTTTTGAATTGATCTAATCACAATGATGTTGCTTTAGAAGTGCCTCGGCATAATAACTTATCTGGATACAGGAGGACAATCCGTATTAGCAAATGTTTCCAAGGCTAAGAATATAGTATTGTTCTCTTTACAAAAAGTACATTATAAGTTATCATCTATATAAAACATATAAGCTGTGTTGCTTTCAAAAGATTACAACAACAATTGCATTATATTCAAGCCGATTGTTTTAGAATGTTTTGAAAAAAATTTTTAGGATTAGGGGAAATAAAATCATTTTATGGTTATGGTGTTTACCGCAAGGCGTTATTTTTTCTATTTTTCTCGAAAAATTTATCTTGTAGAATAATTTAGCATTTGTTATTTGATAGCAAAATACCGAATTTAATTTATTCTATTTCTTAAAATAAAAAAAATAAAATAAATATTAAGAAAATGAACCAACACAGAAAAATTAAAACGCATTAAAAAGTTAAATCCAAAAGTTGTTGCTTTCACATTTCTTAGCTAAGCTAAGCGGATTAGCGAAAGCAACACTACTATAGATGTCCAGTAGACGTGGTTTATGCATTGTAGCAGACGATTCCCTAGTTTCACTACACTACATAATTCCTTCATTTCATCAGTAGTGTATATCCCTTTGATACCACTATCCCTTTTCTACCAATAAAAAATTGGCTTAATTAAAGTCCATACCTCACAAATGTGTTTGTAAAAAAAAAATGGCGTATGTAATGGCGTTTTTGATAAAAAATTTCGCTTGATTTGAAGTAACACAATACATAATTGTGTGTATAGTTAGTATTTTTTTTCGGACGAAAATAAGTTTGAAAGGAATTCACGAATGTGTAAGCTGGTTCAAAATACATACAAAAATAAATTTTTAACATGATTCTTTTGCCGTACCCACACAATTGTGTGGGCAGGAAAAGGGCTATACCGATTTTAGCAAATACCATATATTTAACGTAATGTGTGAACGGCTGTCTATCAATAATAGAAACCTTTATGGTAGCTTATACCGCATATTATACTCGCCTAAATACTCTACCGCATATTATACTCGCGCTTCGCACGGATAGACAAATCTAGTTCAAATATACCGGGTGAGTTTTTTAAGCTGAAACTTTCAAATATCTCGGACCATAGCCCTCTACGATAAAAATGACCATTATCAAAATTAAATCATTCTGGAGGGGAAATACATTAGTGCTAAAATTGGGACCCTCCGCCCCTGTTTGTAAGGGGGTGGGGGGCAACTTGGAAACTAATATAGGAACCCCTATTTTTTATTGTAGATTCGGATTCTACGGCTAAAAGTACGTAGGAGTTCCTTGAAACATTTTTGCGATTCATGATAGTTGGCGCTATTAAATTTTTTTCGATTTCTCCTACTAAGAACATTATAAATACGATTCTGCAATATGTTTGCATTAAAATTAACATGTTTTCAATGTAAATACTTGAAATTAGTTTTAAACAAATTGTATTTCTTAAATTTAAAACAAAATTAATTTTAGCGTAACCCAGGAACAACGATGGCGATGATTTTGCATAGGAACATGCGACTAAATTTGTTTTCAAATAAATGATATTTTTTGTTTTAAAAATATCGATTCAGTTCAAAGATTATTTCGAAAACAATAAGACCTGTTTGCGTAAGGCTATTACAATTCAAAATGGAGTATTTAACTGTACAAGAAAAAATTGAAATGGTCCTGGTTTATGGAGAAGCTGGCCGTAGTCTTGATAATGCAGTCAATCTCTTCATTTTACCGGACTATCAAACAATTCACTGCTGATGGAAGTGTTCGACCGAAGAAAAGGACCCGTCGAGCAACAGTCACTGAGGAAAATAACGAAATTGCTGTATTGGCTGCAGTAGCTTATAATCCTCATATAAGTACATGAGAAATAGCTAGCGAATCCGGATTATCCCAGACCAGTGTTTGCTAAATTTTGAACCGACATAAGTATCATCCGTTTCATATGAGTTTACACCAAGATCTTCATGGCGTTGATTTTGAAAATCGGGTAGCATTTTGTCAGTGGGCAGTAGAATAAATACAGCAAAATCCCAATTATATGTATTGTTCTCCAATGAGTCGACTTTTACAAACCATGGAACGGTTAATCGATACAACATGCATTACTGGAGTGTTGAAAATCCACACTGGCTTCGCCAAGTAGAACATTAGCGCTCTTGGACTGTCAACGTGTGGTGTGGAATAATTGGCAACCAACTCATCGGCCCCCATATTATTGAAGGCAATTTAAATGGTCAAATGTACCGAGACATTTTGGAAAATGAACTGCCAACATTATTTGAAAACTTGAGCTTAGAATTGCGACAGAACATGTGGTTTCAACATGATGGATGTCCAGCACACTATTCGTCGGTAGCACGTGAAGTACTTGATCGTGATTTCAATGGTCGCTGGATTGGTAGAGCTGGTCCGGTAACTTGGCCTGCCAGATAATCAGAACTTACTTCGCCAGATTTCTTTTTGTGGGGCTATTTCAAAGACAAAGTATACCAACAAGTACCAACAACACGTGAGAATATGATTGAGCGAATAAGAAATGCTTGTGCCGAAATTCCAGAATACACGCTTCTAAGTTGTGTACATTCATTTAAAATGCGGATTAATAAGTGCATTGAAGTCGACGGCCATCAATTTGAGCACTTAATATAATTAACAGATGATGTCACGTCGTTGTTCCTGCGGGTTACGCTAAAAATAGTTTTTTTTTTAAATTAAGAAATACAATTTGTTTAAACTAATTTCAAGTATTTACATTGAAAACGTGTTAATTTTAATGCAAACATATTGCAGATTCGTATGCATAATGTTCTCAGTAGGAGAAATCGAAAAAAATTTAATATCGCCTATTACAGCGCCATCTATCATGAATCGAAAAAAATCTTTCACGGAAATCCTAAGTACTTTTAGCCGAAGAATCGGAATTTGCAATAAAAAATAGGGGTTCCATCTTGGTTTCCAAGTTGCCCCCCCCCACCCTTTTACAAACCGGGGGGAGGGTCCTAATTTTAGCACTAATGTATTTCCCCTCCAGAATGATTTAATTTTGATAATGGCCATTTTTATCGTAGAGGGCTTATTTTCCGAGATATTTGAAAGTTTCAGCTTAAAAAACTCACCCGGTATTATTAAATATAGCTTACGAAAACATTTTGACTTGCTCGTATCCAACATAAATGCGATTAATATAGATTTCGATTTGGTGTTTTTGACCGAAATCTGGATTTCAAGCTCGGAAATTGCAGTTTACAATTTACTATGGATTTTCATTTTTTCCAAATTGTAATGGCCAATATAGATCTGATGGTGTGGCTGCTTTTGTGAGATCTTCCCTAAACTGTCAAGTATCGTCGCCAAACTTTTCATCTACTGATGTTATGAAAATCAACGTTCAACTATGGTAATATGAAATTTTATTTCATCTTAATCTATAAACTACATGGATTGAGAGAAAATTGATGAATAGCAAATGTGAACCCCCTTAATTATTTTTTGTGTAAAAATAATCAATTGTGTAAAAACAGGACTATTTTATTTTTGTTGACCGTGTTATTTCAAAATCGTACAAAAAACACCGTGGAGGGGAAAATGGCTTTTAATTTTTTATTTCCATTTGTCATGACAATTAAATGTTTGATGTGATATCCTTCGGCCTTCTAATGTTAACTGTTTTTTTAGATTGCTTACTGTTGGCACTATTTTCTTTAAAATAATTTATCGGGCTCAACAATATTTCTCAAAACAGATTCACAATTGCATGGGAATGTCATATACGAATATCGATTGATTTGAGTTCTAAGCCCTATTCAACGACTTGCTCATGCACCAATTATGTAAAAAAGTCTTCCGCGTGGTCCTATCTTCCGTTCGTGTCGTCACCTCACGTAAATCATGATCTTTTTGTTTGATTGAGATGTACGGAATGGTCGCGTAATTTGTTTCTTGACAGTATACTGCGGAAGATGTATAAAATAATTTTTGGACTGAATTAGAATACTAGCAAATTAGTTTTGGTGAGGCTGAGTTTGAATGGGTCATCTCTCAAAGGGTTGTCTCGACGGGTAAGTCGAGGAATAGGATAATTTCTTGTCCGATTATTTTCGGATTTATTTTGTAGAAAAATTCAAAACTTCATCCGGGAATTATGTTGGAATCCCGGTTCAGCTCAACATACCAGATCGAAACAACATTCCAGAACTATCTTAAAATCCATTTTTAAATTCACATCTAATTCTGCTTACCTGATTTGACAATAATTGGTCGGGATATGGCCAAGTTTCATTCAGAATGGTCGAATTATAGAACTTTATCAAAAAGACACGTTGAAATCCTAATAAAAGTTGACCCTAGTTTATTAGAATCCTAGCCCAGCTCTACAAGCTGAACTGGAAGAATTTTGGGTGGGAAACGGCCTGGTTCCATTCATTTATAGCCGAATCCCAAAATTTCGTCAAATTCGGCTTTGCACCTCGAATTTAATCATCATTTGTTTGGAGCATGGCATAAATGTCCTGTGCAGTATAATTATACTTGGTAATTAATCAAATATTTTTTGGTGAACAAAATTAATAAAATGTTTGAATTTTTTGCGAAATAAACTAAATTTATTTGAAATATCCAATCAGTCCAATCGAAATATCCATCTGGCATTGAGTAATTTTTAATATAATTTAAATAATTATGGGTTCAGGAGATTCTATTCTAAGTTTTGGAATTGCAGGAGGATTAAATTAATAAATGTTTATATTATTTAGGAAGCCGGAAAATATTAATTTAGAATTAAATTTCAGGAAATCTACAGATGTACGTGAAATAATAGACATTTTTCCTCAGGTTGCTGATTTAAAGAAGCAATTGTTGAAGCTAATACCATCATTATCCATTAAACCTATTAAGCCTCTATCCTTCCTCTAGTAGAGTAGTATTGTGTTGCCTTGGTGTTACTAACTATCGGCTCTTTCTAGGTGTCTGCAACCGGGCCGATTCTGTCCCACTTAATTAACCAATCCAATCCTTTGGTTTTGTTATATGTAAAAAAGAGTGTACGGTGGTCACCCGGGAGCTTTTGTGTAAGAACTTGGTCGTACATTCAGAATCAATTAATCAATCAATCAATCTTAATCTATAAACTACATGGATACTTTTTTGAAACCTGCTTAACAGAATTAAATATTTTTTTAGAAACAGATAAATCAAAGCATATAAGGGTTACTTGGTGATTTAAATTTTGATTTAATGAAGGATTCACAGATAAAGGATGATTATATATAGTACATGTAATTTAAACTAATCAATTGCTTAAAATAGTAAAAATAAAACTAGCTAGTGAACTCCTGATTTAAAAAATGTTACGGATTCACGATTCATAACTAATAAAAACAAAGTTTAATACAAATTAGAAAAATGTAACATTAATACTAAAAATATGTATATAAATATAATTTACCAAATTTAAAAAATAACAAATTTTTAAGCAATATTTTCGCATGGTTTGAATATTCGACACATATTTTCCGCTTTCCTTATAAATAAAAGAAGTAAAATATACTATTTAGGATAGAGTTCCAAATAAAACCTCAATGTCATTTTTTGAAAATAACCATTCTTTCAACAATTTTATAAAAAGACTGGGAGTGCCCGCGGTTACAATATACGTTGGCTATAAAACTTAGGTGCAGTGTAAGAAAAGAAATTCTTGAAATGCTCTTTAAAAGGTTGCGGAACACTAATTATATTTCTATTTCGAAACAAATATGGCTCACTATATATATTCATTAAACGATTCCCGCTTTTTAAATAAAACATACGTATAGATACCGCGGTGGTAATATTTTATAATTTAAAAACAATAGGAAAGATGCGGTGTAGTTCTTGGTAAATGATTCAAAATTCTAATCACACTTTTTTGTATCGTCAATAATGATTTGATGTTTGACAAATAAATTCCACCCCAACATGTCAACCCGTACTGTAGATGAGATTCAATCAGAGCGTAATAGAGACATTTTAAAATTTCAGAGCTGCAGATATTACGCAAATGGAAAAATGATCTAAAAGCAATTCGGAGTTTTTGTTTTAGACTAATCACGTGATTTTTAAAGTTAAGCTGTGAATCAAGATTTAAAACTAAATATTTGAACGAACTAACTGCTTTAATGGGAACGCAGAGAGTACTGCAATTAGAGTCATTACACGTCACTGAGTGATAGGTCACTCAGCCATAATTAATGACATGTCTATATTCAGATTGACATACATAATTTTAGAACCATGAAATGAACGTTTTTAGTAATTTTAGGTTACACTTAACGTCATATTTCTACGAATCTAAATTCAAATTTGAATACTGCAGCGCAACATCATCGGCAAAGGCGACAATATTACCAAGCAAATCCAGATCAAAACTAGAATTACAATAAATCAAAAAAGAAGAGGTCCCAACACAGATAGATCCTTGAGGAACCCCAACATTAACCATTTCTTCATTGCTTCGGACATGATTAATACATAACTCTGAACTCGATTGCATAAACAGGATTTAAAAAGAGAAAGTAACACTTGATGATTAACGGTATCGAATGCTTTAGTAACGTCTATAAAAAGAGCGGACACCTTAAGGTTATTATTCAAATTGTTATGAACAAGCATTAAAAATGAAAGAAGAGCCAGTTCGGTTGATGAATTTTTAATAAAACCGAATTGACGTTTATCGAGAAAATTGGTTTTATCTATAAAACTCAATAATCTGGATTTAATAATTTTTTCAAAAATCTTAGAGAAAATGTCCAGTAAGGTGATTGGACGATAAATGTTTGGGTCAGTCCGTGAACCTTTCTTAAAAAGCGGTTTCACGATACCTACTTTTAGCTTATCAGGAAACACCCTTTAGTAAGGCATACATTAAAAACCAACGCTAAGACAGGCTTTACTAAAGATCACATTTTTAACCATTACATTAGAAATTCCATCCATACCACACGATTTAGTATTTTTGAGTTCACAGAAGACAGCTGAAACAATTTCCTAATCACTAACTGGGAAAAAAATAGATTCGAGCTATTGAACCGAGTCAAAACCATATTATTTCGGATAGCATTTTCAACGGTCATATTTCCTTGTGTTTCATTTAGAAGGACGCTTGGTATATTAATAAAATGATTATTTAACACATTAGCAATTTCATTAAGATCCGAAATGAAATTATTTTCACCAATTTCTAAAGAAATAATAGTATCTGAAACGGGAACATTGTTCAATACACTATGTATTAGATTCTAAACCAAAAGAAGCACATACTGATTATTTATCAGTATGTATGTGCTTCTTTTGGTTTAGAATCCCTTTTGAATAGTGTGACGAGGCCGTGTTCAAATTCTTGCATTGATCACGTATTTTCCGAAACTAGTTGCCTGCAGTATACAATTAATCTAAGCAACTTGCAACTCTTTGTAACTGACCACAACACTATTCATGCGAATTTGAAATTTACCAATAAAATAAAAAGAGGTTGAAGGGTATGAGCGGATTTACCAAAGTTAGATAAATTATACTGGCCTATAAGAAGGATTATGGAAGGAAGCATTATGTAGTAGTGATTGGAGTACAGTGTTATGCTCAGAAGATCCTAACTTACATTGCATAATCGATCTTCATTGATATTTTCAATCTGAACTTAAAAAGATTTAAATC
This sequence comes from Nephrotoma appendiculata, assembly GCA_947310385.1. Taxonomy (NCBI): domain Eukaryota; kingdom Metazoa; phylum Arthropoda; class Insecta; order Diptera; family Tipulidae; genus Nephrotoma; species Nephrotoma appendiculata. The sequence continues at coordinate 212,700,828 of OX371225.1, read as the reverse complement.
GGTAGTCAAAATTAAACGGTATAATTTTAAATTAAAGCCTAGATGTCTGACGAGTTTTCCTTATTAAAATTGATTAATCTAAGCAGTTCGCAAACAAAGGAATTATATTTCAAAAATCAGTTTAGTGTTGCTAAAGATTTAAAGTCGAAATGGAAGGTAGTGAATAATATTCTATATTGGCGATAATGTTTCACTAACTGTACCGGACGAAATCACAAATGCTTTCAATGAACATTTTACCAGAATACCATATGCTATTTTAAATGATAATTAAGAAAACAATACTATAAATAATACCTACTGTGAGGAAAAACGCGCTATAATAATTTTAACTTTTTCTTTTTTTCCGATCAGCGAATCTGAAATAGTATCTGGCGTAAATGATTTGAAAACTAGATATTCTTGTGAAATTGATGGCATTTCAAGCAAATTGATTATAAATGTTATTTTTAATATTAGCCACGTTTTAGCGTATATATTCAATATATGTATTACGAAAGGAGTATTTCCATCCAATTTAAAAATAGGTGTTCTTAAACGTCTCTTCAAAAAGTAATCTCGTGCTGACCCCAATAATTATCGTAAAATTACTTTACTTAACACCTTCTCGGAAATTTTCGAAAAAAATATAAAATTTATTGAAGTTTCTGAATAAAATTGATTTTTTGAACAAGAGGCAATTAGGGTTTATAAGAAATTCCTCTACTGAAAAAACACTCATTTATTTTTTAACGCCCGTGCATCATGGTTTAAATGGAAACCTCAAAGTATCTGCCCTTTTTATTGACATTACAAATCATAACATATTTTTGGATAAGTTATCATATATCGGAATCCAAGGCGTGTTACGTTCATTATTTTAATCTTATCTACAAAACCGAAGCCAAAGTGTTTGTATCAATAACATCTACATGGATTTACGCGCATAATCTGATTCTCCGCCCTAAGTCTAAAATGATGTATTTCAACGTGGGTAGTGGAATCCAAGATCTTAAACCACTAAACTATCACTCGTTGGCTTGCAATGAACCTAATTGTAACGAATTTTGTATTGCTATTGAAACCGTAAGAACGTTCAAATATTTAGGGATTCACTTAGAGTCGCCATGCATGCAGGTCATTTTTTATTTATATCGTTTGCTGTGGCAGCAAAATATTGATCCCGGATTAATAATTTGACGTTATTTTTGATCCAACATGGCTTCTTTGTTAACATTTTTTGTCTTTTTATTTTGTGATCTCGGATCAATTAAACAATTCAAAAAAATTGTTGAATTTTTTTGACATTTACTCATACAATATCACAATATGTGTGAGTAAACGTCAAACAAAATCCAACAAATTTTTTGGAAAATTTTTTTCAAAAAATAAAGACAAAACATGTAAACAAAGAAGCCATGTTGGATCAAAAATGACATTATATTATTGATCCGGGATCAATATTTTGCTGCCACAGAAAACGATATTACGAAACATTGGCGCAGCTCGAAGTTTTTAAAATGTTTATATTATGCCTTGAATGATTCGCATTTTCAATATGGTATAACATGCTGGGGTGGCATCTACTTGTCCAATACCAAACAAGTAATTACAATTCAAAAAGCTGTCCTAAGAATAATACGTTTTCTTCCGAGGACTTCACCGTCATTCCCTTTGTTTTATAGTTACAAAATTCTTCCCTTACGTTACCTGTACATTTTCTAAATCTTAAACATCTTCTATTTAAGAAGTGGCAATCGTTTACTCAGCATATATAACAAAATAGAATTAAAATTCCGTGATCATAAAAGGAACATTTCTTTCGTACTGCGCCTATGTTGTTTGTCAAGTTGGCTCTATAGTTATTGCGAACATCAGTACATTTAGGGAGTTGCAGCGACGAGTCTAAAGGAATGGTTATTTGCAATTGAAGATATTGAAAATCTCTTTAAAACAATAAGCTGATTTAAAGATTATTGTGAAGATGAATTAATTTATGAGTGTTTTCGTGAACTAAAAGATTGTTTTGCATGTGAATTTATTTATTATTTATAATTTTCTCAGTACACAATTAAATTCAAACTATGTACGAGTATGTATGCTTTAATTTTAATTTCAAAAACATACTTTTTATACTTTAAACATATTGTACTTTACTATAAATTGTATAGATTTGTATATTTGTATATTTTTTGATTTATATAATGTAACTGTACTACAAATTTTATTTTCTGTACTATTTTGAATCGTGACTCCAACTCATTTTTTTTCTAAAAATCAGGAATTTACTAATTAATAAAAAAAAAATATATATGTACTGACAAAGGAAAATATCAATAAATACACTTGGGTGCAAAAAATCGCACATTACTCAATTTTCCACAAAAGTACAAAAATATAAACCAACCCAATACTTGTTTAATTTTTTTAATGCAGATTCAAAGTCTATTTCAATACCTATCCAGTGGTACCTTTTTTGTATTTATACGTGCCATCAAACTGATTTTTGGGGGTAAACATCTGAGGTACACGTTTTTGTGAATTTGTCAGCATGAAAATTAAGGGTAAAAATAGAATTAAAACATGGAAATAAACAAAAAAAAACAGTTTTATTAATAAGAAGTATTTCCTCCCTTGGCCCGAATGATAGCTTCCATTTGATGCTGGATTGATTTCACCAAAGTTTTCATAAAATCTTGAGATATCGCATCCCATTCCTTTACGATCGCCTGTTGCAGCTCTGGAGACTTGTTGGAGCAACATCTCTGGCTCGAACCCTTCTTTTCAACTCGTCCCATGAATGTTCAATGGGATTGAGGTCCGGGCTTCGAGCTGGCCACTCCATAACAGGCACATCCACCTCTTGAAGGTACTGGTATACTACACCAGCCGTATGCGGTCTCGCATTATCCTGCATAAACAGAAAATGTTCACTAATAAACCCGGCAAAAGGTACGATGTACTCTACGAGTACTTCCTCAATGTATCGTTGAGAATTCATTCATTTTGATCGACAGTCAGTATTGGCTCGTGTGATGAATACAAGATCTGTCTTCGCCTCTAATGATATGCCTCCCTAGAACATGCACGATCCACCGCCATACGAGACACATTATTCAATGCAACATTATGTGCATATCGCTCTCCTTGTCTTCTGTATACTCGTCCATCCATATAAACACATCCTGCACTCGTCAGAGAACAGCACTGTTCTCCATTCTTCTTCTGTTCAATTCAAATGCTCTCGAGCGAACTCACGAGAGCTCGTCGGTGGGCTATGGTCAATTTCGGCCCGTTTGCTGGTTTGTGTGCAGTCAGATTAACTTCTAGAAGTCGTCTTCTAACTCTCCACCGACTGATTTCGACTTCACGAAGTTCTTGGCGCCGCCGGCCCAGTTGAACCGCATACAAGTTGTTACAAGAAAGCGGTCATCACGCTGTGCTGTAGCACGAGGTCGGCCACATCCTTGTCGTCATCTGAAGTCACCAGTTTCCTGATATCTCTGCCACACTCCAGGAAAAATTAGTGCAACCACTTATGCGGCTACCTCTGGTGTGGTATCCATTTCTTTGCTCCGGTTGAAGACGTAATCAATAGAGGATCGTTCAGGCTAAGCGTTGATATGCGAATGATCACAATTCTGAGCGTGATATTTCATGACATGCTATTGTGTTGATCTTGCTTGTTGAATTGCTTTTAGAATTTAATTCGAAAGCCTGCGATATTTATATTTGATAAAAAATCACTTTGTTGACATAGTACAAGTACAAAAAGGTACCACTGGATAGGTATTGAAATAGACTTTGAATCTGCATTAAAAAAAATTAAACAAATATGTATTGGGTTTTTATATTTTTGTACTTTTGTGGAAAATTGAGCAATGTGCGATTTTTTTGCACCCAAGTGTATATCAACATTTTGTGTTAATCAGACAATGTTAATAACTGAAAAGTCAAAATATAGTTTTATTTTTAATTTTTTATTAGTTTTACTATAAAATTACAGAAAACAAACTTCGTAACAGCTGAAGAGTTTATCACATCATGGCTCCTCTCAATACTATGTTCAATGTTCCATTATTTTCTGGTAACAAAATATATTGGTTTTCGGGATATCCCAATTGAGATAAACCAGTGCCTTCTATAGTACTGCCCTGTGACAACATTCATTTTTTGCTGATGACGACAACGTAAGTCGACAACCAGATGTCAGCATAATTAAGTAAAAATAATACACTTTGCCTCCTTATTAGGACGGCAATAAATTTCACAAACTTAGCAAATAAAAATCTGAATTATTATACAATAAATTAATAAATTATGAAGAATTTTAGTGCAATTGATTTTCTTAATTCATAAATTGAATTTTTTCGATCCACATTCAAGAAGTTAATGAGAATTTAAAGAAATGCGCCTATTTAGATAACGTAATACAAAGTTCTAGTGTATTCCACTACAAAAATATAAATAACACCGGAGTATGTTCACGAGATTTACATTGTTAACAACAACTGTCATTGTAGAAATGACGTAATAGTTAACTGTGAGATTGTCCCAAGTGTCAAAACATTGTTAGAAACATAACCACAGAATTAAGATAATGAAATTTATTGTTAAAACTAAAATTGCAGTAAAATTTGTTAGATTTGCGTAGACAAAATAAATGATGGTTTCTGACACTACAATGTTTTATTGTGGTACGAACGATTTTGTTTTGAATTTTCAATATAAATTTCAAATGGAGTGGCAATTCTGGGGCAGATTCTATTAAATAATTATTTTGAATTGCAATATTTTTTAAAAATTAATAATATTTAATTAGATTAATCTCGAGGGAATCGAAACTGGAGACTAACTTTAAATATTGTTTTTCAGACATTACCCGCCAGTCGTATAGATCATTTACCACCTGTCTTATCATCTGACAAACCATATGCACAGGAATATGTTCTTGCATTAGCCGTACTCCCGCCTGATGCAGACGACAAGACTAAGGCATGTCGTTCGTTTGCCCAAGATGTTGTAAACTAGACATTAAACTTATATGTTGAGTTTAACATTGACGCTTCGGTCTACGCTACGCTATCCGATCTTGCCACTAATGTCGACGTCGGCAAAGCACTTATTACAGATGGTATAATCCGTGCTGAGATACAACGTGACCGCAAACTCGTCAAACCGGTAAGACCGAGCGGCCTTTATAAAATACAAGACTAGAATAAAAAATTTATTTATAGATTGAAGAATATCAAGCAGCCGAGGCAGCTGCCAAAAAATCTCGTGTCGCAGTTTAATACTGTGACATCACAGAAGATGATGCGGCATTCGTTCAAGATACTACATTCGTTCAAGATACTATTAGACTTCTAACGATCTATTATGAACGTTTTATGATTTTGTAAAGTTCGATTTGCCTAGAGGATAATTTTTTTTCCATAAAGTACGAATCGTAACTAAAAACTAAACCATGTACGAACTAATCATAGTATTATGGAGCATCAAAATAATCAGTGTATCCATAAAACACCAATTTATTTAAAATAAATATGTATATTAAAAATTGAATTTTGTTCTTTAAATTATTTTTCAAATCTACACAATCATGTTGCTTTTGATAGCTACACCATTAAAAATGACATTTGTAGAGGCAGTCTCGAGTTGGGTTGAGAATGACGTTTGTAACAATGTAGAGTTCGTGAACGAAAAAGGCACGTGTTCATTGTTACAATGTAGTTTTATGAACGATTTTGAGCTGTCATTGTTAACAATATTGTAACAATGTAAATTTCGTGAACAGGTTCCCGTGAGAGCAGAGAGTATTATGTGATCATTTTGTTTCTACTTTGTCATTTCATTTTTGTATTTTATTGTCATTTTCATTTAGTGTCACTATTAGTCGAAGCCGTACGGTACTACGGTACGATGCATTTTTTCTGTATTTTACATGATATCCGTACTTCTTTTCCTATTTTTATTGAATCTACGTACCAATTACAACAATTTTGAATTAGATGATATTACAAATCGACTTATGTTGGATAAAAATGACAAAAAAATGCCAAAATCTAAAATAAAAATGTACATGCATTACTAGAAAAAGTAAAACACGAATATCCTTCGGCTTCAACAGTTTGTTCGAAACTAAACAAATTAACAAAATTACAAAACAACAGGAGAGAGAAATAATATTTTTATTGTTTTGTAATTTTGTATGACGAAATTTATTTTGGTTTTATGAGAACGAGGCGGAGCCAAAAACTAGAAAAAACTGGAAAACGGAAATAAAAAATGAACAACCTTCTACTTCGATGTAATAATTGCAACTAAATATATTTTGTGATGTAATTTTCCTTTTTAAAATTTATCTGCCATTTAGTTGAACCATCGACTTAGCGTGTCGTCATCAGTTGGTGTAAGCGGCCAGTAGTTTAGAAGGCATTGGATAAACCAACATATCCATAGGGAATGCACTCCTTTCTTAAGTCGATACACAACAGAAAAAAGGTTTGTCCCTGGGACTTATTTATTGAAAGGGCAAATGACAGTTTTATCTGAAAATGCAAGCATTTAAAAGATATAGGGTAAACAACTATAGCGAGGCGTTTTTTCAAAACCTAGAAATGTTCCTTGTTACAGCGTTTTACAATTATTTTAATTTAACTGGTAATATGCAACTCATTCAAAGCTTCTGCGGCATACATATGTCGCAATACCAACAATGTTTTATACCCAAAAATTCGTAAAATATCATAGAATTTACTAGCTATTCTACTAAAGAATAGAAGACTATGCCGACTAGCTTTTGACTCCGCCAGCCATTGCAAAAATTTGGAACGCATTTTCAAGTACGGATTTTCCAGTCACTTCGTAGCCTGGATCATACCTTATTTGAGTAATCGCATCCAGTAAATTGAAATAGAAGATGAAAGGTCAATTACAATACAAGCAACGTCTGCTAAGATCCTGTACCACAAGGCTCTCACGTTGGCTCATGGATTTTTTCAATCTTCATTAATGGTATTACTGAAGTGATAAAGCATTCCAAAATCCTGATGTTCACAGATGCCAATAAACTACAAGAAGACATTGACAACCTAGCGATATGGTGCGAGTTTAATCCTCTGAGTCTCAACATTGAAAAGTGCAAATCTGAACCATTTCATTGAAAAGCCAACCCTTTTACACGAGACTATAAGATAAACGATGTACTTCTTCAAGTAATACTTGAAACTAAAGACGAAGGGGTTTTTTCGTTGAAAATATTAGCTTTACTAAGCACATTGAGCTGCGCATCGCTGGTTTTATCAAACGTTGGACGGGTGACATTTTTGATTTGGAGATCCTGTATTGTGCTTATGTTCGATCTCAGCTAGAATATGCTGTAAATGTGTGGTATCCGCCGATCAAGAAGTTTATACGCTACTTTACCTGGAAAGTCCGATCTACCATATCAGGTAAGCATACAGCGACCACCACCGTATTTAACTGAATGTAAGACATACAACTTAGCAACGCTAGAAAATAGGCGCGAATTGCTAAAACGTACATTTATTGATAATCTCCTACTAGGCCTAATCGACGCACCGGATGTACTAAATTCAATTAAAAGAAATGTTTCTAGTAGGCAACTAAGAAATCATGATTTTCTCTACTTAGATAGACACAGAACCAACTATGGCGATAATGAACCAGTGAAGATGATTTGTAACTGTTTCAATAAAATTAACTATTTGTTTGATTTTTGTTTAACTAAAGATAATTTTATAAATAGGTTAAGGCAATTTTTTGCCCCCCAGTGATATTATTGTTTCTATTATATGTAATTTTTAATTTCTAAATCAAAACCGGAATTATTTTATTTTGTATTTTAACATTAATATTTTTCAAGTCAAATTTGTAGACTTATTTCAATGTGTATAAATAAATAACGACAACTGATTGGAATGCCAGGGATATGCCAATGGCATATTTACAATGTTTTGTTAGTGTATGAAATATGTGGAAGTACTATCATTAACATGCAAATCAACCAAATCATAGCCTGGGGCACTATTCCTGAATATACCATACGAAAATGTATTCGTTACGAAAATACTTTGGTATTCCTGAATACGATCGTACGTAATTGTTTGGGTGTGTCCTTGCTATAAGGGAAATTTATTTTACCCTATTCTCGTAGTCGTATGAAGTGATAAGCGTCACTTGAAATGATATATTTCATCACCTACTAGTTTTCCTTCAAAATTAAACGTAAGATTACGAATAATTATATTGGGGAGTTCGTTAAATCCGATTGTACGATAAATCCGAATTTAATCGATTTGATCGAATTTAATCTGGGACGGAACTCAGGCATTTCTTAGCCGATTATGAGGGGACTAGATGTGCTGGATGGAGATGGGATTCTTAAACGATTTTTGGAAGAAATTCTGGAATATGGAAATCTGGGACGGAACTCGATCAATTCTTCACCGATTAGGATTGGGATTGGGTGTGCTGTATGGAAATGGAATTCTTAAATTATTTTTGGAAAATGTTCTGGAATATGACCATCTGGGGCGGAACCTGGCCCATTTTTAACCGATTATATTGCGATTTGACATGTTGGATGGAAATGGGATTCTAAAATGTTATTGGAAGTAGTTTTGGAAAAGGCTAATTCAAACTCTGCTATTGTTTAACCGATTATAATGTAATTGGTGTTGATGAATGAAAATGGCATACTTAAATGACTTGCAGAAGAAGTTGTGGAATCTGGCCATCTTGGACGGAACTCAAGCAGTTTTTACCCGACTATGGAGGGATTGGATTTGTTTAATTGAAATAAGATTCATTAATGATTTCTAGAAGAAGTTTTTGAATATGGCCACCTAGAACGGGACATGGCTATTACATGGGATTATAAAATGATAAACTGCTGTACTCGCCAGAGGATGAGAAACCGAATCATAAATTTCCTCTTTTCTAATTATTGCTGTAGTGGAAAGAGTAATTATTGGTTTGTTTTATGGAATTAACTCCAAAAACATGTATGCTCTTGTATTGCAAGTACCTCAAAAGTGTAAATTTCCGCTTGGTTCGAAAGGTTTTGAAGATCTCAAGGTCTTAGAAGACATCATATTCCATGTTCCCGTCCCCAAGGCCTTAGAAGACATCATATTGCCCCAGTTTTCGAGGTCGTTGTTGATAAGATAAATTTATCCAAGCCCTTTGTGTAGGGTTCATAACGGGAATTTTTGTGAGAGTAGGTAGTTGGCCTGCCGCTCAATCCATTAATTACACGAGTGGGTCACGTACCTGTGATAGATGTTAAGGCATCTAGCCTTACCAGAAACATGTTAACATCACGAACCGCTTGCTTCAAGAAAGAAGCCTGCTTATTACCGAGTTGCGTCCTTGTTTAAATTACCGCGAGTTCCGTCCCAAGTGGTCATATTCCACAACTTCTTCCAAAAGTTATTGAAAAATCTTATTTCCATCCACGAAATTCAATTTCAGCATAATCAGTTTAGAAACTATCGAATTTAAAATTCCCATTTCCATCCAACATACCCCATCCCATCATAATCGGTTAAGAATCGATCGAGTTCCGTCCCAGGTAGCCATATTTCAGAATTTCATCCAAAATCGTTTAAGAATCCCATTTCCATCCAGCACATCTAGTCCCCTCAAATTCGATGGAATCGATTAAATTTAAAAACATTCGGATTTATCGGACAATCGGATTTAACAGATTCCCCAATATAATTATTCGTAATCTTACGTTTTATTAACATCCACCTTGCTGGCTATTCGTATCACTTGAAAATAGTAGGTGATGAAATATATAATTTCAAGTGGCGCTTATCACTTCATCCGACTATGAGAATAGGGTAAAATAAATTTTCCTTATAGCAAGGACACACCCAAACAATTACGTACGATCGTATTCAGGAATACTAAAGTATTTTCGTAACGAATATCATTTTCGTATTGTATTCAGGACGAGGGCCCCTGCTTTTGTTTTCATTCGTATTTTTCGTACATATTTTGTCGACGACAAAATCAAACCAAATGAAATTTTCTGATTCATCGTAATTTCTTCTTGACTAAAAACTGTTAGTTTAGTATGAAAAATTATGTATATAGGCTGATGAGAGGTTTGTCTATAAATGTAGCATTCGGCAGACGGAATAATTGGAAAATTTTAAAAAAAGTTTAAAAAGAATAAATGAAATAGAGAAATTGAAAATTAGCATCTAGTTAAACCTACATAGGAATTTAGCCCTTTGTTAACATGTCAACAGCAGATACATATCATAGTTAGATAACGTCACGTTTGAAAAAAAAACGGAAAGCAATCATAAAACGTTTCAAACTCGTCAAAAATTATCATCGGAAATTTGACGATAATTTTGACAATATTAGTAAGATAAGAGGTTTGTAATATAATTTATTTATACGATCGGTCGTAAGCTTCCACAATGTATTGAAAACAATAAATTTTTTACGAGTAGAATTATACTTATCTGCAATCGCAGTAAATATTTACATTATTTTGACAAATTATTAAAAATAACATTGAGAAATATAATTACACAACCAAATACACCATAAACTATCTATAAGTGTAAATTGATTCGTAGAATAAGTCGTTAATCGTTAAAACTATTTACATACTTTGGATGTTGTACTTTAACTTTACGCCACGAAACATAAAAGACAGAATCGATCCATCACCATCAATTAAGAAGACAAAATATTGATCAAAATTTGAGCTGACATATACCGATGGCACAATTTAGTGATCAATCATTGTCACACTTAATAAAATTAAAAGTATAGATCGGTGGCAATCGGATTACAGCTTTTCCAACATGTGATGCCCAAACGAAATCGAAATTAAAAAAAAATAATTACTGACCAAAAGGGGCAACGTGGCAAATCGTTCGAAATATATTACTTAATGCACCCTCTGAGTATCACAAAAGATTTTGGTAAAATGGCAGTGACTCGCAATCCCATGCATTGATTTTTTGTCTTCAGAATTTTAAGAGCTCAGTTTATACACGACTTTTTCGAAATTTCCAAAGAGGTGTGTCAAAATTAGAGTTGGACCCAAATCTGTGAATATATAACTGAATTTGTTTAGCAGTTCTTAGAAGAGCATAGCCAAATATGGCCTATAGCGGTTTAAGGAAATTTGCTTTGATCGTATGACATGCAATATATTGTGAGGTGATTATTATTCTTATTCTATTTTTTAGATAGGGAAGCCCTGCCATTTCTGAGTATTTATAAATTTTTTAAGAGCTCTGTCACGATCAGCAAATGAGATGATGTGAGATTAGTGACATTTAGGGTAGTAGCATTAGAGGTAGTTTTGTCGTATTGCAGATTATAGTAGTTTAGAACAGAACCGTTGAGAATATTACTTCTGTATAAATCCAGGGAAGTGCAACGAAAGATTAAAAGCAAAATTAATAAGTGTGAGAAATAATTGCAAAATTAATAAGGTGTAAAGTGTGAGAAATAATTTCTAGTATTTTCGCGAATATTCCAGAAGTGGTGTGAATTACGAAAATTATTGTCGTAATCGTGTGTTGAAACTCTATAACGATATTCACAATTCAGTGATATGTCTGGATTTCATAGGGCAAATTCATCACAATATGGTCATTTTTATTATATATAACTTTGCTAGTCGCAAATCAGCCATATTTGCTACAAGCAAGTAAAATATTTTTGCTACACGTAGTATACTCCTCTATATTTTCAGGCCAATTATTCAGGCCTTTCGCGGTTGCAAATACCAATCCTAGAGACGCAACATGCATCAGATATTCGTGAGTAGTCCACTATGGGAATGTATATCCACGTAGAAATGTACGACCACCAGCAGAAAATATAAGATGCAATAATTGGTTGTGGTAGTAATATTGATCATGATTATCATGCTTTACAGAGAATTTAGAAAGGCAAGACTTTCAATCAGATCAGTAGTTATCGGCATGCATACAATGACCGTTCTTTAGATAATCTCGATTACATAGTGTTGTCACAATGGAAACTAAGTATCGGTGACACAGAAATAAAAAAGGGTACATAGGAAAAAAAAATAAGAAAACACCCGGGGTTAACGGCGGAGAGACCACAGTGGGGCTTCACCCAAACAACTTACCTTGCCAGTTCGGAATTTTGTTTTCTTCAATATAAATCCACCACGCACAAATGTGTATGTTGTAATGTCTTCCGGATTTTAACAGATCTTCGTTAAATCGGATTTCTTTTTGAAAAAAGCATTATAATTTGATAACATATTAATTATTTGTTTTTGATAACATATTAATTATTTTGTTATTATTATAGTTACAGAGTTATTTTTCGAACAAAAACGATTTAAGTAGTACGCACAAATGTGTATATTGGTTCAAAATACATACAAAAATAAATTTTGGACATGATTTTCTTTCGTACACAATTTTCACCTACACAATTGTGATGGCAAGCCAGAAAACGGATACAACTAAAATAACTATAAAAGAGGCTGACCAAATGTCACAGTGGTTAAAGCTTTGGCGTTTGGAGGGAGGTGCCGGGTTTATAGGGGCAGGATGCAAAGTGAAATTTTATCAACAGATTACGATCTATGGTGAAATATAACACATCTACGACACCCCTGTTGGTGTGCAAAACACATGGGCCGACCCATCTTTCATGCCAATATAGCCTGCAATGTGCAGATGGTCTTAAATCGGTCCTATAGCCGTACGTTCTCGAGTTGGCTGAGTAGGCGTAAGGACGTAAAAAGCATAACCATCAAAGAGCAGGATGAGCCTTGAGCCCCAAAACAAATTGCAATGTAAATAAATAAAAAAACAAAAATGAAAAGAACAGCATCAAAAAATATAAAATATTTTAAAATTATTTACAATAATTTAAAACCGTCAAAACCCAATAGGCGATTAGAGCGACTTCTTCAAATTTTCCCTTGAAATTATTTTACTACTAAAAGAACAAGTAGCGAGTTGTTATTACAATTCCCTTATAGTTATTGTAGTTATATGATCTCTAGCATCCATAAATTTTACGGTAAAATAGGAGCCCCAAAAGACCCGAAAACACCCTAAAGTAAATCACGTTTTTGTGAATAACGTTTTGCGGTTCAAAAACCTGGTTTTATAGGGAAAGGGGAAAAGAAATGAAGTTGGATACCGGTATCATGATATTCAGTGTAGACGCATAGATTGTGTTCATTGCACTCGTATTTATATACCGATCGAATATTCTATACTCGCCTGGGACGGTATGTTGTAAAATCACTTCGAATCGAAATTCGAGAAAAGTCGAATGGCGGTATGTTATATCATTTTCGAATCGCGATAAATGATAAAGTTTCATCATTTAGAATCAAAGTAATAATAAATGTAGCTGATATTTTATTCTAGAAAAAGTATTGCAAGATCAAAAAACGATAAAAGTCAAAAATGATACAACATACCGACTATCACATTTTTCGATTCGACTTTTTTCGAATTTCGATTTGAAGTAATGGTACAACATACCGCCCCTGGATCTATACAGTCGTAATATTGTCGGTCCTGTTCTAGACTACTATAATCTGCGTTACAACAAAACTGTTTTAGAACTATCTCTAACACTACTACTTTTACCTAGATGTCACTAATCTTACAGAAATTTTTAGTATTATTCGAAACCTTAAATGAGTAATTTTTGTTGATAAATCGCCCATGATGCATTAATTGCCCAATTGGGAATGTTTCGAAAGCCCCAATAATATGCAATGCCGACGGAATTCCGTTTACATTTGCGTGCAAAAACCACACTCTTTCTATGGAAAGAACCATGTTGAGCACACGGAAATCCGTACTACCCGCCAAAGAAAAGTATCACAAAAATTCCGGTGTCGGTGTAATTTCGTTGGAAACTCTGGTTTTTTTCTATACACTTTTCCATACTAATTTTAAACACTTTTCTACGTAAAATAAAGCCGATTTCCTTAGTATTTTTCATATGAAACTAGCAATAATTTTTTTTCTAAAATAAAGTTTTTTTTATTTATTTAAAAAAAATACATTTTATTTAAATCAATACATAATATTTTTGCCATTCGCCAACCGATTTGATATTGTTACGGTGACATCTAGATTAGAATAGAATAAGTTACATAATGCATAGCAATACATATATAGTAGTACCATCATTCGAAAAAAATCTTTAGAGGGTGAAAATCCAGGTAGCGCGTTAATCGAAATTAAGTTATGCAATAATTTTCCTAGTTCGCCTAAATGTTTGCAAGATTAAATACACTTACAGTACACACGGCGTTTTTTTGTATACCATTAACCAGTATAGTATTGCTTCACTCTAACTTATTATACTACATATTAACACAGAATATATTTATTTCAACTCGTATTGTTTTACAATTGCAAGGTCATGTAGAAAATGTGTTTAATATTTTTTGTGATAAACAATAAAACAAATCATGAATACCTTACTTCAATTTTCTTTTTATAAAAAATAGCATAAATAATTTTTTTTCTATGATAGAAATGCAAAAGAATATGAATTGTTCAATCAAATAAATCCATTATTGGAAAGGAGATATGAACGATAGGATATATACATACATATATATATTAATATATTGAGTACATACTTAGCTGTGTATTATTATTGTTTATTTTAAATACATCTGTTCTCACAAACACAAACGAATAAAGATTAAAAATGAAAACGATGTAGAAATCTATATAGAACAACTAAATACAATTTTTTAAAAGGATGCCGTTGATTGCACTGTTACAGAATGGTAATTTACAATTGAAAATATGGACGAGTAATTTTCTTATATATGCATACATTAAGAACAATGTATTGTTATGGAAAGGCAGATTTTCTATTTATCCAAATCTGTGTGAAAGTTCAGGGACATTGAACCCAATATTTGTTTCAAAATTAAAATAAAATTTATTAATTCGATTTTATCATAAAAAATATTACGTAAGAGAAGTACGTAAAAATAGGAAAATTGTCACTTGGACATACTACAATAGTATGTCGTTTTTCATTATTGTCTTTCAATCAACTATTTATTAAGGGATTGTTCCTCATTGGAATAGAAAAAACGAGGATGTCATTATAAAGATTATAATTTCAACCAAAGCATGTCTGACTTGATCTGTTTTGTCACAGAATCCAATGAGAGTTATGTGGTGTTTACAGTGTGCAAATCTAGAGCGTATAATTATAATCTAATTATGAGCATTTAAGGTTCGCTAACAAAACTTAAATTCATTTTTCTGTTAATCTAATCTGTTAATCTCTAATAAATTTTATTGTTTAAATTGGGGGCTGAATTAATCCATCTCAAATGAATTACATATCCCTTTTGTGTTTTACTAACACAATTGTGCGGGTAGGGCTAAAGTACCATGTATATGTAGTTTTGTATGTTTTTTGAACAAATTTACACATTTGTGAATTCCTTTTTAACTTATTTTCCGTCCGAAAAAACACTATCTATACACACAGTTGTGTTGGTTTTACTTCAAATCAAGCGAAATTTTTAATGAACAACGCCGTTACATACGTTAATTTTTTACTCACACATTTGTGTGGGTTGGACTAAAATTGAGAAGATTTTTTATTTTTCTTAGTTGAAAAAGGGATATAAGAAAGTATATAAGATATTTTTTATAAATTCAATATACAAGTGAATAGCTTACGAGTTTAGGTTGCCGCTCACTATTTTGTAATTAAAACTATTTTTAAATAGTAGTTAAGCTAGAGATTGGTCAGCATTGTCTGAAAGAAAACGTTTCAGTTCTTTATGGCAGGATAAATAATGGCTTACTTTTAAGTTCCGTCTTTATTCGAACGCTAATTTTAAATTGTTTAGTTTGATGTACCATAGAAATTATTTTTTTTAAATAAAAAATGCGTTGTGTATTTTATTTTGAATAAAAAAAATCAGTTTTTATTTTCCTCTAAATTGTAAAATTTTATTTTTATGTCTTAATTTAATTAATTAACCTTAATTTGTATTTAGTCTTACACCGTTTTAATACTTAATTACCTTTCCGAAACGAATATTTATTTGTGGAGACTTTAAACAGCTTTCACAATAAAACAATTTTTATTTTGCCTTAGAAGTTTGTTTGAAAATCAAACTTTAGAAAAAAATTTACTTTAGAGAAAAAATTGTCTATTGTGAGAGCTCTGTTAAGGTGATGATATATGTACAGATTTTCCCTTTAAGGCATAAAAATTATGCGCGCTTGTTGGTTAAAAGTCAGCCATCTTGAATCGCTTTGAATCAATTCGGATGATTTTGCATACTCATGAACGATGGCAACTAATAAGACAATAAGGCCTGTTTCAGCTGAACTAAGACAAGCGAACTGACCTATGTTCATCGTTCTTGGTTGTATATAAAAAACTTTTATAAGCCCCGTTTCCCACTTGAGCTAAGTATTTTGACTGATATGAGCTATGTTTTCATTTAACAGCTTCACGTTTTGATTTCTTTCCAAAGTCAAATAACAGAAATATTGTAGATAAATCTCAGAGTCTACCCAATCTGTAAAGCAATGTATTTAAATTTTTATTTTCACCTTGGAGATACGAGGGTATATCAAAAAGTCTTGCAATATCATATGAAAAAACAGAGTAAGTGAGACAACAATATATTTTTCAAAACCATTTTTTGTCGCGATGAAACTTCTAGAAGAACATTTCGATGTAAATTTTACAGTTCGTTTGTTTTTGTCAATTTAGTAACACGTGTTTTGAATTTTTCTTAAAATGAATGAAATTGAATATCGCGCCCTTATTAAATTTTTCTATAAAGATGGACGAAATGCAATTTATATATTCAACTATATATCAAAAGTTTACGGCGAATCTGCACCATCATATGCCACAGTAACAAGGTGGGTAAAATTATTCAAAAGTGGCCGGGTGTCATTTGAAGACGACAACCGCTCGGATCGGCCAGCAGATGCTATTAGCCATGAAAACGTAATTTTGGCCGAATCTATTGTATTGGAGGACCGGCGTATTTCTGTTCCGCGGTTAACGTGGACACTTTCTCTTTCATACGGTACCACATATACTATATTACATGACCACCTTCACATGTCGAAAGTAAGTGCGCGATGGGTTCCCCGTTTGTTGAATGCAGAACAAAAAAAAATGCGTGTTTAAACTTCAAAGGCGATTTTAGATATGTACAAAGAAGATCCAGAAAATTTCTTGGATAACATAATAACAGGCGATGAAACATGGCTTTATCATTGGGATCCGGAATCCAAACAAGAATCGATGCAATGGATTAAACGTAGTGAACCACCACCAAAGAAATTCAAAACTCAACCGTCTGCTGGTAAAGTTGTGGCAACAGTTTTTTGGGATGCTGAAGGAATTTTGATAATCGATTATATTGCACCGAAAACCACAATCACAGGCATATATTACGCAGAAGTTTTGCGAAAATTGAAAAAAGCGATCCGGGAAAAATGGCCAAGGAAAGTTATTAAAAAAATCTTGCTTCTTCACGACAATGCACCAGTGCACAAGGCTAATATTGCTCAAGCTGCATTAAAGGGCTGCGGCTTCGTGGAAATTCCGCATCCACCGTACAGTCCAGACTTGGCACCCAGTGACTACTTTCTGTTTCCCAATTTAAAAAAAAAACACTAAGGGGCCCGAAATTTTCCAGTGACTATGAAGTACAGTCTGTTGTAAATGAATATTTTATGGAGCAAAAGAAATCTTTTTTTTAGAGGGTTTAGGCAAGTTAATTGATCGATGTGACAAATGTATAAACCTTAAAGGAGATTATGTCGAAAAATAAAAATATTGCTGTCTCACTCACTCTTTTTTTCATATAAAATTGCAAGACTTTTTGATTTGCCCTCGTAATTAATCAGCTCACAATCAGCTATGTTTCTATCCCACAGCTTTAAATAAAGAAATTAAATAAATCGGGACGTACGAGTGTGGTGAGTTAAGCTTCGCTAATTCGGTTTCACTTATTTAGGCTTTGCAAAGTAAATCGAAAGCTGTGATCTCAAAACATGCTCACTTTGCTAAAAGAACATAGCTTAAGTGTGCAAGGGGCCTTAGCGAAAAACGCAGCTATTAGCATAGTTTGGCATCCACAGCTCATTCCACTGCACATTTGAGTTAATTACATCACTCTCACATACATTTCAATTCAAGTAAAATGCTATACGTCTGCCAAAATATTATTAGAATCACATAAGTAGTCACATAGGCGAATATGTACACAATAATAGCAATGTATGTGTGAACGATATAGCTGACTTTTGCAATCCAAAGACAACCCGAGCTAAGTTAGTTTGTATCGCTCAAAACAGAAAAACATAGCTCGCATAGCTTAGCTCAAGCGTGCATCGTTTCATTAAAACTCTTTATTTTCAACCAAGAGCGATGAACTTAGCTGACATCGCTTAGCTTAGCTTAGCTCAAATGTGCAACGGGCCTAATGGAACGATGCACATTTGAGCTAAACTATGCGAGCTATGTTTTTCTGTTTTGAGCGATACAAACTAACTTAGCTCGGGTTGTCTTTGAATTGCAAAAGTCAGCTAAAATATTGAAATTTGGATGACGTTTGAGTATTGTTGTGTTTGGTATTGTGGATCAAATTCAAAAAAGTGGTTGAATTCTTAAATAATATAATAAAATTAGTTAATTAATTTTTGACAGACATAGGATTTTACTTGTATTGAAATGTATGCGTGAGAGATATAATTAGCTCCAATGTGCAGCGGAATGAGCTGTGCGAGCTAAACTATGCTAATAGAAACTACGTTTCTTGCTTAGCTTAGCTGAAATGTGCAACGGGCGTTAGAATGAAATAAGTGGCCGTTTTGAACAGAACCAAAGAGCTAAATAAAAATTAAGGTTAATTAAATGGGAGCATTATTTTCATAAAAGCTCCCATTTAATTAACCTTAATTAGGTTAATTAAATGGGATTTCAGTTGGGCTCTTGAAAGTTCTTGTTGCTACAATAGCTTAAATTGTTGTAATTTATTTTATCTTAAAAAACAAATTAATCTCTCATAAGATAAAACAATAATATTTTTATCTAAATTGTATTTTAAATAGGAAAGCAATCGCCAATGGTAGTTTTTAACTTGCTTATTAGAGTTTTAATCTCTTTACAATTTTCATAATACCCTTCTAAGACCTTTCTAAGTCTCATAAAAATAAAATTAAAATTTAACCCATACAAAAATTTTAAAACATGTACTAGTTTTTTATACTGAATAATACAATTTTTTATCCTTATCTGGCAAATTAAAACCTTTCTTTAATAAATGCTTGTAACATGAAGGTGATTTAAAATCAAATTCCAAATACATTTTTTGTTCAACTTGGGTCCAAGATAATTTTAATTTATGAAATATTTGTGCAAGTACAAAATGTGTTTACTTGTGGTCGATCGTCAAGTGTATTATCAATTAATATTTTATTGTGTTTTCTTCTCTTTGCATTTTACTTTTCTGAGGGGTATTTAATATAAACCTGAGAATTTTGTTTAAAGGTTGAACGGGTTCTTTATTTTCGTCTTCAATTTGATGTTGCGGACTAGGAAATTGAGATGGTGAGATGGGACATTCATGAGGAATTTGTGGAACTTGATAATTCTTTTAATAAGTTCTTGGAGGCCCTTTTCCATATTTCAATGTTATAGGTGGGAAATCAGGTGTTTTCAATATTCTTGTTGTTTGACTCTCAGTGTTGTGTGTCTGGTTGGAAATCGTACGCGAAACTTTTGGAATCAATTTTTTTTATTTAAAAAAAATTCGAATTTTAATAAACGCTTGCATCGTGCATCTATATCATTGACCTTACACTTACAAACAAGATTATTAATTGGCTGGGGAAAGACAGTTTTTTAAATATTTTTGGTTCTAAAACTACTTATTTTGAAATCATTAAAATTAAAGTTCTTCATAATAGTTATGCGTTTGGAAGTAACTTTATTCTTGTCGAACACACGACGATGGTCATGCAGCACCGTAAAAAATGTTCTGGTGGATTTACAGTCATTTTTATTTAAGCAGTTTTTGTAAGCACACACCATTTTATCACGCAAATTCACAAAAGTTTTAATACACAAATTTTCAAAATGAACTTTTTATAACGTTTAAAAATAAGAAAACACAAAGCTACATGCGTTACGATTAGACGACAAGCAATAAAATTTTAAACGAACAAATTTACGAAATTAACTTGCAAACAATTTTTAAATCTTTGTAGTGTGTAGATGTATGATTTCCTTTTACATATATTGAATTGCTGAGTGTGTGCGTGTAAATAAGTATGTATATCATCGGTGGTCTATCTATATAGTTATCGAAACGAAAACCAAATAATGTATATGTGTTGTACCTACAAAATCATTTAAAATAATCTTTAATTGGATTTAAATGTAGATCGTTTTTATGGACAATCTTCAATTATTTTAGCTTTTTATAATTTTCAATGAATATTTTAACGTTCAAAATTATTTGTCTATAATTTAGAAAACATTGTTGCAATTCAAAACAAAACCAACTTAGTTGCGATCGGTATTTTCTCTCCATCATCTTTGTTACATTTTCTATTTACTTTTGAGCGTAAAAACTGTTTTGACTTATAATGAGAGCGTCATTATATGAGTAATACAATGCGATTCATTACTATTTATGATAGAAAAAAATTTAGTTCCCATTTCTGTTTGTTTTCATATAAAATTATTATTTTTATTACTATTTTATTTGTTAATTATGTATTTGTAATTATTATTATATATGTTATTTTATTTGTCAATTTGATATGAAAAGAAACAGAAATGGGAACTAAATTTTTTTCGTATCATAAATAGTAATGAATCGCATTGTAAGTATATGTATAGAATTTTTTTTTGTTTTCTGCATGTTGCATTATAAAATATTCTAGCTACATTTAGGAGAAGGTTATGCTATTTAGGCGGATAGGTAATTGCAGAAATTCTTTAAAAAGTTTAAAACGATACCAGTAGTGGTATCTAACATTTCACTCACGAACCTACCATTACATTACTATATAATGATTATACAATGCATAATGTTACGGTGACACCTAGATTAAGATAGAATAGATTAGAATAGATTTGGTTCAACATTTAGGCGTCATTTGTATACTAACATATTTGCTCGATATTTGATGCGCAATTAGGATTATTCTAGAAACAAATATTTTGGTATATAAAGGCGTACATTGACGTGGAATGCTGAGTCTTATTGTAAACGTGATACAGTGAAGGTTAAATAGAAAGATTATTAAAGTGATTATTAAAGCGATTATTAAAGTGATAATTAAAAAGTGTGTTATAATTGTAATAATTAATTGTTAATTTTGTGTTGTATAATTATTGTGTTGTGTAAATAAAATTGTGTGAGTTCAAAATTGAAGCAGTTATATTTATTCACAATCCAGTGATTCGAACCTTGAGTGACAAGGCAAAACGTAACAATTGGTGACAGCGGTGGGATTGTGAATAATAAGGAAAATGATTCTCTACGAATTAAAGCTTGCGCCTTTAAGCAGCTGAAACAGCGAGCTTTGGCCAGTGAAGGCACAAAAGCTGGTTTGATGGAGCGACTACGCGAGGCCATGGAGAAGGAAGGTTTAAATCCAGACGTGTATGATTTCGAGGAGGAAAACACGGATGAGTTCAGTGTGGACAAGAAAGAAAAGGATGTACTAACGGTGGTCGGAACAACACAAAACACATCTGGAATTTTCGATTTATCGCAGTTGATGGCTGCTATGAATCAAATGATGGGACAACAAATGGAGAAACAAGGGGCGGACATTAAACATCAAATGAAACAGCAGATGGAGCAACAAGGGGCGGACATTAAAAACCAAATAGAAAATGGCCAAAAGAAAATGGACGAGAGGTTGCTGGAGTTATCTTCTACACTACATGGTAAAGTGGAAAAACTGCAAACAGAAGTACACGCAGAAATTCAAAATGTTAAAGGGGAAGTTAAACGTCTCGAGAAGGAGCTCAAAGATGTCAAGGCGAATGGAACAACAGGTCAAGTGATTCAGACGGTTAACACAGTTAAGTTAAAACCACCAATATTTGATGGAACAACATCTTTCAGCATTTTTAAGTTCCAATTCGAAACGGCGATTAAGCAAAATCAGTGGAATGAAGAACAACGTGTTGGAGCGTTAATTGTGGCTCTTAAAGGCGAAGCGGCGGAAACACTAGAAATTATTCCCGAGCAAGAACGGAACGTTTACATCGGAATTATGAAGGCGTTAGATCGAAAATACGGAAGTGACCATAAGCGAGAAATCTATCGCATGGAATTGAAGGGTCGATACCAAAGAGGAGGAGAATCGCTACAAGAATTTTCATCGGCAATTGAGCGGCTTGCGCATTTAGCACATTCAAATATGTCGGCCGATTACATGGAGCAAATTAAAATAGATGCATTCATTGACGGTATTCGAGATCCTGAGACACGCAGAGCAGTGATGTTGTCACCTAAGGCAACTTTAACGGAAACCATCGCTTGTGCGTTAACAAACGAAACTGCTCAGGCCATCGTCAAACCAGCAATGAAAATTCGCCGAGTGGAGATTGATTCCGAAATAGACAACGAGCGGGCTACGCCAAGGTTCAGATATGGAAGTGGCAAGATTAAATGCTGGGTGTGTGATAGGACGGGTCACATCTCACGGAACTGCTGGGAGATTATGAAGAAACGAGGAAGGTCACCATCTCCTATGAAGCGTAGACCAAACGAGGAGCAGATAGAATCCAGAAAGGAGGGTCAGACAACAGCGGAGTCGTTAAACTAAAAAGTGTCAGCTTGAAGGGGCAGAAGCTGACTCCCACAACTGATTGCCCCATAACCTCCATCCATGTTTCGAGAGTAGCAAGATGCGGTGACAGCTTGACAATTGAAGCCGATATTGATGGGAAGAAATGCATGATCACGCTGGATAGGGGAGCAACCCATACGATTGTTCGTGAGGATATTATCGATGGAATTATGGAACCAGCTAATGGCATGAAATTACGAACCGCGACTGGAGAAAATTCAGCAATAAAAGGGAAAATGGTCGTAAAAATAAGGATTGGGCGAAACCACTTTCAACACGAGGTGCTGGTTGCAGATATTGTAGACGAAGTCATCTTGGGAATGGACTTCATGAAAACGAATGGCTTCATGGTGGATGTTTGGAAGGAGATTTTGGGTCACCCAGGTTGTGGGTTGTGGAAGCCAATGAAGCGGAGAGCGGAGCCAGAAAAATTATGATCGGGAAAGTTCTGGTGAAACCAGACAGCGATAATAGAGTACCAATTATGACTCTAAATCTCTCGGATAAGACGAAAACCATCAAGAAAGGGACAATAAACGGAAAATGTGAAGAAATATCTGCGATAGTGAAGTGCGAGCTGAAAAATCCGCGAGTTATTGCATATTACTCCAAGATGTTATCAAAACCGGAACGGAATTATTGTGTAACACGGAAAGAGTTGTTGGCTATAGTGGAATGTGTTAAGCACTTCCATAAGTACCTCTATGGCTAAAAATTTCTTCTACGGACGGATCATGGAGCTTTACGCTGGTTGTTACAATTCAAAAATCCAGAAGGACAAGTAGCACGTTGGATCGAACGTTTGCAAAGCTACGATTTCCAAATTGAACATCGGAAGGGAAGCGCACATGGAAATGCCGACGCATTATCAAGAAGGCCATGTCCCGTGGAATGCAAGCATTGTGGGCGTGTGGAGGGTAAGGAAAACATCATCGATATTCGGCTTATGCACGTGCTACCTGATGAGGAATGGACTGATGAAATGATCAAGAAGGAGCAATTACGGGATGCAGACCTGTCATTCATCATGGAACATAAGGAAAAGGAACACCGGCCCACATGGTGTGAGATAGCCGACAAAACTCCCATTGTAAAAGCTTATTGGGCTCAATGGGATAGCCTCCACATAGAAAATGGATGTTTAAAACGAAAGTGGGAAACCACGGATGGTAAAGTAAAACAATTGTTGGTAGTGGTGCCAAAAGATCGTGTAGCGGAAATCCTCAAGGAGTATCATGGAGGAGCAAGTGGAGGCCACCTAGGGTTTAATAAAACACTAGCCAAAATTCGCCAACGTTTCTACTGGTCCGGATGTAGACAGTCAGTAGTAGAATGGTGTCGAAGATGTGACCAATGTGCGACAGTAAAGGGACCAGCACGAAAAAGCCGTGGAACCATGAAACAATATAATGTCGGGGCACCATTTGAGAGAATTGCAATGGATGTGGCGGGCCATTTCCGACCACCGAGAGCGGAAATAAATATGTGCTAGTAATAATGGATTATTTCAGCAAATGGCCGGAAGTGTATCCCATACCCAATCAGGAGACAACAACAATAGCTGATGCCGTGGTCAACAACTAGATTAGCAGGTTTGGTGTACCTATGGAAATTCACACGGATCAAGGAAGGAATTTCGAATCGGTGGTATTTCAAGAGATATGTCAGATGCTTGGTATCAATAAAACAAGAACGACGCCTTTACACCCGCAGTCGGACGGTATGGTGGAAAGATTCAATGGCACATTGGAGGAATATCTAGCAAAGATTGTGGAAAGGAACCAACGCAACTGGGATCGACATATACCGATGTTCCTGATGGCCTACCGATCAGCAGTACATGACACAACAGGAGTGACACCAGCTAAAACCATATTTGGGAACAATCTGCGATTACCGGGAGATTTAAAGTTTGGAGCTGTTCCTTCAGCAGCTCTATGCGGACAGGATTACGTCGACCGGATGAAAGAGGAATTCAATGAAATACATCAATTTGTACGGGAGAAAATTCGGATATCAAGTGATCGAATGAAAGCTCGATATGACATACGAGCAAATAATCAAGGCTTCGAGGAAGGACAATTGATATGGCTTCACAACCCGCAACGGCAGAAGGGATTATCACCGAAGTTGCAACCCACATGGGAAGGTCCTTACACTATCATTAAAAAGTTGAACGACGTGGTTTATCGCATACAGAAAGGACGAAAAGGTAAACCAAAGGTGGTGCATTTAGAGCGCTTGGCGCTCTACAGAGGGTCTGGATCCTGTTCGGGACGAACAGGCTTAGGTGGGGGGTAGTGTTACGGTGACATCTAGATTAGAATAGAATAAGTTACATAATGTTACGGTGACACCTAGATTAAGATAGAATAGATTTGGTTCAACATTTAGGCGTCTTTTGTATAGTAACATATTTGCTCGATTTTAATGCACAATTAGGATTATTCTAGAAACAAATATTTTGGTATATAAAGGCGTACATTGACGTGGAATGCTGAGTCTTATTTTAAACGTGATACAGTGAAGGTTAAATAGAAAGATTATTAAAGTGATTATTAAAGCGATTATTAAAGTGATAATTAAAAAGTGTGTTATAATTGTAATAATTAATTGTTAATTTTGTGTTGTATAATTATTGTGTTGTGTAAATAAATTTGTGAGTTCAAAATTGAAGCAGTTATATTTATTCACAATCCAGTGATTCGAACCTTGGGTGACAAGGCAAAAACGTAACAATATCTTCAACTCCAGCATCTTGCACATCTTAAAAAATAAGAAGAAGCGAATTTCATCAGCAATTTACGTCGTCCAAATATATTTATATTTTATAAGTATATGGCGACGTCGTATTAAAATAGATTTTTATTATGGGCCAACTATAGGTGGAATAAAAAAAATAACAGAAATAACGTAAAAACCGAAGACAAAAAATTATTATTCCAATTTGACTTTTCGGCTATAGATTACTTAAAATATTAAGTTTATTCATATTTTCATGTAGTATTTTTTTGATGTATTTCCTAAAATCTTGAGTGAAACTACAACAGTTTTGAGTATAAACGTACTACATATCAACAAATATATGTGTTTAAAATTATAAAAAATATTTATATGCGGTTTAAAATACTGCAATTCGATAAATTATTTTTTTAGGTTAGGTTTAGAAAAATACAATTCTACAGTGTAGTGAAAATTATTTGTGATTTAATATTCATATTTGTATATGTGTACATGAATATTTTATAAATATAAAAGATAATATACACGAACAATTCCAAATTTCCATATATAAAATAATAAACATGCATATTACATTCAACGCACTAAAATTTGTTTGAGCTTTGTTGTTGTATTTGTTAAGTTTTTTATTATTGGACGAAAATTTTCGCTCTGCTATTCTTTTTAAGTGACTGCAAAATAACAGCGCATCCCCAATGCAAAATAATTTTTCCTTTAACTTTTTCCTTTAACTTTTTCCTTATGAAGAGCATACCCAATGAATAGGGAAAAGTCAAAGTAAAGCTAACTTCATTTTACAAAATTATTTTTTGTTTACCTGTTATTTTATATTATTATATTATATATTATTTATTACTTTTTCACAGGACACAAAATACAACACTAATTGTTACAATACAAATATGCATTCAATATTTTTTAATTTGTGACAAGCAGAAAAACAACAACAACAACCAATTTTGCAAATGCGGTTTACTTCATTGTATGTCTCATAAGGAAAAAGTTAAAAGTTTCATAACATTTTTCATAAGGAAATCACCAACATAACAAAAAAAAATTTTTTTTTCTCAAAATTTTTTTCATACTTTTCTGTAAGGAAAAAGTTAAAGGAATTTCATTGGGGATGCAGTGTAAAACACAATTTTTCTTATAGTTTTTATTTTTCTTATTCTGAGTATGGTCGAATATATATAATCCTATTTCTCGCTCTCTTACGTTATTTTTAGTACAACGTTGATGAAACACTTATAAAGCACTATAATTTACAAAAAAAAAAAAATTAATAATCAAAAACATTATTGACAAAAACAATAAGAAATTAAAGCTGTGTTGCGTAGTTCTCCGCCAACTTGTCACAAGAAACTGGAGTTACAAAATAAAAATGCATACAAATAAAACAAAAACGTGAAATAGAAAGAGAAAGAAAATATTTCTTGTCCAAAATCAATATTTTTGTATCTTTGCTATTTTGTAATATAGAATTTAGTATGGAATTAAAACAATTTTTTCCACACAGTGGAAAAATTGCATACTGGGGCGCATCCCCAATAGAATTCCTTATGACTTACTCCGTACAGAAAAGTATGAAAAAAAATTTGAGAAAAAAAAAATTCTCAAATTTTTTTTTCATTTTTTTCTGTAAGGAAAAGTCATAAGGAATTCTATTGGGGATGCGCTGTAATCTATAAATCACAAGAATTGCTGTTGGAACCATCAAGTTTACAGCTGCATGTATTTGCAATTCAGTGATACGAACTGGATTTGACATGGCAAATTCGTAACAGTATATTAAGAGCGAATCATGGAAGGAAGCCGGATTTAATGCAATCCGCAATAAAGGCGAACCAATTTATCAAAATCAACCATGGAATCTCCGTACGGTACAATAAAGTACAATAATATCAAAAGTTTGTTATGATACGACTATGAGAGATTCAAAGATTTAACGGGCACCTAGATTGGCTAGAAATCCGACGAGTTGACATGTAGTATTAGCATTGACATGGGTAAAGGCCAAGTCTGACGTCCTACACACCACCACCAGATGAGTGGTTCTATGACTTTGTATTGTGTTTTAAATTGAAACGTAAGCCAAGAAACTAGAATAGGAAATGCAACCGTGCATTCTCCTTCTGGGGCATTTGTTATGGAGATCAATTATAGGCAAGGTCTATTTAGTAAAAGGTTAACAGATTTAATTTCAACTGATGGCATTAAGCAGTCAGCTACTCACCTACCTAAATTGTAACCAAGTTTGTCACTTATCATGTAAAATACAAATTTTAATGCAATTTAAGTAGATAATCGGACACACACATGTTTAAAGGTAGTTCGAAAACTCAGTAAATTGCAATCAATAAAACCCAAGATAAGCTAAATCCACTAAAGGTAAAAACACACACTATTTTGTAAACAAAACAGCGGTCACTTTCCGATAAAAGACCTCATATGTCACAATCTTCTACTTTGGCATATTGATGATGGAAAGTACAGTGAAGTCGGTGATCCACTTTCAGAGAAAAGTAGAAATCATATTTTTCTTACAAATCTGCAAAATATGGAATAACCTTACTTATATTTTCATTGAATATTTGTAATCAAACAATTAGAATCTGTATAATAATTAAACAATAAAATTCTCAACAAAACATAGTGCCTAGTGTCCCACACTTAAGTCTTAAGTAATAAATCACGGTCAATTGATGTATGAAAATGAAAACAAACGCAAAATTCCAACTCACCAAACCGAGAACACAGCACCGTATGCTAATCGATCCATATTTTTATTAAAAACATTTATACGTATTTCAAAACACTATTAAATCTAATAATAAACAACTTGCAAATGCAAATCTTTTTATATTTAAATTTTGTATTTTATGTAAAATAATTTCACCGAACGCAAATCACACACAATTTTATACACAGAAAACCACCTGGATTTGCACAATAATTTATTTTAATATAACAATTATAAAACTTACAGTAAATAAGTAAGTTCAATTTAATTAAGGCACCATAACATTTTATTAATAAATTTTATAAAAAACATAATCAAAATCTAATCTTAAAAGGTGTTTTAAGGAAACAAATAAAACGCACAACACTCTCAAATGAATACCAATGCAAAACTACCGAAATGTCATTTTCATTTTCGTCGACTCAAAAAAATGAAAACAATCGTATCGTAGCGTAGGCAAGAACATTATACGTGCGCCTTCTAAAATGAGTACGTTTAATTCTAAACAAAAATGCAACTTTTGTAGCGGTGATAAATTTATTTTTTTTAAATTGTACAAATAAATATTAATTTAACTTATGCTTACGATATTTATCAATACCGATTTTGATTAGATTCCGGTTAACATAACACCACACGGATAGTGCAATCAAAGTGCATATCACAC
This sequence comes from Nephrotoma appendiculata, assembly GCA_947310385.1. Taxonomy (NCBI): domain Eukaryota; kingdom Metazoa; phylum Arthropoda; class Insecta; order Diptera; family Tipulidae; genus Nephrotoma; species Nephrotoma appendiculata. The sequence goes on along the minus strand of OX371225.1, from coordinate 212,671,793 downwards.
CGACGAGTAAATGTAATAGGATCGAGCTGGGAAGAATCCGTTTCTCGGCTACTTTACATAAAATTCCCATTGTGATTAAAACGATTAAAAATAATTTGTTTGGTTTAAGCCCTTTCAAAGGATTTATACGAATTGGAAGGTACTGCTTCTTAATATAGTAAAGACTGTACGATATGCGGAATAACATGTTACAACAGTTGGCCAAGATGAAACCGACTGGCCCAAAAATATTCGTTAGCTGATAAGAGAGCAGTAAAAATGTTACGGAATATATGGCCATATAGTAATTATAAGTGTTGATCTCTTTACTTGTATTTGTTGCAAACATATATCCTTCAGTAACCCCGTTTATTGAGATTAAAACAATTGCAAGGGAATGCCACTTAAGCAGGACTTCTGGCAGGCCGCCCTCTACGAAATCAGCACCACCATAAAGTAGTAAAACTGTGCCTGCGTAACTTTGTCCAAATACGAATGCAAGCAATCCAATAGACGAAACTGCATTACATAAATTCGAAAGTACATCACCAGCTTCCAAAATTTTCTCTTGGTTCTGTTCCTTCAGCGTCAAATCGCGGGCAATCGTCTGCGTAAAATAAAAATAACTGCTATCCTCAATTGGCCGAAATATAAAACGAGCTGCAAGGCTACCCATATTATTTACAACATCGTATGTCGCTTGCTCACTAAACGAGAGTACAGGACTAACACTCATCACGTATTTCTCCCCCTCGGTCAGCACTTGTTTGAGCACACCCTGCTTTATAAAACTAAGTACTAATACTTGTAAATCGGAATTAAATAGAGTCCCATCATTTTTTAAAATGCCTGGGAGGAATTCTTTTACAGAGTGAAACGGAAAATCGTTCATATGCTCATAGTACGAACCATATTTTAATCGTAATTGAATTTCTTTGGTCTCGGTGTCAATCTGATCATCCCGTTTCAACTCTTTGCGATAGCTTATCAAATTTCTTATGTAATAAATAAAAAATATATAATTTCCAAGTACAATAGTCGAAGCGCTAGCAAGCTGGGCAATTCCAAAAGCGTAGATCGCAATATTTTTGTTTGTCATCACAATTAAAATGAATATTATCGATCGGACAAAAATATGAAGCGTATCTAAAATTATTTTTAGCTTGATAAAACAGAAAACCTGGCCAATAAAGGCCGGTGCTTCGGCACACATCTCCAAAATACATGCGATGACCATAATAAAGCAACCAAATTTGTACTGGGGGTAGTAAATTTCATCCACCGGCGACAGCATATAGAGCCAAATGTAGGTGCACGGTATCGAAATGATCACACATAGTGGAACACTAAAAATATAGATTTCAGTAACATTACATGGAATTTCAAAAACCACTTACGTTATCCATATTTGATTAATGAGTTGAGGCCACGTAGATTTATTCTTTTGTTGTGTGGTCGAACTCAAACTGGCCCGATGAATAGCCTCTTTAGACAAAAATAGCAGTGTACTCTCCAGTAATAATAACCGAACATTCATAATACCTAAAACATCGCGACCCACATGACGTACAATAAAAGCATTTATGCCAAACGTAATACATCGACAGAATATCTAAAAATATATCGAAATAGAATTTATATGCCTAAAAATACCCTAAATTATTATACCTCAAAATACTCACTTGAAAAATTATGCTGAACGAAGCATTTTGTAAACTACTCTTTAATATGTTTCGTGCCATTTTACTAGGGTTTTTCAATTTTTGGTTTAGTTTTATATTGATTTAAGAATCAAGTTATGAACATTATATAAGGTGACACGTTTTAATTTTATTGATATAGAACGATTAAATTAATATTTACATTTTTCTGTTTTGTGTTTTCCTTGGAATTAATTCTATTTATTATTTTGACATTTCGGTTTACGTGTGTCAAAAATATTTGTTCAAAAGCACGACAAAAAGTTTATAGCAAGTTTAGTTCTATTGCGTTTCGGTGTCAATTTAGCATAATGTGGTTGAGCTGAAAATTGAAAGTTGAACTAGAGAGTCGATTTTTTCCAAAATTCGACAAGTTGACGAAATAACCGCATGTTTATAGTAGTGGTAGTGGTACGTGTATTTGGATTAGTACGAATGTGTGCCATTTAATTTTTTTGGATATGACATTTCTAGATATCATTTCCTATTATCATTTAAAATTTGCAAATGCAAATAAATATGCTTTAAATAAAACTAAATTCTTTTAATTTTAGTTTTAAAATAATTTCTAATTCTGTGTTTCTGTGAAAACAAAACATTTATTCGACATCAAATTGAAAAACAAATTGAAATGTGTAGCTAAAATATTTTTTCCTTAACACATTGAGGCACACTTTCTAAATGTGTGTGTGCTACTCAGGAACACATTTGATAACTTTTGTAATTGCAATGATATTTCGTCGCGGAAAGGAATGTATTGTGAAAACTGAAAAATATGTCGAGTTATTCCTTAAAATGTGTTAAAAACGTGTTAAAAAACGAAAAAGTTGTATGACCGCTATAGCAGTAATTAACGCGAACGTGTTAACTCATCAGTCAAATACTTGGTGAGATGTCAAAAAACAGAGACGACGAAAGGACATAAGCACCAAAAAACTGAACCGATTTGTACCGATTCATAATTTTTGATGCTTACATTTGCAGAAAACAAACAAATATAAACACAAATATATGTAACAAATATAAACACACACTAATATAAAAATGTATATTATACTCCTTATACGTACCTCTACGAAAACGTCATTCGTCGTTTGTCGAATTTTGGAAAAAATTGACACCCCAGCATCCGCTCACATCTTTAATATTGGTAAATAATATGAGTGCATTATTGAATGACGAAATAGAAATATATGAACCACAATTGAAACATCATTATTTTTAGATTATGTTCGGTGGCGATAGACGTTTTTTTTGGCCTCTTGGTGTGGCACATAGTTTCGTGGCGATGGCTGCAACTTCATTCGATACAATTTCTTGAAATTACAATTTTTCTATTAAAAATCCAAAATTTGTATGTTGTTTATAAATAATTGGTATATAATTGATTATACTATCGTTTCTATACAATACATAAATAAATTAATGCATATTTAAATTCGTCGCCTCGTATGTCTGGTCCTTTACACAAATTCCAAAACCCTTAACCAACACAAACAATAAAACGAGTAAATGCAGCAATCAATTCTTTTTATTTTTCACCACTGCACTCTAAATTGTGCTATAAACAGACAAAAGCGCAACTACATTTCTCGCGTTGACATTTTCAACTAAAATATTGAGCTTTTTCAACTATAAATTTTTTTCATGTATTGTCGAAAATATTCGAAGACGACAAACCACACAAAAATCATCTTCCCAAAAAATAACTAGAAGAAAAAGTGAATTTTAGAATTACAGTATAGTGTTAATTAGTAGTTTTTGTTAGAAAAATTATTTAAGATAAAATAAATGGTGTGTGATTGCAAATCATTCTGTGAATTGATTAAAAATTGTAGAAAAATATAAATAAATTGATTCCTTAGTGAGATAAAAATACAATAAAAATTGTCTTAAAGTAACACGAATACAATACAAATCACACACATACGATATGGATAAAAGAAAATTATCGTAAGTAAAATAAAAAATTAAGAAAATAATTAAATGTGGTCCCCGATCCAGGTGGTTACGATCACTATGAAAATGAAAGCATCTGCATTTTATTTTTGCTGTGTGCGTATAAAAAATTGTACGAATAGATTCGAATCGATTTTTTATAAATCCTTGTTTTTTCTCAATGAAAAGACGAATAAAAAAGAAAATGGGAAAAATCAATATTTTTACGAACACAAAATAATGTAATAAAATTTCCTAATTATATTATATGTACGGATAAAGCGTGGAGCTCTATATATTAACTTGGGGTTTATTATTAAGGCGGAATTAGTTGGTTTGCCCTTGATCATAAGCCGGTTATTAGCTAACCAATTTCAAGTTAATTTTATTCTTGAACATTATAAAACTTTTCTCCAGTAATTTGATCTCTGTGCAAGGGAATTTTAAATTGAAATCATAAAAGTTTTGTGGCACGTACAGTAGCGCAATAGTAGCTCGACCGAACCATAGTTTCGTGTATAATGGATTTAATAGTGACCTAAAGCGGCTGAAAGAAATTTAGGTCAATTGTCCTCGACATTTATGAACATTAGAGATGGTGTGTAATGGAATGAGATGAGATACTATACTCATTTTAATTTCCTCGTGCATATTGTAGTGCTATGTGGGTTTGGGTGACGATTAAATTGTGAGTTCAAATTATTTTGGCGTTCGATATTGAAGTTTCACCCCACAATTGTACCGCGTATTTGCGGTGATGTACCAATGTACATTGAATATTTGCGATTTGATCTGATTACTCATTTCACAATGTATAATTATTATTTATTAGTTCATCATTTTTATTAGGAAAACAAAGGTTTAACTATTTTTGTACTCGTGATAAGAGTTTGGTTAGGCCGAAATGATAATATTATTCCGATAGGTACCTAATTAGTTCTGTTATATTTTAATTCTTTTTTCTGTGGTGAACGTTTGCTGTGGTGGACGGCCCAATGCAATTTAAAATTGCCACTAAGCGAAATTCATTACGAACAATTTTGGATTGTTTATTTTCAGCTACTCCAAATTTTGTCATATTCTTATCGAATTATAAAATATTTATAATTCGTATTGCAGATAAGATTACGGATTTTGATGAGATAAGAAGTATTTGTTTATTTGTTTATTAGTCACTAAAAGACATGTAGGTAATTAGAATATGGGGCAAATTACAATTTAAATAAAATTGATCACAATCTACTTTTTCAAGCAATGCTAAACTGAAAGAAATGTAATACATATAGGGGAAAATTGTTTCAACATATTACAACTGGGAAATTAAAAAAAAAATGATCTCGACGTTCATTGGGCGGGCTTACAAATGGTACGTTTATTTATATGAATGGGGTTTGGTTTGGTTGATACTTCGGGAAAACTATGCAGCGTAAATAAAGGATTTTCAATAGAGACTCGAAATTTGTTAATTTATAGCAAGTCATGTTAAAACAACATCTGTCAAAATTGTTTTGAATGATTTAGTACTTGTCGCCCCTGTGGCAAAGTGGTCAGCATGCCTGCTCCAGCGACCGGAGGTCCCGGTTCGATTCCCGGTGGTGACAAGGAAAAAATTTCACGGCTGGTTCAGAATCAATGAATTAATCACTCATTATCCGAAATGAAAGTATGATTATGAAAACTCATTTGAGGCGGCCAAATCCCTTGGGATGGGATGTATGTCTCTCATGTCTCTCAGAGAGAGATAGTAGTGTACGGCAAATCATGGAGGATTATAGCGTTGAACAACGTGTGGGTATCAAATTTTATAAATCCTCCATTCGAGGAGCGTTCCGTGCATTAAGTGATTTTTATCCTCGCCACAACCTTCCTGCAGAGTCGACTATTCGAATTTTGGTGGCCAAATTCGCGAGAGTGTACGGGAAAATCTGAGGTAGTCAATTTTTCGTCGTTCACAAGAACTTTTCTGCGACTTCAACTTGGCGAATTTTGCGTCGAGACTTTGGTCTGCATTCGTATAAAATCAAACTGACTCTGGAGGAACTTAAGGTAAACGGCCATACACAACGCCGAGGGCTCGCTAAAATGATTACCTTTAGCGACGAGGTCCATTTTTGGTTGAATGGATGTGAACAAGCAAAATTGTCGGAATTGCGGCGTACTTCTCTCAAAATGAAACTTGCATTGCCGATAAGCAACTTCTTGTGGCCTAAACTGGATGATATGTATACCGACGACGACGACATGTGGTTCCAACAGGAAGGCGCTACGTGATGCCGGCGACGTGAACTGGTCACCGAGATCATGCGATTTAACACCTTTAAACTTCTTTTTTTGGGGCTATCTTAAATCGCAACTGAAGAATAAATAAATTTACCCGCGAGTCTTTTTCAATTCGGTTTTATTTTTTTGTACATCATTGGTGTCTGAAGGTCTTAAATATTATTGAAATTTATAATTAAATGCGAATGTGATCGTCTATTTATATATTCATTCTTTGCAATGGACGCTTTTAGATCCCCTAAGAGCCAAACACTTTCATAACATTGGCTTCGATTTTACTCATCATGCTCCTAACTGCGCGCTGTGGAGTGCGAGATATTTTACGCTACATAAGTAGCTCTGGATGGTTTCAGCGGGAGTAAAGGGGGGATAGGATCTTGTGGTATCACAATGGGCCACTATTGGCCTAACTGTTGAGTGCTTTGATAGCGTGATCTTGTGCGTTAATCTTTTTCAATGACATTTTGAACGTTTAAAAAATGAATGGCAAAAATTAGCCAAAACTAAGCGACGATATACGATGAAACCCATGTCGATAATTCGTTAGATAAACTTGTGGCGCGGCTGCTCGACGTAATTGAAAAACAACTTATCTTGTTCACGAAGGTCAATTAATACCCCACTTTTCATTCAACCACACTACCCATTCACACAATTACAAAAGAAACTCCTACTGAGTAGATACTCCTGAAGTTGAAATCGTTCGAGTGATTTTTTAAACTTTTTGGACAATTTTTTTAAATAAAATATTCAAAAATGTAATTTTTGCGAAATAAAAACCAAGTGTTTAGTAAAATGTGTTTATTAAGTGTTAGTGTGTTTCGCCAAGTGTCTACGGCAAATAGTGTTAAAAGTAAAAAAAACTTAATTTTAATATTCACACTTTTTCCTTGGACTCAGTTCTTCACGTGTCCTTTCTCGTTGATTGACGTGGGCGTAGCGGTTCTTTACTCTCACCCGTATGGAATCCTTCCCCCGTTGGTGCGGCGGCGTCTGCGCCCACACAAATTATTCGCGGGGGATTCACTGCGCCGCACAAATTATTCGCGGGGGGATTCACTGCGCCGCAAAAATTATTCGGCCTTCGTTGGTGTTGCGGGAACTGCGTTCACACAATGCCCATCCACGTATTGTTTTTTTTACTTACATAAAGATTTTTCGTCGCACGCTACTCACCTTACAATGACAGATCGGAACAGAGAGTTTTTTTTCTTTTTGACGTTTCCGAGACGAACGAGAAAAATCAAGATATCAACTTCAGTGGACGTCGCTAATTTATTATTGATTTTGCCAATGCCAGTATATGCGTACGGCCAATTTATAAATGTCGATTATTAAATTAGTAAGTAGTAGTATTGTCGTATCGTATATTAATTGCATATTACACTGTTGATTATCAATATGTATTGAATGTGTCGATTATTGATTTTCCGAATAATTGAGTTGCTACAAGTATAACTCCAAGATGCTTCTATTTAGTAACACGTTGAATAATATTAGCAGAATGTTGTAGATTAGGAAGTCTGAAAAATGGTGATTAAAAAATTATATATGTATTTGGATTTATTAAAATTTGGTTATTTTTCAAATTAAAATATTCCATTTACAAAAATGCCAATATTATTTTTCATATGTAGCATTGTTTTTTTATAATCCCGCTTTTCAAATCTCGCTTTTCAAAATTACGATTACCAAACTGGCTGTGTTATTGATTTTTTTAAACTCCCGCGAGTTCTCGAGTCCATTAAAATAAATCAATAAAGCGGGATTTTAGTAATCTTGGATCGAAATCAAGCTGCATAACATTATCGTAAAAAAGTAAAATGAAACTAAAACCATTTCTTAATAAATTATATCAAAATTTTTTTTTGTAAAAAAAGCATTACAATTCTGCATACCAAATTTGACAATAATTGGTTAACAAATGGCCTAGTTTCATTTGGAATTACCAAATGTCAGAACTTTTTAACAATTTATGTTGCAATCCCAATCGAGCTTTTCAAACTAAATTTGATCAGTTAAGAGACAGCCTACTTCCAATCTGTTCAGACACATGAACATAGCCTTGACGATACATGTGTTTAATTATAGTAACATTAAGTGTGCGAATAGGTTAATCAACCGTCTAAGCTAAATATTATTTGACGGTTTGTATTTCCATGATTTCCGGCGCGCATATACATAGAAATTCATAAGATCAGCAAAATTATGCTCCATATAATTAATAACATAAACACATTTTTGAATTTAGGTAAATTTTAAGCTCGGCAACTAGATAGTTGTTGCAATTATATGTATTAATTTTGAATATAAACCCAAAGAATTTAATAAATATTAAGTAGTTTAAAACAACACTTCAGTCTGTTATTGTCATAGCCCCCACAAGAGGCAAGCGGGTAACAGTTCACTAAATTATTGAACGAGCTATATCAAGTGCTAGCACTGATGATAACACAATCAATCACCAAAGCCGAATCCCAGAAAACTTCGTCCAATCTAGCTTTACATACCGAACCATCATTTATTAATAAATTGTCTAGTTTCCATTCAGTACGGTATGTTCAGTTCATGTTAGAATCCCAATCCAATTGTGCATAACAAATTTTTGAATATATGATTAAAGAATATTAAGTTCAAAGGCTAAATTAAACAAAGTTCAAGTTTTAAAAACAGGAAATTCCCTCGTTTCGTGGTTGGTACCGATCCCCTCCACAAAGCGTAATGTTTGCTGTCGGTTAATGGCACTCACTTCATGCTCATTATCATCCGGTTCTAATTTTGTTTTGGTTTTCCAACTCGTTGGAAAGCAACCAAAATGGACACAATTCATTTTTCCAGATGGTTCGGGAATTTCAACAACTTCATGTTTACCCTCGGCCTTTTATATAATAATAGTAGTGCCACATCATAATTGCAACATATTTGAATTTTTCATACTTGACTATATCTATTTCATAAAAACTTTGCTGTAACGTTTTTGTTTAATTTTTACGATTACGATACATTTTCCGTTCCGTATGACAAACAAATGTAGAATTTAGAAAAGGCAGAAAAAATAGTAGTGAATATTAGTTGCTGTTGAATAGTTTATTCTGTTTAATTAAAAGTGGCATTTTATAATTTGTTTCTATTTATCAGGGAGTTTTCCATTTAACAAATTTAATATTTATTTATTTACTGTAAGAATTTTTGCTGTTTTTATCCGAATCGTGGATCGTGGTAAGCATTGTACATCCGAAAAGAGAGATCAAATTATCAGATTGGTGGAACAAGGCAAAACGTATGTAGATATTCAAAAAATTGTTGGATGCTCACCAACAATGATCTCTAATGCCAAAAAATATGTGGCAAATGCTGAAATGAGAGGTCGAAAACCAGTAAGAATTCGAACAGTGAGAAATCGCCTTGTCGATAATAAATTAAATGCCCGAAGCCCACAGAAAGTGCCATTATTGACAAAACGACATATAGCGAAACGGTTAAAATTCGCTAAGGAACATATACAATGGCCCATTGGTCGAATGAAAGTAAAGTAGTATTATATGGCAATCGAGGTTCTCGACTTTATGTTAGGCGTCCTCCTAATACTGCATACCATCAAAAAAAAAAACACTTTTGCTACTGTGAAACATGGAGGTGTAGTATGTGTATGCTATGGGCTGCTTGAATTCAGTCTTACTATGGAGTAGGTCCGTTATTCTGGATTAAGGAAAATATGTATGCCGATATATACGTTACCATATTACAGAATACTATGTCCTTATGCAGAGTAAGAAATTCCCATGAGATTTGTGTTTATGCAAGACAACGGTCCGAAACACACCAGTAGGAAAAAATGGTTTAGCACAAACAAAATTCAGGTTCTGGACTGGCCTACACAATCTCCAGACCTAAATCCAATCGAGAACTTATGGACTGATATTATGAAGGCTGTATCAAAAGCTAAACCCACAAATAAAGAGCAGCAATGGCGTACTGTAGAAGAATCGTGGCATGTGATACCTGTATAAAGATGTCGAAAACTTGGTCATTCAATGAAAAGTAGTTGTAATTTGGTAATTAAGAACAAAGGACATTCTACCAAATACTAAACATATTGTTACGGTGACACCTAGATTAGAATAGAATAAGTTATTTCAATAATTGTTCAATTGTATTTGTGATTTGATTCAACATTTAGGTGTCATTTGTATACTAACATAATTGCTCGATTTTTGGAGAGCATTCAGGATTACATATTCAAGAAACAAATATTTTGGTATATAAAGGCGTAAATTGATGTGGAATGATGAGTGTTATTTCAAACGCGATATAGTGAAGGTTAAATAGAGTGATTATTAAAGCGATTATTAAAGTGATAATTAAATAGTGTGTTATAATTGGAATAATTTGTTGTTAATTTTGTGTTGTGTAAATAAATTTGTGTGAGTTCAAATTTGAAGCAGTTGTATTTATTGACAATCCAGTGATTCGAACCTTGAGTGACAAGGCAAAAACGTAACAATATATAGGTATTTCAAAATAATGAAAATTCAATTTTAATTTAAGTTATTATTAGGTTAATTTTGTTAGTTTAAAACGTGAAATTTAGTGTCACTACTAATTTTGTTTTCCCACCCAAAAAACTAATGAAATATAATTGGAGTATTTTTTGTTATTAAAATGTAATTTAAACAAATTATGAAACTATTTTCTTATTATGTAATAAATAATGGAAATTTGGAAAACACAATTTTTTAAAAACTATGCTTTGTTTTCAACGCAGTTTGTATTGAATAATCTTCGTTCATTCACTACTATTATTTTTGCCGCAGCTGTAAATAAATATATAATAAAAGGTGATAATTTCCGCGCTTATCTCCTCTTCTAACTTGTAATTACTGAAACCTACATATTTTTTAATACATATTTATAATCTCAGCGCTGTCATCAATTGCCATAAATTAGCCTTGTCAAACTCTTCGTATTATTAGATTGTCCATACAAAGTTCAATTTGACGGTTACTTTTGTTAATTTACACAACTCCAGGAATATTCTCGATAATACCGGAAATAATTTCCAAATTTCGGTTATCGAATACTCCATTAAAACGGCCGATTGTGTTTGTTTACATAGGACAACGTTCTAGATTCGCCTAGATTAGTAGAGATGGCAATGACCTCAATTCGCTTACCTAGAATGTTTTCGAGTACTAATATCTTATCATAGATGTCACTACATTTCAATGAATTTCGGCTTCCATTCCCTGTTGTCAATCAACAAAAAATCTACTATTCTTAGGTGTGTAGCAACAAAAATTCTGCCAGACCTGCGAAACCCCTTACGTGATACTTGTATATATGACATTTTTAGTGGGGTGGAAGTCGTTTGCATATTCTTTAGTAGTTGGTAAATATTTTGAATTATTAGATTCGTTATAAGATATCTATAAGCATTCGAATTATTAACTTTGATAGAAAGAGCAATAACTTCCTCCTACTGAACGTTTAACCGTTGCAAACCAAAAAATTAAGTGTGATTTCTGATAAGGATAGATAAATATCGGTTCTCTAACTACATATATCATTTTTAAGTGTTAGAGATGATTCGTTTATATTTATGGTACAAACCTATGAAACGAGACTCTTGAAGCAAATTACGGCTACAAAATCGTTTTTGATAAAAACATCATATTTCCACTGATCTTATCAATAATATATGAGCTGTGATTTAAAACAAGGGCAAGTTAATTTTGTTTTACATCTATGCAAGGTAGCCTATTTTACCTAGTAGGCGTATTTGACCTACCCAATCAGTACAACATCGATATTAATCGATTTACCATATCTTAACAAACTAAATCGGTACTCATACAGTTTTTATAGTTAAAAGTTTTTTGTTGTTATCAATTAGATTTAATTTAACCATAAATACTTTTTTATTGCTGCATATCACATCACACACTTAGACCTAACCTTTAATAAATTAAAAAAATATGTTTGCCAGATGTCCATTAAACTTAAACCGAATTAAAAAATTTACTGTCACTCGCAAGTAACACATTAGTGTGTATGCCGTTGCTATTAACTCAAGTGTATTTTGTTATAAACCTGGGCTATAAAATAAAACTTTATATTTATCTTGTAGCTGTTAAATAATACATAGTTAGTTTTATGACGCAGAAGACGGATTGAGACTTTATACAATTCGCGCTATCGCTCTAAAATGCAGGCCTAAGCTTTGCAAATTTGTTCGAGCGACCTATACACTCTTGGGGCGTAATTTTTTTACAAACCTGAGCTTTACATATTAAAGCTATCAAGACTAATTAATTAATTTATTCAGTGATAATGTTTATCGCAAAATTTCCCTTATTCATTATAAATCAATTAACGTTTTTTTGTCTTATTATTTAATTTCAGAACGTCTGGTGATACACTTTATGAAATTCTAGGATTACCAAAAACAGCAACAGCCGACGATATAAAGAAAACTTATAGAAAGCTTGCACTAAAATATCACCCCGATAAAAATCCAAACAATCCCGATGCAGCAGAAAAGGTAGATCAAACCTAAATAATATCTAACCATCGTATCTAATTTCTAATAACTATTTTTTTGTGTTCTAGTTTAAAGAAGTAAATCGTGCTAATTCAATTTTAAGTGATCAAACGAAAAGGAATATATATGATAATTATGGTTCACTTGGGCTGTATATTGCGGAACAATTCGGGGAAGAGAATGTTAATGCCTATTTTGTTGTTACATCACCAGGATGCAAGGTATGTTATAATTATGTTATAAATTATTTTATTTCAGGACATGTTTTCCCCTTGAAATACTTTATTATTTATTTGCTACACAAAATTGCATGAATCACGATTTAGTGTCAAGCGTGATTAGGAATAATTAGCCTGTGCACTAGAGACCATGACCGTAAATAATAGGATTTTTATCAATTACCGAGAGACGGTAAGACGGTCTATAAGATATTGGCCGTTTAATATAATTTCTAGGAAAAGATTCGAACGGAAAATGTTATTTTATTTCGCTTGGGAACCAAAACAAATTGAATTTTAGGAAAGGCGGTAGACAAGGTTAAATTACAATGAAGAGATGTTGCATTTTCGAAGAAACATGACTCCAAACAGCTAATTCAGAATGGTGAAGATTGAAATTAATTATTGAACGTAGATATATTTTTATTTCTTTATATTACATCGTAATATTGAAATCCTCTACCACGAAAAAAAGTCTCTCTTCACTGTTCGATGATTTTACTAAATAATTGTTTACAACGAACGTAATTTCTATTCGTGTAACTATAGATGACATACGACACACTCGTAAAAGTGTGAAATATATTTGATATAAGTGAAATTTGATTCTATTCGATTATAAACTTGATCGATAGAAGTTATTAGTATTTTTTAAATCGATCATTAATTGATGAAAATTAAACAAATTTATTCACATATTATTCATATATAATACAAATTGTGTAATCGATCTGATTTGAAATGAATCATATCAAATGCAAGACTTCATGATAAGCTATTATGGTATTTTTTGACTGAATACAAAATAGAATAAACATGATTTCCATTGTGATTGATGCACGGTAACGAATTAAATATTAACATTTCAATATAAAGTTTTATTTTTTGAAACGGTTAGATAATACGAAAGAATGTATACAGATCTATATGCGAGTACACCAATATTTTTACATGCATATATACATTTTTTGACCAAGTTGGGCGTCCCATTTAACGATTGCTCCTGTTTGTTTCCACCGAACCTATTTGCAGTTTTGTTTCCATCGTAAAGACGGTATTTTAGGACGGTAATTGGAATAGGAATAGATCTTATGCTGTGTGCCTTAATCGACTAAATTGACTAAACTAAATTAAAACAAAAAGTTCATGTAATGTAAAAGTAGACATCGCTAAAATAATATTTTTGATCTGTAGTTTGTATTAATTAAATTATATATGAGAATTAATAATTAATGTCATTTGAAGTGCACTACCCCAAAACAAAATCAAATTAAATTCAAAAGTCATCATAAAGTAACCTCGACAATTGTGCTTAATTCAAAAAGTTAATTCAATCATCCGTTAATTCTCCACACAGGCTGTTCATCCACAGCCTGTGTGGAGAACAAAATCGTTTTGTTTTGGATTTTCATACTCAAGAAGAGAACCTCAAAGCTTCAAGGAAACTAATTTTGAAAGATAATAAACATAACAGAAAATTGTTAGTTTAAATTTAGCATTTTTCTCGATTTGACGATTACAACACCAATTCTCGTAATTTATACCACTTCCAAAATATTCCCCAAACAACCGGAAATATTCTCTCAAACACTTACACCATAACTTTACACACCACTTCTGGAATATTCCCACAATAATTTTCCCAATATCCAAGTTTTTAATTACACCACTATTTTCACTTTAAACAATTTATTATTGTCCCGCTACTAATTTTTATTTTTATTCGATCCCATACCGAATCGCCCAAATGACTCAACTCTCAGGTGTACATTGCACCTGTATTTTTATACCGCGTTGATTAATCGAGATCTTTCGCGGATTTTCGGCTTTGTTTTGCAGTAGTTCTGCTATAATCTGCAATACCACAAAACTATCATAAAACTATCTAATTTTCTAAACTTTAAATGAGGAACTTAAGAAGAACGAAATTTCGTGAACACATCTTACATTTTTATTCCATCTGTCAGATTTGTTTGCCGATAGAAAACGACATTACAGTCTTTATAGGAGTGCAATGTCGTGTCCGTAAAATGTCAAACAAAAACATTTAGAGCCTTCTGTTTCCAACGGCCCTAAAGATCCGGATGATGATGAAAGCGATGTTCAATTTCACAATCACCTTGAGATGATACCTTCAACCTGCTTACAAAATTGATGCTTCCAATTATCTCATTAATTCAGAATGGAAACGAATACCCGCATTGCGGAACCTTTACAAAGAGCTTCTTGGAATAACATCGAGTCCACAAACAAAATAAAATAAAATTTCTGACCTTCTGGATTTCTATATATCAAGAGGTATCTCCGAAAATTACTTAGCAGTTGAAATGGTAGTGAGCCTATCGTCAGACCATTCTCCAGTTTTAATGGCAATAAGTGACACGGTAATAAGGAAAGCAAGTCCTCAAAGACTAACAAATAACAAAACCAACTGGGAATACATTCGACAGCTAGTCGAAGAAAGCGTCGATAGAAGAAGAACTGGAAAACCTCATAGAAAGTGTGCAAAAAGCGGCCTGGGAAAGTACTACTGATCAGCAAGAAATATTACAAAAAACTATATACTATCCAGTTGAAGTGAGAGAGTTGCTCATCGAAAAAAGGAGAGCTTGTAAGACTTGGCAAAGAACTAGAGCCTCTGAATACAAAACAATCCTAAACAACTTGTGCAACAAACTTAAACAACTTATAAAGGAGATTAAGAATGAGTCAATTGCAAGTTTCCTAAGTAATCTGACAGGTAAACCTGACACAGACTATTTCTTGTGGAAAGCCACCATTGGAGTGGTTGATGGAACTTGGGCAAGCAGTGAAAAGCAAAAAGCTGATCTGTTTGCCGAACATCTTGAAAATACCTTCAAATACCACCAACTGGACAAGCGAATAATGAATATCTAACACCTATAAGCAAAGTAGACGAGACATCTGTGCTACCAGTTACTCTGACAGAAATCAAACAAGAAGTAAAAAACCTCAAAGATAATAAAGCTCCTGGATACGACTTGATAACGAACAGGGCAAATAATCAAAGCTCTACCAGAAAAAACACTAAGGAAACCACAGCACATAATCAATGCTATCTTAAGACTACGCTATGTTCCGAGACAGTGGAAAGTAGCGGAAATCATAATGATTCCAAAGCCTAATAAATCACTAAACGAGAAAACATTGTATAGGCCTATTTCTTTGTTAACAACAACACCAAAGATTTTCGAGAGACTTTCTCAAGAGATTAAAGCCAATTATAGAGAGCAGAAATTTTATACCAGCACATAAATTTAAGTTTCGAGAAAGGCATTGAACGATAGAACAGTAACATAGGATTACTGATATAATTGAGCAGTCGCTGGATTATAGGAAGTATGTTCAGCAATAGTTTTAAATGTGGCCCGAGCATTTGATAAGGTTTGGCACCGTGGTCTAGAATTTAAGCTCCAACGAGATTTGCCAAAACAACATTTTCAATTGCTAAAGTCTTACATCACGACCATTACTTCCGGGTGAGACAGGACGGAGAATACTCAAAACTAAAGAAAATATTGGCAGGGGTTCCACAAGACAGTGTTCTAAGCCCAGTATTATACCGCTTGCATACGAATGATCTACCATACATAAAAGAAGCTAGAATAGGAACGTTTGCTGATGACACAGCTGTTATGACCACTGATTCTAGTATTGTTGAGTCCACAAGGAAACTACAAAATGCTGTTAATATAATGGATAACTGGACAAAACAATGGAGAATAACACTTAACGAATCGAAATCAACACATATCAACTTTACAAATAGAAAATTAGAATATATTCCGATTAGACTGAATTCGCAACAAATTCCATATTCTGATAATGTTAAGTATCTCGGCATGAGGCTAGACTCTAAACTTCGGTGAAAAGTGCATGTTAAAAAGAAAAGGCAAGAACTGAATTTAAAATTCAGAAAAATGCACTGGCTTATTGAAAGAAACTCCGACCTGACAACACATAACAAACTGCTGTTATATAAACAAATCCTAAAACCTATCTAGACGTATGGTATTTAGCTTTGTGGCTGCGCAAGAAATACTACAGTGAAGATTATTCAAACATTTCAAAACAAAGTATTACGTAGCATTGTGAATGCTCCTTAGTATTTTAGAAATGACAATCTCCATTGAGACTTAAACGTGGAATACGTACAGAAATAAAGATTCCTTAAAAAAATATCAGCAGCAAAGTAAAATTGTAAGATGCCATCGATACGTAAGGAAGCTTGCGAAGTTAATAGAAAAAAGAAAAGGTATTTAACTAGTACTTTACTACGGCCACTCGCACATACTATTAGGAAGCCTACGAGAGGAATACAATCTTGGTAATTTTACAAGCAACTCTCTCGTAGATTTAGAAAGATCCGTATATCGAAACGAACGGGATTATCTTGATGAAACCGTCTTGGTTGCTGAAAAACAACAGCTCTTCCTTTGGCGAGAATATTTTGAGGAAGAGCTTTAGCTATTGTGGAAGAACATTATCTGTCAGCCCCTGATAAAGACGAAATTAAAACTCTAATTGCAAAATTAAAAAAAAAAAAACAAATCACCAGACACTTCCTTTATTTACCGATTTGCTTTTATTTTACGTTTGTCATATTTCTATAACCCGATTGTGATACTCGTTTTTGAGTTTTATAAATGTAACAATCCTGTTTTGGCGAGAATCGTGTAGTAAGAGATAATTCCCATAATAATCAAGAAATGTTGTTTGTGTCTGTCGATGGTATTAGGCCTTGCAAAAATTGGCGACGGCTCATCAGATAACAAAACGCAAAAGTGCCGGCATTCTTAATTTGGGACCGTACTTCGCCAACAATTGAATTTTCTTTCCAACCGGAACAGGCGAGATTGAGGCTCAATCGTCATGTGTTGATCATTTTTTACATCATCACAAGATTAGCGAAGAAGGCGCTGCCGCCGACATATCCGTTTTCCATCTTAATGATTCATGTTCTGCGATTATGCAAGAATTAAGCGAAATTCATTTTAACATAATATCTATTTAAAATTCAAAATATCAAAGTTAAGTAGATTTGATTTTAGTCCCGTGCTCATTTAGGTTTTGCACTTAAAATTAACGATGTTGCAAAACACTTCCAATTGTTACTAAAATTGATAAATCCAGGTTATCTGTTTATTTTTGGTTAGGTTTGGTAAATTCAAGCGCTTATCTAGTATTGCTGTAATCTCCGAAGTACGACCTTTCGGTTTTTGGGTGCTCCATATAGTTTTTGTCAAGTCGTATCCATGTATATAGATCAATGATTAGAACAGAACGATATTTTACTCGAGGAGACTGAAAAACAATAGAAAATATGTAATTTTAGATGGGAAATGGACTAAAATTTTACTTGTAAAACATGAGACATAAACTAACTTGAAATTGGTGGTGGTACAACAAGCCTGGGATCGGTATGTAGTTGGAAAATCTTGATACTACGTATGCCCAAAAAACAAAATAAAACTGCATTAAATGGGAACTAGTTTATAACTAATTCTTTGCGTAGACATAACCCAGCAATTATTGAAATTAGAAGATAAGGCCCATATCCGTGGTTTTAAGGAGGATGGTCGTAGAATCCGGCAACGGGATCATTGAATCCGACCGTAGAAATAATTGTTCCAGAAATGGCTAGTGTTGCCTTCACTATTTTGTATCAGAACACAAGTAAATGAAAGTTTAACAGCAAATTTTTGCTCCATATTTTGATCATCGGACATTTTTTAATTCTGAACCGACCGAGCTATTATCATCTCACAACTATTGAAATAAAAATTACTTATAATGCTCACTTTATAGCCACTAAGTCTAACACTGATTTATATAGTTTGAATTGAAAACTAATTTAGAACCACATTGAGTTTGAATAAAGGAGTTTAACCTGTCGATTTTAACATTATGGAAAATATTTGGAAAATCCTTGTTACAAATTTTTAAAGATTTTTTGACTGAATCAGTGTTCGTGCGGACAGTTTACATCACGCAAATCCAACTCTTCGCGGCCAATTCGCCGAGCAAATATTTTTTTAGGATATGTATAGGGAAAATATGGTAAATAAATTCGGTACTATAGACGACACTGTACATTCACATATAAATAGAGTCTCAACAAACACGTATTCTTGATAAAAAAAAAATTCTCTCGGACTAACTAGGATTATTCAAAAGGTTGCCCAGCACCTAATAAAAATTAGTTTGATTAGGGAAACTGTAAATTTCAACAATACCCCTCGAGCGGCAATTAAAATTTTCCGATTACTTGCCTACAATGTCTGTTGATTACTCCATGTCCAAAGATATCAAAAATTCACTTAATCTGTGTTCATTTTCTGTTTCGCCAGCTGCGATAGCATACATTTCACTTCCAGCCATTCTTTCACTGCGATATTTCAGTTTAAATTGTTTTTATTTTACAAAGTATAACACTTTTTGAAGTACAGGTAACTCTCATATAACACGGTAGATAGGTTCCCATAATATGAAACTAAAAGCTAGTATAAAAAGGGAGGTTAGGCTCTAAAATCTATTAAAACAAGATTTTCTTTTTTTAATATCATATAAGAAACTATTTTTTTCAAAAAAAAAAACAAAAATGTGCATACATACATAACATTAATTTCACTACAATTAATTTAACCATTATTTAATAATCTCTTCATCATCACTACTCAATAACATTAAACGAGAACGTTTATTTGGTTAACCGATGATGTCAGTTCACTTTCCGAATTTTTTCCCGCATTTAGATTTGCACACCTTCGACAATCTTTAATAAAGCTAGTAATCTTGTTTTTTTCTGTGTCCTTATTAGGCCGTTGTAGATTTCATGATATGGTGATAAGCACTTTTGTAGTTCCGATTTGAATTTTCGACTTCTATCAGTGGAAGGGTCTGCATTTAAGAAAAATGATTCCTTCTTTTCTTCTATGTTTAAACCTTGTTTAGTTATTTTAGTGTAAACTCATTAACACTACTATCTTCTTCAGAGCTAGAATCGAATTGATTTATATGGGTTTGGGATATCATTTCAGTTTCTTCAACTTCTTTTTTCACTAATAAATCTTATACGTCCCCATTAGCCATATCAGTTTTGTTGATATGTTCAAGAAGATGAACGTTTTCTGTTTCAACTGATGTTGGCCGTAAGTTTTTCCAACATGAATTTAATGTTGTAATTTTCAGGTGTTTTAGCGACAAGGATATGATTTCGATAGAGTGCCTAATTAAAAATTGCTTCTAAGCTTCAGTTACATGAATAGAGTTATCTGTAAAATCCATTGTAATTATCTTTTGATGTAATAAGTCTTAAAAGTATGAAAAATACCTTGATCCAATGATTGGAGCAATGAAGTCAATTAGGAGTTAGGAATACTATTTGGACTTAAGAGTGTTCTTTACTAAAGTAAGCGTAAGTTGTGCAGGTTCGATAAGCATCTGTGGGGACATTTTCTTGTAGAGTTTTTTGATATTCAATAGCTACTTTGCTTTCGCTTCCCCAAATTTTCTTTTAATATTTTGTTATTAGCTCTCAAATTTAGAGAAGTTGTGCAAGTTCGATCGGAATATACAACCACAATAGACTCAATTTTTTCGCAATAATAAAGGTAAATCTATAATCTCGTGCTTAGTTTTGTCTGTTTTTAAATATTTTTATTTTGTATGTAAATGAAAATAGTCTCATAAAATTGTCGATAGAGGGCCAGGGGTTGTTTGGTATGGAAATAAGGAGTTTTTCTATTAGGTAGGTTCGAATGGTAAAGAAAAAATGTGTAAATAGACACATTGAAATTTAATTTTTAGGTTAGGTTCAACAACAAATTTAATTTAGTAAAGAACGATTTGTGAAGATTTGAGAATGACCTTACGTTTTCTATTACCTAGTATAATAGCTAGCTTTGAAGTCTAAATTTGTCTGCTTTAAAAAGTTTCCACCTCTAGCACAAAACAATTTCTAAATAAATTAGCGGTAACCCAAGCTTTTGAATTCGCTGCCCAATATGCCGGTAATGTGTTTTTATTTCTTTTAGTTCCTTACGCCAAGACTACTTTTCAAAGATAACTCATAGGAATGCCTGACTAAACTCTTTTTCGTAGTAATAAATTTTTCCGCGAGACGACAGGGGTACAAGTCTCTGTAGAGATTTGTTTTATAGTAAAACCGTGTTGTAGGATGTTTTCCCCAATTTTACAAATCGTGTTAGAGCAAAACCGTGTAGCAAGATGCCGTGTTGTACGAGGGTTACCTATACTACATTTCATAGAGTTTGATTTACTGCCTAATTTGCACAAGCTCGAGGTAATGAAAGATGCCCACAGTGAACATTAAAGTTAACAAAACAGCAAATATTTTGTAGCAAAAACATAAACAAAACTTCTCAAGAATGGCCAGATCCAGCGTATGTAATTTTGGAGAACTGGATTTGACTTAATAGCATACATCGATGATTCAGATTAGATGTTTGTTAGATACTTTGTTTAGATACTTATGTTATTTTCTCTTAAGACGTTGTTTAAGCCGTTATATGATCTTTCCTCGAAATATTAATTTTTTGTATTTTCGATTACATAAAGTGGGAGGCAAATGCTATACCTTGTTATTTTGTTTTTTGAATTTCTACGAAATTATAAATCTTACCATCGGCTAATGGGTGTTTAATTACCCAGAATATTGTATTACATTCTAAATTAAATTATTTTCTGTTTTGTTTTTTCAGGCAATGTTCTTAGTATGTGCAGTAATAACAGGCTGTTATTGTTGTTGTTGCTGCTGTTGCTGTTGTAATTTCTGTTGTGGAAAGTACAAACCGGCACCGCAAGATCAATCGGGCGATTATCAGCATCTACACGTAAGTATTATTCAAATATTTAAAATATGATAGCAAATTTACATTTTATTTATAAACCAAACTCTTTAACAACAAACCAACATTATTAAAGAACAATAAGCTGTGCGCAGTGTGGCTAATTGTTTGTCATTATATAAATTTTTTGTGTTTTATGATTTTTGTTTCGTTTCTTTATAATTGCACGCCATTTTTTAATTTTAAATATTTTTACTTAAATACCAAAAATTAAATTTAACATTCAAAAATAACATCGGCAATTCAACCAAAAGGTGCACGTTAATTTGAAGGTAAGGAAAAAATAATGCGAAAGAAATTTTGGGTAAATTAGCTAAAATTTTTGTTATGCCGTTGATATATTGTTGTCACAAACCAAACACTGCAATCAGTAGAGTTTATTATATAGAACATAAATTGTAATAAATATTTAATTTTTATTACTATATAATTCGTAAGCGAACGCAGTTCATATACATTTTAAAGCACATTTCTTAGAAATATTTTAGAATTCGTAAAATGTAATATATTTAATTCATTTCTATAATTTTATTTTTTATATAAATTAAATTGAGGTAAGCATTATAGACCTGAGTTTTTGCGAAGCATTTCTTCTTAAAATTCTTAAAATAATAAATAATTTAAATCGAAATGTAAGCTCAAAAGAATTTAAGATGATTTCGTGTAGATGTAATTGCAGCAGCATTGCAAGCTCTAATTTAAGATATTCACATATGAAAGTTGGCTACTAAGATGGGAATAATTTACCTGAAACTTTTAATTTTGTAGAACGACTGAAAATATTTATCAAGGAACATTAAAAATTGAGGAAGCGCGCGGCACAATAATTTTTTTGAACATATTAGATTACTGTTATTACGTCACTAATAAATCCCGAGCCTGTCAGAGCATCTAATGAAAAATTCTTATGATTTTTATAAAGACCAACCTTCAAACGATATGTGTCAACATTTTATGATAATCCGACCATTAGTTCACAAGTTATAGTTGTTTAGTAACGCTGGTTTTCTTATTTTGTCGTGGAAAATGCCATAGTGTCCAGCCTTCCAGTTAGTTAGATTCCGGTTTCTTGGCCACAGATCTTTGAAATCAGAGTTTGTTAAAGCAGCAGAATGCAGTTGCAATTTGGGATAGAATGGGTCCATTATGACATTGAGTGCGGCACCTTCTTGGGCTCCAGCCTATTTTAATAATAATAAATCAGAAAAACAAAACGAGCAACAAATTCCATTACTTCATACAAACTGCTACGTTTACGCTAGTTAAATCCACACGATTGAATTCCGAGATTAACGGAAATAAAAAGTAGAAGTCACTGTGGATTTTTTATAATTACATAGGACTCTACCTCATTGATATCCTGCCATAAACATATATTAAAAAATATTACTGCACTGAATTGTGATATATTATGGAAAATATAATTTATGCATAAGCAGTTGCATTTGAAATAACCTCGGCAGAAATTGGTGGATGGTAAAATAAATTTTTATGAAAATGTTTAGAAAATAATAGATTTTTTATTTACGAATTTATTGGATTTTGTTCCGATTTGTCGAGTGAAACTTTGCAAAGCGGTGCTGGGATCAACCATGACATTCTATTTGTGCGGAATTTATTAGAGAATCTACTTTCTAGTAATGCATATGCATATGACCTATTTGATATGGATTGTTAAGTTGAGAATACTTTTAGTGTAGCAAGTGCCTCTATTTTTGCTGGATCCAGACTTCTGCTAGCCACTTTTCATTAATCGGAGTAGAAAGTATTCTGCGAGGATTTAATTTCATTGGTGCTGAAAAATTAACCTAAATCGTCTTAAATCCACCCGAATTGATTACAAAATGGTTCCAAATCATCCATCTCAAACCGTCCCAAATAGTCTCAAATTATAAACAAATCGCCTCAAATCGCAATAAAATAGTTCCAAATCATCTCAAATCGTCCCAGATCTTCTCAAATTATAATCATAATGTTTTAAATCATTTCAAAATGTCTTAAATCATTCCAAATCGTCTCAAATCTAAAATCATACCAAATCGTAAAAGACACAAAGATGACGACTGAACATATAAATATTTTAATATTTTCGTTGAATGTTTGATATCCGGCTGCAACCCTCAATATTATTTCCACTGAAAGTGTATTTTGCTTCGTTAGCACCGATTCAAAATATTTAAATTCTTTCATATGATCATAATCGGATTCTCTCGAAACGCGATATTTTAAAACGCGATATTTCGAAACGAGATATGACAAAACGAGATATAGTACAAAACGAAATATTTCAAAATGCGATATTTCAAAACGCGATATGGTACAAAACGCGATATGGTACACAACGCGAATTTTCAAAACGGGATATTTCAAAACGCGATATGGTACAAAACGCGATATGGTACAAAACGCGATATTTCAAAACGCGTTATGGTACAGAATGCATTTCGAAGCGACGGGAGCGTAGCGACCCGATTTATACCGATCCTATATACTCTCGCTCTTATCCATTTTTAAATTCCTATAAACTGAAATTAAATTTCCGCTTCACCCGACTGATATAACCCGATCCTAAATTCCCGTTTTGTACCATATCGCGTTTTGTACCATATCGCATTTTGTACCGTATCACGTTTTGAAATATCACGTTTTGAAATATCGCGTTTTGTACCATATCGCGTTATGTACTCTATCGTGTTTTGAAATATCGCATTTTAAAATATCGCGTTTTGATAATTCGCATTTTAAAATATCGCGTTTCAAATGGGAGCCGATCATAATGTGTGTCTCCTAAAATAAATTCTCCGCGTATTTATCTACTTACGGTAGCCATGTTAGTTTTAATTTGTTCGGTATTTCCGAACGAAATATTAAAATATCTTTACTTTGTTGTTTTAAATTCGTAAACACGAAAAGTTGTGATTCTTACAAATTTTCCATCTGTAAGTCAAAAAATTCAAATTAAAATATCGCCCGTGTCAAAACAACGTTAGTATAAATCAAGAAATAATATTTTATGTTTTACCGAACAAGTGGTGCAGTGGTTAAAGCTTCGGCACTTGGACGGGGAGATACTGGGTTCGAATCCCATCAGAGAGATGCAAAACTGGATGCAAAAAGCGAATTTTCGTCATCGATTACAATCGGTGATGTTAATAAACACAACTAAGACCCTCTGTTGGAGAGTGTAGAATTCAGCGCCGACCCACCGTTCATGTCAATGTACAGGTTGACATGGAGCTTGCAATGTTTTTGCAATGGTGGTATATTGTAAAAGTGTGAATGGGTGGTTTGTTTGTGCGTGAATTTAAAGAAAGTATTAATTGACCTTCAAGGAACATTAAATCCACTGGACAATTAATACTTTCGTTTTATAAAAAAAAAAAATATTTTATGCGAACACATAGGTAAAAAGTCTGAGCATGGATATTAGATGTCAATTTAAAAGAATATAAAGAGGGAAAGATGTACTAGATAGATAATAATAGATTTTAAGTAAGAGTAATAGATTTTTTAACAATATTTCATAATAATTATGGTTCTTCAGTAACAGGTCGTGCTAACTGCTTATCGATTTCGTACAAAGTTGATGGGAAGTATTTCGAGCAGATTATAGGGTTACGATCCACTTTTGCATACGTACTCGAGAAGATCAAGTTTAACCGTTTGAGTCCCAAGCAACGCGATCGCGCTGATGAGATTTTATGTCGAGAAAATAAAATAAATAAATGTGACGGAGCGATGAGAAAAAGACGAGAATCGCGTTATCTAACAAATACAAGAAGCGATTGTTATCTGCGTTGGAGTTTATTTTTGTTGTTTGCATTTGCACCACAAATTGTTTTACGTTGTTTGTAATGCGTAAGCTCATTTTAGAGTCGTTGATAAATTATTATTTTATTTTTAGCTAGTATTCAAATGACTTCCATGTTTGAATTTAACCATATCATAGACGTTTCGCCTACATATACTTGTATACATTGCTAATTCAGAGCCCTTCTGAACTAGAACCCACAGTTGGCTGAATCTTTTACAACGATTCCAACGCCAAGGTTTTTTATTGCACAAGCGATGTTGAGGCTGCTCGTTGTTACCCTCGAATCTTCGAATCCGATAACCACCGCTTCACCTCCGCCTTAGAAACAGATTATTATTCTTGTTTTGGTCAAGAAAGAACAAGCACCCCTATAGAGGTGGACTGCGCCTCTAATGCTCATCATTCACTATGAGTCAGCTTAAATATAAAGATTAGGAATTTATCTGAAAATGAAATCCGAAAATGGAAAGTGGTTAATCACATTCTTTCCTCAGGCTGCAGGTGCATCGTGTTTAATGCAAACCTTAAAAAAATAAATTGTTAATATTTCTCTGTTGGGCTAATCACGTTACCTTTCGAAAATTTTTATTACCAAACGAAATGTTCGAAACAAGCCATTTTTGGTCTGTCCCATTCTCTTGTAGTGTTTTCATTCCTAAAGTTCGGAAATATACTGATCCTAAATATTTTCGTTCCATTAGTCTCTCCTCAGTATTATGGAAAGAGTAGTAGATTTTATAGAGATCGCCATTTATCTAACTTCCGACGCAGTAGCATGCAGCATGCTTACGGAGTCAGTAAATCGTTTACTACTTTCTGCTTGAACTTGTTACAAAAATTGAAATATCGCTTAATACAGAATTTCTTGTGGGAACTTTCCTGAATTTGCAGGGCTTGTGCAGGCCTGCACAAATATTGGCACGAAATATTAACGAGCCCTTCGATGGATTGGAGCCATATTCAGATGCAGGTCCCATATTGGTAATAACGAGCTCGATTGTTTGTCTTTCGGTTTCCGTTCATTAATGGTTCAATTACTAGTAGTCTTCATTGCTTTAAATGTCTTGGCAGGGGATTAGTAGTAACTGGAGTATCTTAAATCCGTTTTTCATTTTTTAGTATAAATTTTAAATGATCGAGTAAGATCAAGAGAAATCAATTTTATAATGATCAAAACTTGTCTTTATAGTTTCATTCAAATGAAAAAAAATCCAAAAAACATGATCGGTTAAACACTCGCCCAATTAAAGCGCGGCTGTAAATGATTGATGGGTAAATAAAGCTCGATTTATAAATATTATACGTTCCTTTCAGTTCCTTCATTTATCGTGTCAGACAAAAAAAAAACATTGTTACATGTATTTTATATAGGAGTATTTATATTATCCGTTTCGTGGGTGTAGGAACGGATAATATAAATACTCCTATATAAAATATATCTAACAATGTTTTTTTTTGTCTGATACAATAAATGAAGGAACTGAAAGGAACGTATAATATAAATCGAGCTTAAGACGGGAGCGATGGGTAACGCCCGGGGGGAGTGTAAGAAGTAGTTGCGGTTGGGGGCGGGATAATAGCTGGGCTCCTCTACAAAAAAATGTCCATAAATCCCGGTTTTTTTTCTTCTAGTTCTAAAGTCTTGATTTTGAAAAAAAAATATTTTTTATTAATTCGGGCTGGCCGGACTAATAATATTTTAACATAAAAAAAATATATTTAAAAACAACTTTTTAAAAAACCACGCTTATAAAGGCTCTCTAATAAAAGGCTTTGAAAAGTAGAAAATAAAAATTTTCTTCCTTACTCCTATCAAGGTATATTTATAACAAATAGAAATTTAAAATTAATATGACTAAAAATATAAGCGTGGGGCGCTCCTTTACGGCATTAGTAATTTAAGACTCATGAAGTAAAGTCTTTTAGTAACACTAATGGAACAGTCTATTCTGATGTATCCTAAGAATATATTTTTTGCTGGTGCATTTCAGTATTAACGTAAAAATGATATATTGAGAGATAGTATATACATTCAGAAGGAGCGCAGAAGAGCATGAAGAGAAACAGTAACACCGCGATAACTAAATCTTCATACAAACTGTATACGTATATGTATAAATTTATTAAAAATTGATCGTTCAACTGTAATTGAAAAGTTTTCATACTTTTTAGTTAGATGGCAGCACTTTGAAAAAGATTTTCGGTTTTTATGTATGATAAACTTTTTATAGCTTTTCAAATTTAGTTTGTGTCTTCATTACTTACAGTTTAAATATCAATAAATATACAGAGCATATTTAATGTCCAGAGCATATTTAATGTCCAAAAATGTTAGAATCTTGTATTGTCATCGGAGCTAAGCCTGCATGCAAAATTTCAGCTCAATTGGCCTATCACACACAAGTGGTTAAAAAATTGATTACAAAATTTGACGATACAAACAGACACACAGAGTGAGCTAATATAAGCATGGTAATAAGATATCTTGCCCAAAAATGTACTATAAAAAACCAAGGCTGCAACATTTTGAAATGCAACATTTTGAAATGCAATAATTGTAGAGACTGACGGCTTCGATAACTCACGGGCACGCGGGAGGTCGCTGCGCTCCCCCCGCTTAGCCCTCCGAGGGACTTTAGATTTGAACTTCGGTGGACGTAGGAGCCGGGATCAGCAAACATGTCGCACTGCGTGCCGCATGTAGGAGTGGATTATATAGAATCTATTAATGACACCTATTAAAAAAAAAAATAGTTGCACCATTTTGTTATGCAAGATTTTGTAATTGCAAGATTTTGTACTTGCATCATTTTAGAAATCCATTTCCATCACAAGTATCGAATTTCAACAAAAACAGTTAAGAAATGGCCAAATTCCATCCCTATTCGCCATTTTCTACAACATTATCGCAAACTCATTTTTGAATTTTGTCCCACATGTCAAATTTTGAAAATTCACACTGGGATTTCCAAAAAATCGCGATTTGTTTTATACAAAACCGGGATTTTGAAAACCATAATTTAAAACCGGGTTTTATAAAAAAAACGGGATTTTGACAAACCGGGATTTTGACACTGCTCTTTTCGTTGAGTTCAGGAAACCCTCCAAGAACACGGTTAATAGCCTTTTTTTAACGAAATTCAGACTTAAACTCCACAAGTTAAGGGTTACCCCACGGTTACCCATATACAAAAATTAAGAAAAATTATAAACGTAACTATAAAAAAAATATGTTTGCAATAAATGCCGTTACTGTGCTTTCGTCCATGGAAAAATTAATTTAAATCAAAAGATTTAACGAAGCTTCGCTAAATATGAATTGTCACTTAATACAAATTATTGGATCGAATTTTTGCGTCCAAACTTAAAAAAAATAAAATATGTATAGTGCTATCTATAAAAACTATAAATAGCTGCAATTATAACAAATACCTGTCATTCATTATTCAACAATCATTAAAAATTAGTGTCGTCAACATTTTCAATTTTTTTTAATTTTATAATTTTTTTATGGTTGGCCTTTTAGTGTCAACAGGAGCAGCTTAATGTTGAAATTTTAATCAGTACTAATTAAATCCTAAATATATAAATAAAATTAGAGTCAAATTGGAAATGCTTTTGAATTGCGGTATACTACTACACGCGAAATGCTTTATGGATTCAGTTGAAATGATTGTGTTTTTATATTGTGGTTCTCAAATAGCTATAGATAGTGATTTATAATCTTTTCTGTATTAAATAATACAAACTCATTATTTTAATACAAAACCAATTTCTGAAAGTACGATAAAGTTTTTCGTATCATACATCACCTATAAAAAGATACAATTAATAAGCTTCTTGTCTACCCCCATATACCCCATTTATATAAAGGTTATCCAATAATTTTTTCAACCAAATTATTATTTTTAATGTATTTAATTAGAGAAATATTAATTAATATTTCCTCAAATTCTTAATTTAGTTTATTTTTAGTTTTATCTTATAATAAGATATAATACTCTTATACCTCTGTAGCATCATTAAAGTATTTTTTAAATCAAACTTTAGCATCTGCCATTATTTTCTTTTCTTTCAATCTTTACCTTTTGTTGAGTTTTTTTATATTTGATGATGCTTTTTACATAAAAAATTAGTTTGCAGTCTTTTACAGTAGTTTTAATAGATGCCAACAAATTATATGCTGTATGTTTACGACCTTGTTCCACAAACACACATGAAATGGAAAACAAAATGCATTGTTGCTGCTATTTACTGCTACATAGAAATCACGCGTTTCTAGTGTAAAAAAGGGAAATTTATTTTTTCTTTACACACGTTGTTCTTTGTCTTTTTTACTTTATTTGGTTTTTCTTTACATATTTTATTTTGAGTTGTATCATGAAAATCCATATATGTATAAATAAATGTAATCGAATTATTTATTTATTAATTTGATTTTAATTTAATTTTCCATGACATCACATCATTTTCATTTTTTTTTTGGTTTTTAAGAATTTATTTATTTTTTCTTTTCTCCCATTTTATGTTTAAATATAGGGAGATCGAGGACAAGGCCAACCTAGTTCCACAGTAACAAATCAACCAAAGAAAAGGGTATGTTTTGACGATTTTCTAAAAAAAATACAAAAAAAAAAAAATGAAAGAAATAAAAAAACAAAATATTCCCGAGTTCTTATTCCCTTAAGGTCGTATACAATGCATCCCTTCAATATTAGTTTGTCGAGTGGCACCGGAACTTGGTGACCGGTGTACCATTTTACAAATTAGAGATAATATAATTTTTTTTGGTTTTTTCATTATACTTTTTTTTGTAAGGAATGTGGAAAATGTAATTTTCATTTAATGCTTTTAATTTTTTTTATTTATTTATAATATAAGTTATATATATTTTTTGATGTTTCGAAGAAAAAACGGAAAGTTCCTTTTTGTGCATGATGTTATATACTTAGTTTAATAATAAATTATTTTATTTTTAATCAAAATTAATAAATTGGGTCGAGTGAATAAAAATAAGAAAACGCTTTATTTCAAATCATTTTGTAAGTAAACTTTACTATTTTGATAGTGAAACAATAAATAAAAGGATTTACTTATTTTAATTTATTTGACTCATTTTTTGTAAATTAAAATTTGTAAGATAAGTACACAAGAATTTTTTAGGTAATTTTGCACGATCATCTATATAATATATGAATTACTGGAAGGAAGCAATACAAACTTAAAATCGATTCAAGATTTACTCAAATACGTGTTTAAAACCTAAATTGAATATTGATTCCAATACACATACATACATATTTAATTAAAATTCACGATAGGGGATGACCTCGTTTTTTCATAAATTTTAGAATATTTACATGATAGTTTGAATTTTAGGAACATTAGATTATTTTCTTATTTTTTATCTGGTTAAAAATAATCGAAGAAATTCAGTCGCCGCCCAGCTAGAATGTAAGTAAAATTATTCAGTGAACTAGTTCTTCTATTTAGTTATTTCAATGATATTAGAATTTTGAAACATCTTTTTTGTATATGTATTTCAAAATCATTTTAATTCGGTAAAAGTTAAGTATTTTTAAGTATAGAAATTGAAGATTTAGTATTGTTTTAGAATTTAAACTTAAATTAAAATCAAATTAGTCAGTAAGTTGAATTATAAGTAACTAGAAGAAGGCAAGGCGCATTTCTTAATAATGATTTTACAGCAGTGGATAAGAATGAGTTATTTATTATTTTAAACTATTTGTTTTAAATCCTTTCTTCTAGTATGATATGTTAATAATTGGAGGTCGCTCAAATCAGAAATATATTTTCCTTTCTTTTACAGAGTTCAAGGTGGTCGACGACCTATTAATTTGTATTCCCTCTACGGACCAGACGAATTATTTGATGGGAATGAAACTTAATATTATTGATTGCTATAAAAATGGAGATCACATATATTTGGTGAAAAATACGTGAAATCACAAATTTTTGGAAGTCAAGTTTTAATTTGAGGGAGTTTATGTTTTGAATGCGTAGTCTTGTTGTTGTTAAAGATACAGGGTGGCTATAAAGAAAAAATATGTATCCAATAATTAAAAAACAGGATTCATTTTAAAGATAAATGTATCTTCTTTGCCGTCAAACTCTTCTTCTGCTGCTTCTAATACTAACCTCAAAGTGATTGGTGCGATGAAGAAAACACTACGGGACCATGATCTGATAGCGTGTAAAGCGGATAATGGAAATACAACTACTGTGCTCACAAAAGTCGATTACTGTAATAAAATTTCTGATTTTAGTACAGAAAGCAAAGCAATAGAGCTTGGCAGGGATCCAACTAAGTCTTTTAAGACTTCAGTTGGTAAGTGTATCAACCAATGCCAGAAGTTGTTTAATGGATTTAGTTGGAAGTACCCTGTTATGAATCCATCTGTCCCGATTCTTTATGGTTTACCAAAAATCCATAGGGAGACCATAATTTTTTTTTAATTGTCATACTAATGCCTTTTTGTCTTACTCGGTTAAAAACTCGGTAGAATTGATTAACAAAATTAAAGACGCCGACATTCCATTACATTCAAAACTAGTTTCGTTTGACGTTGCCAGTCTTTTCACTTCTATTCCAATTAATACTTGGTCCCAAATAGTTTATAATTACTTAGATAGGGATGTTGTAGATGAGGGCTTACGTTGTGAACTGAAGTTGGTATTTGAAATTTATATTAAACAAAATTATTTCTGTTTTAATAACCCATGGGCTCCCCTCTCCCACCTTTGTAAGCTGAAATTTTCATGAATTTCGTCGAACAAATGATTATATCAAACAACAATCCTTATTTTCGTCATATAATCTTTTGGTATAGATATGTTGATGACATACTATGTCAATGGAATGGAACTGATAGACTGTTAGACTCACTCCTTACTTGGTTAAATTCTCAATATCCCACCAACGTTGGAAAAAGACGAAAATAAATGTATTAATTTTGTAGATATAACAATAACCAGGATTAATTCGTGTCTAACTCAAAATTTATTGGAATCCCAAGTATACAGAGGCCGTTATCCCTAGTTATGTCAGCTTTCCACTCACTCATAGATAGACTAATAAACATCCCTTTGACAAATTCAAATTATAACAACAACAGAGCTTAATGTAATTCTACAAATAGCAAAGAATAACGAATATATAACTAAGACTATATTAAAAT
The DNA here is from genome assembly GCA_947310385.1 of Nephrotoma appendiculata. NCBI lineage: Eukaryota > Metazoa > Arthropoda > Insecta > Diptera > Tipulidae > Nephrotoma > Nephrotoma appendiculata. The sequence continues at coordinate 212,639,233 of OX371225.1, read as the reverse complement.
TATTAAATAAAATGCTAAAGCATAAAACTCTAACGGGTATTTATCTGCCGGATAGTCCAATGTGGGAAAATTGGCGTCGCTTAGAGTATATAGGAAAGACGAGCCAACGGATTAGCAACATCGAGTCCGATTATACCAATATTAGTTTTGCTTTTTATAATAATAACACAATAAATAAAATGGTTTTCAACAATAAACCTAGAGTTGATCGGCTTTCCAAGTTTGCAATGATTGTAGTTTCTTCTATATTGGACAGACTGGGCGCAATTTTGGAGTTAGGGCTAAAAAACACTTATCAACTAATTGATAATAATAATTGATTTGCAATCAATCAACTTTCCATAATCATTTAACTTTAGAAAAACATACAAGTAGCTTAAACAATTTAGACATATTACATATACAACCCAAAAACAGTCGTTTAGATACCTTAAAATCTTACGAAATTCAAAAATCCATATTCCTTAACCAAAATATCTTTAACGAACAGAGGGAAATCCGTTTCTCACCAATTACGGATCCCACCCTGTTCTATTCTCACGTTCGTAATAATCTGACTAATACGTCGTGTAATTAAATGTACTTCAATATACTTTGAATTTTGTTACTCCTCCGATGACTAATCCTAATCGCTTACCTGGCATCCACCTTCCTCCTTTTTTATTATTAATTTTTCCGTATAAACAACAGAGGGTTGGGACGATCAATATATTAATTTTTATTGCCTAATTTTTGTCTCCTTTTATTTATTTTTGGTTTTTTTTCTACTATATATAACTAAAAATTTTACTTTTACAAATCAGTAGATACTCCTGATTATGACCTAACAAGTCGAAATCGATCGATTGATTTTTTAAACTTTTTGAACAAATTTTTTAATTAAAATATTCAAAAATCAAATTTTTTGCGATACAAAATATAAAAGTGGTCCCAGTGTCATTTGTTCCTTTTCAAAATTACCGCCAAAATGTTATTTTAGAAATTTCTCGATGAACGCCCCGTTTTCTTTGTTTAATTACTACTAATACTAATAAAGCACAATTTTTTGTCTTACAAAATACGTTTATGACGATCTGGCAATACTTTCTATTAAAATTTGGAAGTGATCGGATTCCAGAGACGACGAGAAAAATTATAATTTAAATCGAAATTTTTACTGGTTAGTTTTCTTGTAAATTTAATTTAATTAACTTCATCCCTTAATTATTTTGACATAACGAAAAAGTAGGTACCTACCAATAATTTTGTTTTATTACAAAATCTGTTTAGGTACGACAGACCAACTCGTTTTTGTGATTCAAAATTAAATTTAAAACAAAAAATATTGATAATAAAAATATTAATAACGAAACATATTTGCAGTCGTACATTATTTCAAATTCTGGAATTTACTGGTCAGTTACTTTATCTGGTCGATCTTAAAACTTAGTTGAAAATTCAAAACACCACCTATTTTGCAATGAAACGAAAAATTTTACTTCTCTCATTTTTTGGTATGTTAAATAGAATGAAGTTCATCGAGAAAATTCTAAAATAACATTTTGGCGATACCACTTCTATATTATTTTATAGTTCCTATTCATTTATCTTTAATTTATCTGATAATTATTTTTATTTTTATAGCCATATAAAAGGTTTATCAATAAGGACATAACATTTTGTATTTAAATAATACAAAGAATAATTCAGATATTGAGCTGAAATTTATTCCAGGTGCAGTACACATGTTACATTTACCTATGGAATTCGATCTCGCACGTTTGCAGTGATCGATTCTTTGGAGCCAATTTTCCGCCACTCTTTCACATATATTGGCCGGAACGTTGGCAATTTCATGTGAGATGTTGTCCCTTAGCTCCTCTAACATTGTTGGCTTGTTGGCATAAACTAACGATTTAACGTAACCTCATAAAAAGAAATCCAACAGCGTTAAATCGCATGAGCGAGGTGGCCATTCGGCCGGACTATTTCTCGAGATTATACGGTTACCGAACTTCTCCTTCAATAGTTCAATAGAGAAATGGCATGTGACACGATCTTGTTGGAACCACATATTATTGATGTCTAGTACATCCAATTATGGCCAAAATAGTTAGGCACGATAGCGAACTCTATTGACCGTAACATGGCGATCATCGACCAAAAAACATAGTCCAATCACACCTCCGATCTGAAATCCACACTACACGGCCACGTTTTGTGGGTGTACAGGAGACAGTTGAAGTACATGTGGGTTTGTTGCTGTCCATTAACGCATTTTGCTTATTGACAATGCCATTAACCCAAAAATGAGCTTCCTCACTGAAGATGATTTTTCGATGAAATTCAGGATTTCCTTCAAACTTTAGCAGAGTCTAATCGAAGAAGCTTCGACGCTTTAAATGATCAAGAGTTTTTGAGTTAATTTGATCTTGTAAGCCAAGATCTTTATTTAAAATTTGGTTTGAGAGATTTCCAATTCCTGTGAACGGCGAGGAATCGACTGATTCTTTTCATTTTGAACTGAAGCACTTACGGCTGCCATATTTTCGATACTTGGACCGACGCGTCGTATCACTGGCACAGAAACATCTAATAGTAAAAATATATTGACTCGAATTTATCCACTAAAGCACGCACAACCTGTTGGTGGGGCGATTTTTAAGACCGAAAATTGGAGTAAGCGCTCTTAAATTTGCGGCCACCGACTCGTAATTCCGGTAGTAATTTTTAATAATTTCCAAACATTGCTCCACGCTACACGTTGATAAAAATGTTAACCTTGACTGACGTTTTCACGTTGACAGATCACCAAAAACGTTCAGGGGTGCGGTGCGTTCGTATTAAGTTACGTTCCTATTTAAAAACCCGATATATACATTTTGTATGTATGTAATAACATTATGTTCATCATTTTTCTCAAAAATTGACACCCTTCCTCTTAATTTTTTTTAACCAGTGCTACCCATTCAAAACCTAAAAATTATAAAATTTATACAAGACCTCCGGTCTCATATATCAAATTTGTTATTTCATGTATTTTGCACCATATACATAATGTAGCTACCATCCGAATTTATATCCGAATTATCTCACATGTCAAAACTCAATACAACAAAGATTTCTTATCAACATTTCCTTTTCTCTATCTTCATATTTAGGCTATATCCTAAATAATATATAATTTCATAATTCTTTTTTATATTTTCCTCTTTATCGAATATTAACATGAACGTTCTTTAAAGATTAAGGCGAGTTTTCAATTGCTGCAAAATGTAATATCGTAAATCGCTTTGAGTTAAGAATACTCGTATCCTTTCATTAACGATGTCCTAAATATTGGGAACTTACCTCCACTTTTTTAACGATCGCAATTATTGTTTATTTGTTATTTAGTTGCAGAGTTCATAATCGGTGGTCTACCATCCAGTTTCATTTTAAATCCTTTTCCAAATTATTTATACCTTTTTATTTATTTAATTAATTTAGTTTAATTTATTTAATTATTTATATAGTTATACAATTTTGTTTGAAGCCCAACCCCATTTTGAGCGTATAAGCTCATTTATAACGAAGTTTTTTACTTCATAAACCAAAATTTTCAAAATGACGACCATCTTCTTCGTGTCAAATTCAAATTTGCTATCTGCCACCATGTAACAATTTCATGCACCCTTAGATCATATCACAACTTTACTAGGCTCGTTTAAGTTTCACAATGGTCCATTAGTTCAATCCTTCTGGGTAACAATCTTCACACCTCAATACAGTACCCCAAAAGTAACATGAGCAAAAATCAAAGCCGATGGTGAATGTGAAGTTTTTCGGCGATGTTGCTGGGTGTTTAAATTTTGCTCCACTTTTGTGTCCGTCACGCCAGCCGGAACCAAACAATTATGGCACAAGGAGCACGATGCATTGTGCATCATTGAGCAATATGCTTTTTCAGCCGGAACCTTATAATTCCAGCCGGAACCTGATAAAGCCACACAGAACCATATAACAGTCAAACCAACTAGGGCACTAGTAACACGATGTATTGTGCATCATTGTGCACTATATAATTTTTCAGCCGGAACCTTATAAATCCTGAAATATAGCATTTTTCGGGGGGAAAAACCTTACAAATTAAGCCGGAACCATACCCTCTACAGCTAAACTAACTATGGCACAAGTAGCACAATGCATTGTGCATCATTGTGCACTATATAATTTTTCAGCCGGAACCTTATATATCCAGCAATATATGATTTTTCGGTGGAACCTTTATCATTTTTCAGCCGGAACCTTATAATTCCAGCCGAAACCTTATAATCCCAGCCGTAACCTTATAATTCCAGCCGTAACCTAATAAAGCCAGCCAGAACCATATTGTAGCAAAACTAACTATGGTACAAGTAGCACGATGCATTGTGCATCATTGTGCACTATATAAACTTCCAGCCGGAACCTTATAAATCTAATAATATACGATTTGTCGTGAAAAAACCTAACAATTTCAGCCGGAATCATACCCTTCACAGCGAAACTAACTATAGCAAAGATGATGTTACTTTCAGTGTCAATATTGAAAGAATTTGTTATAAATGTGGAACTAAACTCGAAAGAAAGTTGCCATTGCTGGATTTATAATGTTCCGGCTGAAAAATTATATAGTGCACAATGCATCGTGCTACTTGTGCTATAGTTGGTTTGGCTGTAGTACGGTTTTTACTGGCTTTATAAGGTTCTGGTCGGAATTATAAGGTTCCGGCTGAAAAATTATATAGTGCACAATGATGCACAACGCATCGTGCTACTTGTGCTATAGTTAGTTTGGCTGTAGAGGGTATGGTTCCGGCTGAAATTGTAAGGTTTTTTCACAACAAATCGTATATTTCAGGATTTATCAGGTTCCGGCTGGAAAATTAGATAGTGCACAATGATGCGCAATGCATCGTGCTACTTGTGCTATAGTTGGTTTGGCTTTATAAGGTTCTGGTCGGAATTATAAAGTTCCGGCTGAAAAATTATATAGTGCACAATGATGCACAACACATCGTGCTACTTGTGATATAGTGAGTTTGGCTGTGGAGGGTATGGTTCCGGCTGAAATTGTAAGGTTTTTTCACGACAATTCGTATATTATTGGATTTATAAGGTTCCGGCTGTTAATTTACATAGTGCACAATGATGCACAATGCATCGTGCTACATGTGCCAAGTTAGTTTTGCTATAGTATGGTTCTGGCTGGCTTTATTAGGTTACTGCTGGAATTATAAGGTTCCGGCTGAAAAAGGATAAAGTGCACAATGATACACAATTCATTGTGCTACTTGTGATATAGTTAGTTTGACTGTATATAACCAAACCATCGTTTCCGGCTGGAATCATAAGGTTCCACCGAAAAATCATATGTATATTGCTGGATTTATAAGGTTCCGACTGAAAAATTATATAGTGCACATGCACAATGCATTGTGCTACTTGTGCCATAGTTAATTTGGCTGTAGAGGGTATGGTTCCGGCTGAATTTGTAAGATTTTTTCCGAAAAATGTTATATTTCAGGATTTATTAGGTTTCGGCTGAAAAATTATATAGTGCACAATGATGCACAATACATCGTGTTACTAGTGCCCTAGTTGGTTTGGCTGTTGTATGGTTCTGTGTGGCTTTATCAGGTTCCGGCTGGAATTATAAGGTTCCGGCTGAAAAAGCATATAGTGCTTAATGATGCACAATGCATCGTGCTACTTGTGCCATAATTGTTTGGTTCCGGCTGATATGGTTCCGGCTAACGTGACGGACACCCACTTTTGTATTGTTTCATCGAATTTTTTAGTGGTGGCCGACCAAAGACAGCAAGATGCATTTTACTTCAAAATGTTCCAGAACGAAATTGAAGAAATCCTGTTCTTTCTTATAAACTACACAAATTGGTTTTTTGAAATGGATTTTTTCTTTTTTAATTTCATTTATTTTTGACATGGAAAATTAGATTTTTTGCTAAATCTTTGAAATATCAATTTCAAACCAAATTTCAAAAATGATACGACATCGTTCAAAATAAGGAAAATCGCCCCAATCCAAATTCAAGATTTGTGGAAGTGCTGATCTCAAATTTGTTGATATTGAGACCCATTAATTACATTTTTTAACCAACACAATTTTAATTGTAAAAATCAATAATGAAAGAAAATTCAGAAAAGCGAAAAATATTAGAAAGTGATGAATTAGGCCAAAGGCAAGCTAATAATTACTGGATTACACGTCACCCATTGATCCGTGTTAATTAAAAATTTTTATAGAAATGTTCTTCCTGGAAATTGGTTTTGGATCATAAATTTTGAATTATCTTGTAGCCTTGTGTAACAGGGTTGGTTTTTCGGTGTAATGATAGAGATTTGCACTTTCCAATATTGAGACTCAGAATTAAACTCGCACCATAACGCTAGGTTGTCAATATCTTCCTGTAATTTATTGGCATCATCGACTGACTTGATGGCTTTGTAGATTTTGAGGTTATCTGCGATCATCAGGATATTGGAATGCTTTATCACTTCGGGCCAACGGGAGAGCCTTGTGGTACGCCAGAGGTTGCATGTATTCTATTCGACGTTTTACCTCCTATTTCAATAAATTGGATTCGGTTACTCAAATAAGATTTATTATAAGAACCAGGCTACGAACTTTCTGGAAAATCCGAACTTGAAAATGTGTTCCAAACCTTATAATACACTTTCATGAAGTGATGTGTTATTGACACATCCAAAACGTATAATTCCCGATTATAAATTCTATTTACGATTGCTCTTGATGTTTCATTGATTTAGTATATATAATTGAAGAACTTTCTTCTAATCTCGTAGGACTGCTCTAGAGTGTATTGAATCTATTGCAAAGCACATGTGATACGTTCCGCGTGCGATTTACATAAATCAAATCAAATGATCTAATTCAAGGCAAATTGTCATCATAAGCTTAAAATCATACTCAGATCACAAACCGTTAATAGTATCATAAATGGTTTGTGTCATAAATTAAAAAGTATAATTAATAAAACAGTAAAATTTTTAAGCCTGCGCAATCTATATGAAATCGTTTCACTAGTGAAATTCAAAATTTTAAGGCAAAGCATTCGGTATGAAAAGTATAAAGTGCTTAACTTTCGATAAACTAAAAAATTCCGATTTGAACAAAAAATGTTGTATGTTTCCAAGCTGGTTACCAATCTATGAAAGCCTTTTTTCCCCAAAAGAGGTAAATAAGTCATGGTATATTTGCTTTTTTAACATAAAACTAATTTAAAATATTTGTTTGCTTGTAAGCTTGTTGTAAGCTAAAATATGTTGTAAATACAATTTCAGAAATACTGCCAAGAGTTGATTATTTGAATGTTGTGTGACACCCTGTGTATCATATTTATTGATCAAAATGAATGTTTGTAATACTATTGCCGTAACCAAATTTTATTAGTCGCACCATTCGCATGTTAATGCAAATTATGTTTTCATGCTTAGCGACCAAAACAAATAAGTAAGAAACGCGTTCTTCGAGGAAAAACTTGTGTTGTTTACGGTTTCTACGAAACAAATTTCAAGTCGCGATTATTAACGATTGAGCTTTGTTACGCTTAAATAATATTTTAATGTGCAACGTAGAAAAGGCAAATCCTCGCTCTAGCCATATATTCATATGGGTCATGAAATGTAAAATAAATATCTCCAGCAGACAGAAATCAAATTACAAAGGTTCGAACCTAGTATATGAATACCCTGCATATATTGACATATACATAACTACTACAGATAAAATAAATAATGCAGATGATTCACACACAAACTGCCCAACAAAAATCAATGAAGCTGCTTAAGCATAATGATTAGGAAGAGAGAAATTAATCACCCGAAAACGAAGCGCTTGGTCAAAACAATCTACTAACCTAGTAAACACTGGTTTGTCCCTGGTAATAATAGACTTTGACCTTTTTCGAAACGGATACTTATTTCAAATTTATTTACTTATTTGCCGCCATCTTAAATGAGTAACCAAATTCGTTCGAATTGAGTGCAAACTATTTATTTTTATTTATACTCATTTTAACAGAAACATGAAAACTGATTGTTTTCAATGTAAAATTTTTTAGCGAATATTTTTTCGCTATTTGAATAATGTATATTTTTGTAAACAAAAAAATTAAAATTATTAGTTCGTACTTGGGTAGGACCTAACTATTAAAAAATGTTTTTTTTTGTGTAATCTAAGCTAGTATTAGTGTCGTGATAATTCTGGTGATACATCTTTATTCCAATCCTCGAATTCGAAAATACACACTTTAATGTGGTTTTCATCCGTTTATATCCATTTGTTTTCTAAACATAATTTTCAAATTCTAAAACAAAAACCGCTTTTCGGATTTCGACGAATGGTAAACCTGCAAAAATTTCAATATCGAACATTTTCATGATTACTATACTTAATTTAATTTCTAAAATATTTAATTAATTATTATTGGCGCCAAGGGAAATACAAAATTAATAAAGATTGTCAATATGACAAACTTAAACCCAACCTATTAAATAGATAGAGGTCGGCTACTAAACACAAAACAAACAAATCATTTTGAATGATAGGCAAGATTAAATTGCCCCCTTCTTCCTTTCAGAAGCCTGAATATTAAATGTCAATACCAAATTGTTACTGCTGGGTTTCAACTTATTTTCCTATATTTCATTGATGCTGAACTGCTTCGTAAATATTTGATGTAATTTTCTAAGTTTGTTAGGTTTCACAATATGTTGTTCTTATTCTTTGTTTTTAAATATAGTACGCATATTGCTTCATAATTCCTAGATGGTCTCATCGTGCAAGATTACAAAATTACGTAAAATACACAAAATGCAGCATGAATTTAATTTATATAAACAAAATTGTATAAAAAACATACAAGAGAGAGAGAGAGAGAGAGAGAGAAAACGATTACAATAAAGGTTTTCAATTTTGTAAATCAACAATAATTTATCTTTTTCTTTACTTTTTAAAGGATGACATATCAGATTTCGATGAAGTGAACATCGGTGCAGGTGGTGCTCCAGTAACATCACAACCAACAGCTGGTCAAGCTCAAGGTGCTGGTATGCCAGTATTTGCAATGCCACCACCACCTGGTGCCGTACCCGCACAAGCACCAACAACAAATCCAAACAATCCATTTTATCAGCCATCGGCTAACGAGCAGACATCGTTAAATACGAGTGGCAAAACCACATATACACCAGGTAAATTAACATAAATTATTTAAGACAATTTGTTTATTTTGTTTTGATTTCATACCAAACTATTAAAAAATATTATCATTATTGTTGTAAGGCCAATATCAATAATTAAATAGTTAAAAAAGTCCGGACAAAAATGCTGAACATTTTAATTTTAAATATTATTCGATTTTTATTATTACGAAAATAATTTAAAATAAATATGAATGGAGAGGTTCGTTGGTTTAAATTATTATATTTTTTTGAATTTAATAAAAAAAGCGTTTTGATAGTTTTTATCTAAAATTTTTATTAAATAATTTTATATTTTACGTTCTTAAATAGTAAATTTTAGTTTCGAACATTTTCTTTTTTAAGAGTGATGACATTTTTTAATTCAGCAAGATAAAATTGGTTTGATTTTTTTTAATTATATTTTTAATTCAGCAATAGAGTTCATAAACTTAAAATAAAAGGCCAATTGATTACTTGAAGAAGCTCAAGTCCTTCCACTCCCGTAGGCGTCCCACGATAGATGAACCTTAACGGTGAAATATATCGGTACTTATTACTATACACAATTGTTATATGTATAATTGTAAATTAGCAACGTACTTTGCAAAATACGAATTTACAAGACCAACTACCAAATTCACGAGATCACTTTTCTTGAAAGTTTAAAAATGGGATTAAAATTCTTATAAGAATTATTGACAAAGCATAATGGAACCTTTCCATTTCTTGTCAGGTTTGCAATTAGGTTTCAAAAATAAATTTGAATTCTAGAATTTGATGTTTGTCAGAAGACTAAATACATGAATTGCAGATTTCGTTGGTTTGTGCCATTGAGCATATAAAAAATTTCAAAAATTCACTATAACCATTTGATCCCCGAGCCAACCCTAATGAAGAAGCTATGCATTAGTGAATGAAACACTTGATTTCATCGGTGTCGGCTTTAGGGACGTTTTGTGATCTGTTTCAGTGAATGGCGGCGTACTTCTTTTAAAAAGTTTGTGTTTGTATTTTATTTTTAAGTTTATTTTATGGGCGACTCGTCAAATTTTTTCGGGCGGCAAAGTGGCCTACGACATTGATTTGCGTTTACCTGGCTTACAAGAAATAGTATTTACTTTTTCTGAAAAGACCTTTTCAGCGTTATTTTTTATACTTTGTGCCCTTTAATGATCTATTGTTGAATATAAAAAAATAATTGTTTTAAATTTTAGGTTACTAGAATTATTCAGTCGACCGGGATGCGCTGAGTGTGTTCAATTAAATTCACTGTAAGTCGAATTTTATTTAATCTAATATTGAGTGTCTGACACCGATATTTTAGACTAAATTACAACTACATATAACCTAACTAAAATGGTGTTGGTTAAAAATCGGTGTCAGGCGCATAAAATTTAAAATTTTCTGAATTTTGCGCTTTACATAATTAAATGCACATGATACTACACATTTATTATGGTCCACGTCATTCATCCTGAGCGTGATTGAATAATTCTATGAAATTAGATATCGCTTACCACATTTTTTTTTTTTTGCTTATTTTATAATTTTTTTAAAATTATTTTGATGGTTCATTACTTAAATCTATATTTTGGTTGTTTCATTTAAATCAACAACAATATTTATATTATTCTCGTTTTAGATATGTTTGCTCATAAAAATTAAAGATTTCTTAATTTTTAATATACATTTATTGTATTCTTGCGACTGTTTTTTGATACCAAACGAAAAATGTTTTTTAATTTTGTGTTTTTCGAAATAATTTTTGTTCTATGATTTGTAAGTTAATTTACTATTACTTTTATTGTTTAATTGTAATTTTATGTTAAGTAATATATTTTCGTTAATTTGTGATTGTTTAAATATTAAAACATGATTTCATTACATTTTATAAAATTTATGTGGATTGCTCACAATAATCCGTTGTTTTAAATCATTAAATTTCTGAACATTACGCATTTTAACAGTTTAGGTAAATTAAACAAAATAATACATTTGCTTGCTTCTGTATACCTAGTAATTTTTTTTAAAAATATTTCTTATATGTGTAAAAAAAATCTAGTAGAAAAGTATTTTCCATACGTCTACAAAATTATACAAGATTCTCACATATGATTTTCATTCGAACCCAAAATTTGCATTATAGAATCAAGCCATCAGAAGGACGTTTACCATGTCTCTTTGACATATTTTGGCAATGCATTTGACGTTTAAATTGTTTGTTATCGCCGCCGGACAAGTACAGGCCACCGGGAGGTACTGGGTTCGAATCCCATCGTCAGACCCACCGTCCATGTCAATGTACAGGTTGGTTTGGAGCTTGCAATGTGCAGGTGGTATACTGTAGTTGTGTGAGTAGGTGAATTGGTTAATGATGTGGCGTGAATGCGTGGTATCACAATGGGCCAAAAATGGCCTAAGTATCAACCACTGAAACCTAACCTATGGCATATTAGAATTTTTCAGCGACCGAAAAATCCAAATGCAGTGAGAAAACTAATAACATTGTATAATATGTTCTTGTGTTACGAGTGTGGTTACAATATACATATCAGAAATTTTGTACACAAATTGAGTAAAACTAGCCGGAAATCGAGCAATTATAGTTGTTTAGAAAAATGTTGTAATACGTTTTTTTTATCAAATAGGTATATCTGTTTTTGAATTCAACTAAACGTGCCAGGGGCTGAAGCCTCCTCAAGTAACCAGACCTTCCCTCCGAAAAAACAACCTGGATAAATTAAATAGAATATTTTCTTTATCTATATCAAGAAATTTACATCAGAAAAGGATCAAGTAGTCAGTTTCGTGGGACTACAAAGGTGTTATGTATTTGAGCTACTGCTTCCCAGGAACCAGAGAACGGATCGATTCAGATTGCTTACTGTCAACAACCCACTCTGTCAAAAATGGCCAGAATTGGCAACTCGAAAAGGAATGTCTTACCATATTAATGTAAAGCGTCAAACATCTTTGACAACTAACTAGTAGGAAATTCGTTAAGCTTCAATGGGAAGTGTTAATGTCTATTCCCATACAGCCGTGACTTGGTGCTGTAAGATTACCATTTATTTTGAATTTTGCAAAACATTTTGAATAAATAGTTGAATAAACTGAACTAGACCACATTTTTTATGAGCTTGAATTTTCAAGTTGCTAGAAAGATAGCATAAAGATCATCGAACAAAATCGAAAACACATTGTTGCTTACAGTTTATCCTTTGTATAGAAATATATTTCATCATACAACCCGAAATTACCCGAAATTTGCTTAACGCAAATATTGATTCTTTGGGTCAAATGAATTTCTTTCAAATCATGAGGAACACAAATGCTCAGCAAGTCCAAGATATTTAAGTGAAGTTATGTGAGGTGCATATCTTTTTATGAGTTTCCCCAGCTTTATATCCTTTACGGAAATTAAAATGAAAAATATACCAAACATGTTCCTTTTTATAGCCTTTTTATAGTTCCATAAACAAGATTTATGGAACGAACGACAGAACGAAATATTGTTTTAAGTTTATTTTGTGTGATTTTGAAGTATGTCCGATAGCAACTTTGCGCCATGGACAATTTTCGGGCGCCCATATATTTGCATATGTTTTCGTTGAAATCATGTTTTTAGAACGTTTTTAATAAAATTGTACATCCATTATAAAAACCATAAATTAAAATCCATTTTTTGCATAATTTACACTCGCCTTAATTTGCATGATCAAAAATGCACATTAGATTGTGAAATTCAAAATTTTGTTTGTTAAAATCCAAACTCATTTAATAGCATTCCTATTTTATAAAACTTTAATTTCTTTTATTTACGAAAATTTAATATAATTTCTTAAATATTTTTAGGTATGACATCATCACCTCGACACAACTAATATTAAAGGGAAAACTACAAAAATAATCTTCAGCCTCCTTTTCCTTCACAAACACAAAATCACCTTTACATAATAAAATAATAATAACAACAAGAAAAAAAGAGAAGACATTAATTTGTAATTAATCAATTATTTAAATTTAATTATAAACATAATAAATAAAATACATTATTAATATTAATTATAAATAAAAAATAAATAAATATTTATATTATATTAGACAGACAGTTTTTCTAATTTTTTATTCGTTTTGTTTTATTCGTTTTTTTTAAATTATTATATAATTTTAATTATATATATTTCGGTAGCTATAAGAATTGTATGTAATATGTGTCTAATAATTTACACATAAAAAAATTGTATAATAAAATGAAGATTTATTCAGTTTTCCAAATAATTTACAAAATCTTAAAAATTTTTGTTTTTATTTGTAAATAAGATAATTATAATAAAAAATGGTAAAATAAAAAAAAACAAGTATTATATATATACATATAATTTTGAAACAAAAAAATATTAATATTAATTCTATATTTAAATTATTATGTAATTAACAAGAAAAAGACGGCATTTTAGTCTATTTTGAAAATTTAGTGTTACAAAAAATTTATTTCGACGTTAACTTACCAAATAAATTTTCTTTTAATGCTGTTCTAGCGAATTAAATCGTTGACGAAATACAATAATACAAGTATACAGCAATTTCGATTTCCTAATTTTTTGTATTTAAAACCTAAATATTTAGATAAATATAATTATATACACATTATTATTGAATTTAAATGTTGTATTTTTAGGTCAAATCAAAACGCAAAATATTTAAAATTGTTTAAAAATTAAACTAAATACAATATATTTCAAACATTTCGTTCAGTTTTCCCGCCATAATTGTTGCTGAATTAATTATACAATTTACAACTTACACTGCTAAAATTATATAAAATTAAAAAGGAAACGCTTAATATAATAAATTCATCGGACAATACTAAACAAAACAAGAAAATTCATCTTATTTTCATTTTACGTTAAAAAAAAATTATTTATAATTACAATGATATAATAAATTAAAATTATACCAATCTATATATACTAACTGTGTATGTAAAAATTCAAAATTGTAATCACTTAAATTTAATGAACATTATTTTTTTTTGTTTGTGAATGTAATTTCAACGAAAAAAATATACAAATATATAAAAATGAAAACAAAAATTCCTATCAGACAACACTAGTTTTGATTTTTTGTGTGCCCAGTCCGCCATCAAAGCGATGGCCATGAAATTTCTCACATTTTATTTTGGTTTTTAATCGTTTCAAAATTATTTGTCTAAATTTTTAATTTATTTTTTTTCGGCCCAACTACTCAAAATTTAAAATGGTTTCACAGTCAGAGGTTGAAGTGATAAAGAAATGTCGATGGGACAGTCTGATTCAAAGGTCTATACCACTGGCTACTGTATTTTCACTAGGCACGTACCGTTTGTTGCGTAAACAAAGTAATAAATGGTTGGTACCCTTGATTCTGATTAATGGCACCGCTGGCTATATAATAGGTAAAATAAGCTATGTTCCGGTTTGTATTGATAAGCTAATGGAATTACCGGATTCTGAGATAGGAAATTTGATAAGGAAGCGACGGTATGGTATAACACAGGATCCGGAAGAGGATCCACAATTTTTTACGCAAGGCGATAAATACTCAGACGAACACTTGCGTACACCGCCGTCCAGAGATTAATTAAAATTTCCTTTAAGCCTACGCTCCGCCATCTATAGAGGAGCACTTCAACTTAAAGCTGTCAATTTGAAACCAAAATAAAAATATTTCTTTCTGATTTACTGCGGAAATTCGTGAGATAAAAAGTTTTGCTAGCAGGTTAAATAAAAATTGTATGATGGAATCAAGCCAACAGCAGAATCAGCAAAAACCCCAACACCCCATGGTAATTTATTCATAATGATGTAATATTCAGTTTTATCGGTTCATTCCTAACCTAATTTTTTTAGGCAAATTATCAATTTTCCGCCGATGAGTTGCGTGTACTAAAAGAATGTAATACTGAATCATTTTTTCAACGCTCGCTACCGCTTGGTACGGGTTTCGGGGTCGCCGCATACTATTGTGTTCGTAACGGATACCTTAAACCGAGTGTACGATGGGGCGCTGGTCCTAAAGTTATTGTGGGGGTGATCTTGGGATATTTTATGGGAAAATTTAGTTATCAGGGTAAATGTGCACAAAAATTAATGCAATTGCCAAATTCTCGCCTTGCCGAAATCATTAGAGCTAAGAAGAAGGGTAGTTTGTATGAACAATTTACACCGGACCAAGGTTTTGGTGCCGGTTTGGCTATGGGCCCCTTTAGCAATCAAACGAACGACAGCTACTCAGATGAATATTTTAAATCGGTAAGGAATAAGAAGAGATTGTTGCGTATAGAGTTATTTTGCTTAATTTCGTTCAATATGATAATTTTTTAATAGAATTCACAGTCGAGTGCATTAGACCTTGATACCGAACGGCCTAGAAACCGCGGGTTGGATGAGTCAAAACGTGGCAATGTGGATGCAGAAAAATATGATGATGATCTTCCGATTCCAGCGGCACGTGAGAATCCGGTAACATACGAAGAACTGCGTAAAAGAAATCGTGAAGAGTACCAAAATCGTGCAAGCGGTAGTTCACCAAGGGAGGAACAGCCTATGGTAAGTCGTCCTCAACAATCTGTTGCCGATAATGCACAAACACAAAAAGGCCAAAAGAATAAATATGGAGATGTTTGGACATAGTAAGGATTGGGATTATGTACATAATTTAGTTTTGCATTTTTGTAGATAAGAAACAATTATTTACACTCAATAAAAACCGATTAGAAGAATTTTTACATATTTTACTTCAGAACTTTATGCCTAAGATTTCCACCTGGTTATTCTTGAGAAAGGGCCATTGTCTTCAACCCAACAAACCTTTTATCATGCTCTTACACATTTATAACAATTAATAGTAACACTTGAAACTGGTAAATCTCAACCACCTTCGATATTCTCAAACACTACCAAAATCCCACATTATGTACTAGTCCTTCTAGCAAGGTACAATGATTTTACAGAACAAACTGTATTTTATAGACACCAACTACAGTATCCAGGACACATTCAGTTTGAAAGTTGATAAGAATGCTAAGCGAATAATACATGTATTCACTAATATGAGAATTGGGAATCGTAAGCAGAATCTCACGCTCCTATGATCTTTTAACTCTTCATCAGACTGACGTGAGGAACATTTAGTGGTTTAACATTTTCTGTGGCGTGATTCCAATAAAAGAAAATATAAACAGCTTAGGCAATAAATTTGAAAGGCAAAAGCTTTCGTAAATCACGTAGATGATACGATGTGTGTGTGGGGTTGGGTTCAAAAACCGCTTTTCAGCCGTTTCCCGATTTATTTAATATAATAAATATTCTTACGCTTATCGGAGTTTCCGACGCCAAGCAGGACAGGACAAACAAAATAGTAAAAATTATTGTTAGGCTTGCTTACGGCTGTTGTTCCGTTTACTCATAATCCTTTAACCAGGAATGGCCAATCTAATGAGTATTCTTACTACAGTACTGGTACTTAACGATGTTGTTGGTTCTGGGTTCACGTAAACCTTTCTACGTTATCGATTGATAAACTTTTAGTAACTTCTGAAAGTACCGAGAAAGTGATGTTACATCATGTTAGTTTAATACTTTCCAAAATACATATTAGAACTTTGATCAACCTCTTCTAAAACTTCTTCTTCTTCCCTATAACATTTTATAAACCAACTGTGCATCGTTTTTTGTTAGAATCCCAATCCATTCTAGTAAACCAAGTTTCTTTATAATTAGCTAAGAAATGCCCGTGTTCTTATAGCATGGACAGATACCAAAACTTCCCAAAATTTATGTTAGAAAGAAGAAGATTGTTATGTTAGAATTCTTGTTCCAAATCCTACGAATCCAGTTTCATAATCATTGGTTACAACGTACATTATGCACTTTGGCCTAACATTGAAATTTCAAGATTTCATTCAAAATATGTGTTAGTACAATATAAACCTAGCTACGAACCAAATTTCACCGTTATTAGGTAAAAATCAGTCGTGTTCTATCCAGTGTTGCTAAATTTCAAAACTTGCTTCAAAATTCTTTTTAGAATCAGCTTTAACCATGGAGTTTCGATAGATGTCGACACCTCTCCTAAAATGCATGTCAGAAACCAAAACCAATCCTACAGAAACAAAATTTAATGAACATTGGTTATAAATTGGTAATGTTTCGCCCCGCATTGACGATTTGAATTTTGTCAAAAGCTCATTTTTGAATCACTATATCGAGTACGGCAAACCATATTTGTTCATAATTTGTTATGAAATATAGCCGAGTTTCGTTTAACATTTTAAGATTCAGTGACATAAAATCCAAAGTTGTTTCTCAATGTAAAGATACTGTGATAAACTATGCGACGATATTAGAATCAATTATCGCACGATCGCCTCATAACTATTAAATGGCCTCAAAAAATATGTCACTGTTTTTATTGAAACTTATATGATGGTTCATGTGGGACTATTAGAGCTGGTAGCTCTGCTGAGTGGGTGTCGCAAAATGTTTATTCTGGGGTCAGAACCAAATAGTTCCATCATGTTATAGATGTATAATACGTAGTAAATTTCATCAATTCCAACGTTATTTGAGCTAGTGGTGGTACAAGGTAGTGGTACCACGATACGTATCACAAAGTCAACATGGCTTTATGTCGAAAATATCAACTGCAACCAACCTGGCAGAATTCATCAGCAGCACGATAAATTAATAGAAACACACAAGCAAGTTGATGTGGTTTACACAGACTTAACTACAAGGCCTTGTAACCTGGTTTAAATCATACTTAAGCAACCACCCTGGCGTGTCTCAAGGCTCTCATATTCGCCATTGGGTCCAACATTTTCATTAATGAAATCACCGAAGAAATTTATTATTCTTTTATTATTAAAATCTTTAAAATCATAAAGAAAATCAACGACACTCTCAAATTACAACAAAATATTTAAAACCTAGTGACTTGCGGTGTGATTCCAATCTGCTCAGTCTCAACATAAATAAGTGTAATACCATATCTTTTCATCGAAAAATTAATCGTGTTGCCCAACAGTACCATATAAATGGTACCACACTACAAAGAGTATATTATGAATTTAAATACCAAGGGGTTACTTTCGTTGGGAATATGAGTTTCTCTAATCACATCGCGCAATGCATAGCTAGAGCTAACTCTATGTTTGGCTTTAATAAATGGTGGACTGGGGTGAGGATATTGAGACAATAAAGATTTTGTACTTCGTTAGTTGTTGTTTCCGCGTATATGATAGACCTCCGCGTATATGATACACCCCCGCGTATATGATACACCTCTATTTACTGAAATGATCTATAATCACTAATACATACCTATTACCGCTTTTCCTAATATGAAATGGTCTTGCTACGTTTATGGCAATTCTCTCTAATGGTGCGCCGACATTGTACTGTTGCATTGATCCTCGACATTTTCGTATACGTCTTTTCACTGCCGCATATTGATCACATTTTTTACTTCACTCTACTACCAACTGTCTAAGTAGTGTGTCAAATATTTGATTACCCTAATTTCCTGCGTATAACCCGCACCTAGTGTATAACCCGCACCTCAAAAATATCAACTTTTTGCAAAAAAAAAAAAAATTTCACGTATAACCCGCACCCTTTGTATAACCCGCATCCTTGTATAACCCGCAATTATTTCTAAGCCGCTACGTTAGAGCGAGTTTTGACCTTTTCCTATCGATATATACGTAGTATGTATATATTAGAGATTCAATCCAGATCGAATCAACTTAGAATTAATTTTGGATTGAAACCAATTGGTTGAGATAAACGCCAAAAAAATATTCTAAACACATATTTCTAAATTTATTTGAAATGATTTTGAAAATAATTTTTTTTAATGTATAACCCGCACTTATTGTATAACCCGCACCACTAAATTTCCGAAAAAAAAACACTTTTTTTTTCATATAACCCGCGGGTTATACGCAGGAAATTAGGGTAATTTTATTTTCCGGCACCACTTTTAAAAATTATTTATTGGGACTACAAATTAATTCGGTCCGTTTTCAAAAATTGGCTCTGACTATAATACATTTTTTATAGTGACTGCTGATTTTTGAAGTTTCAGACAGTTTAGACATCTGCCGTTAACATTAAGTTTGTATTACTTTGAGTTTTATACAAAACGTGTATTTTTTACGGTTTTGAGTGTGTCGGATTTTGTGATAATTAAACAGCATTTGCGGGAAGTGTTAGTTTTTTATTTTAATTGGAAAAATGTGCAGCTGAAGCACATCGAATGCTTGTGGAAGTTTACGATGACAATGCTACCGATAAATCATGTAGAGAAAGGTTTCAATGCTTCAAAAATGATGATTTCAGTGTTAAAGATAAGTGTCGCTTAGGACAGCCAAAAAAATTCGTAGACGATGAATTAGGGGCATTGCTCGATTAAGATCCGACTCAAACGCAAGAGAAGCTTGCCGGTACATTGGGGTAACCCAACAAACAGTTTCCGTACGATAGAAATCATCAGTCTGAGCAGTTGCTTCAAAGGCAAACAAAAAAGGGTTTTTACATCGAATAGTGACTGGTGACGAGAAGTGGATCTTCTACGCTAACCCTAAGAGGAAAACATACTATGCTTTGCCTGGCCAATCGTTGCCACCTCAACATCAACACCAAAGATGAACATTCATGGTTTAAAGGTTATGCTGTGTATCTGGTGTGACCAAAGAGGCGTTGTGTACTATGAGCTGCTATAACCAGGCGATTCCATTACGGGCGAGTGGTACAGACTATAAATAATTCGTTTAAGCCGTGCATTACGAGAAAAACAACCGGAAATTATTCTTCTGCATGACAACGATCGGCCTCACGTTGCAAAAGTCGTAAAAAAATATTTGGAAACGCTCAAGTGTGATATTTTATCATACCCGCTGTATTCTCCAGACATTGCTTCTTCTGATTACTGGTTGTTCCGACGGAATCACCACGATTTTGCAGGTCACCGGTTCACTTCTTTTGAAGAAATTGAAAATTGGCTTCAAACTTGGATCGCCTCAAAAGACGTATCGTTTTTCCGAGATGGGATTCGAAAATTGCCTGAGAGGTGGGAACAAGTCGTAAGCGGCGATGGGCAATATTTTAATTAATCTGTTCATTCATTTTATTTTAAAATAAATGCATTTATAAAATTAAAAAAACGGTCCGAATTAATTTGTACTACTAATATTTTTGCCATGCCAACATTCCAATATTCGTTTTAAACAGCCATTCTAATATGACAAGACCCCGTCTATACCATCATTGCTTGCATCGGTATCCAAAATAAGTTTCACATTGGGTATGGGATGCGCAAGCATTGGTGTTGTGCATAGCCGTTTCTGTAATTCAGAGTGATTCTTCTTGTTGTTTCTTTCATTCAAACGGCTTGGCCTTTCTCGTTAACTCGTGTACAATTTTTTTGTGCTCCGAAAGTTTTTTCCATGATGGTAATATCGTCTAAGTTTATAAGACACGTTCTCGAATGTAACCCTTTTAGGCATTATATAATACCAATGGCATTACATTAAATTGGCATAATCCGTTGTCGTGGTCATAAATGTCGTTTTCTCACGATCTTCCACTTGACTAAGTTACTTACCTCTTCACATTTTCCATTTCTTGATTATTTTTGACTGACAAGTTTGAGAGATTTAGAGCTCTAATTGGAACTCTATCGTCCTGCTTTGGTATTACTATATGGCTTTCCCGATCATTACTTCTCAAATTCCTTGTTCCGGTTTATTAGCTTCTTTACAACCCACAATTTGAGTGACCCAGAACCTCCCTCCAATCTTCCCCAAATAACTATTTCTGTACAAATATTACTCGACTGATGGTTATAACATTTGGTCCGCTAAGTCGAAGTTGCATCTTGACATTACCAGCTCAGGACCCTTCGTCCAACATCCAACACGAAGGTGTTCGTTCTCACAAAGTACATACATAGAATAACTTCATCAACAATATCTGCGACCAGTGTTTCGTGTTGAAAACTAGTATTCCGAGTGGCTGTCGTCAGTCTCTGTTTGAAATTTCAACCCGTTGGCTGGTTGTGTGCTTCCGCTGATGAGATCGTTCGGAACAATTGTGTGTGTTGCTCCTGTGTCTAAAGTAATCACACAATTTCTTCCATGAATATCACCTCTCATTGTAAAGCTATTACCACTTCGTGCTAATCTGGACATAGGGATAGAGGTTATCTTATGGGACAATAAGTTGTGGGAGCCAGCTTCTGTACCTTTAAGCTGACTCATTGGAGATTAACGACCCTTTCCTTAAGTTTTCCTCCTTTGCTAATGCTTTGTCTTCCTATGATTTCTGCTGTATTGGAGATGGTGACCTATCCTGCTTTCGTCGGTTTTCCCAGCAGTCCCGCGAGATGTGTCCCTCCTTGTCACATGGCCAACAAGTAATGCTATACTGTCACGGCATTTTGTTGATGAACGCTCAATATTCCTCTCGGTGCTAGTTTCTACCTGCCGTGAATGTGCTATTAAACACCCAATGTTTTCTGAATACCAGGAACTTCTTTTTCTTCTTGAAGAGAAAAGTGTAGCGTCTAGCTCGAACACATCTTCGCCGCAACGATGTAATTTTCGCATTCCACCAGAAGGCCTTAAAATTATGTTAGGCATTGTAAGATTACATGCATTGGCAAAATGACCAGGTGGTCGATTGCACAGAACAATATCCAGAACTGGGAAGGCCTCCTCCAATAGAGATTGACCTCTTCTAATAGTTTGAAATCTTCTGAAATTACTGTAGGATTACGATCTCTCATATTGAAAATTAAATAACCCAATAAAGTTAATGGATTGTTGAATTTTCTCGGCGTAACATTCTAGATTTGGATTTTATTAGTGGGATAGAAGTTGCTGGGAGGCTGCGCATTGATTTAAATTTAATTGAAATATGTAGTTTATTTTTCTTCAGTTGATATTTTTTTCTTTTGTGCAGAGCACGAGCGGAACTTTGAAGCAAATGTTTGAAAGAATAACATCGTCGATCTTTGACCAGGCTTCCTACATTTACAACATCTCACAACGTATATGTGAAGTTATCCCAGAATTCTAGCCCAGAAAATAAATTTTTTTAATCAGGCAGCACTAACATATCTATAACCACTTTACTCTTGTGTGAAGTTAGCCCAGCCCGGAATTTTTATCAATTTTAATGACAAATCGAATAATTCAGGCAATGTAAGAAAAAATTTGTTCCGTGGCAAGTTCCCGAAAATGAACTCTGGGCTAGGAATTTCATTGATTTTTATCTAATTTTTCATCCCGTTCGATAAATTTAAAATTATTTCGCCAAAACTAAAAATATCTCGGATCAGGGCTACATGATTTTGTAAATGTATACATTAGTAGCTAAATTTACACTAAATTAGAAAAAAATCGTCCCATGCCAAGCTCCCGAAAATGAACTCTGGGCTAAGAATTTCATGGATTTTTATATAATTTTTCGTCCCGCTCGATATATTTCGTATGTAGCCCTGATCCGAAATATTTTCAGTTTTAGGTCAAGTTAACCACGGTTTATGCATTACAGTCGTTAACGATGTTTTGGTTGATTACATTATATAGACACATCCCCGCATGGTGTCTTGAGTCATACTGAATGTAAGAGCGAGAGAGTAATGCAGCAAAATTAACTAAACATTTCCACTGTGAAGGTTTAATAAATGAAGATAAAGGCCGTGATATCAGAATTATGCCTCAACAGCATTGGGAAAGCCTGTCACCAGCCGAATTCTGTGATCTCTGTTTGTAAAGCACAAACATTACACAAAGCGGCATGCACATCAGGTTATCAATACTACAACACTCCTTGTAAGGAGAACAGCTAAGAAAATATTGAGTCTGTAAAAGTATGAACTCTGGAAGGCCGGGGTCTTGAGATTAACAACGCAGTAAGTAATAGTTAACAATCATGAAAAATTTCTGCCTTGAGTTTGTTTGCAGATTTAGCAGTCACCGGAAGTGACAGACTTCATAGCAGTTTTTCGTTTTTTGCAAATATTTTGAAAATTATATCATTTACGAGAAAAACAACAAGAATTAAAAGATTCTAAATTAATTTTGTAGCAATGCCAGTCCAGGGCACAAATTCCGGTTTAATGATCCATGACAATGAATAATAATTTCATTATATATTTATTGATAATTTATCTTAGTTTTCAAATATTTATCGGGTTTGCTTCTTGAACCGGAATTCATTGCCAGATAATTTTTCCAAAATTTAAGAGGAAATGACGATGGAGTTGGGGTGCTCTGGCGTGGGAACCAATTTCCAATCAATCGATAAGTGGGTAATCGATAATCGATCAATAATGTTCATCTTCTTATCTTGTCATACCTGGTTCATCTTCATCTCCTTCTCTCATATCCGGTTCATCCTTTTATCTTGTCATTCGATATCCGGTTCATCCTTACTCTTTATCTCATCGATATCCGAGCCATCCTTATCTTGTCAATCGATATCCGGTTCATCCTTATCTCATTGAAAATCCGGTTCATCCTTATCTCCGTATCTCATCGATATCTATAGTCAAGGTTTCTATATAGTCACCCGGTAGTCTAGCAAATTTGTTTTCCTAATCATGATATTATGGTATAGCTGTGGCGATGCGGCGCACATCTCATATCGCATATCTAGTGTCGGACATTGCAGACGTCTCATGTCGGACGAAGTAAATTGTTACAAATTTTTTTTACGTATCTTTCTAAGATGGCCCTATTGCTGCACCAGCACTTTGTTACGTGATCGTAACAAGCGCTTTTTGTGTTATATTCCCCTCCGGTTATGTCTTTGTTAAGTGGTTTGTGTATGTACTTTTTTAGTACAGCAACGAAGCATATTGCGTAGTTGTCAGTTTTGTGTTGTGTTGTGTTGGAGCGAGACCAGTGTGTATCGGGTGTGCGAAAACCAAAACATTCCACAAGAATGTTTTTCTTGTATGCGTCTCGCTTACATCAATGCGAATTGATGTAAACGAGAACAGAGAAGAAAAGACATTCTTCTGGAATGTTTTGCGCGTCGTTTGTGCGGCGTAAGAGTTTTTTTCAATTATTCATTCGAGTTGTGATTTTTGTCGAGTTTTAAAGTTTGATAAAAAGTCTTGATTTTGATTTGGATAAAATAATTTTTTTTTTTGTTTGAGTTGTATAAAAAAAAGAGTCTCGTTTGTAGAGGCTAAAATAAAGTTCAGTTTTTTGCTTTGAGAAATAAGTTAAAATTGCAAAGTGTCATCTAAATTTTTTTAAATGTATAAATCCTGTAAAGTTTTGGATATTCAATAAAGTTGTAAAAAAAAAAGAAAACTAGTTAGTTTACTGTGTATCGTAATTACAGTTAAATCCGCGTTTTATTTAAAACATAGCTAACGCATGAATAATTTAATTGTGAAACAAAAGCTTGTGGATATAATACAACCAAGAGTCAAACTTTGTTTTTTGCATAACTCTCGATATTATTCGATATTCAACCCGATAAAGCAAGTTCGATCAGGGATAATCTGGTGTGTTCAACGTTACAAATTACCCTACAAAATACCGATTTTTTTTTTTGTATTTGAGGATAGCCGATTCGAGACAGTAAATTGATTTACTCAGATACACCAATTGTGCCAACTTTTATAAATTGCCTTCCACTTGGATTACTTTTATTTACATGGTGTAAAAATTTAACTGAGGGAATTGTCTTTAAGTTTATTACACAATATACAACGAGAAGAGACGGAATATTTCTGCCTACAAGATATAAAACGGTGGTGTAATGAACGGGTGGCCCGTTAAGGCCACGTTATAAACGGTTTTCGGCGAGCCAACGCCCCACACATTTTGGGTGACCAGTTGAGGTCACACGACGGGGTGCGGTTTCGGCGGCCAGTTGAGGCCAGCCGTGGTAGTTTGTTTACGGTAGCCAACCGGCTATTGTTTTTGATTAATTTTGGTATCGGGGAGAGGCCCCGCAACGAGTTTCGGGTGGCTAGTTGAGGCCACTCTTTTTATTTTGGTAACGGGGAAAGGCTATTGTATTTTTATCGGTGGTCTGCCGCAACGGAACGGCACCAAGGCCGCAACATTAATTTGTGTATTTAAGGTACGATTTTTTTTTTGATATTTTTTTTATTATTCATTTTATTTTATATATTTTTTTTTACATTTTTTATTTCTAAATTTAAATTTTGAATTTTGTAATCGAGCGCCGCACAGCGGGTGCACGCTCGGTGCGTATTGCTCTCCCTCTCTCTCGTTCTCTCTTGTCGTGGTTCGGGTGGAGGGGGAAGTTGTCTTCGTTTTTTTTGATTTTTTATAAAATTAATTATTAAATTTTTCGGTCGGTGTGATGGGAGCGGAGACTCCCTCTGTGTCGGTATAGGGTTTGCGGTCCCTTGGTGCCCGCATCCGAAATCGAAACCGGTGCTTGACACTGTTTGAATTCGAATGGATGCGCGCACCAAGGCACCTCTTCCGTTATTATTATTTTTTTTATTATTTATTTGATTATCTGCTGTTCGTTCCTCAAGTTCCGGCCGACGAATTTCGGCGGAACATCCGGTTATTTTTATTATTATTTGCGGATTACTTTTATTCAAATTTCTGTATTAATCACGGTGTAAGCCAGGAGCCATGCATGCCTCAAACCCCACGACCCTTCACACTTCTCCCTGAGAACGTAGCCGGAAAAAATCACCGTAGAGGCCTCTGCATGCGCTTAGTGATATCTGCAGGTTGGCAGTAGCCAGCCGGTAACAACTTATAGCACAATCCAATGAAAATGGTACTGGAATTGTTTACAAATTAATAACAAATTTGTTACACAGTTAGAACATTTTTTACAGGTCCCGTTATCCTGCAATTCTTGTGTGGGCTGGCGTTAGGCAAAGCTACACCACACTTTTCGTATTTTTGTTAATATTTATTTTATCGTACTGGGGGTGGTACTGGAATACAAATTAATTACAACTTATCGACATAGTTCGACCCCAAAAAAATTACCCCTAAGGGGTGCAATTCTTCAAAAATCATATTTTTCGTTACAACATTCTTATCGCATTTATGTTAATATTTATTGTATCGTATACTGGGGGTGGTACCGAATTTTTTTATAAATTAATTACAACATATGGGCATAGTTCAACCCCCAAAAAACTTCCCCTAGGGGTGAAATTCTTTAAAAACCTCATTTTTGATTAAACCATGCTGTTGTCATTTCAGTTAATATTTCTTGTATCGTACTGGGGGTGGTATTGTAATTTTTAACAAAATAACTACAACAGATTACCAAAGCTCAACCCCTAAAAAAGTCCCCCTAAGGGATGTAATTTTTAAAAACCTTATTTTTCGTCACACAACGCTTTTTGCATTTCTGTGAATTTTTGTTGTATAGTGCTGGAATTTTTATACAAATTAATTACAATAAAATGGCATAATTAAACCCCTAGAGAACTACCCCAAATAGGAGCAACCGTTAAAAATCATTGTATCGTACTGGTTTATACAAGAAGTTTTTACTAAATAAATTACAATATATATATTGGAATAGTTCAATTGTCAAAAACTGTCCCTAAAAGTGCAGCCCTTTAAAACAATATTTTTCTATATGGGTAAAACCCCTCCAATAGGTACCACTAAATTTATTACAACAGCCCACTATCACAAAAATCGATCATAATGCGGTTTCGGTTTTGTTGGTCTAGTTCATAGATAGGCGTTTCGTTGGGTCTGTACTCAGTGGTTGTTTCTCTTTAAATGTTCGTACAGAAACCAAAACTTACATTTTAAATTTTTAGGATGATTTTTGTGCGACTTGCCTCCTCTAGATCAGAAATATTTGATAGTGTCATATTTAAATAGTGTGGGAATTGGTCCCCGTCAATCGATCGAGCCGAAACAGATGACGTAAATTTACTTAACGTCGAATAAAAAGACACCGAAACAATAATTACGAACAAGAATAGCAAAGAATGATATAATAGACCGAATGAGAGATCGCATCATTACTATAATGATCAGAAAATACCCCAAGAAAACTGCACCAAAATAAGATTGTCAACATTAGGACAACTTGTAATGAAATTTTAAGCACAATTATTAAATCGAATCACTTTTCATTTTAAACTAATCATTTTTTATTTATTTCAAAAATTTCCGATGAATATTTAAATGAGATTTAAAACTGTTATATTTTGCAAATCCTTTGTGGCATACATGGCACTGATATGGCCATTCTCCAGAATGGGTATAGAAATGGGCCCGTAGATCTCCCGGCGTTGGAAACGACCTCGAACATTTTGTACATTTGTGTGGTTTATTTTTGGTATGCGTCATCCGATGATAGTAAAGATTCGAACTGGCCGTAAAACATTTGCCACACACATGACACTTGTGAGGCTTTTCACCTACATTTATTTATTGAAAAAATTATTAGATTAAAATATTTTGCGATTTTTATCGCTCACCTGTATGAATTCGTTTATGTGTATTCAGTGAACTCGAGGTACTGAAACCTTTACAACAAAATTCACAAATATGCGGCTTTTCACCGGTATGCGTGCGAATATGCCGCTTCAGTAGCGAGGGCCGATCAAATTTTTTCTCACACACAAAACACTTTAAAAATATTTTCGCGGCTTTTATAAACAATCGATTCACTTTGGGTAATGACAAATCTAACGGTTGTTCCATAGTTTGACTTTGATTGCCAAATGATAATTTTAAACTGATTTACAATCAAAAATAAAAAATGTTTTAAATGTAAAATTAGAAAATCAAACCATAACACCACCAATCGCCCCCAAAACATAACTGAATATATTATCTAGCTCGTCGTATATCATCGATATGAGGGGTTCATACGTAATGCTCTCTTAATTTGAAAAAAATTGGATACAATAGAAAATTATTAAAAATCATCACAGGTTAATTCACAAAAAATATAAACCGGGTATATATAGGTCGCCTAAATGTATACAAGAACATATAGCGAACTTGATACGAAACAACCCTGTGCACAATAGTATCCAGGAAATAATCCACCTGTTTCCCACATCGTTCGCGCGCATATTTCAAAATACTTATATTTGTTGATTTATTATATTTTCAATAAATACCTATCACCAATATCAACACTTCTTCCATTATTATCCACACCATAACATGGCATCGGCATGGCTCCTCACCATTCATTAAAATATAAATTTGTATTTTTAAATTATAAAATGACTTGGCATTAAAAAAAATGGAAAATGGATAGAAATATAACAGTAAATATAATTACTATTGTCTGCATTGTGCGGAATACACACTATTAAAATGCTCCACCAAATACTATCGGGTATATCGACAAACGATTTTAGATTTTCATTTAAATTTTAAATTATTTTTCAGAGTCATCGTTGGTCGCAATATTGTTCACCAATCTAAATTTAACAAAAAATCGATTCTACTTTTAAAATTCTTATGGTGTCCTTTTCTCATTATTGAGATAAATTGATTCAAATTATAATAAAGAAATTATCGCAAAATTGAAATTTTCAATTTAGTTCAGAGGAAGCAAAATATTCACCAAGGGTTGGCTTCAAATGAAACCATCGGAGGTAGCTCTAGCCTCATAAACTTCTTTAATAATAGCTTTTACTTTCTTTTAGTTAACTATGAAAAATTTTGACCTCGAGATTTTTGCAGATTTACCGTTCGCTATATCGGAAGTGACATCTTAAGCTGTTTCCATAAATTGGGAGATTCCAGTGAATTACACTGAATTCTAAATTAAATTTACAATACTGGTCCAGATCACATTTCCAAAATAAGCGGAAACGACGATTTTTGCAAAAAAAAACTGTTTGTAACAAAAATTAGACCCTGTACAACCTAGACGGATTGATTGATCGGGACGAAACTTAATATTTAAGCTTTTTTCATAAATTGGAAGACCCTAGTGATTTTTGGCCGAGATCGGCCTACCGGAAATGGCAGCTTCCAAATTAGCTTTTTGTTCTTTTTACAAATATTTTTAAAAGTGTATGATTGGAAACTTCATACCTAAATCTTCCACAAAATGAGTGATCCCAGTGAATTTTGGTGAAAATCGGAAGCAACAGCTTACATGGGAGCTTTTTCGTCTTTCCACCGGAAGTATAGCTTCAACATGAGCATTTTCGTTTTTGAATTTATTTTAAAAAGCATATCATTAAAAGCATAACAGATCTAATTTAATTTTGCAACAATATCGGTCCAGATCAATTTTCTGAAATTTAAACGGAAATAACGATTTTTGGCGAAACACAGTGTGTATATGTGTATTTGGTTCCGTGCAGACTAAATATATGTGTTCTCTCTAAAGCCCAGACAGTTTGTTGAGCTTTTCTCATTGATTGGGAGGTGCCATTGATTTTGGGATAAATCGATCAGCCGGAAGTGACAGCATCCATAGGAGCTTTTTTGTTTTTGTAAAGATTTTGAAAAGCATTATAGCATTACGAAAAAAACGATTATGAACTAAAAGCTTCTAAATTAAATATGCAAAAATATGGGTCCAAAACATTTTCCAAAATTTAACCGGACATGTAACAAAAAATCAGTTTTTAACAAAAATTGGCCCTGCACAGCCCAGACGGACTGATTGATCGGGATGAAACTTCTACTTAACCTTTTTACAGAAATTGGCAGATCCCTAAGTTTTTGCAAATTTTTGAAAAGAATCTCAATTATTGAGATTTGAGAAAATCATCTAGCACTAAAAGATTTTAAATTAAATTTGCAACGGTATCGGTTCATACCAAATTTCCAAAATTTAACCGGAAAGGTCGCGATTTTAGACAAAAGTTGTTTTTTTGTATAGTACGAGTATTTGTGAAAATTTTTGACCTACAGCTCAGACGAATTAACTGATGAGGGTGTTACTTAATACTTAGGCTTTTACCATAAATCGGGAAATCAGAGTGATTTTTCTCAAAACCGGTCCGCCGGAACTGGCAGCCAATAATAGTCGATAAAAACGTTCATTTGTTGATTTGTTGACGTATTTTCGAATAGTGGGGATTCCCACAATCAACGGGTTGTCATACTCGCTCGGTAGATAGACATAGGAGTCCAGAACTTATTTAAACCACAAATTTGCGGACCGTAAGGCTATGGAATTTTTCTACTTTCTACTTCTAATTTATTATTAAAACAGTTCTTCTGCTTATGTGATGCATTTTTCCGAAAACATGCTACATAAAGAAAATTGAGTCAATTTATCTACGACTATTGTAAATACGTCGATAATACAGTTTTTCTACAGAGAACGGTAAAAAACAAATGCACTTGAAGTTAGCCGAAAATTTCAGCCGAAAACTGCATAATCGACATATTTTGTATCACGTGGTAGTACAAAATTCTGTTGATATGAGCCGAAAACTACATGTAATTGAAGTTAGCAGTAAATTTTCGCCGAAAAAAAATTAAAAATCAATATCACATAACTCGAATGTTTAAAGGTAATCTGAACTGGGTGAAGTTAGAATAGTTCGTAAATAGGTGGATCCCGTATTGATCTTTTAAGACGAATGTACGATGGCCTACAAAAGATCGTGGCAATTAAAACAATCAGCTGACGAACTAAACGTGTGCTTGAAATTATCAAATTTGTTGCGGCATGTGAAGACTCTTCGATTGGCGACTAACATGCGAGTGCTTTTGCAACAAGATCGAACTGCAGATGTGTTTTCGAGCAATTATTGGACATTGGCAATGGGGAAATCGCAGTTGATATCTCGACCGGAGTCATCACATTGTCCACTGATTTCTGCCAGTTGACCGAATTGAAGGCGGAGCTCATTAAACATGTTTATCCGAACATGGTGCAAAACTTAAAAAAACCATAATTGGCTGAGCAAACGAGCCATATTGGGGCTGAAAAACTAAGATATCAATGATCTCAACGCGACCATTTAAAAATTTCATTCCGTGACATTTGTTTTGCTTCAAATCGGTTGACACAGTTATCAACCAGGATGAAGTAGTCAACTATCCCACATAATTCTTGAATTAGATGGAATTACCCGGGTTAACACCTCACAAATTGCAATTGAAAGTAGGCGCAATCATCATCATGTCGTGTAACATCAATCAATCCCGAATGTGTAACGGAACAAGACTGGATGTGAAAAATCTTTTGAACAACATCTTTGAGGCGACAATTATCAAGGGAAAGTACAAAGGAGAGGATGTTTTGATTTCGTGTATCCAAATGATTCCAACGGGCTTACCATTCGAGTTCACATGGCTGCAATTCCCCGTGCTTCTGGTATTCGTGATGACCTTGAACAAATCTTAAGGCCAGTCATTGGAAGTTTCCGGAACTAGCATTAAGTTTCCGTGTTTTGCGCATGGACAATGTCGCATATGCCACGTGTTCGCACGTCGGCAAGCCACCATTTTAGTTTGTTTACGCGCTGGAGAACAAAATGGTAGTTTACCACAAATCTCTGCATTGGATGTTGACCTCATTTCATTTTCATGTAAATAAAAGACATTGAATTAATTTGAATTTCAAACGAGTTCTATTTAATCACCAAACGAGATTCAAACCGTACATAGTACGATCACAGTAGATCCAGCTATTTACGATCTGGTCTAACTTCACCCAGTCCAAATTACCACTAAACATGCGTCCAGCTTTTAATTTATTTCACTAGAATGCCACATACAATTTGGCCTGATGGCACAGGTGTTCACTGTTATTGCTGCAACTCAAATTCATGCTCCTTAGCACGACAAATTATAGATACGGGATTCACATATTTACGAACTAGTCTAACTTCACCCAGTTCATATTACCTTTAAACATACGAATTATGTGATATTGATTTTTCAACTTTTTTTTCGGCAAAAATTTACTGCTAACTTCAATTACATGTAATTTCAATTACATGTCCTGGCTGGAAATAGATTCAAATGAAAAGTCTCAGTCATGATTATCCCCGGAAAAAAATCCAGAACAATTTTCATGTGGGGCTGGAAATGATTCAAATGAACGGTTTTAGTGATAGTTAGTTATCCTTGGTATTTCAAAACAAATTTCAGACGACAACATTTGTAAATGTCTAAAACTTACCGTTTAAAGTGACATAGCTGGAAAAGGAATCCAAATGAAAAGTCTTGGTGATGGTTACTCCTGGAAGAAATTTCACGTCAATTTTCATGTTGGGGAGTCCGGAAAAACTCGTTTGAATATGTCGCTCGGATAAAATTTGAAAATTTCTAAAAATAGAAAGTTTAAAGTGCCAGGGCTGGAAAAAGAACCAAACGTAAGGCCTTCAATTTTCGTTTCAATGATTCAAATGAAAGGTGTCAGTGATGATTACATTTGGAAAAAATTTCAGAACCTGAAAAGGTGACCTGAAATTTTTTCCATCACCAAAACCTTTCATTTGAATCATTGTCCAGCCATAACACTTTAAACGTTCAACTTCTAGACATTTTCAAATTAGTTTTTCCAGGCTTTCCTTATGAAAAGTGACCTGAATTTTTTTCAGGGGTAACCATCATTAAGACCTTTCATTTGAACTACTTGTCATCCAACGCACTTTAAACGTTAAATATCTAGAATTTTTCAAGTTTGACTGACTATTTCTGACTATTCGGAATAGAACTTCATATTGAAGTTTTTTTTGCATAAGTTGAAAGATACATACGAAATGCGGTGGAATTTACAGCAACGGTGTCTTCGTCTATCCATTCTGTCAAATTACTGTATCCATCGGGTATCGTACGACACCGCTGTGAGCAATTTACAGAATAAGCGAGAATTGCCTTGTTCTTCAAATTTCTCAATTTATAAACAAGCAAAGGGTCTGGAAATGGGTAGCCTACTCTCAGATGGTTCGGTGGTAGTCCTGGACCAAATCATACACTCAGCCTGGATGAACATGTTTGCGATATCACTCTCATTGTTAAGTATCTTGTCATTCACAGAAATTAAAACTACGCAACTACTTGTGTTCGTAAACTGATTAAATATACCTTGTTAAAGTTAACCGAAAGCTAAAAGTCGAAAGTCTAACAATCGATAATGCAGATAGCGTCTTGACTACTTCAGCCGAAAGGTAAACAAATTAAATTGAAATATCCTAGCCGAAAGTGACTAACCTACCAAATCAGCCGAAATAACATATAATAGGTAGGGGCCAAGTTCGTGGCCTTTTTCCCGGTAGATGGCTTTACATTCATATATCTCTCAGTAACCATAAATCGTATCGGGCATTGAGTGTTTGAAAGGAGACATTTTAACTTGCACTTTGACACACAAAACATTAAAATCGATGAAGTGAATAAAAAGTTACAACATTTTAAACATGCGGAGATAAATATTTAAAAAATTCGATATCTTTTACAATTTTATTACGACAAAGATAAAAACGTAGCTCAGGCGTGCGAAAAATTTTGTGCTGTTCATGGAGAAAGTGCTTTATCAAAATCAGCAGCAAAGAAATGGTTCGCACGAATTGAAGCAGACCGGCATATAAGCAGCCATGCAATTTGTAAAGACCTAAATATTGATCACAAAACAGTTTTAAACCACTTAAAAATGGCTGGATACAAAAAAAGCTTAACGTTTGAGAACCACATGAATTAATAGTTAAAAATTTAATGGACCGGATTACTATCTGCGAAACGCTGCTGAAACGGATCGAAATCGAGCCATTTTTAATGCGAATGATTACTGGTGATGAAAAGTGGATAAGAAACGACAACGTTGTGTGAAAAAGATCCTGGACGAAACGAGATGAAGCTTCCCAAACGGTATCAAAGCTAGGATTGACGCCAAGAAAGGTAATGCTGTGTGTTTGATTGGATTGGAAAGGAATCGTGCATTATGAGGTGCTACCACCGGGCCAATCGATTGATCCTAATATATACTGTCAGCAACACACATCATTGATGACCCGGCAGAAACTGAGAGAGCTTGACTGAGAAGTTTTGATCCACCCATAT
Source organism: Nephrotoma appendiculata (assembly GCA_947310385.1). Classification (NCBI taxonomy): domain Eukaryota; kingdom Metazoa; phylum Arthropoda; class Insecta; order Diptera; family Tipulidae; genus Nephrotoma; species Nephrotoma appendiculata. The sequence continues at coordinate 212,604,969 of OX371225.1, read as the reverse complement.
AGTCCTGACCTTGCACCATCGGACTACCATTTGTTCCTGTCCATGCAGAACCATCTTAATCGATTGTTTGCCTCTAAATCACAGAAGTTCTACCGGGCTCTATCAGAAAAATGACAAAAGTTCATCTATCAAAATGGCAGATATTTGGTTTAATAACGTTCATTTGAAATAAGAAAATTCTTTGTTTCAATGTCACCCAAAAAAGGCCACGAACTTTTCCCTTACCAACAAACAACAAATAAAATTTTCAATTTAACCGATATTAATTTATTGTTTCGTATCATTCATATTTAATTTCTTAAAACTTTTCAAGGTCTCATTTGAAGAGGTTTGTAAGTGGTAATATCTGTTTCATACAGCCGAAAATTGCCAATAAAGAAGTAAAAAAAATTAAATTTTGAAATGGTCGTTAAAGTGGTTTGGAATTCAAGGCTATGCAAGACATACATAGATCTGACTATGCCGATTCGATGGGCCGTGATCATAGGCAAATTTTAGATATAGGTTTTGTAAGGGTCTGATGAGGTTATAGGGATGAAATTTTGTTTTTCCCTTCTGATAATAAAATCGTTTATCATTCGAGATTTCACCAAATGAACATCAATCTGACTATGCCGATTCAATAGCCCATGACCATAGGTAGATTCTGAGTATGGGTTAGAAGTAGGTCTGATGGGGTTATAGGGGTGAACATTTAATTTTCTCCATTTTTCAACGATAATCATCGAGATTTTGGCATATAGACACCATATCTGGCTATGGAAAAATAAAAATTTCACCCCTATAGCCCCATCAGACCCATTGCTAATCTATATTAAAAATCTACATATGGTCATGGGCTATCGAATCGGCATAGTCAGATTGGTGTCCATCTGGCAAAATCTCGAATGACCAACGGTTTTATCGATGAAAAATTGGGAAAATCAAAATTTCATCTCTAAAACCTCATCTGGCCCACCCCTAACCAATAATCTAAATCTACTTATGACTATTGAATAGGGATAGTCAGATCGGTGACTGACTGGCATAATCTTGAGTTGCAAACAATTTTAACAACAATTAGAAACTATTTAATGCTTGATAATTTTTAATCTTTTTTATCGACTAGTTTCGGCTGTATGAAGCAAATATGTTATTTCATCCCGATAATCTCATCAGACTCAATCCTAACCTATAATCAAAATGTACCTAAGATAATGGGCTATCGAATCGGCAGTCAGATTGGCGTCCATCTGACAAAATTTCGAATGATGGACAATTGTATCGTCGCAACAACGGAAAATGGAACATTTCACCAATATAACCTAATAAAACCCACTCCAAACATATAATCAGATTCTACTTAGGGCCATGGTTCATCAAATTGGTACAGTCAGATTGTCGTTCATCTGTCAAAATCTTGATATATATACAAACCATTCATCAGCTAACGTGACTGCGTCTCATATATACTCATAACTTTTAAACCTGTATTGCCGGCATTTTTCGGTTTGAATATTGAAGTTAATCTTCCTTATCGATATAATCTGCCTTATTGACACGTTAAAATATTTCCGGGAATACGTTCACGATATTTACATTGTTACAATATTGTTAACAATGACAGTTCAAAATCGTTCATGAAACTACATTGTAACAATGAACACGTGCCTTTTTTGTTCACGAACTCTACATTGTTACAAACGTCATTCTCAACCCAACTCGAGACTGCCTCTACAAATGTCATTTTTAATGGTGTAGGTATCAGAAGCAACATGCTGATTGTATAGGTTTGAAAAATAATTTAAAGAATAAAATTCAATTTTTAATATATTTATTTTAAATAAATTTGTGTTTTATGGATACACTGATTATTTTGATGCTCCATAATACTATGTTTAGTTCGTACTATTCGTATATTTTTTAGTTACGATTCGTACTTTATGGAAAAAAATGGTCCTCTAGGCAAATCGAACTTTAGAAAATCATAAAACGTTCATAATAGATCGTTAGGAATCTTAAGAGGTCTAATAGTATCGTGAACGAATGCCGCATCTATGATGTTTAAATTGCGACACGAGTTTTTTAGCAGCTGCCTCAACTGCTTGATATTCTTCAATCTATAAATAAAATTTTTATTCTAGTCTTGTATTTTATAAAGGCCGCTCGGTCTTACCGGTTTGGCGAGTTTGCGGTCACGTCGTCTCTCAACACGGATTATACCATCTGTAATAAGTGCTTTGCCGACATCGACATTAGTGGCAGGATCGGATAGCGTAGCGTAGGTCAAAGCAGCAATTTTATATTCGACATTTAAGTTTAAAGTCTTGTTTAGAACATCTTGGGCAAACGAACGACATGCCTCAGTCTTGTCATCTGCATCGGGAGGGAGTACGGCTAATGCAAGAACATATTCTTGTGCATATATGGTTTGTCAGATTATAAGGCAGGTGGTAAATGAGCTAAACGACTAGCGGGTAATGTCTGAAAAACAATATTTTAAAGTTAGTCTCTAATTCCGATTCCCTCGAGATTAATCTAATTAAAAATTATTAATTTTTAAAAAATATTACAATTCAAAATAATCTGCCACATAATAACTTCTCCGTTAGAAATTTATATTGAAAATTCACAACAAACTCCATCGTATCACAATAAAACATTGCAGTCTCTTAAAATTCATAATTTATTTTGTCTACGCAAATCTAAAAATGTTTAGTGTAATCCCAGTTTTAACAATAAAGTTCTTTATCTTTTTAATTCTGTGGTTATGTTTTTAACAATGTTTTTACACTTGGGACAATTTCATAGTTAACTATTACGTCATTTCTACAATGACAGTTGTTACGATATTGTAACAATATAAATATCGTGAACATACTCCGGCTGGGATAGCAAAGACACTATCTGCATTACAGTATATTAAATATAGCAACACCAGGCTCAGTAAGAAAGTAAAATGGTTATCTCAGACAAACTTCAGAGTAATGATTCTCTAAAGTTTGCCTGAGATAACAATTTTACTTTTCCGTCCCGAAAGATCACGAAGGCTATTAGTTGTAATCTAACACAAGAACCGCAACGACAAAATAATAATATTGATGTTGAGAATCACTCAGAATTGAAGGTGCTAATTTGCTACGGTGACTAGAGTAGGTTTCCAATTAAAAAATTGCAAGATGCACAATATAGAAAACAATGTTACAAGAAAAAATATTTTAAAAATGAACTACTCGTACATCTGCAGGGAAAACCATTTTTTATTTGCGAAAATCCCTGATGGTGTTAGCCTTACTCAAGTTTCGGTCATTTTGACTAAACGGAGGAATCTTGAGCAAAACTTCGTTTAAATTATTGCAATATGTTGCCTTATTCACCTGCAATCAAGGTTATATTTCAAAATGTAAGCGCATTGGGTGAATGCAGAAGATGATTCCATGAGCGTGAATCGAAAATAACCAATTTTCATGTACTTGGTTGCCTTGTTTTTCTTCCAAAACATGTTTCGCTTTCGCTATTCCTCTGTACAATTCCCCCATTTTAAAATCGTATCTTCGTAGCAACTGGTTGAGCGTACTGTTGCTGCTTGGATCAGTTGGTATTTTGGTTCGAAAGTTTTGGTGGACTCGTCTGTCTCTGGGCGGTATGAATGCCTGTGTCCTAGATGGTGGTTGTGTCTGTGATATATGAAAGATGTTGGGTGATATATGAAAGATTTTTATCGATTGGTGAACCAAGGACAAATCTTTGTTTCTAAATACCTCTTCGTTTTGTGGGTTGGCCCATCTTTGTTTGTCGTGCTAACCAAGTAAGTCATCCATTATGGTCGGTTGTTGTGTGACGTGATGATTCTGGTTTTGGCTAGTTCTTGTGTAGCGCTTAATTTAATTTGGTGGTTGTTGTTAGGCTTTGAAGATTTTTATTAACTTGTTTTGCTTGCTGTTTATGTTTTAGATCCGAAGTTGTACATTTTATATAGTTAGAGGAAATACACGTACATGCTGTATCAACATTTTAATACATTTACATTTTACTTAAATAAAAAAATAATTTTGTGTCACACAGCACCTTTACACATTTTTTTCTGTTACCGCAGCTAAATTGGTAATAACAGTAACTAGAAAACACGCACCTCCATCGGTAATACTTCATCGATTATACGATTTGCATAACCACGATGTCAGTAGTACTGTATTAAATTCAAATCAACCGGAACAAAGGATGATATTTTAATTCTTTTTCGGGACGTGATAGTGTAGACGCGCGGAACTTTTGTTATACAAAAATCCATTGTGTTTGTTCAATATTGTTCTATCGAAAATATTAACAAAATACCACACAAATAATCGCCCGATAATTTAAAAGGAAATTAAAATCATGATAAATAAAAAAATCATTTGTATTTAAATATTTTAAATTGGGGCAATTTGTCTATGTCTCCTCCCCTAAATCTATACATATTGTTAGATATGTTAGGTATACAGGCGAATCGTATAAAAAAAAATTAGATAAACTTATTTTTGCTGTATTCTACGCGATGTCACTAGTAGTTCGTTTGTGTCTTTGCTAATTTGTTGCGCATGTATAAAAATGTATAATTTATAGAATCCTTCCAGACAAAATACCATTTAATTTTAATCAATCATCGATGTTCAGAAGAAATTATAAATAAATTAATTAATTATTCAGACTACAATAGAATATTATTTGTTGATTTCTTCCCGTCTCTTTCTCGCACCGAATTATATTGTATTTTTCCTGGAATTCATCAATGATTTCGGGTGATGGGAAAAAATCAATCAACGTTGTAAATTCAAGCGACGAATTATGTAGTTAAGCATTATATTTTATAATAAATACAGAAATATTTAAATAATCAAAAATATCAATCGCACCATATGCCGCGCGGCCATCAACCAAAGTCTATAATGTACAACGAAATATGTTTTCTTTTTCGTTTTCGGTTTGTTTTTGGTAGAAACGTGACTTTATAAAATTAAAAGATGTTCAATCAATAAATGTCGTGGTTATCAATATAATATAATAACATAAACATTTAATGTGTTGTAATGTCTTCATTTAAAATTTATTGCATATTAATTTTATCGATAAAATGCATGCTTAGGTTCACATGTGCGAGGGAGGGGGTGCAGGTGTGCGTTTAAGAACTGGGAAATCGAAACAACACAAAACATGTATTTGTGTGCTGCTATATGCAATGTGTATACGACTTCTTGATATGAACATTCGTGATACGAAATTTTAATTGATTGCGATTTGAATTAAACAGAAGACGTTTTATAACGGAACAAAAGTATTGTAGATGGCTCCATATAAGCAATGGTCTTAGTGTTCTCCACTTCACATCTATCTAAAAATGAGATAATATTTTTGAATTGATGGGACTGATTATAAATTAATCAGTTCATAATAGACTGATTTAATTTAATGGCCGGTAGATTGACCACTGAACAGTCAGAACTTGCTAAATACGAAGAAAATGCTGCACACAATCTAATAAACCGTAAAAATAAATTTCGAACATCGGTGCAGCTTTAAATTTTATTTGTTGCCAAGTTCGAAACATGGGAAAATTCAAAATTTGACCCTTTCAACCTCATCAGACCACCCCAAAAACTATAATCAAAAGTATAATCATCTTTGTCAGATTGGTGGCTATCTGGTAAAATCTCGCATGACGAACGATTTTATCGATGAAACGAGGAATAATACACCCGCATATGAGCAAATCAAAATTTTAACCTTTTAACCTCATCAGACCACCCCAAACCTGTAATCAAAGTCAGCTATTGGTCATTAACGAGCTGACATAGTCAGGTGTTTATCTGGCAAAATCTTGAATGACGAACGATTTTTTCGACAAAACATGGGGAAAATCAAAATTTCGCCCTACAAGGGTTACCTTTTATAAATCGTGATTGGGCAACCCTAGTGCTGCCAGCTGGTAACTTATTTCTCCATCGTAAACTTTGACGTTTTAGACGATATGTACATTTTCGTGCGATTGTTTTTTACAACTTTCCACGGGGATTAACTCAACAACAATGTTTTGATGAACTTAATTAGCATTGGCTTTGAAATGCTCAATTGTTTGTGGATTGTCCGTATATCAGTTGTCCTTCACGGCACCTCAAAAATAAAAATCCAAAGGCGTTAAATCACAGCTTCTTGCCGGCCAATTCACGTCACCACTTCAACTGATAATACGGCCATCGAATTTTTGACGCAGTTTCGCTATTGTAACTCGTGTGTGGCATGGTGCAACATCTTGCTGGAACCAAAGGTCATCAAAATCAATATCTTCAAGATATGGCCACAAAAAAGATGTTAACATATGGCGGTAGTTGATTCCGTTGACCGTAACGGTCGCACCGGCTTTGTCTTCGAAGAAATACGGCCCAATAATGCCACCATACCACAAGCCGCACCAAACAGTAGCACGCAATGGATGCATTGGCTTCTCCACATATCCTTCTGGATCACCGAGTCGGAAATGCGCCTCGTCCGGAAAGATTTTGTTTTTTGAGCAAAATCCTCATCAATTTCGAGTTTGTCGCAGGCCCACACAGCGAATAGATATTGAAGTGTTAAACGATTCATTTCGTCAACTAGAAATAATATACTGAGTTTCTGTCAAAGAAAAAATGATATTAGTGTTGTCAGAGCCAAAATAACCGATATGTCAAATCTAAACCGGTTATTGTGACACCCTATAGTCAGATTGGTGTCTATATAGCAAAATCTCGAACGACAAACGAAAAATTAAAATTTAGGCCCTATAACCTCATCAAATCCACCCTTAATCTATAATCATAATCTACCTACGGTCATTGGCCATCGGACCGGCATAGTCAGACGGTGTCTGCCTGTCATAATTCTAAACCATTTGAACGACAATTACAAACCGTTGAATGCTTGATAATTATTAAATTTCTTATCGACAATTCTTGACTGTATGAAATCGATATGGCATCCCTTTGAGTTGTCATCGTTTCTCAAGTAGTTACTCGAAAAATTATTCTGAATCCAGCCCATAATTGCTTTTCAATCTCTGCTTAGTAAAATATTTTAAACTATTCAAATTTTTTACAGTAGTCATTGTCGAAAAATCGCTATATATTCAGAAATACATTCCTTAACCATTTAAAATTCACACGGAATTAATTTCACCCCATAACCTCAAAAGACCCACCCAAACTTATTTAACTGGCTTCAATTTTTCCAGAGAGCTAACATGAAACTTGACCTGGAAAGTTATTTAACGATAACCATCGACAAATCGCTTCAAAGAGACCATTTCCAGGCATACCACTTTAAATTTTTAGTTTTCATAAATTTTGTAGTTTAGCACGTGTTCAATTTTATTTGTTGTTTTTTATGATAAAGGGTGTTCCAGCTGTTGGTTTTTTAAGTTCAAAAAAGATATTAATTGTGCGGTGGCAACCCGAAAATTTTTTGACAAATGAAAAGTCAAAACTATGTCTTTATAGTCATGTGTTCGTTTACAACACAACAACGTGTTTTAATTATCCAAACTTATTATGAAAAATGTTATTCTATAAAAGAACCTTTCGTAAATTATACATGATGATTTTTGTTGACATGGATATCCTACAGAGCCGGGAATTCGCAAAGTTGTTGAACGTTTTGAAGAAACTGGATCAGCTTCACGTCGTAGACTATACATATATGAACTTGAACGCCATCGTCCAGTTCGTACTTGTGAAGCTGTTAGCTCGGTTAGTGAAGAACCAAGCATCACGTGGAGGTGTCGTTCACAACAATTAAACGTGTTACCGTTTTACATCGAATTTTACACAGTAAAGAAGAACAACATTCGAGCTGAAATTGAGACAATTGAACTGCTTTTATTTAAAAAAGTCATAGTCATCTATAGTCACATGAAAGATGTTGTGTTCCACGCATAAATGACATAGAATCAACATTCATTTTTAATAAAAATGAAAACTGAATTTTCAACGTACATTATAGCCCTGTTTTATTATTCGAGCACTATCCGGCGCCGAATAGGAAATTTCTACTAAAACTGTAGCTATTATTCACTGGTGTCACTATACCATAAAAATGAACAATAAATGCATCTATAAAACAAACAATTATCGCCTGAAATATACTAATTGACATTTATTTTGAATTCATCTTGCTGCGTTGTAAATTTTTATTAGCCGTGTTTTTTTATTAGCGCTCTATTTTTGCTTATAATTAATTTATTTAGCTCTAAACTAAAATTTTTCATTCAACTTTTTAAATAAAAATCGATACAAAAAAAACATTCTGCTCTACCCATTTCTCGGGAGCCTTTATTTTGTAAACCCCGAATTGCGTGCGATTTCAGTCAAATTTAAAAATCATATCACTTTTTGTGGAATAACAGAAAACAATTTCTGCTTCTTATGTGTGCACAGCACATTTGGTATAAAACACATGCGTACGAAATCGACATTCCTCATATCTACATCTCGTAGCCTCTTTGTTTTGAGTGAATTTTGGTAAATGATCGACACAGTCATATCTAGTGTCGGGCGTACTTACTTATATCGGATGGTGGGCGACCCCTTTTTTTATGTTGGCGAACGAATTCATAACAAACTGGGCCACATGTAATCTGAACTCAAATAAGTCCATAATCTCTTTCTTGGACTTGTTTTGCTTTTGTATACTGGATTTATACTCAATCCAGCTAGTACAGATGGCAAAATCCAAAAAATGAGTCAATACTCTTAAAGGCCAGTTTTTGGAATTAATGAACGTCCTGTAATATTGGATAAGTTGATCCAATAAATCTACTTCTTCCATGGATTCATTATACAATCTAACAATTTCCGGCTGTGGAACGTCTATGTAGCGTTAGTTGATCCATCCCATCGTTTAATTAATTTTATTTCTCCTGTTCCTATAAAATTGGAGGCAAGGTGCACTGACTTGCTATCGAGCCATTTCACTATCGCTATATTATTATCGTTACTGACTTATTGTTCCGTGTACCCTCTTAGATTTTTTTTTAAAACTTTTTGTCATCCGTAAAGTTTGGTTTTTGGAAACGATTAATTCGAGCAGTTCCAAGGCCTTTAAGCCTTTACTTTTTAAAGTTTCTAATATAATTTATTTAGAAGTAAAAAAGGTATCAAAAAATATTTTGTAACCCGACTCTTTGATTCGTTGAATTAAGTGAAGAACCACTGCTGCACCAAAGCCAAACTTTCGTTGAACATTATCGGAAATTTCTGTGTTTGAACCTTGGTACATACATTACAAAATCAATCGGTTGGCCGTATTTACCGCAAAGCACAAACAATTTTAATCCCCAAGGTGACGGTTTGCTTTTCATGTATTGTTTTGCGGATAACGTACCTCTAAAAGGTATCATTTGCTCGTCGATACAGAGATTTTCCTCGAGTAGAATCTGTAAACATCTCTCTCTCTTACAGAGTATATTATTGGCCGAACTTTGTAAAATACATCTTTATTGGTTTTTGGAATTTCCAAATTATTTACTACGTGGAAATTCGTTCGCAATTATTGCCAAAAACGTATTTCTCATCATAGCTTTCATTACCTGTTCAATTTTGATTAGCCTGCTCCATATGCACTTGGGGAAATTTGGTACATCCGATAAACGTATGAATTCCAATGAATCGTTTTATTTCATCCATATTAGTTAATTTGAATAATGCTGGGCTGGACTTCAACAAAAATGTTCGTATATTTTACCATAATTTCAAACAGCTGCTCTGTGAAATATTTATAAAAATATTGTACCGGAGTTTCTTCAGCGAGTGGATGATTTGCCAACGGTTGGTATGGTATTTCAAAGCGTATGAGTTCTGTGCGTATTTTATACGAGACCGATCAATATCGAGCTTTCCGGATTTGGGATTTCACCAGTTTTTTTCAAATTCATTTCATCTATCATTTCGATAGATGACCATTCCAACATTAAGCGGTTCGTTGCTTAAAATTTGATCATTGTCCTCCACAGTTTGTTCGACTTCAATTCTAGGTTTAAGTTTTGGTTTTTTGTTAGTAATTAGAGTACTTTCAGAAATAGTGTCAAAATATCAAAAACCAATTAGCTCTTCATCTTCATCCATAGCATTAGGATCATCGCTTTCGTTTAGAAGGGCAACAAGTTCTTCATCCGTAGTATATTTACGAGCCATTTTGAACTAAAACCAAAATAATACGAATGCAATTATAATTTTAATATTACTAGAACTCATAAAATTGTAAAACGGACAAAATAATATTAAGCTTTCTTTGGAATATTTTATTCCTTTGGCTCACTTTGTACATACTAATGTACTGTATATGGAGATGTACATAACCTTTGAATCTATTTGTACATCTACATATACATTATATTTATTTGCGAATAATGTAATAAATTGTCACTAAATGCAACAAATATACATTAAAATACACATGTTTGCACCTTTATGAGAATAAAAAACATTATTTGACTTACCTCAGTTACCTTAAACCATAATTAAATTAACTTAAAACCTGTCAGTTTTAAAGACTAACTTAACAACGTGCACACCTTCACAGTTTATTTAATTATGACATAACATTTCAATTCAATCTATATAGTTGTGTTTTTTTTTCATTAGAAATAAAAAAGAGAGTTATAAAAACCAAACAAAACATGAATGAGTGGGAAGAGTATAAAATTGCATAAACTACAGCTTCGGAAAGAAAATGTACATACGGATGTACAAGGGAAGTGAAAGGGTTAAATATATGTAAAAATAGAGTGCTAAATATAAGTTTTGATATAGAAGGAAGCTCCGGATACATCTATCGGACGCTAATAAAAAAAGGACTATGTGTTTTTTAATATAAAAAACTATCAGATGGAACACCCTTTACATATGTTTTGAAATTTTTGTTTCATGCAGTTGTATTTGTGTGTTACTTTCATTTGTATATGAATAATTGACGTTTTCCAAAACAAATCTCGTATCAACAACATAAATAAGACTATTGTACAATAGATTTTTGGTTAATGACTACAATAGAATTTCCAAATAACGGCAGCAAAAAAAAATTAGCAAAGAAAAAGCAACGGCACGACGAGCTTCGCTATTAAAAATATTCATTGAATTCTGGGAGCAACAATTAAAACACACAATTAATTTCCTATATTAAAATTCAAACAATAATTCAAAAATCAGGATGTTCACTCGGCGTGTTCCACCCGACCAAAATGAAAAAAAATTATCAGGATATTTTTTATGACCCTAACTTCACTCCGTATAATTTTATGTCAAACCCGAGTGAATCGAAAAAATAATTATAAATTGATTCTGTGGGTCAAAACATTGCTGCCGCTGAAATAATAAATATTTAATATGTATTATTTTTAAGAGCTTTTCACAATAGTTAGCAATTTACATATTTTCAAATAATTATAACCAAGTAAATAATTGTTAGTTGCGCAAACTGTCCATGTAAAATCATAGCACAAATGCACCAAATAAAATGTATACAAATTTTGACAGCCAGAGTCAAAAATATTCTTGGTTTTTTTTTGCGATAAATGAGTGCGTTTTACGGCGAAAGCTGATAAAAATGTACTATAGTGATATTTTTTATCATTTTTGCCCGACTGAACACTAGGACTATTACAAAACATCATTCGGCCATTTATTACCCAAAAATGTTGATATAACATAATAGTGTTCGTTTTCAAAACATAAACAAGTTCATTGCAGGGTTGAAAATTTCCCTTAATAAATTTGGGAAATTTTGGATTTCGTTTTTTAAATGCAAAAGTTGCAAAGCAAAAAGTTGTATGCCCGACTAATTTTGATTGCTAATCGTATTTGTAATTTTGGCCATTTATCTCTTTCGCACGTTTTTATGACTCTATCATATGATTTATTTTGATGATGGTTACTACGTGCCCCTGTTACAACCAACCCCTATTTCCCCTACACTAGTTATGTTTATATTGTTAATACGAGATTTCTTTTGGAAAACGTCAAAATTATTCAACTGCATGACACAAAAATTTCCCTTTACAAATATTTGCAGTTGAGCTTGTACCCCTGTGCTCTCGTGGAAAATTTATTACTACGAAAAAGAGTTTACGTGGCTTTTTCTATGAATTATTTATGAAAAGTGATCTTGGAAACTTTAATATTATTTGTATATTACATTAAAATATAAAAACTATAAATGTATCTACAATTAATATTAAAATTATCAATTTAAAAATGGAAAAAGTGTCTCGGGTGCATCTGAAGCAAGCTTCATTTTTTTCCACTAGTAGCGTTTTCTGTACTTTCCCTAGTCTCAATTATGTTAGATGAAAACCAATAGACAACTATAAGTGGATTTGACGGCAAAAAATAAGCTTGTTCCGGATATTCTGGTATGTTAATTTTTATTTTCATAAAGTAACCCGTGCTTAAATGTCATGTAAAGAAAGACTCAATCAGAGATGGGATGTTGTACCATCACTTTTTTCGACTTTCGACTTTGTTTCTGTCTCCATTTTCAGGAATCTTTTAACTTTCTATTTCGCGTAAACAATTATGTGTTTTATATCGCGATTTCAACCTCTTGATATAATTGTGAGCTTTCTCTCTTGTCCACATTTCGATAAACGTATTAAGAAAACATTATTTGATGATAAATAGAGTTCATTAATCTAGTAGTCTTAGAAATCGTAGAAAAGAAATAGAGTGATGTTTTACTCAAGCAAGCTGAGAACACATTAGAAAATGTGTAATTTTGGAAGTGAAATAGGCTGCCATTTTACTTGTAAAAAGTGAGACATGATCTAAGTCGAAAGTCAAAAATAGTGATGGTATAACATCCCAGCTCTGCTTATTTTTAATGCGCTAGATCTCACATTCCCAACTTTAACAGTCTCCAATGCCGTGCTAAAATTTCATAGTAAAAAATAACTTTAACAGTCGTCAATGGCATAAGACAAATATACATAAGAGGACTCATGTAGAGATTCCGAGGTTAATCTATTTTACTATAGGCCGACATGTTTATAAGATACATATATATGGATTAAATATAGAAAACAATTAAATTTGTGTATATAAATATATTAAAACTATAAAATAAGATTAACCTCGGAAAAATTGGCTTATAAAATTTGCACTACTTGGTTTCTCTTATGCTCGATGTCAATAGTTAGTTACTTTCGGCTGGGAAATTTCAATTTCATATATAATTTTTTTACCTTTGGCTGAAGTAGTCGAGACACTATCTGCATTATCGATTTTTTCATTTTCGGCTGGCAACTTGAACAAGGTCTGTAACACCAAGTTATTCCCGGTAAAAATTTTGTAAAACGACCCTGGTCCAAAACCACTCTTCTTCAAAAACGCAAAACAAAAATATGTCCGTCCGTCTGGCTGTACCGACGAGATGTCAAGAACGGCTTTTGTTCGTTTTTAGCCAATCTTTTTTAATTTTTAATTCTGTGAATTAAATAGCTTTTGGGAACTCTATCTTAAAGGGGCCGGATACCAGCCATAGTAAATAACCCAATACCAAGCTATTACTTTATATTATTCTAATAATGATTTAAAATGGCGCATTATGTACTATAAATGGAAACGGGCGTTTCGCATGAATTCAAGCCTAGAGACGTCGAACGCCGTTTTTTCACGTGCGAACAACTGTTCCAAAGGCAGAATCGGAAGGATTTTTTGCATCGAATCGTGGCGAGGGACGAAAATCGTGGGGTAAGCCCGGTCATGTATCAACTTTAACCATCAAACCGAATATTCATCTCAAGACAGATATGCTGTGCATCTGGTGGAGTCAGTTCTCTATGTGTTACTTCAGCCTAACGAGAACATTATATTAACAACAATTGATGCAATTAAGCAGAGCTCAGCCCGATAATGCTCGGACACATGTTGCAAGAGTCGTCAAGGAAATTTTGGAGGCGTTTAATTGGGATGTCCTATCCAGCCGCCGTATTCACCAGACATTGCTCCTTCCGACTACCACTTATTTCAGTCGATGGCTCATGGCCAGTGCTTACGAGGAAGCCATAAATTGGGTTAATTCTTGGATCGCCTTAAAACACGAGGAATTTTTTAAAGCTTATTTGTACTCCCCATATAGTGGTGTATTGTTTGAAAGGTTTTCGATTAGACAACAGTTGTGACGATACCACTTTAGTTGTTAAATCCACCAGTTTGGCTCTGGGAGCTGATTTTTTGTTTATTATATATACAATATATACTTGTCGTATATCGTTGAAAAGGTCTTGAAGAATGCCATAAATTTTGTTGAAGGTACTCAAAACTACCGTTGTGGCGAGTGGAGCAACTGCATTTTTTTCATTTTCATATAATCAAGTGGTATATATTTCGAAAGGTCTTGGAAAAGCAACAATTACCTTCCGTCTACAAGACCAAGTTATTGAAAATCTGATAAAGATGATGACAACTGATCCTGGTCCAAAATCACTTTTTTCAACGCTTTTGTTCGACAATTTTCTTTAATTTTTTTCTTCTTTCTTCTTCTACTTTCTTCTTTAATTCGGCGAAATGAAAATCGTTTGTGACCTCTATCTCAAGGGATAGGTTACCTGCCATAGCAAATCGACCAGAAAGACCATCCAATACCACGCTTATATTTTACATTATTCTAATTTACTGGTGTATTATATCGTTGGAAAATTCTTGGATCAGGCAACAATTTTGATACAACTTTAATTCATAAAATCACCGTTTGACGCTAATAGTTAATGTTTCGTTTATTATAACGTTACATATTTATATATAAGTGTGACATGTCAATGAAAAGGCTTTGAAGAATATCATAAATTTAGCTGAAGCACATCAGTACTCCAAATTACCATTGTGGCGCTGTTTGCAAATACATTTAACTCATTCTTTTGGTGGTGGTGGCAAATTATTCCTCTGGTATAAAATATACGTATTTTATATCATTTCAAAGATCTTGAAATATGTCATAAAATAAGTTGAAGCACGTTAGTACCCAAAACTACCGTTGTGCCGCTGAAAGCGCAATTACATGTAGCTCATTCGTGTGACATGTAAATTATCAATGGTTGAAAGGTCTTGGAAAAGCAACAATTTTGTTACCAGTACTTTAGTTCTCAAACTCACCGCTTTGGCGCTGGTGACAAATTAACCCTTGGTATGGAATTTGCAAAGTACATAATACTATAATATGTATGACAAGATATTTTTAAAAACAGCTTTTTACCAAATCAATGTAAAATCAGATAATTTTTCTGATTCGTTTCGTGATTAATTTTTTGCAATGGTAAGTGCAATGGTAATTATATTCTTTGAAAAGGTTTCTTCATGTACATATATTTCAGATCAGAACTGTTTAATTTTTCGATTCATCTAATCGGTCTAATGATGATCATATATTAAGATCATGTTTTCCTGAGTTATTTTGTGACCAGTTAAATTATGCACGCTACATTATAAAAATACTGAAACGGGGAAATGTACTAAACTCACCACTATTTAATATCTTTATTCATTCATAATGAAATAGATATATACGAGATATGAATAATTCTTTATATATTTATGGGGGTAAACGACTAAATACTGAAAAATCCTTATATAATCCTTATATAGCAGAAATAGAATACAATAATCATTATAATATTACAACAACAACCAAATTATACGAAAATGACAACCGACGTTATAGTGTCAAGTTATTATTTATTTGCAAAATGTAAGAAGGATTTTTCGAAAATTTAATATAAAGATTGCTCAACCATAAATGATAATGGTAACAATAATAGAAATAATGATTATGTTAATGATGATGAAGATGACTTTTACCATTTCTCTTGCACTTTACACAAATTGTACATACATATAAAGGGGAGTTTAGAGATGAGTTATGTCTGTTTCTCCAAAAATCTGAAATCCGATTTGTTCCACAATAACTGGAATCTAACAAAGCATTTCAATTATTGAAATGCGGTTAAGCTTTAATCGGTTCTATACCCCAGCATCCCCTATATAGCAGTAAACCCAAAACAGAAAAACTAAACGACCAAATCTTATTTGCATTTTCTCATTCTAACTTCGTTTTCTATACAAAGATGTGATGCTGATAACCACAGCAAAATTGGGGCAACGATGGGATGAGAGGAAAAATGATTTTCTTGTAATTCTAAAAATACAAAAATTAAATATTTTCCATTATCTGTTTTAATTAAAGACTTTATAATTGTTTTAATTGGTTAGACTTCCTGTATAATATTTACTCTTAGTATGTACATGGTATCATTTATATTGAAATGGAGTGGGGTTTAGGGGGAATCGAGTTTTCGGAAATTTAACTTTTTATTGCAAATCTAACACTAAAAGGTATATGATTTGTAGTTTCATTATAATATGGTATAGGAAATTAAAATTTGACTCAACCCTCACACTAAACCAAAAACGAAATAATAATTATAATTATATAGATAATATTCATAATTAAATATTATATACTTAACAAATAAAAATCAATTAAATTAAAATTAAAAGAATCGAGTGACATGAAATTCATGTTGAACATTCAACACAATGCGACAACATTCGACCGCGCGCGAACAACGATGGATGTGGCACATACAAAGACAATTTTTGAATTAATAATTTATGATAATAATGAAAAAGAATTTAATTTTCAATTAATTGAAAATACATTCATTTATTTTTCCTGGAATTTATTATTTAATTGTTCTTAATTTATTCGGCATGTATTTTTCTGATGTCTTTATACATAAATATAGCTTTTAGAATACTACGATTATTAAGTAGATACTTCATTGGTCTGTTCTCAGTTCTGGGACCGGTCCCAATAGATAGATTCAATAAAAAATCTAAATGCTGGACCCTTTATTACTACGAGGGGAGATCAATAAGATTGGTACACTAAATAACGTAAAATTTTTTTAATTTTTGTTCTTAAATTAGTAAAAATATTCACTTGGAGCCAGATCTGACCTGTTAGGCGGATGCGCTATTTCATTAGACTAGCAATCTCGTACTATTTGTTGTGCAACATTCGCCTTACGTAGTAGTGTGTTGTCCTGTAAAATCAATATTTTCTGCTTAATTTGACCTAGTGTTTTGGTTTTTTTATAAGTTCCTGATATTGTGTTCGTATGAGGTATCTTAGGTTAGGTTATGTTAGGGTGTTTTTCCTAAAAAACTAGCATAGACACAATCAGGTCAGTAGCCGTGTCACATTGTTTTCTCTCCCCTGCTACTGTTGTTCGTTGTATTTCTGCTTGGTGAAATGAGACAGATCAGATTACGGAATTGTATGCTGGAAGTAGGAATCCCACTCCATGCCGGGTAAACAAACTAATAATAAAGCTAGATGGGCTCGGGTGCGAAAATAATAAAATATTTCCCAAATTTCGTTCGAGAAATTAAGGGAAATGAGAAGATAAAAAACAGAATGAAGGAGAACTAAAGACAGAACAGAGAATAACAGAATTCCCCCACAATCAGACACAAACTAGTGGATATGTGCGAGAATCCTACCATTCAAGGCTACTATGAATCGGGGTATGACACCAACATCTGCACGTATCAAACAGTCCGCACTGGGTACTGTCGCAGATGAGGATGCTAACCGGGCAAAAGAGAGAGTGATGAGTGATAATGAGTGATTACTTCATTGATCCTAAACCAGCCGTGAAAATGTGTTCCTTGTCACTACCGGGAATCGAACCCGAAGCATCCGGTCGCTGGAGCAAGCATGCTCACCACTTTGCCACCGGGGCGGCAGCCACTATCAGTGTTTGGAAATGTTTCTCTCAACTATACTGTTTATGTTGGAGGTTGAACCTAGGTTCAACCTGGGTTGAACCTTCAACATAAACACCAAAGGTTAACTTGGAGTTAACTCGACTCAATCCAAAAAATTTCTTAGGTCGAATTAACTCTGGTTAATATAAACGCCCAGAGTCGAGTTGAAAAACAACAACAAAAAGTAATCGGTAAAGTAAAAAAATAAAAATGGCGATTTTTCATATTTTTCTTGTACGAACGCGTCTGTCTCTAAATTCAGCAGCATATTTTTGTGATTTTTGCGATTTTTTATATTTCGAAAGTTCAAAAGAAAAAGTTAGAATGATTTTTTGAAAGAAAAAAATTTGAATTATTTTGGCATTTATAACCTGGTTTCGACTCAACCTCAAGATAACTCTCCAATATAAACACTAGAAGTTAACTTCAAGGTTAACCTAAAGATAACTACAAGTTGACTCGACCTGGGTTCAACCTCCAATATAAACAGTATAAACCATTCCTCTCTCGTTCGTGGAGTAAGAGTATCAGTCCTAAACATCTTATAGTGTAAACAATTTATAGTGTTGCAATTTAACATGGACGTTTAACCATACAACATTTTATCTTGGACACAATTTACCGTGGACATTATTTATCGTATGGACAATTTATCGTATGTCAGTTTATTATAGTTTGTAAAATTCACAGTATAACAAAATATGTGTATGAGGCCTTTAAATGGGTTTTATAACCGGTTTTTTGCGAGAGTAGGTAGTTGTCTTAGTAGTCAGTCGGTGTGCCACGCAACCCACTTATAACGTGTGTGAGTCACGTACTAGTGATAGATTTTAAGACATTCAGCCTTATCTGATACACGTTTACATAGCGAGCTGCTTGCTACAAGACAGTCGCCTACTTCCGCCGCCCGTATGGAGAACAGTCGCTAATGTGGTTTGTTCAGAATATTTAAAATTAACCACAAAACAGTAACCTCATATAAAAAAATTGGCCTAAAAATAGAAATATATAGCCCATGTATAATATGAGGCTCTAAGCCTAATATTTTTGCAATGGTATTGTTACAGAAGTATGTTAGCTATCTTTACTCTTTCTAATATGTTAGATTTCAAACTTAGTTTGCTGTTCAGAATTAGACCCAGATTCTTCGCTGTATCAGTGAAGGTTAATTCAATACCATTTAAGCTAGGTGGTCGATCTGAGGGTGTTTGTATTTCCTGGAGAAGTCAGTTTTGTGTGGATTCACATTCAAACCGCAACTGTTAGCCCTATTGGAGAGAATGCCAAATGCACTTTGCATGCGTTTTCTTAAGGTGCAAGGATATTTAAGTAACCACCTTAACGCTACACCTTTCCAGGATTAATAACAGCTCAGTTATGACCAAGTTCCAAAGAAGATTGGGAAATTCCACACCTTGCGGTGTTTCTCTGCTCATAAATCTGCTATTGGAGTGACTCATCGATGCACAGGGAGTAGAGTGCCTGCGAGATCACCTCTGATCTGACGATGTTAAAGGCTTCTCTATATCCAGAGTAGTTATCATGGAGTATTCCTTATGTGTAAAAGAGATTTCTCTATCGGAGTATTAAGGGAGTAGAGCAGTATGCATTTTGGAACTTCGATAGCCTATTTGGCTCAATCGAACTGCTAATGTGGGCTTCTATTTGTGTTTCTAAAGTATTTAGTAGGGAAGAGGATAAACTTATAGGTTCTTAGATCTTTGGGACTGCAACAAGAGCTTTAGGTACAAATATTACATTTACTCCCGTTCATTTAATAGGAATGTGACATAGTTCTGGGCTACCCTTGAAGATACTTTCAGCCAGGATAGGCTTAAGCCAGTCATTTGATGGGCATCCACTGGTATAATTATATCGGATCCTGCTGATTTATTAGTCTTAAAGCGGTTTACAGCCCACAGGACTTTTATGCTGCATAACCTGGGTTACAATGCTTACTACTCTGTTGTCTCTAGGCCGTTGTGGCGCAGATCTGGAGCTACCTGGAAAGTAGCAGCTTCTAGGATTCTGCACTAACTACGGTCCAAGAACCGTCCGTTCGTTAGGAAACTTGGAGTGGTGGGACTTACAGATGTCTTAGAGTACTAATGTATTTTACTAAAGTATAGCCTCCAGGCATTTGTTTTACCGCTTCCTAATTTGTATTTGTGTGTTTTAAGGACTTCCTTGTAGTAGTCCCAGTTCTTATTACATAGTTTCCTTTTCTCTTCTAAAGAGCCTCTTGTGTTTGGTACGATTCCATGTTCATAACATTGTTTCCTTTCCTTTTTTCGTTTTGAATTTTAGTTCCATGGTAATGGAATGTGTAATGCCTTTTACTGGTGGCATTGCCATCTGTAGTCTGCGCATTGATACTAAGGATTTTTCTTTGTGATTGTGAATTGACATTTATATGTTTCACGTAAACATCGAATAATTTTGAGTGTGAGACCAGTGTGCACCTTGTGCGTGTTTGCGAATGAGAAAATATAGACGAATATTTCTTGGTAGTTTCTTGTTTTGATATGTGCGAATGATGCGCGGTAGAGAGAGTTTGCAAAGTGGAAGTGACGCGTGCGGAAAACGAAAAAGATATATTTTTAAATTTTGTTTTTGGTACTAAAGTTTTTTTAGTATCGTTTGAAATTTTAAAAAGGAGCGTTGAACACTCACGTGGTAGTTTTTGTAATATAAATAAAGATGACCAATTTTTATAAAATATACAATTTTTTTTGTTTTGTGTTTTGTGAAAAAATTGGTATAAATAATACAAATAATAAATAATACAAATTTTCCAGTTAATTCTTCTAGTAAATATCGCAGCCCATCTTTACTAATTCGAAAATGGCTAATAAATCTACAGATCCGATGTAGACATATTTTATTAATATGTATAATCTAATAAAATATATACAATTAAAAATTACTTGATATTCGGGAGGGCGAAAGGATCAGACTTATCTCGTAAGCATTTTCTGATTTGAGCGACATTACTGCTGTGCTCTTCCTCAAATTTGTCTTCGAAAAATAAATCGACATAACTTATCATTCTTTATATTAGTTGAAAAGGCAAACACAATTTAAATACTTTTTAACACAACATAAAAACTTTATTTATTAAAAACACACGAAACGTCAATATTGTGTTGTCAAAAATGTATGTCCAAAATGCTAAAATTACAATATTGCCAACTTAACAGCTAATGGAATTTGTCATAATAAACAAAAGGACGTGTAGGGTCTACGCGCACAACTCACCAAAATAAAAGCGAGCACTATAATACAAAAAACTAACTCACACGACTTGGATTGGTGAGGTGACTCGCTCAATGAGGTGAGGTGAGTACCATAATAGGGGCACTAGTTTCAGCGACCATTTCTTTTTCTTCGATAATTTGTGTGTGGGTAAGATACACGTAAGCTCCACATCCTTACGACCCAATACCCTGAGAAATAGCCTGCAAAATCACCGTGAGTGAGGTCTCTACAGCTCTTGTGGAGCCGGTTTGGAACCGGCACCGGTAGTGAATTACTTATAATAGTTGTAAAAATATCCCTGTTGGTTTTTCTCCCGTTTCTAAAACTAAGTTTTTTATGTGTTTTGTCTTCAATTCAAATTGAAGATAACAATGATCATAAAAGAAATGATCCTCCGAAACCTTCCAATTCACTAAACTATCCATGTTGGTATCTAAAACAAGTGTAATATCTAGTTTCTTGTTTATTTCTAGTTATCTACGTTGTTTACACTAGAGTCAATATTGCATATACGAAGGTTAGTACTAACGATATAATAAAGAAGTTACTCACCTCGTCCATTCGTTGCAGAGTTTCCTTAAATTGTGTGATGTGAGTTTACTTTAATTCCCAGGATGACTCCAATTTTTTGTTTTTGAGCCTCCTTTAATGAGCTTCCTAAAATGACAGGTGGGATATCTTTCTCATCATGTGGAAGGTAAGCTTATAATAGGCAGAAATTTTGACCATCCATCTCAATGCTTGTTGTGACCATATCTGAATTACTGTAACTTGATAACAGAAAGATATTCAGATTAATTTTAGCAAAAAAGCAGGAAAGATTTGTATCTTTCTTCTTCGCGTATATGAGTCCTAAGTCCAAGTACGCGGTCACTATTGACCCATTGAAGAGCATTGGAATCTGAAGATGGATGGAACATCGTGAGGAAAACTGAGCAACTTGTTATGGAAAGGAAGGAAATTAAAATAATTGGAAAGAAGTAAACCCAGTAAAGTGGTAATTCTAGCCGAGTTGTAAAGTCCTAGTGAATTGGTCATTATCAAAATAAAGGTTGGGCTTTTTCGATAAAATTAGATGTATATGAAGCTAGCCCAGTACTAAGGTCGTTTTCCAAACACCGATATATTTGTTGACACCGACTTATTCTAATAAGTCACCTCGCGAGCAGACTAAGTACGTCTACACAGAAATGTCTCCAAAAGTGTGTCGTGTAAAAAAGATATTCGCTTTATGGAAAAATGGTTGATTGGTTGCACACCTAAAAAAGGAACTAAAAAGTACAATAAACAATATTAAAAAATTCTTGTTAGAATTTACCTAAGAATTTATTTTTCGTTTTTACACATTTTGATTCATTAAATAGATATAAAATAAAAAAATTATGTTTTGGAAAAAAAAATAAAATCAGAACTTCATTAAAGAGTAAAAATTAAAGAGGAAAAATAATATAAACCACAAAATTTTATTCACTATCACTTTCTGACAATAAACGCATACGTTTGCGAAAGAGTGCAATATCACTGCTATCATTAGAAATATTTTCTTCATCTTTTTGCAAATTGTTTCTATATTACTATCACTAGACGTGTTGATAGTTCTGTAGTTTTCAGAACGAAATCGGTTATTAAAGATTGTCTCGGGATTACCCATTATAAAGTTCACTGTAAGATGCCAATAATGATTACAGTTCATGTTGAAATTTTCCAGTTCGTTTCCTCATCAGGATCATGTTGTTCAAAATGATTACCTGATTTTCTGGCAAGATAGACCTCCTTTAATTAAAGTTGCATTTAAAGCACATCTGGAAGTATATCTGCACATGATAGATCATCGATCGTTATGATGTAAGTAAATTCAGCGCTATCATGGATGACAGGATCGATGCTTTTCGCACAATCTGGCCAAACATGCGTTCCAGGTTGAAGATCATAATTCAGCTAGCGCTAATCCAACTTAATTAATGCAGTCCATAATTGATTTTTTTTCCATACATCAATGACTGTTGGTGCCTCATTATGATCTAGTTTGTCTAGCACGTATTGACATTTAATTGACTATTAAATTGTCATAAATGACTTTTCTGTTGACAGAACAGAAAAAATTTGCTCCCGCCAACCAAATATTTCAATGACAAATAGAAAACTCAAAGGAAACTAGATTTGCTTGGTAAACTATTAGTGTCCGGAATCTCCATTTTTGATGTATTTGGCGTTGGGAGCACAAAAATGCATCGGGATGAGAAAAAATATCTCTTTCCGAAACTATGTTTAAACCGTGTTGTAAACCATTGTTAGGGGTGACACATTACAACGAAACCATGGTTAACTCGAAACTATAGTTATGAAACCAGTAATGTGTCTATAGCATTATATAATGAACGGTTTACGTAATTGGTTTTAAATTTAGCAATTATACCTTGGTCTACCGGTTGTATTAAGGATGTGGTATTAGGCGGCAGAAAATATAATTGCACATTTGAGTGCACTAAGACCGGGTGGCCAGGCGCATTGTCTAGAACTAAAAGAACTTTAAATTCTAGACATTTTGCATTCAGTAGCGTCTAACTTCTGGGCCAAAGTATTTCTCAAACCATTCTGTAAAGATTGCAGTGGACACCCAGGCCTTTTTGTTTGCCATCCAGTGAATTGGCAATTTATTGAAATCTACACCTTTCATCGAACGTGGTCTTAAGGCACGATTTACTAGCAGTGGTTTTAATATTCGATCTCCTGAAGCATTGGAACAAAACAACAATGTAACACGGTCATTTGCTACTTTAAAACCACCAGCAGATTTCTGCGATTTTACAACATAAGTCCTATTAGGTATTTTTTTCCATTAAAGACCACTTTCATCAGCATTCCAAACTTGATCTGCAGTGTAATTCAAGCAAGAAAATATTGTTAAAACAAAACAATTCGTGTAAAAAAAGATTTTTTTTTTAATTCGTGTTAATTCAAATTCGTGTAAAAAAAATTCGTGCTAAAAGAGAATTATGCAGTTTTTATTTTCAAATCTAGTGGCAACATGTAAAGAATTTTTTTTTCGTCCATATAATATAAATTTCGTTTTGTTTTTGTTATTGGGTCACAAATAATTCGGTACAATAAATTGGAACGACTTGACCGACTTACTCAAGATGGCGTCAAATAAGTCAATAACGCTCAAGAGAGTATATTCAGAATACCCTACTGAAAACTTTTTGAAATTTTTTGAAAATTTGATATATTAATTTTTGTTTTACTTGAATATTTTAGCATTAATAAAATTGTTTTATTACTAACAAAATTTAGTATTGCCATAAGTAGCAAAAAAAAAACAGACTGAAAATTCGGGCCAGCTTCATGGAGGTTAGAATTAGAAAGTTTTTATAAAACTCAACTCACATTCAATTAAAAATTTAAAAAAATTTATTTTTGAAGATGACGACTGATTTGATTGCTTTATATCCCTTTTTCAACCAAGATAACAAAAAATATGCTTAATTTTAGTCTAACCCACACAAATGTGTGAGTAAAAAACCATAGTATGTAATGGTGTTGTTGATAAAAAATTTCGCTTGATTTGAAGTAAAACCAACACAATTGTGCGTATAGATATAGTGTTTTTTTTCGGACGAAAATAAGTTAAAAAGGAATTCACAAATGTGTAAGTTGCTTGAAAAGACATACCAAAATAAATTTTTGACATGGTACTTTTGTCCTACCCGCACAATTGTGTTAGTAAATCACTAAAGGGATATACTCATCAAAAAACTTACTAACTAACCGTCAACATACAAATATTAAACCACTAAATGTTAGAGATTTGATTATTTTTTAGACCACCCGTTGTTGAATTACAAACAAAATATTTTTCTGATGACTTTCCATTTTATCCAATTTGTGCCGAAATCTTTCCAAAGTAATTGAATTACTTTATACAAATAATTTATGTATACAAGGATATGGATATTGTGGTGTGTATGCCAGCCACATCTATATTGATACAAATAAAAAACCACAACAAAAAACCTAAAAACGATAAAATGACATCCGAACATAAAAAAGGATGTGCTGCAATTTTCTTTAATTTTCCGTTTTTTATGATAATTTTCGCACAATAAAAACCCAAAAAAATAAAATTTCGGCATCACACAAAATTATGGTCACGGGGCGAATCTCACACACCATCCCTCGTATAAACACAAAATTGGAAATATGCTATCGAGTGAAATATACTCTATTTGTGGTCATGTATGCGACTCTAAACATTGTGTCTGTGTGTTTGTTTACAGAGTACAGTGTACAGAACATATTTATATGAATTTGCCACATAATTGCGAATGATGAGTGGGGGGGGGGGGGGGGGGGGGGGGGGGGTTTCTTCGCTCTGAATATCTATATATTTTAGAGATGCTGCATAAAGAAATAAAATTCAGTTGTTTTTTTATTGCAAATAGTCGAAAATCCATTAAATATGCAAAACTTGATTTGATATCATTAGAGGACCGCCTCTTTTCTTTAAAGCAGCAGCAATTTTAGCTTTTTCTATATGAAAAGACATACACACAAAAAATAATACGAATTCAAGAAACTCACAATAAAAAAGGACAATACACAACTACATACACACAACATTTCATAAATTGGATAATAAATTTTCATCGCAACAGAAAGGATGATTTTCCAACTCCACCCATAATTTCCCTTGTATGATTTATGGCCAGAAAATTACATGAGTGCACACAAAAATATTATGATTGCTGTGCACACATCATAAGTCTTCTAGTGCTGTAAATAAGATGATTATCTTCTCTCATATGCAGCCATCTACCGGATGGAAGTAACAACTTAGCTATATACAAATTATGATTAATTAATGGGTTTTGTGATTTTTATTGAAATCAGCAGGATATTTGTATACCACGGTCGGAAAGAGGGGTGGTGGATAATCATCATAATTCATTTAGATTTTTGTATTTCTCGGTTTGCTGTAAAAGAGGGATGAATACAACAACAATATCGCGATATTTTAATTTTTATGTTAATTTTTTTTTGCTGTGTACTTAATTTAATATTACGAGGATTATTATTATTATTATTATTATTATTACCGCTATGCTGTTGATTGACGTCGTTTAGAATCGATTACGGAAATGTGTATGAACAGAATGGGCATACTGCTCACATTTTTACTAATTCAATTATCGTGATACTCTTTTTAATTTTCTCGAGAAGCGAAATAGTTTATATTTTGGCAGGCGGAACGAAACTAACATAAAAAATATTCATAAATACAAAGCTGATATTAAAATGGGTTTTAGTGTATTCCATAGATGAATTTTAGAGTAGACAGAACTAGTCATGTGGGCACAGATTTTACATTAAAATTTTGAAATGGTGCTCCTTCTTTAAAAAGAGGGATTGGGGTCACCACATGTGTATAGGAAAAGTGTTCAAACCTTTATTTTTTGCCTTCCAAAATTACAATCAAATTTACCTCGTTTTCAATTTGATGTGACTTGGATTGCCTTTGGCGAAACAAAAAGAAGTGGATTCAATGAGCACTCCGTGGAGCTGAATATGTTTATCTATATATATACAGAACGTTGTTAGAGAATACCCATAGTAACAAGGTAGAGTAACCTTCCAGAACAAAAATTAATAATTGTATTTATTATTATTATTTATCACTACATCACAACTGCAGCTCCACGAATGGAACTTAGTCGCTGTGTTCTAGAATCGGCTAGATTGTCCGGCAGCAATGATGAGAAGCTTATACCTGGTTCTGTATACAGAGATTGAAAAAATCAAGGATATCTGGGATGGTTGCCGTCTAAACTGCTTTCGATGAACTTCTTAAACCCACTCTGATACACACTTGGGATCCACGGCCTCCTAAGTATCCAAGCAATGTTATAACTAACATTGGTCCAATGAATCCAAATCCCGTGACGAAGGAGTGGAGGTTTATTCATTTCAAACGTGAAGCTTACCGCCAATTGTTTGTTTACATGACTGACCGGAAGCCCTTCGAGTATATTACTGGGCCGAATTCGGTTTTCAATACATATACCTCAGAAGATCTATTTTAGGGTCATTTCAGAATCCTATTTATTTTTATTATTTTAACTTTTTTAACAAATATACTTGCATTATAGCAAAGCAGCCACTTTTGAGTTATGGTCGCTGTTTGCTGTAGATAATACAGATTACGGCCTAGTTTAGGAACCTTACCTTTTTCATGGTGCTGCCTGTGGGTTAGACTACAACGATGGTCGAATCTTTTACAAGAGCTATGGTGCCAAGGTTAGAGCTTGCTTTTTATTTTTCATAATATCTATGCTACTCTCATCCACAAATGTGGCTCAGCTGACGTTACAGCTATGCTAGTCAAGCTCAAATCTTCGATTTCATGCAAAAGCATCAGTTTATGTTCATTATGACGCTCTTTCACCCCCATCTCGAAGAGTTCGCTAATCTTGTTGAGTGGAACAGGAATAAGTAAATACCCGTGTTAGTAGGCTGCAATTGTAATACTCCTCAAATGATACGGCTAAAATATTAACAATAGTGGTTCGGTACGTCTCTGTCTAACTATCTAAGCGCAACAAACTGGGAAACTTATTTTTTTGAGCTACAACCTCTGTAATTTCACTGGGCGAGATACGTTCAGCTTATGATAATTAAATTGCTAGCATCACCTTTGACGCAAGCAACCAGTTTAGCTTTCGAAAAATCTTATCCTCTCATTACCAAACAAAAGACTCGGAATAATACTAGTGAAGTTTATCCAAACTAATCCAAAAAATACAACAACAACAATTTTATTGTAATAGTATTGGTATGGGTAAACATTCAGGCGAATTTAAATTGTGTAATTTAGACGAGATCTTATTTTTAATTAGCCTTAGATACATTCCAAAGTCAATCTAAGTATTTTCTAAGCATTAAGCATAAACTTCAGTGACATTGGTAGACTGTCTAAACCCAAACGAGTGTTTTAGTAAATTATATGATTTTCTAATGGGTCTGACAGGTATATTCCAAAGTGATAATAATGTGATTTTTTAATGGGCCTTAGGTATATTCCAAAGTCATTATAAGTATTTGCTAATCATTTAACATAAACTTCAGTGACATTAGTAGACTGTCTAAACCTAAACGAGTGTTCCTAGCAAATTATATGATTTTCAATTACAATAAATTTGTTGTGGTTTTTTTTGGATTAGTTTGGATAAACTTCACTAGCATAAGGTTTGGATGTTAAAATATTGATGAAAGAGGGTTTTGAAGTACTTGGAATCGGTTCCGATGGATCTCGGTTCCGGGAAAAATCGGTTAAGGGGATCCTTCGAAGGGGCCCGGGTTAATTTTAATTTATTTCTTAAACCAAATGACTCTGATGAAAACTGCTGAAAAGAGGGGTTTTCTTATTTCAAGAAATGTCGTTTGGTGCCCCGGAGAGATCCGGGTTTTTAATATTTTTGAATTTTTGACTTATAGATGACTAATGCGTAAGAATCACAACAATCAGTTTCGAACAGATGAGACTAATGATTTGAAAAAATCAGTCTTCTCATCAGGTCGCGACGACTGATGTTGTTTATTACATTGAAATATTGTCTATATATATAGTGCAATACCATGTAGTTGTACTACTAGCGAATTACTGCGTAGCGTACGAAATTTTTGATTCTTTCACATTTCCATCTATATTCTATTTTTTAACAATTAACTTTTCGAGTTAAAGGAAGGAAAAGTATGGGGTGGTTGGGAAGTTGATTGTGTATAAGTAGGTATCGATTATCATAGTCGTTGTCATACAGATTGACGCAAATGGAAGAATTTCCTACAGTTGTGTAATTAATTCGAGAGTGCTGAAATATACCAATATACGGAACAATCACAATACACCATTACAATTGATAAAAAACCAAAGTATATATTTAATATTTTACTCGACTTAGACGTTTATGCAAATTACTGAAATGGAGTTTTCAAATGCTAGTAATCGATTGTGATGGTTCATGATTTCGGGAAAAATCGTTTAGAAGGTCATCCGGAGGAACCCGTGATTTTTTATGCTAGTGAAGTTTATCCAAACTAATCCGAAAAAACAACAACAACAATTTTTTTGTTATTGAAAATCGTATAATTTGCTAGGGACACTCGTTTAGGTTTAGACAGTCTACCAATGTAACTAAAGTTCATGCTAAATGCTTAAAAATACTTAGATTGACTTTGGAATTATTAAATCTTACGGAACACCCTCTCATGGGCCTCACGGGTATTTTCTCAAGAGTCTGAGGACCCATTAGAAAATATATAATTTACTAAGGACACTCGTTTGGAGCTATACAGTCTACCAATATCATTGAAGTTCATGCTAAATGATTAGAAAATACTTAGAATGAATTTGGAATGTAAGGCCAAGTAAAAAATTAAATAAATTCGCCTGAATGTTTACTTACACCAATACTATTACAATAAGTTTGTTGTTGTTGTGTTTTTTGGATTAGTTTGGATAAACTTCACTAGCTTCTCGGAATATGCCGTTTGGTGTTCAAATCTTAGAAAACTAAGGAAAACTACAAAAATATAGCCAAAAGCTCCAACCCTCAGATTGATTATAGGATTTATTCTTACCAGTAGGACTTCTTGGATTAGCTTCTGTGAAGAAATTGACAGTCTTTCCGGCATTGAAAGACTGAATAGGAGTCAGCAGTCTAAGATTGATTCTTGCATACCGAACGTATGGCAGACTGACCCCCTTCAACAGGGAAATTGCGTAATTGCTACTAACTGCTCGCTTTTCTGGTAGCGACTTTATTAACTCTGAAACTGTATATTCTGAAGAACAAAACGTTACAGGCAACGCACCTGATTGAGCCCACATACTAGTCACTCTCGAAGTCTTGCGCTCTAGTATTTTATTACACTGACCTCGGATTACACTAACCCTAAAGCATTTAGGCTTATTAGTCTTTCCTCAACCTTTCTCAAAACTCTTTAGAGAATTGTCGACGGATTTCCACCTCTGACACCCTTTCCAGGGATGCCTTCGATAGCACCCCGTTCTTTACCATTAGGTATTGAGACCTGCACTAATTTTGGCACTGACCAAACCACCGTTGCATGGATTGAATTCATGCACATGCCTCTCATTGCTGAGATCTAGTTGGATTGTCCCTCACTCTCCAATAAAGTGTGCAAAGGTTGCCCCCAGGAGGAGTTTTTCAAACTTTCTTGTCGCTCTTAGTGATTGATGATTTACATGTCTAACTACACCAATCTGGATTTATTGCGCAAAGCTATGCTGATACTCTGATCATCACTGGTTCAGGTAAAGAAATTGTAGAGGTGTGGTGCTCTGAGAAGGGTTTGCGCGTTAATTCATCTAACACCAGTTTATTGGTCTTTATACCATACGAAGAAAATTAATGGACTGTCTGTCACTTCAAAACCGGCAGTGGCCTTTTTGGGTAAATTAGAAGAGTATTTCAGGGGATTTGACTCCCAAAATGCTTGAAACTTATTTCTGGGTGCAACTTGTTCTGCCGCATTCATAGTAGGTGCGTTTGAGGGTTGAAGAACCTATAGGTTTGATCTATAGTACATATATCAGAAACCATTATATGGTTAATGAAAATCTGTTACGAAAATTCGACATCGATAATTCCTTCTCAGTGGTTTATCCATATAGTCACGTCTGTGAATTTGTAAATTAATCATTAAGAGGCGATTTCGGTATGCCATGATCCTGCCATGATCCTACAATCTATCAATCTATCAGCATGAATCTGATAAAATAGATGCCATATACCTGCGGAAAAATTGGCCTGACATAGGTGAAATTGTTTGAAAAAGTTTGAACAAGTTTTGAAAGAACATATATAGGGATCGTGAAATTCATCGCTATGCCTTTTAATAAAACTCAACATAGAATACGTCCTACAAATTATTAAGATCAGGAATGGAATGTGGCACACTAGACTTATTTGTTCATCCATCAAGACATATGAAGCCTCAAATCTCAATACTAGATGTCTGAGTTCTTGAGAAAGATAAAACTTTACATATTTATTACAAAATATGGCTATAGTTCACGCTGCAGATGCTCAGTGTCAATAAAAGAATGACATCAAACTATACCCATGAGCTCCTACGGCGTTAAATTCATTTCTAGTAAAACTCATTAGGTTAGTAATTGTAGATTTACCCGGCAAAAGCCAAGTTGGAACTCACTAATTCTAATTTTCAAATGATAATTAAATCTCGATTTAACTAAAGATTCGAAAAGCGCAGGAATCACTGGTAGAATCGAAATACCTCTAGAAAGAAATGTCACTTCTACTGCCTGATTTAAATATTGGTACCTAAATAACAAATTATAATTTCCAAATTGTGGCAAATGAAGGTGTCGAAAGACTTAAGTTACGCAAGTGAAGCAATAGGATGACCAATGGAGTAATGCCGCCGTCAATGGAGTAATGTCTAGCATAGAAGACTGCAAATCTAATGTTTTAAGTCCATTATACTCAGGCTGTCATCATCGAAAAAAATAAAAACAGCTGTGGATAAAAATTAGCAAAGGCCTCAAAAATAACTTGAGAACCAGTGACAGGCAAATTATTGTAGGCCATTACATGCGGATAATCCTGTGATTTCTTTGAATGAAAAAACCGTTTCAGATTGGAACAAATTTCGTTCTCTATCTGTAGGATAAACATTTTAAAAAAGAAAACTTAAATATTAAATACTATTCTACTACCGTGTAATATTAATGCACTACCAGGTCGTTTATAAACCTTAAATGCTTAAGACTTGCGATTTTAATTCATTATTATTAAATTCACTAGAATCAAAATCAATAAAATAAAACTTAATCAGAACTGGTGTATGATAGATACTAGAATGTCCAGTGGAATCAAGACTGGCCTGGGTTTTAACCTCATGGTTCATGATTGTTAAAACCGTGTTGAACTGAAGAATCTCAAAATTTCCAAAGTTATCTAACACCTGGTTCGTTAGGTCATCTACAGTTGACCCACGAAAATTATCGTTCAAAGAAAAACAAGCTAAATAAAAATTTAAATAAAAATTTTGAAATAAATTACGAGTGGCTTTGAAATAATAGAAGAATACAAGAAAAGATAAATAGAAGATCTACAAGGAATCGACACCAATAATTCTTTTTTCGATGCGACAATGATATCTGCCGCTCCGATTGCGACGCTCTCGGGCTCCTGATCCTGACGAA
Source organism: Nephrotoma appendiculata (assembly GCA_947310385.1). NCBI lineage: Eukaryota > Metazoa > Arthropoda > Insecta > Diptera > Tipulidae > Nephrotoma > Nephrotoma appendiculata. The sequence goes on along the minus strand of OX371225.1, from coordinate 212,572,653 downwards.
ATACAGTGTAAATTATATTTTACCAAATAGTATACAATGACCAATTATCTTCCATAAACTGGTCACTCAATGTTTATAGATGACGCTGTAATACTTGATTATAGGAACAAAATCTTATACTAAACGGCAAATTTTGGAAGATATTTATAAAACGAAATTTCAAAATTCATTTCAAAATTTATTTAACGTCCAAGAAGTTTGTTCCGTCCAAAATTTGGTTGAATTGCTACGAAAACATTATTAAAAATGTTGTTTTTCTAAATTTTATGACGTTTCGCTATTACTTTGAATCAAGTTTTTTTCAAATTTTCATTTAAAATCAAGATTTCGTAATTTTTTATAATAATTGTTCGTCAAATTTTCATAAATTATTGTATCATTTGAGAATGACTGAATTTACCGGCGAAACGTCGGATTATTATTAATAAAAATTCCCACAGGTAACTAATACGTACAGTTGTTTTGTAATAGCTAAAAGATCATACTGAAACTACATGGTCGCAGTAAATTTGCCGTTTATAATTGTCACTATAATTTTCGTAGTTTCTGCGACCGCGTTAAAGTATTATTTTATTTTGCTGGATTAAAGTTTAACACCGTAACTTTAATCCAGCAAAATAAAATAATACTTTAACGCGGTCGCAGAAACTACGAAAATTATAGTGACAATTATAAACGGCAAATTTATTGCGACCATGTAGTTTCAGTATGATCTTTTAGCTATTACAAAATAACCGTACGTATTAGTTACCTGTGGGCATTTTTTAGATATTGACCAGAACTTGAAGGGTCGGCGATTGTACGTCGTAGAGGAAAGACGTGTTTTTTGTCTCTCCTCTATATATATAAGTAATTAATTCAAATGTGTTGGAATTAACTAATTAATTAATAATATGGCATATATAAGTGGTAATAATAATATTAATATTAATAATAATAATTTGTGGGTTTTAAAAGTAGTGAAAGTGTAAAGTGAAAAGTTCTTCATATTGAATAGTTGTAATAATTTGTGTGTGATGTGCTTGCAATGGCACAGAATATGTATATAACGTTTATATGTATTTTGATACCGTTGTAGAATGCATCATACGCATTGTTTGTAATTTTTCAATATGTATAGGACTTTTTTGATGCTCAAGATAAGTGTTTTTCCATTTTTAACCTATATTATATTCTCACAAAACATAATTTTTATAAGAAAATTTAAATACATATATAAATAAACGCTAGGTAACTGTTGTTTTGCTACACTCGTTAGCAATTTTGTTGTTGTTTTTGCGAGTAAGCAATTAAGCATGTTTGCTGACCGACGATTATGTTTCGTTTTTACTGATTATGATAATTTTGTAACCTCCGTTTTCTTTTATATACATATTTACTTGTACATTTATTGTGACGTATGTATGTACATTATACTTTGCATGGAGATAGTATTGGATGTGTATAGCGGGATATACATTTCAATAATCACCGAAAATGTGGTTTTGCGATGTATGCACACAGCTTGTTGGGTATGTATGTATGTATGTATGTATTGATTGCGAAGGAACAAAATACAAGATCAGTGGGTCGATTCTGGTTTTCCTATAGGAATAGGAAATAGGAAAGAATTTTAAATTTTTATAGCAGTTTTGAATTTTTTCCCCTATAAGCATATTCTGGTGTGCCTTATGGGAATTTTTTCTTTCCTAATTATTGCAGTTTTGACATTTATCTTTCCATACCTACTTTGGATACGGAAAGATTTTATAATAAGAAAAATGAGCAGTTTAAACGAAATTTTAATAGTAAAAGTAAGTAATCTAAATTTAAAATAAAACGTTTATTATTAAATTATGTATTTAATTTATTTATATATCTATATACAGAAGAGACATACATCTAAAGAAAAGAAAAACATGCTTATCGATAAATTGAAAGATGATCTGGATTTAGCCAATGGAAGGTAGATTTAAATAATTTTAAATGTAATAACAAATGTTAATTACAAAAATGTACTCAATTAGATTTTCAGGCATTGATGCTCGCAACACCATCCATCTTACCGGAACAATGTAAATTACCCCGTTTTTCCGTTGAAATCCTCCTGTATGCAAAAATAAATAAAAATATGTGCATATATTAAAAGTACATTTTACTTAAATTAATTGTAGTACCTTCTGCTAGAAAGCTTAGTGCAATAAATAGCCTAAACTCTTTGAGAATTTCTGTGCTTCTCATGTATGGGCTTATTTCTTGGCTTAATAAAAGGACTAATTGCTGCGTTAAACGATATAATCCAGTAAATTCTGGCTTGTATATATCGAACAGGTCAGACGCATCCCGTAAATGTTTCCTCTGAATTCTTAGCCAGCGCCTCCTTTTATTCTCGTCATCGTCGATGTACGGTATTATTCTGGCATTCAACATCTAATTAATTGTATTTTAAACAACTCACAGTCTTAATTTTTAATTATTCAAAATAAATTATAATTACACACAATTAATGTAAGTTTGACATTTAATAACCGCTTACAGAGCCATGGTTTTCAATACTCAACTTAATCAAGAATTTAGGAAACATTTATTCCTATGTGTACCAAAATAAACCATAGGAAAGATTTTTTTAGGAAAAAACTGCTATCAAAAATTTTTCCTAAATAGGAAAAAAATTCCTATTTCCTAAGGACACCAGAATCGACCCACAGGGGAGTTTTTGTTTTCATTTTGTTTTATTTATATCATTTGCTTGAGGGTTAGGGGTACTTTATCAGAATTGGGGATGAATGAACGGAGTTTGTGCTCGGGTGACTGGGGGTTTTTCTCCATCACATGTGCGAGATGTGGATGGGTGGGATCTGCATTCGTGCAATTTGGGCCTGCGTACGTGCAAGCCGTGTATTTTGTCCGGCTTCTACTTGGTCGTATTTTGACTTAATAATAGTAATACATTTTAAAGTGTTGAAATTTCTAAATATTTTAAGATTCTTAAACCGTCTGAGATAATGAACATTAATACTATATTTTATTTATAGTTTCCTGATTGGTCAGCTATCAATACTGAGTTTTATTATTAGAAATTAATAAATTATAATTTGTACATAAACGTTTTAATCCCGGGTTGAGTTGGTTTAGATATATGTTTTGTAATTAAGAATTTCCTTCTTTCCTTATGAATTATAATTTAGACTAATCACATTACAGTTCATATACAAAATTTATAATAAACATTATTATACAAATAAAATGGAAGTCAGCTAATTTAATCTTATTCTTAATCTCTATTATCTAATATGAATGTTGAATAATCATATTATTAGTATTCCAGGTTGTGTACTGTATCTACAAATCTCCTCCAGGTTGATGTTGGTTGTAGCAAACGACCACTATTATATTAATGCTAGTTTTTAAATTAAATTAAATTAAATTAAATCTGGAATTGAGTTTATAATATTTGATTGTATGATAGAAAGTATACTTATACTTGGTAAAGTGGTTAAGCTAATTTGTGATGGGTGCTGATTCTTAATTCGGGTGTGATAATGTTTTTAAAGGTGGATTGGAATAATAAAATTAATTTCATCCGGATTTAGGAAGGGATTCCGGAATTAATAGTATCTATGCAACTCAATTTACTAACAAATTTAAATTCTAGGACATTGGTGTTTTGGAAGCAGTTTTGTTGGTTACACTTTCGAGTATTGTAAGGTGAAATGGTAGTCATTAATCTTAAGTTGATTTACAGGAAATATTTCGGAAGGCGACCCGGTTAATAATTATATAAATTTGGTATTTGGTTATAGTAGGTTATTATAGGTTACACAGTTTACTTATTCTTGGTAGGGCGGTTAATCTATTTTAAGACTGGTGCGTGTTAATTACGGATACTCTGGGTGTTGGTGTTTAAAACTGGTTTATAATGGTAATAAAACTAAATTAAATATTGATTGCTAGGGAGGGAATTCCGGAATCAATGGCACTTATCAGCAAATAATTCAAATTCTAACAATTTATTGACTTAGGAGATAAGCATTCTGGAAGCAGTTTTGATGGCTATACTTAGCTAAAATATTTCAAAATAATAATTAATTTCAGATGCGGTTCAAAGGGAAGTTGACACAATTTGAAAGTAGTTTTAGAACTGCGTTGTCTTGTGATGTTAAACTTACTAACTATCGGCTATTTCTAGGTGTCTGTAATCGGGCCAGGTCTGTCACATCTAACATACCTTTCCCATCCTTTTGTTGTATATAAATCAGGTGTATGATGGGCGTGGCAGTAACTGGGAGTTCCTGCTTTAAACTTGGTCGTGCCTTCAAATCAGATCAAAACTTATTAATCCTACTTTAATTAATGATGAATTGACATTTCAGATTTAGAGGCGGAAGAGTAATATAATTCTTAGTGTAGGTTTATTTTAGTTAGGTGCTGATTCCCAGAAGAAATTATTGATGACCATTAAAATTTTTATCCTTTAATTGTCTTGTATTGTAGGAAAAAAAAAATACCTTACCTATCGGCTATTTCTAGGTGTTTGTAACCGGGCTGATTCACTTCCATCCAATTAACCTATCTAATCCCTCGGTTTTGTTATATGTAAAAAGAGTGTACGGTGGGCCCGGCGTCTCCCGGGAGATCTTGTCTAAGAACTTGGTCGTGCATTCAAAATCAATCAATCAATCAATTGACCAGAACTTGAAGTGAAATTATATGACAGCAGAAACTCAAAAAATTAAAGTGAAAATTCTAAATGATTAATTCTCCCTATACCTTAGCTAATAGAAAAACAGCCTTACAAGTTACGTGTTTGGGCCGTAGAGCAAAGACAGCAATTATTCGTTTGTCATTAAGAATCGATGTTGGCTTATTGATGTACACCATTCCTTTCAAATACCGCCATAGAAAGAAATCGGAAGGGGTCAAATCAGGGGATCGAAGGGGTCAGTCGATATAGCCAGCTTTGAGAGCTGTGTATGATGAGAACAGTCTTACTGAAACCACATGTCCTGTAGTCCTAATTGATCCAATTCAAGAAAATTTTTCAATATGTCCCGATAGCAGTCACCAATAACGCAAAATTTCATATATCGTACTAACTGAACATTAATCTCCCTTAATTTTTTATTTGTGCCCATCAAAACCTGGTTCGAGATAAATACATAAACCTTCGATGGAAATTTCACTAGTATTGATTAGGAATCTAATCGAGTTCTCGCAAGCATCCATAGCCAAATATAAAATGCATTTTATTTCGGAGGTCAACCAATTTGTCAATTTAAGGTACACTTATAAGATTTTATACCGCAGGAATGTTTTCTTTTTTTGTGGTACAAAATGAATATAACCCTTTTTCAATCAAGAAAAACAAAAAATCGGCTCAATTTTAGTCCAACCCACACAAATGTCTGAGTAAAAACCTATCGTATGTAATGGCGTTGTTGATAAAAAAAAATCGCTTGATTTGAAGTAAAACCAACACAATTGTGTGTATAGATATAGTGTTTTTTTTTGGACGAATATAAGTTAAAAAGGAATTCACAAATGTGTAAGTTGGTTCAAAAAACATACAAAACTAAATTTTTGACATGGTACTTTTGCCCTACCAGCACAATTGTGTTAGTTGTTTATAAAACAACAACAGAAATTCTGTTTTGTGGTAGTGCTGCCACTTGTGACAAGTAGCGTAATCTCTTATTTTCTGCTAACAAATTTTTGGTATAAAGCATCCGACGATCATCTTTCTTATAATGAGGTACTATAGATAAATCTGGGTTTGGAAGCTGTTATTTTCGAATTGTTTTATCTGTAGCGTATCGACAATATCGCGGTTTGTTGGGAAATGTTAATTTAAAAATACAAAAGGCTATTCATTTTTGCAAATTGTTTTAGTGTTTCTAAAAGAATCCATTTTTGTTTTTTCAAGTGTGCGCAAGCTGAAAAATTCTAGGAAAGCGTTATTTGAGACACAACACTTTACTTGTATAAATTTAAATAAAATAAGTTATTGTACAAAAAAAACAACAAATTATGAATTTTTTAAAATCAAATACAAAACCAAATCAAAAGATGTGTCAAGGCTGGCAATTTTAACGTAAATTATAATGTCCGGGAATAGCACTCCTTCCTTCGTGGAAGCGGGTTCAGATCTGGTGGATCTCATTGAGCAGCTGCGCGCAATTCTCGGAACAACGCGATTGACACAGACGGACGATTCCGACATGTTCAGCAATAATTTATGTACTCGCATGCCCCCAAGAGTCGAATAGCCCCCAAAGGCACACATTAGCCGTGGTTTTGAAACCACCACAACCGCTTTATTCGCAAAACCTTGTGGTGTGGTTTAACATCTTGGAGCAACTTACAGCCGTGAGCTCGCTTGGTTCTCGTCTCCATAATACGTTCGCGGATCTCATATTACGCTACAAAAACGACACACCTTACACCACGTTTCGCGACGAGGTAATTTGCGTCCTAGGAGAATCCACAAAATCTAAAAAAATAATATTTTATACGGTCTCTCGCTCGGTGACAAAAAACCGACGCAACTACTACACGAGTTTAAACTAAACGGTGGCGGCGATTTCGCCGAAAAAACATTACAACAGCTCTGGATGTCGTGCTTACCACAACAGCTCTAATTAGTACTCACGCCATTTGAGAACAACGTCGATGTAAACACGAAGGCCGAACGAGCCGATGCGGTTATGAAGACAATGTTTCATTCGCGAGTTAGCGCAATCGACAGAGTTTCTCCACAACTGCGGTCCACAAGCGCCGCTGATAATCAAGCATTGAACATCGAAGCGTTGTTAGTCTGATTTCGTGATAATTTTATAAGCGAAGTCAGTCAACTAGTTGCGACCAGCAAGAGTCAATCAGATAATTCACGATCACGCAGTCGATATAACTCGAGACGACGAATTAACCCCAAATACCAAACGTGCTATTACCATTACAAATTCGGTGACAAAGCCGAAAAATGTATTGACGGATGCACGTATCGTGTTAAAAACAATGTTGGTAATTTACAAAATCCAGACATTTCAAAACAAAATTTTTAAAGGGTCATCAGATAGTGGCGACAATTAATGATGACACCACTTCCAGTCGCCTAATAATTTGTACCTTATGTTTTTCGTCGATACTGGTGCAGACTTATCAATAAGTACCATGAAAAAGTTTTAAACCAGTAAAAGCGATATCCACTCTTCATCTATATGCAGCAAACGGTATACCGGTGTTAGAGTACGGTAAAAAAAACATTAAAACTAGACATTAGCTTACGCCGCGAATTTATCTGGGAATTTGTTATCGCAGATATTTCGACGCTTATACTAATAGTAGTGGACATTAGTAGACAAAAGATCATCGATCCGATGACTTCACTGTCTGTTACAGCAGGTATGCTCACGCATATGGCAGCGCAAAGTTTGTCACACATTAATCAGACAACAGTCCCTACACAGACTCAAAACCTTCTTAAATAATTTACGGAGATCACAAGTTTCTCATTAAGCAGAACTGATATCAAGCATAACGTTACGCATCGGTTGGAGACTACCAAATCCGTGCCAGCCAAACCAGATCCAACCGGATAAACTTGAAATCGCAAAAGACGAATTCAACAACATGATGGCGCAAGGTATTTGTCGCCCGAGCAGCAGCCCATGGGCGAGCCCTCCTCACCTTGTATTGAAAAAGAATGGAGACTGTTCCCAACAGATTCCCAATACCAAACCTACAGGACCCACCATATCAACTCGCGGGTTATACACTTTTCTCGACTATCGACCTTGTTCAAGCGTACCATCAAATCAAGACAGCAATCTCAACACCTTTTGGTCTTTTTGAATTTACCAAAATGACTTTCAGCCTAAGGAATGCATCACATATTTTACAAAGGCTGATGCATACTGTATTATTCGGCCTCAAATTCTGCTTCGCCTACTTAGATGATATTCTGATCGCATCTAGGTCGTTCGAAAATCATCTTGAACATCTCTAGGTCGTTTTTCAGAAATTATCAGAACATGGTTTAATCATTAATTCCGACAAATGCGTCTTTGCATTACCCAAAATTAAAATTCTAGGTCATTTAATTAACGAACAAGGCATTCTTCCACCTTCAGACAAAGTTCATATGTAAGGGTTGATCAACTCAAACGATTTTTGGGAGTGATCAACTTTTACAGACGTGTTATTCCCGGTGCTTGAAAGGAAAGAACAGGAAAAAATCCAATATAATGGACTACAGCTTCTATTGACGCATTTAACAATTGCAAAGAGAAATTATGTCAAGCGGCACTCCTTGCACACCCAATCCCCGAGGCTCGGTTGGTATAGTTATGGTAGACGCACCCGATCACGCAATCGGAGCAGTGATACAGGAGTTTGTCTCGAATACATGGCAGCCGCTTAGTTTTTCTCAGTTCGTCTGAGCGAGACGCAGCAACGTTACCAGTGCTTACTATAGAGAGCTGCTCGCAGCTTAATCGGGCATTCAGCCCTTAAGGCATCTCCTCGAAGGTCGTGAGTTCACAATGTATACCGACCACAAGCCCCTAGTCTACGCATTTTATCAGAATCCAGATAAAGCATCTCCGCGTCAATTTCGGCATCTAGATTTCGTCGATCAATTTACAACCGATATCCAGTACATCTCCGGCATTAACAACGTTGTGCAGATACCTCATCACGGTATAGATCTATTCTATTCCTGAAAGCATTGACTATACATGCACAAAGCAATGATGCAGAATTGCGAGAACTCTTGCATAATAACAGCATGTCACTTAATCTCAAGCAAATTCAAAACAAGTTTTCGAATTTTTCCATAATTTTTCGCATCCCGGAATCCAAGCCACCATCAATATTTTAACTAAAAATGTTATCTGGCCGAAAAGTCGAATGTCTCAAGACACACCACGTCACCCCTCGCTAACTTCACTTTAGCTCCGTAAAGTTTTGCAGAAATACACATCAACATCATTGGTCCTTTGCCGATTTCTGATAACCAGCGATACTACATCACGCTAATATATCGTTACACGCGTTGGCCTGAGGCGGTTCCTGTACCGGACATAAAGGTTACTTGGATATCCCGTTTTGGCGTTCCAGTATCCATTCTTACAGATCAGGGAACTCAGTTCGAATTCGAACTGTTTGAAGAACTATCTAAACTACTAGGGTTCAAATGTGTAAGAACCACAGCTTATAATCCAAAATGTAATGACATGGTTAAGAGATGGCACCGCACTGTTAAGGCTGTCATTATGTGTCACGAGCGTGCCGACTGGACCAGCATACTTCCGACAGTCATGTTAGGACTACGATCGTCATTCAGTGAAGAATTGCAAGCTCATGTCTTCTTATACGTATGAATGATACGTGTGATCAAGCGCGGTGACAAAAAACTTTATTATCGATTACAAGAAAAAACTTTATTATCGTTTCCACATCGATCGACTCAAGCCTTGTTCCACGGCAACTGTCACAACTGACCAACAGGACTTCACGCAAAGCGCTGATATACCATCGGACCACAGACAGACTTATACTAAGCCAAGTTCCGAGATTGTTTTCTGAGAGTTGCTTTGAAATAATAGAAGAAAAGATAAATAGAAGATCTAAAATTAATCGACACCAATATCGCGGTTTGTTGGGAAATGTTAATTTAAAAATACAGAAGGCTATTCATTTTTATAAATTGTTTTAGGTTTTCTAAAAGAATCCATTTTTGTTTTTTCTCCGGAACAAAATCCAAGGAGTATTCCAGGTGAATAAAGAGTATAGGTGACCTCTCTAAACATCTATTCATTCTTTATCTGGTAGCATTTTCACAAGTCGTACATCGATTATGCCCTGCTTTCCATTGTAGCACATCTTAAAGGTATTTATGAAAGCACGCATGTTACACGCATTCCATTAGAGCCTCGCTCGTTCTGTTCATAGTCGTTTCTGTAGTTGAATGATCCCCGTTATTCTTTCTTGTAGTCAAACGGCTTGTTCTTCCTTGTTAATTCTTGCAAAATTATTGCAAAATTTGTATTTAATAGGTTCAAAAGTCGAGGAAGCTTACTAACTTTTGCGCAAATTTTTGCGTCAAGGCCATTCCTTTAACATTGATATTTTTGTTCGTCTATACTTTGTTATACAATCATCAACAATCCTATGGTCTTGATTTATTCGTTTATAGAATATTGTTCAAAGTATTTCTTTTAGGTAACAGTGCTACTACGGATTAGTACCAAGCACCGTGCTTTCGAAAAATGTTACTACATAGATTATTTCGAAATCGATTTAATTATGTTCCCAACCAGAATCAGCGGCGATCCCATTATAATCTAGCGAATCATTGTCATCACAGATAATCACAAACAGTACACAAGTACGAGTACTGCACACAACATTAACCACACATAAAAAAAATTTAATCAAAAACGACTTCTCCAGTTTTTTATCAATTGAAAAGACTTTTTTTTAATCTCAATACATCTTATATAATGTGGAAAACCGTACGACTATCCGAATACAATTTGTAAGAGGGTAAATGATGCTTACGTATGTACATTGTGTACACATTTAAACGACAAACGATCAATTTTAGAGGTCATAACGATATCACAAAACGAGATGACAAAAAATAAAAGTAGAGGAAAATGAAAATATGTACTGTGTGCGGTAACGCCCAAAAATTTTCCCCCGAAGAAATGAAAATTCTGTGTTTTGTAATTTTCTCTTAATTTTCTTTGCATCATTTTTATGTTTATGTCGTACGTATATATACGCTCGTTATGTGTGATGGTGATTTTCCAAATCGGTTTTATTGTTGTATATTAAGCGGCGATGATTAAGACAAAACCATAAATGCGGTTGGATATTTATGCTGAGTGGATGAATATTTCTTTTACCAAAATGTATGTGGACGGAAAGGGGGTCGATTTGTCGGTACCGTGAATAAAAAACTATTTTTATTGGAAAATTAGAAATACATCTGTTCTAGTTAGTAGGTGATGTATGGTTTACCTAGCGGCTACAATCGTTTGTTTATGTAACCGAAACTAACGACTTTAATTAAATCACAATATGGTGTTTAGTTTTTTCCTCACATTCTATGTGTCCGCGGCGGTTATCACGACAAACCAATCTCTAAAATTACACGAATTCCCGAGCATACAAGTAGTAGGTAGCTGGTAAATCTCGGATATCACAGCACACTCACAAAACACTGTATACACAGAATATATTTCATCCGACAAAGGAATTGTAAATTTCTTTTCTTCTAAACCGAAAAAATCGTCAAACACAAGGAGTTGAAAAGACAACATCTAATTTACATTTTCATTTGTTCGTTTTTATGACCATATAATGAATAATAATTAAGATGTCTTAAGACGAATTTAAGTAAGTGAAGAAGCCCAAAAGCAAACGATTTAAAATTTGTCGTAGTTTTTGGTTTCGGTTTCTAATAACTTAATTTGAATTAATTAGAATATTTTTTTTTTTAGTTTTTGGGACGTTGTGATTAATGGATCGATACCGAAGAAGAACAAAGTTGTCGCATATCCAACGCATACACATATTTTAAATTTGTTCGTTTTTAATTTTTATTTATGATTAATGATAAGTGACACGGTTTGCATACTAACGGAACCTATTAACATAGTGAAATTTGATTGTTTGTATTATTGACTGGTCTATGATTTATTGTTCCATTGTAAATTGACTATTACGAATAGATAGTTAAATATTAATCGATTGTTAAATTTTTTCATAGGCATAATAATTGCGGCACATGGGGTATTGAAGTTAGAAACCAAATGTGGAATTCCCCAGTTAATATGTTTCTGATTTTCGAATAGTTAGGGTAGCCAGATTGAAGTGCTCGATTTCTTCTCGAAAGGTAGAGTTTTGTGTCCATTTTATGAATAATATTAATCTGCGGCTTGCGTTTCGTCTAATGTATGCGGTTCAATCCCTGTGGTTAATGAGCGTAATTGTAGTGTATCCGACTTTATTGCTCTTCTTAGTTTGTAGTGATATCTGAAAATTTTACAAATAGTTCATGAAAAAAATCAAAATTTAACTGTCTATCAAAAATGTCTAAATTCCGATTACGGTTTTATAGATCACATAACACTTCACATTCACTTAGCTGTACCTCATTAGTTGATATAGATGGCCAGATGTTGCGATGAAATTGTAACCAATGCGGTCTTTTCCACCATAATTTATTGTCGAGATTTTGTTGAAGTTTTGGACCAGTTAGCCGATTGTCGTTTAAATATTGGACGGAACTTGATTTCGTTGAGCCGTTGAATACAACCCTCAATTTGGTAGTTGTACTTGACATTTTTATGACCGAGTGATGAGCCAGGTAGTGTTTCAAGTTCCACTGGATGTTGATTTCAGAAGCTGGAACCCTCTCCATGTGACGTACTCGAAGACATTCTCGTTAGAAACGAGTGCAATATTTTGCACGCCATATCAGTGTCTTTACTGGAAAAGCAAACACAAATTCGGTATTTTTTTATATAAAAAAATAGAAGAACAGGATTCCGCTTAATACCTCTCTCTCTCTCTCTCTGGCTTTCACATTCCATGAAGGGATTTCGCCGCCTGCACTACGGCCCTCCATCCATCTCGATCCATCCCTCTTGTCCTCCAGTTTCAACTTTGATGAATCCGATGATATCGTGCCTCCGATTTATTTCGTGATTCATACGAATCTGATATTCGTTGTTTGCAACTTTAATTGGACCAAAGATTGAACGGATTACCTTCATTTCGAAAGTAGATAACAATGTACAATCGTTAGTGGTCATGGTCCAGCTCTCGCTTCCGAAAGCCAGCACAGTTCTTTAGAGTGCTTTATAAACTGCGAGCTTGCACGAATGCGATAGATGTTTCGATTGCAATAATCTTAATTGGGCGTAGAAAACTCGTTGTCTGGCAGCGATTCGGGCTTTATTTCGGCCTGCATATCATTCGACGATGTTATAACTGACCCGAAGTATTCAAAGTTTTCGAAGCCATCAACATTGTGGTCACCAATTCCGATATTTGCCATGGAGATGTTCCAAGGTGTTGCTAAATATTTGGTTTTACTGCTGTTCACCTCCAAACCAAGTCTTCTTGCGCAGCGATCGAGCGGTATGAAACTGTCTTTGTTGTCGCCAAGTCTTCGGCCAAGAAGCACGATATCATCTGCATATCCAAGAATTTGGCCTGATTTGTTGAATATAAAGTGCGAAGTTTCGATGTTGCTTTTTCTCACTATACGTACTCAAGCGCCAAATTGAACAGCAAAGGCGCGAGTGCATCACCCTGTCGAACACCAGATGTTATTTCAAAGGTGTCTGACAGTTCCTTCGATTACGATTCTACATACAGACCCATACGTTGTTAATTTACACTGAGAAACGAGTTTCTCTGGAATTAATAGGCACATGAGCGCGGCCCATAGGTTGTCGCGGCTTATACTGTCATACGTCTGTCGGAAGTCTATATATAGTTGATGTATGGTTATGTTGTACTCCCAAAATTTTTCCAAGATCATCCTCATGGTGAAACACTGGTCAGTGGTCGATCGGTTGGGACGAAAACCACACTGATAGTCGAAAGTTTGAAAGTAGATTTGCCATACTGAGAGAACATCAGCCACGTTTGTTCTCAGCTCTCCATTCCCGTCTTTGATGGCTGTACTTCTTGGGCGAAAGTCTTTATTGTGATTTCTGGTGTTAGCAAAACAGTCCCTTGAGTTTCCTAGTTCCACTTGGAAGATGATGTTTTCGATTCATAATCTCAAATGTTCGCGCTTCTTTTGTCGAAGATATTTAGTTGTGGCTTTGCGTGTGTTGTGAGCCAACCATTTTTCACGAAGCGTTCGTTTATTTTCGACGACCCTTCGGCATTGAACATCGAACCAATTATTGCAGGGCCTCGGAGTTCTTGAAATGCCGATGGCATTTTGCGCCCCGGTAGTTATTGCTGACTGTATATGGCTGTAATACCTCACAGGCGTAATAATAATCTAAATGGTATAATTTGGTTGTGTACAGTAGTCATTTAGGCGTAATAGCAATGCTATACAATGCTACTAAAGTTGAACGAGATATTTGATGCGTCAATGGAACGCACGTTACAAATTAATACTTTCTTTTTAAAAAAAAACTCGTGTTTGAACTTAATAGTTTAAGGCTATGTGATTTTGAGATGGTTACACTCATGCCTTACTTTTTGACAATTGTTAACTTTAATTTACCATGAACAATTTAAAATTTCATATTATTACCCACGATTAATGGTTGTTCAGTGACAGTCAAGCATGACACGAATATGGGTTTCGTTTGTGACGAGTCTGAGATGAATCGTTTATGACATATTTGCGATGAGTCATACGTAAAAAGTCGTAAAAATAAGTCTAAAGTAATTTATGTATTATGTGTGTGAATATGACTCCGCCCTTTCCTAATAGGTGTCGCTATTTGTACTGCTTACGAGTACCATAATTGGGCAATACTGGTATTTTATACTAGAAGCTGACAAATGCGACATTTGGTTGAAGTGTAAACAACTAGTATTTTTAACCCCTGATGTCGAATTTTATTCCAAATAAATATCATTTGCAGAAACTTTTCGTTTCCTTATTTAAATTTACGGTGAGCATGCTCCATCGAATACAACGGGCAAAAATTGGGTTCGACGATTTAAAAATGATGATTTTGGTATTGAAGATAAAGAGTATGGAAAACCATCCAAAAAATTTCAACAAAATCAGAATTTGCTGTAGCATTAAACATTGATCGATCAAATGTTGCAAAATGTTTACAAATAATCGGAATGGTTCAAAAAGCTAGCAACTGGGTTCCACATGAATTAAAAAAAAGAGACCTCCAACGTTGTTACACCATTTGTAAAATACTGTTTCAAAGACAATAAAGAAAAGATTTTTTGCTTCTAATAGTTGCTCGCGATGAAAAATAGATTTATTATGAGAATCCCAATCGCAAAAAATCTTAGGTGTAAAGCCTGATGAAGCTCGTCCATCGCAACCAAAGCGAGATATCATTGCAATAAGATTATGCTCTGTATCTGGTGGAATCAGAAGGGTGTGATATCATATGAACTGCTGGAATCAGGTGAAACTATCTATGGCGACGTTTACCGACAACAACTAATACATTTAAAGCTAGCTATAGAGCGAAACGATCAGAATGGCTGAATAGACACAATAAATTAATTTTTCAGCACGACAATGCAAAACCACATGTTGCAAACGTTGTGAATAATTATTTAAAATGACAGGACTGGGAAGTTCTACCCCACCCGCCATATTCACCAGACATGGCTTCTTCAGAATACTACTTATTCCGGTGGATGCAGCCTTCTCTTTCCGAATAACGGTTCAGCGCTCGCACAGAGAGAGAAAGATGGTATATTGATTGGTTTCAAGACCAGGATTTCTCCAGAGAGAGAATAAGTAAATTACCAGCCATACGTTGATAAAGTTATGGAGATCTGTTCCGAGATTTATCGTATGACTGCTCTTTGGTGTTGAAAGACATTTAGTTTTCTTGCCGCCCATTTTCAAACTCAGTTATTTCGTCTGGAGGATAAAAGCGGTAATAAATTGATATGACTTGACATTAGATCTCCGGCCAAGAAGGATGATACCATCAGCATATCGAAGAATTGGGCCTGATTCAATATGGATCTGTTGCGTGAAGATTCAATACATTTTTTCCTACCATGCGCCCGAGTGGCAGATTAAACAGAATAGGCGCGGGCACATTTCCATGTATTACAATTGATGTTATCTCGACGGGATTCCCTCTCAGGTATAGCCATATTTCATAAGTTCTTCCAAAAATAGTTTAGAGTCCCATTTCCAATCAATATACCCAATCCCAACATAATCGATTTAGAAATTGCCAAATTCAGTCTCAGGTGACCAGAACATCTTCTAAAGTTCATAATCCTATTTCTATCCGATATTCATATTTTCATTTTGACCAGTAAAAAAATGGCCATTCCGTTTATTCTGATTATTACAATTTTTATTTCCGGGATTTTTATTTCCGGGATATTAATTTCCGAGATTTTGATTGACAGGTTGTTTTTTCGGGATTTTCATATTCAGGATTTTGAAAACGGAATTTTGAGGGGAACCCCAATATGCATATGGGCGCTCAACGTGCCTTTGGTCTTGGGATTTTTTAGACAGTATTCATCTTGCTGTATCGAAATCAGAACAGATAGATGGTAATGTTTCAGGTTTCTGGGTAACATTTACACATTTGAGTCTATAGCGTCTATCCTAGCATACGGATGGTCTTAGACAGATCAGTTACGATACTTTAGGCCCAAGGAATCCATTCGCTTAAATCTAAAATAAATCCCAGAATGATATAGCGCCAATCTCAACAAACGGATATGGCCATGAAAATTTTATTTTGGGTATAGTAATCTCAGTCATGATACTCATGGTTCCTGGGGACTATTAATTTAAATCAATCATTCAAGCATAAACTGAAAGGACCATACACAGATGGGCCTATTCCACCAAACTCAACATACAAGGTTGTTGTTTTGTTTTTTCGAAGGTAGTGGTCATGTTGTATCGAAATCAGTAGAGATCGATGATAACATTTCAGGTTCCTGGGAACCATTCATTTAAATCCGAATTGTGTTCATAAATATTTACAAATATGAACCCATAGCGCCAATCCTAACATACTAATAATGATCTTGGATATTTATTTGCAGGTAGTAGACAATTATGTCTAATATATATCAAATGAGATCGGTTACGACACTTTAGATACCAGGCAACCATTCGTTTAAATCTGAAAGATATATAGTTTAAATAAAATTGGCCATCCCAGGGTGGTTCCTGAGAACTACTCATTTAAATCGTTAACATAAATGATGTTCTTAAAGGACGTAGTAGCTATACTGAAAGGCACACAAAGTCAACTATGGAGTCATTAATAATTCTGTAAATTTCTTGTGCACTCCGAAAAAACCAACAATATGGAAGCTCTGTTAGATCGGCCTACTCAAGAGCTAAATAAGAATAATATTATTTTATGCGGTATTCCGCCAAACTGTGAAGACATTACGAGTATGGCAATTTAGTCTGTGTTATAATCACAAAAGAGGATTTAATATCTACCAAGCAGATGCCACATATTAAACAAACAACTTTTCATTATTAAAAAATGCATTTATTGTAACACTTAAAACACTTGAGCCTAAACATATGTTACTGAATTCTTTTAGGAAAAGGAAAACACTATTTTTTCACGAGCTTGCAACTGACTTTCATATGATCAGGGGTGGAGAGTGGCGAAGGAGCACTCATTCTCTAATCACCGATATGTAACATATAACCTCAACATTAAACCTGTTATACGGAAAGCCTTCAGGAATCCCAGAAGGACAAACTGGTACAAATATGGGGAGGTCCCTGGACCGGAAAGGAAAGTAAAGGAAAGTCGGTAGACACAGCACTGCACGATCTAGTACGCATGATTGGGAAGTCAATTTACTCACAAGAGTTTTTTATGGTAGCATTTCTCGACATTGAGGGTGCCTTTAGTAATATAAAAACGGAGGCGATCATGGAAGGATTGTTATTTTGAGCTTGGACTACCCCATAATAAGTTGATAAATCAGATGCTGGTAATAAGTATTATTACCTCGGAACTGGGGAGGCCACCATTAGAAAACGGGTGGTTAAATGAACCCCGGAAGGAGGTGTAATGTCCCCCTTTCTTTGGAGTGTTGTGATGAATGGATTGTTGTTGAAACTGAAGAGAGAAGGGAGAGGTTGTAGCATATGCAGATGATGTAGCGATAGCTGTCTCAAGCAAATATCTGGACACGATTAGGAATGTTATACAGAATGCACTCCCGATCGTTACGAAATGGGCCATCAAATGTGGATTAGGGATCAACTCTTCCAAGACAGAGCTGGTACTATTTACTAAGAAATATAAAATTCCGGTAGTTAGCCCTCATACCGTGAACTGCATTAGACTGGCTTTTGCTGACTGAGCGAGGTTTCTGGGCATAATCTGGGCCAGTAAGCTCAGCTGGAAGCCTGACATTGTGGAAAGGTTGAATAAGGCTAATGTAACCATTTACTCGTGTAGGAACACCATAGGTAAGAGATGGTGCCTGGAACCAGACCTGGTACACTGGCTCTATACGGCAGTGGTAAGACCTACGCTGACGTACGGGATGGGCGTGTGGTGGCCAGCTCTGGAAAACGTAACATATATAAGGATGATGGAGAAGGTGAAAAAAGCGGCCTGTATGCTTATAAGCGGGGCGCTTAGGATAACACCTACACGCGCTTTAGAGGTTATGTTTCACCTTATTCCAATCGTTTTTTTTTGTATTGGTGGCAGTCAATGCGGCTATGAGACTCTCGGCTGTCTCTCAGCGGAAGTGTCTTCAGGCGGGACACTGTACGATAGTTAGATCGCAAAAGGAAGAACTGGCGAATCTAGATTCGATTAAACCAAAGTTGTGCTTCGATGAAGGTTTCCGGACAATCTGTCTTTCGAAAAAATCCTAGAGGAATGAAGCTAAGGGAAACGAGCGGTATATTGGTCGTATAGGGATACTGACAGGACACTGCCTTTTTGGGGAACATGCGAGAAGACTGGGTCTAGAGACGAATGACTTTTATAGAAATTGTATGGACGAAGGGGAGAAAGAGACTTTAGATCACTTCCTATGCTCGTATCCGGCACTATCATGCAGAAGGCATAAGTACGGTATGGACAGCCTTTCGCAACTCGCGGACTGTGGAGTGCGAGATATTTTACGCAACATAAGTAGCTCTATAATGGTTTCGGCGGGAGTAAAGGGAAGATAGGATCCTGTGGTATCACAATGGGCCACTATTGGCCTAAGCGTGCGATGGCAGCCACTCTAACCTAACCTAACATAACCTCCCAAATTCCAGTCATGATTATAAAACGTAGCTAAAATTATTAAAAATAAACTCAATTTCAAAAATCTATGGTGTAAAAACAATATTATATACCTACGTGAAACAGCTGATTCAAGAGTTTATCATTTGAACTAATCTAAGGAAAATGATCAGTTTGATAAATTTCATTATCCATCCGATTCATTAGATATCAGGACACCAAAATCACCACTGGCTGCTGCTTCTGAAACACAGGAACTGGTTTAATTCACATCTACAATTATAAAAGTGTCATCACAATTACATCATACATCTACAACTACACAGTAGTAAAGTTCATTTTAACGGAAATTATACTTATCTTTTTATTAAGTACAACGCGATTTGGTACATCTATGTTTTTGTTTATAAATAACTTTGACATATTTGCGGTCTTACTTTGAAAAATTTACAACAACAATACCATATATGTAATTCCAATTTGGTATTATTTTAAACCAACTTTTCTGCTAGTATAGAATTATTCTATTCTACCTGTAGTTTTAATGTTCACCACCAGGGCAGTTTTATTGAATACTTTTATTTTTAAATGTTGGCAATAAAAATATAAAAGTGATTTTTGTTATTTTGATATCGAATTTTTCTTAACTATTGGTTCTCATCTGAATGCATTGCAAATAATTGCAAAGGGAAATTTTTGATTCATTTAGGTGTGTTTGTGTGTTATTTTCATTTGTATATGTGACGTTTTCCAAAACAAATCTTTTAATAACAACATAAATAAAACTAATTTACAAGAGATATTTGGTTAATGGCCACAATACAATTTAGAAATAACTGCAGCAAAACTAAAATCTAGAAAGGAAAAGCGACGACGCGATAAGCTTCGCTATTAAAAATATTCATTATATTCTGAGAGCCACATTTTAAACCAATTAAATGAATTTTCTATAAAATAGAGAAAATCATCCTACGGCTATTTATTAGCACAACATTTTGAAATTATTTACAATGTTTGATTTCAAAACAAGTTGCTTTTTATTGTAAAACAAAAAAAATGGCTGTCATTTTTGCTGTGTTTTATGCAGGGTTGAAAATTTCCTTATTTAAAATAAGGGAAATTTTCCAGTTTTTGAGCAAATGCAAAATTTACAATGGAAAAAGATGTATGCCCGACTACTTTTGATTGCAAATCGTTTTGTAATTTTTTTATGTGTGTATATACAAATTTATATATCGATACGGAATTTTTTTGAATGTGTACTATAAAAATGAGAAATTTAAAATCGATTGCAATTAATTGCAAAGCAAGCTCAGATGAGAACGGACAGTAACAAGACGAAAAATTAGTTATGATTTGTAATAATATTCAATAAGGTTCTAGCACATTACTATTTAATTTAATATATTTAGTTGCATTTTTACGTTGTTTTCAAATTCAAAATGTAATTGTTACCAACTAATAAAAATAAATTAAAAAATATCTTTGGTTGTTACTTTGAGCACAAATTAATTCTATACCAGAATGGAATTAGCTTGTACCAAAGTAAGACCACAATTAAGCACTTTCCAGTTTTTTATTTTTTTCACTTTTTGTTAAGTTGGTATCAAAATTTTATAAAGATAACAGTATACTACCGTGATTTATTGTTTTTCACCTACAGTCTTTCATTAATAATTTTAATTTTAATGCATGCATTTTTTTTCTTTTATAATTGCAATATGCTGATACAGATTGCATTCCACATTTATTGTAGCTTTACGTTCAGTTTTATATTTTTGTTTTTATATCTTTTTACAAATTTTTAAAGTTTTCTATTTATATATCGTTTTAGATATTTTTATCAGTTTTTATTGAATTAAAAGCCATTTTTTAAAAGCAAAATGTTTTAACAATTATTTTTCAAATATTGATGATTTATCATTGGATCATGTTTATATGTATCTTTCTTCCCAAAGCTTGTGTGACTTCAATTTAATATTTGGGGTATGAATGAATTAAGTAAGTCGACGATTTACTAAATTTTATTGATAGTTTACATTTACATACTGAGATTCATTTGATAGTTATAACCGAAACATTTATTAAAAGCTTAAATATATTTCCCTTTAATATTAAAAATTTCTCAAACGTCTTCTCTTGTAGAGAAGACAGATCTGGGAGAGGGTTTGCGATGTTCATCAGAGACGACATTCGTTATAATATCCTAAGCATTGGCGACGGCCCCTTGTCTTTCCAGTTCATTTATATTCAACTCTCGGGGTTTAATCCAATTAATGTTTGTGGGATTTACAGGCCACCAGGCTCTGATGGTCTCTCAACTACAATGTAGCAACAAAACCAATTCTGTTATTATAGTAGGAGAGTTGAACATATCTATTAATAAAAATTTATAACTAATTTCTGAGTACAATTCCACCTTATTAAGTATGATGGCATGATTTTTACTAACACACTTGCTACACGACCAGTAAGTGGCAATATCCTGGATCATGCTATTAGCAGTTTTCTTAATATAGAACGAGTACTCAACAATTGAATCTGATATCAGTGACCATAGTTTTATTTTCTCCAACCCTGATTCAACCCTAAAATTAATTTGTAGAAAATCCAATGAACTGGTTGGTAAATATTCGAAGTCCAAACAACTACAGGTGAAAATCTAAAATGCTAGTAATTTTCCCTGGATGAATTTTTGGAAAAAAATTTGCTCCCTCAAAAGATTTAAACAAAGTACGAACAACCCTGCATTAAAAGACAGATTAGATTTACTGAATAAAAAGATCAAATCTAAAAAATATTACGCAAAAAAGCATTATTTCAAAAATTTGTTAAATAATTTAAACCAAAAGGAAGTATGGACTATGGAGTCAAATAAATCAATTCATAAAGCATAATACTAAAGCGAATATCCATTCCATTCGACGATGTCGAATACAAAGATCATCATTTCTTAACTTATGGGTACTGCTCATTTATTTTACTAAGCCTCTGAGTAGTTGTATTCGAATCGCGATTAACGATCATTCCAAGTCATCAACTCTTCTGACAGTCTTCTGTTGTGATAATTCAGCTTGAGCAGACAATGCGGATGTCAACAGTTACTGTTTTTTTATTCAAATTGATTAATTTTACTCTGGACAGGGCGCTTTTAACTGGGGCGAATTATGTAAGTTTCTCGACTTCGACTTACCATTTGTCAAAAGGCTTTTTTATTTAAAGCACTTTTTTAAGTCGTAATTGTGACCTTGTTGTTTTTGTCGTATACACATTTATAAATTCGAGACACAAATTTGTGTAAGTCATAAGTCAAGTTTGAGTCGAAAGTCATAAGTCGTACCCGTAATGCTTACATATAATCAGCTCAACTTTGCACCTTGTATAACTCGTTTCGTCAATTTTAACTCTGAAATGGATATCGCAAGAGACCCATTTTAAAACCCAATTTCCAAATCAGTTACATCATTGTGTTGAAAAATTATACATAGATTGAAATTCATATACTTGTCTGATATATCACATATCACATAACAAATAACCGCCGAGCAACCTGCACATCAAAATTTGTTCTATTCTCTCATAATTCACATAATAAAATCAATACATTAATACCACCCTACATTAAATAAAAACAAAAAATATTAACCCGTAATTACTTCAATAAATAGGTACATAACCTATAATTATCGTCTTGTTAATAAACAAAAATTATAAAACCAAAACAAACATTTTAAATTCGTAATGATATTATTCAATTTCAACCCTTTCACCATTCACATAAAACGATATAACGACAATAATATAAATTTAACCCTATCGTGCGCCGCTTACCTAACTCGTACTCGCCTAATTACCTAACTAAATAATCGATCTACATACTAAATATCCCATATATAGCTACGTTCATCAATTAAGCTCGATTTTGATATATAGAGGGGATGCTATAAATTACCCTTCACCTCCGTAATTACTATTAATTATGTAACAATTTCATTTATTTTTATAGCTGCGACTATTATTATTATTGTCATTTGGATAATTTCCCATTCATTTGATAAATTTCCATCTCATTCCACGCAACAAATTATTGTCGGTCGGTGTGCGATGCGGTATAAGCGCGAGTACCTAAAACCGATATATGTATGTACAACTTAATTATAAACATAATAAAATGAAATTGTGAATTTTACTATGTATGTATAATTTTTGTTCGAGAGTTGGGGGGGGGACAATATAATCCAACCGTTCTTTTTCCACAAAAGAATTCATTTCAAATCTTAATTCTGATTGGCTAAGCAATTTTATCCAATGGTAGCGCAGAAAAGGCGTGATTATCGTAAGAAATACATTTTACTTACATCTGTACAAAATACATACACAATATTGTAGTGGAACATTGCACATGAGATACAAATCGTAAAGTAAAGAAAAAAAACAAATGACATTGATTGTATGTAAATTACAGTTGGATAATTAAATATGGAGTAATTAAAATGTAATTATAAATCACGTAGCAATTAGTATAGACTGTTGTTTTTGTACGTTATATTTACTTCTATATATATAATTATAAATTATTTGCCTACAACTTAGTGCCCCTATTTGATAATCATCACGTTAACCTCAAAATCAATTAATTTGAATTCACAATTTGTTTCTGTTTGCTGAATATCAATTACAAGTTCATTTGTTTTTATTATTTCATGTTAACCGCAATTCATTAAGTTTCATTATACGGTTCATTACGTTTTTGTATATATAGTGTTGCCATATAACAATATGTGCTTTACATATAATTAAGAGAATAAGGAAACACGTGTTTTTGTTTACCCCCTACTGAGCTAAATTTAAACCCCCCGTTGTGTATAGAAAAAAAATGAAGAAAGTACAGAAGGAGGGTCTTATTTTATAAAATTTGTATAATGTATAAACCACTACATATTCACCAATAATTCTTATATCACAGTTCCTAAATATTTCTAATGTGTAGTGTGTAGTTTAAGGCTACCTAGAACCACATACATACATAAACATATAAAGATTTAGATTTGTGTTGTTATAACAGAATTGGAATAAACTAATATTTTAAATAAAATCGTTTTTGTTAGTTTTATTCCAACCGTTACAGTGTAAAGTTGTTTTAGACAGTGTGTGCGCTAATTATCGCCATTTTATATATTTAAAAAACCGTTTTTTTTATAATTTATTTTTTTTTAAAAGAGTGTGTTAGACCTGTGTGTAATGTGTTAAAAAAATGAGCTCAAATATTGATAAAATGTTAATCGATTATGAACTAAATTCGAAAAATTCCCATCAAATTGGTAATACGGGGGGCGGTGGTAGCACAACCAAACTGCACTCAAACTCACAAAGTGGAAAACAATCGAAATCTTTTTCAATCGAAAGTTTAATATCACGGCCTAGTAATAATACTGAGCAACATCCAAATATCATCAATGCCAGTGACGTAAATAGTGTTGTGAATTGTAACGCTATGATGTTGCAACAATTCGCCCCGATGTATAATCCGTGGCTGGGTTATTTGACACAAACGGCGACCGAACGCTTAACACAATTTTTTAATGTGCGCGACGATAAGTTAACACATTTTTTGGATATTGATGCGACAACGCAGCATTTGATCGGTACCGGTAGCAGGATCACTTCATCGAATAGCTATCACAATAATAATAACAATAATAATAGTAATAGTGTTTTAAGTGCGGGTAGTAGTTATAATCTATGTAGTGACAATATTAGTAGTGTTAACAATAATAGTGTACTTAACAATAGTGATAATAATTTAAGTGATTGTGATAATGTAATGTTAAGGAATAGTAATCATAGTGATATTGAACCGCATGCAATACATTTAAATCGTCCGTTATTGAATAGTGGTGATAGTGTTGATTTTGCTGCAAAACATGTTAGTGGCGGCGATGATGATGGTGACGATGACAAGGAAATTGATTTGGAGAGTAATGATTCGTATAGTGAAATTAGTTTAACAATGTCGCCGAATGGAAAAGTGAGAGGTAATTACCATAACTCATTATTTAAAACTATTTTAAATTCACCGGTAACGGTTTGTATTTCTATGGTCTCATATACATTTTTTCTAAATGCTACAAAGTCATTCAGCTTTTGATTGTGTATCAATTATATTGATACTGTGCGTAAAGCGCGGTGTCGTTTAATATGATGTAAGCATTTCCAACAAAGGCGAGAAATGTTTTTATATAAAACTATTTGGTGCCGCACAATGCAAAATCCGATTGAGAAGCTTCCATGTGAGCTTTTGGAAATTATGTCTAAATTTTACGAAGGATCTTTTAGATGTATTTTTTATTCTTTCATTCTTTTTATTCTTCTCCCGTGATGAGTTTGTTAGTCGATTTCTATAGGTTTTATTTCTTTCAATTTCCACATTTGTAATATGTTTGAGTGCGGCAAACAGTGAACACCAATATAGGTGTTTATGAAGGGAGAGGCTCAATAGCTAGGTGGAATAAAGCCACATGTTATCTTGGTAATGATGAATGAAAGAGAATGAAGAATTTTAGTAATAGGTTTCTTTGTTACATAAAGGAGAGCAAATAGCTCGAGAACTACTTGTAAGGATGATTGAGATGAACTTGCATATTTTGAAAGTTGACCAATTTATATGATTGATTTGACAGTGGCGATATTTTTGTTAACACGTTTTTAAATGTAAATATCATTATTTAGTTTAATAGTAATTAAAATTCAGCCATGTCAACGCCACCGTTGGTTGAGTTGTAGTCCAATAATATATTAGGTTTAAGGGGTATTAGGTATAACTTACAATTGTCACAAACAAAACTGTGACTCGTTTAAATTAAACTCACCGGTTAACCGGTGAAGAAATTATCCATTGTTATGGTGCGCCCTGTGTTAATATACGACTGTGCCAAATGATGGACCAAGTTTAGCGTATAATCAATAGAGCGTGGTTCAGTCGGCTGTCTGACTACATATATTTCGGAAGTAAGGGGATTGCATTTTACGCGTCGCATGTCCAACAAATTTTAATTCCGTATTTTCCGGGTTTCGACGGAATGTATACTGGCGGAATGAACATTGAAGCCATTTTTTTAATATTGGAGCACTATCCGGAGCCAAATGGCAATTTTCTACTGAAACTGCAGCTATTACTCACTGGTGTCGCTGTACTATAAAAATTAAAACTAAATTCATCAATAAAACAAACATTTATCACCTGAAATATACTAATTGACATTTTTCTTTACATGACGTTATAAACAAGAATTCATCTTGCTGCGTTTTAATTTTTTATTGTAAGATTTAGTTTCTAATGATTTCAGGGGTTTACAAAATAAAAGCCTTTGCAAATTTCCCATTGAAATGGATAGCGCTCCCGATAGCGGCTCCCGATAAATAGGTAGAACAAGATATTTTTTTATCGATATTTAACTAAAAAGTTGAATGAAAAATCTTAGTTTAGAATTAAATAAATTAAATATATGCAATAATAGCGCGCTAAATATAAGTTTTGACATAGAAAATTGGCTGCTCCGGATACAGCTATCGGGCGCTAATAAAAAAACACAGCATGAGTTAGCACCAGCTGCTTATCGATCGTCAAATAGCTTGACGGCTTATGTGGAATTCGAATGTTTTCCATATACATGTTTCACACGTCATGGAACGGTGCCATTTTATCTATCTTCAATCTTTCCTGTCTCGTTCGGTAGTTGTCGAAGCGCAAGAAACCCAGCATCTGCTTCAATCGATGTTGCGACATTGCGGCAAAATGAACGGTTATCTTTACTATACAGCTCATCCAATTTTTCATCCCAATTTTTATGAGCACCAGCATACATCAAAACACCAATCATACAATATATCTCATTAGAATTTGTGTCAAAGCATCTTATGGATTTCGTTTCGTCTCTACTGCAGTACTCACGGTCTTTTCAGTTCGTTTCAGCACCAATGCTGTTTATCAATGGTTCTGAAAAAATTTGTTGGAATATCTGTATCAAAAAGATGAACTCTGTAAAAATTGACATATTTTAGATTTCGATAGATATTCATACCTGGAGATCTTTCCTCATGTTTTGTAAGCGTTCGGCAACTTTCCTTGTATTTTTAAAAGTTTTGTATTTTGCTTATAGCCGGAGGATTTGCGTCCCATTTTTGGCTAAACTTCTTATTTTGGGAGCAGTACCATGTTCCAGGCGTATCATCCTCTTCTCCTTCTTTATCGAAAAATTCTGTCGAAACCTCTTCGAATAAATCACGGAGATCTTGACTGGTTTGACGTTTTCGTGCAGGGCTTACACCTTGGTCCTCTATTATTTACAATATTTGTAAATGACTTGATGGATGTATTGCGTAACTCTAAAGGAGTTATGTATGCAGATGATCTCAAACTTCTCTGTCGCATTGTTGACCTCTCGGATGCCACTAAATTACAATCTGACCTGGATTCGGTATTCTTGTGGTGTAGCAGGAATCATTTAAAGTTAAATACTAAGAAGTGTGCTGCTATGTCTTTCTCAAGGGAAAAAAACCAAATCACAGACTTGCGATTAACGTTTGAGACCCCACACTGAGTTTTATTCCGCATATTGATAAAATAATATCAAAATCGTCACCTTTGTTGGGTTTTATACAGCGTCTCTCTAAAGAATTTAAAAAAACAGAGGACTCTTCAAATTTTATATTCATCAATGGTTCGGTCAAATTTAGAATATGCTATAGTCGTGTGAGGTCCTTTTTATACATATTGAACGAATAGAAAAAATTCAAAGAAAATTTACTCGACAAATCTTTTATAAATTTAATCTTTTTAATATGGCCAACGACTGACTTATTTGGATAATCTTCTTAATATACCTATAGTTACAATACGAGCTGTTTCGTTTTAAATTTAGACCCCTTGTCAATCAGTTTTGGAAACAAGGATTGATTGTCCATTTATACTTTCGCGTTTGAATATTTATGCTCCCATAAGATAACTTAGAACAAGATCTTTATTGATACCGGATTTTCATCGTTCCAATTACTCAGTACACGAATCAATTAATTTTATGATTGAAACCTTTAACGATTTCTGTGATATTTTTGATTCCGGAATGACTAATGCTTGTTTCAAAAATAAACTGAAAAATAACTTTAAAATTTCTATGTTTGAAGTGACTTATTCTTCGTCGTGTTTTAATGAGATTTTCGCAATGTTATGTAAAACAGATATAAAAATGTAAATTTAATGTAATTTATTTTTATTGGGTATTTTTAAGCTCTTGGAATTATATTGCAATAATCATTAGAGGTTTTTTATCCTGTGGATTATAATTATTGTAAATAAATAAATAAAAACTCTTACACTACCTCCCTCCGCTTACAAATAATTATCACCATAGAATTAGATTATATAGAATGAGTGTAAGCAATTGTCAAGTGTCACAAATTCGGAGGGTAAAAGAGTAAGCAAATAAATCAAGAGAGCCGTATTTAGCGTTTTTTCTTGACCGAATGCACTGAAGTTAGGAAGTTAAAATTAAAAAATTATTTAAGTTGAATTACATTTTAATTCCCCTAATATAAGTTAACCGTTAACCGTTTTTATTTAAATATAATATTATGTAGATAATAAATAGTAATTATAAAACAACGATAAGGAATTGCGGTTTGATTAATATTGGGGCATGTAAATCTACACGTTGATACGTCAATGAACAAAGTGGGAATGGCCGATTTTTTTAATATCTATCTCCTTTGATTCTCTTTTGTTTGTGGCATGAAATAGTGCCTTTCAAAATATATCGAGCAAACAATTGCATTTCTACTTATTACATCTTGCTCGCCCAAGCCATTTGATTTCAACCATTCCTTTTTTAACTCTCCATAATTTGGTAAGCTAAAAACAAATGTTTACATTAAATTTTTTGTAAAAAGTTGTGCTTATAGTATTTAAAATAAAAATAAATTATGAAAAGCAAAGCACATAGCACATGGAATATCCGCTGATTTATTAAACTAAAATAAAAACATTTTTAATGGCACAAAATTAAGACGTCACTTTGTACAAAAACAAAAACTGGTTTGGGGCTTTGGGTGGGTTCTTATTTTGAGATTTTATATAACCATCCTGGGTAAAATCTTTACACACATTCTATAGTAAATAATTCTATGTTTATCACTAATATAAAATAGGGTGTTACAATAACCGGTTCAGATTTGACATATCGGTTACTTTGGCTCTGGCAACACTAATGACATTCTTTCTTTGACAGAAACTCATTATATTATTTCTAGTTGACGAATTGGGTCGCTTAACGCTTCAATATCGATTCGCTGTGTGGACCTGCGACAAACTCGAAATTGATGAAGATTTTGCTCAAAAAATCGTCTTTTCGGACGAGGCGCATTTCCATCTCGGTGGGTTCGTAAACAAACAAAATTGTCGCATTTGTGGATCGGAAAATCCACGAAGATATCTGGAGAAGCCAATGCATCCATTGCGTGTTACTGTTTGGGTGCGGCTTGTGGCGTGGTGGCATTATTTGGCCGTATTTCTTCGAAGATGAGACCGGCGCGACCGTTACGGTCTACGAAATCATCAAACGCCACATGTTAACATCATTTTTGTGGCCATTTCTTGAAGATATTGGTTTGGACGACCTTTGGTTCCGAAGTAATATGGTGCGCCATGCCACATTTCGGGCGTTACAATAGCGAAACTGCGTCAAAAATTCGATGGCCGCATTATCAGTTGAAATGGTGACGTGAATTGGCCGGCAAGGAGCTGTGATTTGACGCCTTTGGATTTTAATTTGTGGAGTGCCGTGAAAGACGATAGATGGTTAAGGGCCATATTATGCAAATGAGCCTAGGAGAAATAGTTGAAAAATCCCTTTTGAATCCTGCTCTTGTGGCATTCGAACCTGGTACCTATCAATCAAAACGCCAATGCTATCTGTACCGGTTCTCTATCTCTCTCTAGCTTTCTCATCCTATGCAGGGGTTTTGCCACCTGCATGGTGGTCTTACTGTCTCGGTTAATCGCAAACTCCTTCCAGTCGACATTCTATTGAAACGATTTCCATTTTATTTCTACATTTTTCGAAGATCTTTTGCGATGTCGTCGCACCAGCGTGGTCTAGTCCTTACGACGTACTAGTTGTTGATGGAACGCTTTTCGTATTATTTGTTCTGATGAGTATCTTTCAACGTAGCCCAGCCAATTAATTTCGGTTAGATTAATTGAATCCTATAAAAAGTTGATTTTTCACATCCGAAAGTTAGCACCGGTTTTATTAGTGCTTTAAAGTGCGACTTTACAGGACTGCGAAAGATATTTTAAATGTGTGTAAAAGACGATGTCCGGGCATATATTATAAAGTATATATATTGCTTATTTTTTGTACCTCCTTCTTTTATTTATTTTTTTTTTGCTTTTTTCTTCTATATAACAAAATTTTTATTTATACAAATCAGTAGATACTCCTGATGATGACCTAACAAGTCGAAATCGATCGAGTTTTTTTTTAAACTTTTTGAAAGTTATTCAAAATAATTCTGCGAAACAAAAAACAAGTGATTAATAGAAATGTGTTTATTAAGTATGTGTGTTTCGCCAAGTTCCTACGGCAAATAGCGTAAAAAGTAATAATCTATTTCATATTTGGAAGATTAAAATCACCAAGCACAAGAACTAAATCTGGCGAGTATGTTGTATTAATAACTTCATCAAGCTCACCGATGCAAGTTGCGTAATGATCATTATTTGATTGGTATATATTCTGCGTATAGATGATTAGTAGGGCATCCAAAAATATGTTCTGCAAAATAGGTTTTAGGGGTATATCCTCCATCCGGTCGCAAATTAATTATTTGCGATCAGAAATACGGTTACTAGATGAAATTTGCCATGCCAATTGACACATTTTATTTGAATTTAATTTTTTTTTTGCGATTGTTAAGTAGAAATACATAAAAATACTGCGACCTCGGAAAATGCGTAGCAGTTTTCGTAGATTTCTACTCTTTTCGTACGTTTCCCTGTCGCACACACATTCATCGATGTTGTTCTGAAGAGATCAGATATGGCCCCTTCTACTATGATTCTACACATTGAGTCAAATGTTAGCTCACACAGAGAGCCAGGTTTCTCTGCAATTACTATAGACATAAAAGCGCGGTTCAATGATTTTTGCGGTGGATGCTATTATTATTATATGCTTGTTGAAAGTCTATGTAGAGCTAGTGAATAATAATATTGTACTCCTAAATATACTCCAAGATCACCCTCAACGTGAAACAGTGACAGCACAAAGCAATCACTTTGTATAGACGGTGTTTAATAGAGCTATATCACGCGTTTGAAAATTTACACTTGAGGCTATCACCTTTTTTATGTTCCCGACAAATGAGTGCGACCTTTCATTTCTCAGGTACATCCTATTGGTCCCAGATCATCACTATGAGGTCATAAAGATGAGATGCAAGAGTACCTTCTCCGTGTGAGATATGGAACAAACGCTTCCTCGCTTGGTGAAGCTAAATCTCAGATAGGGATTTCATCAATGCGATTTAGAAGATCTTTTTCGATGCATTTGTCATATATATTCGCGCTCGAGAGTTACTGTCTGAAAGCACTTAATGTTACGGGCCGTCTGTAATTTTCGACGAGTTGACGGCACTGACTGCCGCACTGAGAAAAAAAAACCATTAAAAATAAAAAAATATACATATAAAATCAAAAAAATATACATATATTTTTTAGGCGAAAAGTCTCGTTTTTAAAATCAAAAGCATAATCTTTTTATTTTTAAAATATAATTTTTCACCAAATTTGTTTATAAAAATAAAAAAATGGTTTTATTTCCAAAAATACTTTTCTTACTTTTGTCAAATAGTTTTCTTAAATTTTAAGCGATTGTTTTTTAAGAATAAAATACTATTGGTTAGTTTTAAAAGATTTATTTTAATTTTTAATTATTTTTTAACAATTATGTCACAATTTTATTACTTCAAAGTAATCCGTAGTAATACACTTTACTATTACAATGACATTCATAATATTTGCGACTGTTCAAGTCAGCAAAAACTAAGAGGTCATCACTAACATGTAACTCCCCCTCCCCAAATTTTAACCCCCAGGGCCATTGTGTAAAAATACACACGACCCTTAAAATAATATAATGAGTATCTCATCAACTTGCTTTGGTAGTTTGGATTCGTACTTATAAAAAGTTGCTCTACTTATTGGGTTGCAATGACCAAATTGCGGAAAATCAAACCTCCATACCTTTAGTATAACACAACAACATATCGATTTGGCGAATTATATAAATAGCCGAAAACACTTTAAAATAAAAAATAAAATATAGACGAATTGAAAAATAAAACAACGGGATTTCTGGCAAAACAATAAATATAAACATTTTCATAAGTTGTCATTATTATCAAAAAAATTGTTTTTAATTGCTATAACACTTCTTTTGAAATAAATTATTATGTTTAAATAAATAAACTTTTTAAATTTAAAAAGTATTTTATAAATCATTTTACAAAATATGTTTTTAAAATAAAAAAGCTTTTTATTAGTTTGCAAAAATTTCATTTAATTTCAAAAAAATACTTTTGAAATTCAAAAATATTTATAACTTTGAGAAATTAAAAACTTCGTTTTTTAATTTTACAAACCAAAATTTTTCTCAGTGCGGACGAATCACTACGTGATGGTGGTCTTCTTCCAGTTGTATTCTTCGCGGCAATTATAGCTGACTAGTTAGCTTGCTATTGCTCTTGACTGTTTGATTAGGGCTCGCGGTTTTCATTGTGCTTGTCTAAATTTTCAGTGACAGCTGACTGGTAGCTCTGCATGGATCCATCATTTGAAGTGCATCGATATTCCAACGCATGGGTTTCTGTGCTTGTTTATTAAATGTGGATAAAACTTATATTTGAAAACAACCAACATATATGAACATTGTCAACAGCGGTGCCCCTAACGTCAGTTATACTGATAGAATTTCTCTTCGAGATCATGTCGTGATCAATTTGAATTACCGTTCGTGCATTATTCGATTGCCACATAACCTTGTAAATTTTCTTATGTTGAAATGATAAACATGCTCGATACGTACGACTGGGTTTTACATTATAGCAAGTTTGGTAATAAATTTGCCATTGTTGTTACTAAGCTGATGTAAGCTGTGCGAACCTTTTTATGTCGAGGAGTGGGATGTTGCTGATGTTGTATTTCAGCTCAACGAAGAATAAATCTTTTATATCATCTTGCATTGATATCCTGTATTTTGATGGCCGCAGTAATAGGGAGTTTAACCATTGGTGGTAGTATGGATCGCACTCCAAGCACATCTAAGCTCTTGTAGTGTAGGCACGTCTAGTGTGTAAATTTCCGTCTGGTTCGAAAGGTTCTGGAGATCTGCTTGTCTTAGAAGGTTGACACACTCCGCATGTTCCCATTATATTACCGATGCTCGTGTACAATTTTCGAGGTCGTTCTTTTGATGAATCCGTTAAATGAATACGAGTTCTTAACTTGACGATTTGTATGAGTGTAGTTTGTTGGCCTGCCGCTCAACAAACTTTTCGCGTGTATGAGTCAATTGCTGGTGATATATTTGAAAGCACAGTCTCCAGCCGCCCGAACCTGGATAACAGAACCCTCAGAATCAAAAGTTAAAAATTGGAAGGCTGCGCATGCAAGTCAAGTCTTAAATTTAACTTGCACATGTGGAACTGACTTTTTCTATGCTTCATCAGCTTAGTGGAGCTAAGTACAGTTCAATAAATCAGCAATAGATTGAATTAATTTCAATTTATTACCTTTACAGTTTTGCTCTTCAAAATCTTCAGCTAAAATTCTTCACTCTCTTATAGAAAATTTATTTGATGTATTTAATAAGGAAAACGAGTAAACAAATTCGATGTGAGACACCACATAACTTTTCAGTTACTCGTAATTTATTATGTTAAAGTGAGTGGTATTAACATTAATTTGTAGCCACAGTTTCCATAGAGGGATTGACGCCTA
Source organism: Nephrotoma appendiculata (assembly GCA_947310385.1). Classification (NCBI taxonomy): domain Eukaryota; kingdom Metazoa; phylum Arthropoda; class Insecta; order Diptera; family Tipulidae; genus Nephrotoma; species Nephrotoma appendiculata. The sequence goes on along the minus strand of OX371225.1, from coordinate 212,538,672 downwards.
TTAGTAAACGGGTAAAATTGGGACGCTCTATCAAACGCATTTGTTCAATTTTTCCGATCACATTACAGAGAATTCTGCATCACCGTAAAGTTCCGGTAAACTGTTATTTGTATATGTACATGGGTAAATATAACTATAATATCTCTTCAAACTCAAAATTGCCTAACAAATAATTATATATAGTAAATTAAAATTAAGACAATAAATTTAAAAAAAACTATATTTTTCTGAGCTAACTGGAAGTTGGCAATTGCCACTTTGACAACCCTCATGAACCTTCTAACATGAACTTTCTATTGATGTGATTTATTTCGGATATCTTTTCGATATTTAAAAATCGCCTAAAGTATGACACCTGTGCCAGAAAATCTAATTACGGAAAATAGGGTAAGGTAAAAAATTAACCCGTCTGTTATTGTTGATGTATGTTTTTTTCAATAAATCTCGATGACACCCACCAAAAAAAAATTCTCAGACAATTCGTCATCTAATTCTAAATTCTACATTATTTTACCATTCATTCAATTACACCGCCCCGCACGCACACACTACGAATACCTGTACGCGACAATTAATAAAAATAACATAATTTTGGAAACAATTTAAAAACACATCACAAAAATTATTAATAATTAATAATTTTATGTTTTTAATTTTTATATTTTATGTTTTTATGCGTACATCCGGTCCTAGACAGACGATTTAACGACATAAAAGAACTAAACAACAACAACAAAAATTAATTTTCTAATTTCTATTGATGATTTATAGCATTCGGAAATTAAAGTTGTGTTAAAGAATTTTTCGGCATCCTTATCTCATACAACGATCACTTGGGGGTGATCATACTATGTACCGCCGCGAGTTTCTATATAGATTTTATAAACAAACCGTGAAATATGAAAATTTAAATTAAAGTCTGATATTTGACATTTTAATTTAATGTCGACTGTTTATCGATTTAAGAATTATTAAATTTACAGAAAGCCTCACAACGTTAATCTGTTGCTTATACAAGTGATCAAGCCGTTTGTATCGAACATCGATGTTTTAAAGGTTACTGAGCATGAAAAGGAAAGACGACGTTTAAAGTAAGCTTGCGAATTTCGGTTTGTATATTTGAGACAGATGGACAAAGTCGTAATACGATGTACAATTGTACACTGTAAGAAAAGTCATACTTAACTCGCTCTATCATTTAGTTTTGGTGCATATAGCCTTAGGGTTCTTATTTCCGGCGTTATTCTAGTCTCAGTTTTATTAACAGTGATAATCCTAACGCCTAATGCTTAAATCTAAATCTAATCTTAAACAAATACCAACTCTGAATTATTCCTCATCCATGCAGATAACAATATCATTACGGTGTTACGCATCTTCATATCAGTTGAGATTTCATGCTCAGAAAATGATCATGGTAATCTAGTTCCCCAAATGTCCGTTTGCACCACCCATCTAGCTCGCTTTGATTCCAGCAGTTTATTTTATTTATGTACCACAATGGGATTTGTTAATCTTACAACGGTGAAATAGTTATACGTTGCGCTTTTCAAATTTTACACAAAAATCCATTTTGTTTGTGGTCTCATATTTGTGATGGTTCTATTAGTAGAAGCGATATTATTTCTTTGATCTATATCTGCAAGGTTGACTAGGTTAGTGATATCCAATCATCTATGAAATCTATTTCAAACAAAAATAAAAATCTATTTTAAAATATTAAATGTTTTTAGTTTCGAATTTCTCCATTTACCTTGAATTCATACAGAAAGAAATGTTTTAAGATAAAAAATTTCTATGGTATAATAAAGGGTGTTTTTAAGCCTGAGTAAAAAATAAAACAAAAAATTACATTTTTATGAAAAATAAACTCTGGGAGATCTCAGTACGAAATTATTTAACGCTACGAAATTATTAAAATTTACTTTAAAAATCAGTCGTCGATTCGCACAATTTATAGAATACTTCGTGATTTTTATGGCGCACATAATTGTCCATCTGAGCAAACCATCCGTCAAACTGTGACAATTGATCCTGACGAAGTGTGGTTTCTACAGGATGGTGCTATGTGCCATACGGCGACCGCAACCATCGACTTATTAAAATCAAAATTTGGCGATATGTTGATTTCGAGAAATGGACCTGTCAATTGGCCTTCAAGATCGTGCGATTTGACACCTCTCGATTATTTCCTGTGGGACTACGCGAAGTCACTGGTTTATGCTAATAAACCAGCAACAGTTGACGCCTTGGAGCCCAGCATTGTTCGTATTATTCGTCACATACAGCCAGCAGTGCTCGAAAAAGTGGCCCAAAATTGGACGTCCAGAATGTGTCCAGAACGATCCACAAACAACTGAATCATGCGTGCAGGTATATTATACACGCTACTTCAATATCTCATTTGTGAAAAACAACGACCATCTCGAAAGTATGGTAAACAAAATTCTCCATTCCGCCCTATTGTTTTGGGTGGCTTCAACGCGCAAATCGGCAATATAGACAATATTTATCGTGATATACTATCGGGCGAGAGATTCGGTCACCTGGCATCAAATAATAACAAAATACGCAACACCGAGCTATAGCTGCTATATATATCCGTTGTCAATCGAGGAGTCGAGCATGCATTTCTGCACAACAATAGTTCTTCAGACAGCTTCTTGGCGTTCGAAAAAAAAACTGGACAACGATAAATGATTAAAGCTTCAGTATATTTAGACCGAGAGGAAGAGTATTGCACGTGATCACATATTCACTTCATTTAAGGAAACCGCAGGCACTCCAGATTGCTCTTGACGTCTCCTGCTTTGTTGACCGGCTCGATAATATATTTAATTTTATAAGTAATCACCCCTAAATTGTGGTCATCGTATCGATGTTGATTTTTCGACGAGTGCTAAAATTAGTATTATGAATGTCGCTATCAATCGACGTTTGTTGCAAAGACGCTATTTTATTGTCGATGACATTTTAGCTCACGACAAGAGCCTTATTTCACTGAAACTCTAATAAAACATATGTAAAAATATATTTTTAATAGTAAACATTTATTAAATTAATTATATTTTGTATATGAATAAAAATATGTGCCGTATATTTGCACATGATTCAATAATTAATGGTTAATAATTTCCACATTCAGCTGGTAAATTGATGAAATAAATATATGTTGAACTAAAAAAAAATAAAAAATAAACTAAATATGTACAAATATGTACTTCACACCGAATACAGAATTTCCTATTATTTTTCAAATTTGGGTGTAATATTCCTCATTTATTTTTATTTTTAGTGAATTAATTCGTAATATAAATTACAGTACAATTTTAGCAATAAAAAAAATATATCAAATGAAATACATAATTCTGGTTATTATAATAAATTATTTAAAATAGTTTTCCTTTAAAGATAGTCTGATTCCAGATTTCGTCATATTAAAATCACAAAACATACTTAATTGATTATAAAACTTCGACATTAAATTCAAAGGTTCGTCACATCCATAATTAGTTTTATGAAAATCTAATTTCAGAAGGGTTCGAGTACGTAGATTCCTCACAGGGGCATACAAGTTAAGGTTAGATAATAAATACGGGCTGACTATTTCGCCATTTAGTAAATTGGAAATGAAAATAGCCCCAGCATGCTGCCGACGAATATCAAGTGGCTCGAGTTTTAGAGATTTACATCGCTCGGTATATGGAGGGAGGCCTAAAACATTCTCCCACCACATTCTACGATTATCAAACCCAATAGTTTTCCAGGCATAGAAAATTAAGAATGATTTCTGAACCGCCTCAATTCTCTTGACATGATTACTGTAACTTGGACACCAAACACATGACGCATATTCAAGTTGTGAACGGACAAGAGTTTGATATAGCGAGATCAAAGCGTTCGGGTTATTAAACTCTTTCATAATTCGTTTAAGAAATCCTAACATAGAACAAGCCTTTGCAATTATCAAATCAATATGCCGATTCACTGATAAGGTTTGTGTAAACATAACCCCAAGATCTCTTACTTCAGTTATTCTTGATAACTTATCATTATTAATACAATAATCATGTATTACATATGACGATGAGCGGGTAAATGACATAATTTTACATTTCTTGGTATTCAAAAATAATAAATTATTTTCACACCAATGGCTAATTGCATCAATGTCCTTCTGCAGATTAAATGAGTCTTGCGTATTATTTATAGGGGAAAATATTTTTAGATCATCAGCATAAATTAGACAACGAGCGAATTTGACACATTTGGTGATATCGTTCAAGAATAAAATGAAGATAAGGGGTCCAAGATGGGAACCCTGTGGAACTCCCGAATGCACTTTTATCGGATTAGAAAATCTGTCATTTATTTTTACAAACTGTATGCGTTCAGTAAGGTATGATTCAATCCATCTTAACAAATTATTAGAAATGCCAAAAGATTTTAATTTTTCCAATACAATAACATGGTTGATTGAGTCAAACGCCTTACTAAAGTCAGTATAAATGACGTCAAGTTGCGCCTTAGCCTCAATCACCTCCAAGGCACGTTTTGAAAATTCCATTAAATTCGACACGGTAGATCTTCCACGGAAAAACCCATGTTGTTCGTCAACTATAAATGACTTCAGACCGAAATACATGTGTTCACAAACAATTGATTCGAATAATTTAGGGATCGCTGATAGTATAGAAATGCCCCTATAATTAGAGACATCATTCCTATTACCGGATTTGAAGATTGGAACAATATGTGAGGATTTCCAAACAACTGGAAAAATTCCCGACGAAAGTGATCCATTGAATAATATTGATAGAGGAAATGCTAGCTCATGACAAAGTTTTTTTAGGAAACTTGAAGGAACACCATCTGGGCCACAGCCATCTTTAAACTGAATGAGTGATTTGATAATATCCTCCGGGGTGATACGAGGTATATGCAAGGTGGTGTTTGTACTATTATATGTTGTATCCGCAAGTGTTCCCTTATTAACATTATCTAGTCTATAAGTATTTTGGAAGAAAGAACCAAATAAGTTGGCTACGTCTATAGAGTTATTGCCCGAAACATTATTGTAAGACATTGTCGACGGAAAACCGCATGTTTTCCTTCTAGACTGAACGAAATTCCAAAACGATTTCGGATTTAATATCAAATCATTTTGAACCTTGTTGATATAGTTTCTATAAGCTATTTTATGCATGGAATCAAATTCATTAGATACAGAAGAAAAGGATAATTTAACAGAAGCATTGTTGGATCTTTTCCATTTCCGATATAATTTCTTCTTGCGATTACCTAAATTAATCAAGCATTTATTAAACCACGGAGGATTATTTCGATTATTCTTAAAAACAGAAATTGGAACGAATCTGTCGATACCACTAAACAAAATATTATAAAATAGTTGCACATCATGATCTAAGTCATTAAATGAGAAGCGCGCATTCCAGTCAATTGATGAGAAAAATGAAATCAGGCTATCAAAATCTGCACGTTTAAAATCATAAAATTTAGATATAAAATTATTCTTAATTGAGTTAGACAATAAAAGTTCTGATTGGTTCAGATTGACCTCCATCGACTTATGGTTAATATCATTAACAATATATGGAACGGGTGCTTCGATTACCGTATATAAATTAATCGAATTTGTAAAGAATAAATCCAAAAACCTACCAATGTAGTTAGAAACATCATTAATCTGGATATAACCATAAGATAAGATGGAGTCAATACATGAAGTTTCAACAGTCGATGTCACGTTACAAGGTATGATATAATTTACATCCACATCATATACCCATTTGACATTAGGTAAATTAAAGTCTCCCAGAATTAGCACGTTGTCGTCTATGTTGGTTGAAGATGAAATTTTAAACAAACACTGTGTATATTTAGTATACACCTCAGTTTCCGAATTCGGTGGAATATATAAACCAATGACATTTATTGATTTCTTACAGATGTTCAGCTTTACACATAATAGTTCTATAGTTGGGTCGCAATCAACTGTATCACTTACGATAGTAGAGTGGACAGCTATGAGTATCCCACCACCTTTTGATTTAGAACTATTTAATTCAGATCGATCCCGTCTATAGACAATGTATTCCGCAGGAAAGTACTCCGCATTGTAAATATCAGCATTCAAATTAGTTTCGACCAGTACATATACCGGATACCTAGATGCACAAACAAAACGATAAACCTCAGAAGATTTTGAAGCAATGCCACGAACGTTTTGGAAATAGATGAAATTTGAGTTAATATCAACACCGACATTACTATCAGATAAGGTTATATACGCATTCGAGGCTGCTGGCGAACTCCGCGAAAATTTGTCTTCTGATTGAAGTTATATTCCTTAATGAGGAGATGTTCGGGCCATGCCTCGGCCTTCATTATAGTTTCAAAGCACTCAACAGGAACACCAACCTTATATGAAACATATCCAGCGTTCTTTTCAAAACGTATGCAATTTGCATCCACAATACGAAGATTATTTTTTACGAAATTTTTAAATTCAATGTCAGTAACGGTTGGCTGTAAACGGGACACGAAGATCCATTTTCGCGGTGTAATGGCTCCAATAGAACCAATGCCCTCTGTAGCTGTACCAATTATAACATCTTTCCCAACTTGCATCTTTCCATTATTTTGGAAAGCCTTAGTTGTAAACGTTATGGGTTTGTTTTGCAAAGTAGCGCCTTCGTCATTATTGCTTTGGTGTGTACGTGTATTATCAGCATTCTTTTTGTTGCATTTACGTTTATGTTTATTTTTGTGTGTAGGTACTTGTTCGTTTTGATCAGAAATAACGGCATTAACGTTGTCATTAATTTTATTCTTATTATTATCATAATTATCTTCACAATTAATGTTATTATTGTTTGTATTTGAAAATTTACTAATATTATGATGAGTTTTATGAGTTTTATTGGTACTGTTATCGATTAAGTTATAACTTCGATCGTCATTCGTCATCACCGGAGTTATTGTATTTGTTACCGGTACTACTGATTGATCAATAAAATGACGATTATTAATGTTATGTAAATTCGAAGATATAACCTTGAAATCTTCCTGTAGATTAATCATGGTGTTTTTAATCAGATCGACAGACTTAGATACATTTGACAATAGTCCAATTTGAGACTTCAATAGGTCATCACAATCATCACAAATGTAGCGCAGATTTTTTAGTTGGGCAATCAACTCAAATGTTGTCCTGCTTTTAATGCCAAGACATTTAAAATCGATTGATTTATCACACGCAACACAACAAAAATAATGATCTTTAGCAGTAGAACCGCAATCATGGCATCGTTTTTCCATTTGTAATCACAAAAACGTTTAACACCACACAGTTATTTTATAATACACAGTTTATCACAATAAATAGTCCAATGACAGATACACTCAAAATAAATATAGATTGACTTAACAGTTTATCACCACAAGAATGTTCAAAATAATTAATATAAAATTAACAAATTAAAACTACTATACTATAAAGTATAATGACATTCCGAATTATTCACTCTAATGCCGATCAAAAAAAAAAAAAAAAAAAAAAAAAAAAAAAAAAAAAAAAAAAAAAAAAAAAAAAAAAAATGACATAATATCCAATGTAGTTTTTCTGACAGAAGGGCAGCTGTCAAACTGTTTGACAAAATATAACAACAAATCTAAATTACGATTGCTAGGTTAATCGAAAAATTCACAATAACTCTGATTTATTTAAATCATGGCAACAATTATTGTCGATTAGTTATACAAACAATAGCTGTGTTCCAATGGGACAAATTTGCTACTCACAAGTACTTGCAAGTAGATAACCAATGGAACGAGCTAAAACTATGACAGAAGTAAAACATAACCTTTTTTGTGTACAAAGTTAGCTATGTTTATAATTTTGCTATCATCCTATTTTGGAAAATTAATTTTTTTAAAATAAAATCCACAATAAAATCTCAAAAATGAGTAAGAACTGGTCTTATAATGAAGGCAACGCTTTGATTATGATATACGCCAGCCGAAAAGAAGAATATGTCAAAAATCGCTTGGTATTTCACAGATGTAAACAAAAAATATTGTTTGTCCTGACATTTCAACATAGCCTACCCCTCACAAAGCCATCTATTAGAATTTTTTGAACAAAATACCTACCGTTAATTTTATGCGTAACTACTTTCAACATCTACACCACCATTTGAGCATGGGTAGCTGGGAGTAGATACAAGTACTTGTGAGTAGTTTGCTTTCTCCATTGGAACACAGCTAATACGAAATAAAAATCGACACAACAAGACAAAGTCGCTTAGGTTGGTTGACTATTCAGTTGACTATTTAGTTGTCATTTTCATTTTTGTTCTTATTATTGTTTTATCGTATGCAAACGAGTAGAAATGTCTAAAAGGAAATACTCTCATTCTTAAATTTCGATTGTAATTTATAATCACATTCATGCATAATGCGATTTCCATATCCATATTTGTTTTATTTTTTCAATTTCCCTGATTTTAAATAATAACAAACCGGTATTGTTTGAAACAATATGATGTATGAAAAGTCATAATTTAGTTTAGTTTACAATCGGAGGCACAGCATATTTAAAAGATACTAGTGCCACCTTTGAATGAATGATATGAATCAGTGATGTGAATTTAGTTTAGTCGGCAATTTAGTCGAAAAAAAACGTTCTTAGGCACACCCTCTAAAATTATTATTTTTTAATAACATTTATTAAGCTTCGCCTATTTAGCACCAGACTTACTTAGGATATAGATGGAAAATAACATTTACAACCAGCAGCTCGATTCTGGTTTTTCCTATAAACAACTATAAGTGGATCTTACGGCAATAAAAATAAGCTTGTTCCGGATATTTTTGTATGTTAATTTTTATTTTCATAAAGTATGCCGTGCTAAAATTTCATAGAAAAAACCCGAAATGAGCTTATTTTTAATGCGCTAGATGTCACATTCCCAACTTTAACAATCGTCAATAGGAAAAGGAATTACTATTGGTTTCCATTTAACATGATTGCAAATATTTGCAAAGGGAAATTTTTGTATAATGTAGTTGTATTTGTGGATTATTTTCAATTGTAAATGAATAATTTTGACGTTTTCCAACACAAATGTTTTAATAACAACATAAATAAAACTAATTTACAAGAGATTTTTAGACTACAGAGGGATTAAAAATTCCAAATAATTCCAACAAAATTAAGAATTACAAAGAAAAACAACTAAGCGATACGCTTCACTATTAAAAATATTTAGAAAATTTTGGAAGCAACTCTTATGTCGAGTTCACGTATGCGATCAAAAAATAATTCGCGAATCAAAGGAAAATTAAATCATTGAAAACATATACAAATTTCCCCGTCCGAGATGAAACAATTTTAACTTTGGGAAAATTTTGATCGGAAGCATCCAACATAATAAAAAAAAATTACAAATTATGAGTAATAATGCGAAATAATTACGCTCAAAGATTGGCTTGATTCGCGAATCATTTTTTGATCGCATACGTGAACTCGACATTAATCCATAAAAAAAAAAATCTGTATCAAATATGATTATATGTACGTTCATATATGTAAATGTAAATGTGTAGTATATGTAAATTAAGAATGATTGCTGTTGCAAATCCTCCTACAGCCATTTAATACCAAAGTTTTGACATAACATACAAATGTTTGTTTTCAAAATATAAACAAGTTGCTGTGTTTATTTCAGGGTTGAAAATTTCCCTATATAATTTCGGGTAATTTTTGATTTCATTTTGTAAATGCAAAATTTGCAAAGCAAAAAGTTGTATGCCCGACTACTTTTGATTGCAAATAATGCAAATCGCTTTGTAATTTTTTATGTATATGTATAAAAATACGGAAAATACGGAAAATATCCTTAACGAACAGAGAGAAATCCGGTTCTCACCAATTACAGATCCCGCCCTTTTCTATTCTCACGTTCGCAATAATATACCTTGAATTTTGTTACTCAACCTATGACTCATCGCCTACCTGCGCGATCCGTAGATTAATTTTTATTGCTTATTTTCTGTCCTTCCTTCTTTTATTTATATTTTGCTTTTTTCTGCTATATAACAAAATTTTTACTAATACAAATCAGTAGATACTCCTGATGATGACCTAACAAGTCGAAATCGTTTGAGTGATTTTTTAAACTTTTTGAAAATTATTCAAAATAACTGCGAAACAAAAAACAAGTGATTAATAAAAAATGTGTTTATTAAGTATAAGTGTGTTTCGCAAAGTGCCTACGGCAAATAGCGTAAAAAGTATAGTTATTAAACTATGCTTTTGTTATACAATTGAGTATACAATTTTGATACCCTTAGTGTTGGTGTTGCTCCTTTTATTTTATAAAAATACACCTCGATGAAATTGTAAAAATAAACAGCATTTTTCGGATATTCCAATCCGAATGCATAAAAAAACCTTGAACAGTAAGTCCATTGCATTAATAAAGATGGTCTGCCAAATATTAATAGTTTGTCCGTCGATTATAATCCAAAATATTGCCTGCTGCAGTAATCCTTCATCGGCGAAACATATTAGATATTAGCTGCGATTGTCGTGTATTTTTTATTATTTCGGAGGTGCTTTCTTCAAACTGTATCATAAATAAAAATGGAAGAATAAATAAAACTACTATGTCAAAATCAGACCTAATACATATCCGGTACAAATAGACCTAAAAATGTTCTTTACATAAAAGTCTTTAAACCCGATATTTTTACTAAACTAATAACAATTATTATTACCTTAGCCCAAATGCATATGCTGGACATGCAATTTAAAATAAATTCTTGAGACTCCGCGTCCGCAGGAATTAATTTGGAGCTGGCTCCGACTGATGTTTTATATTTTATTGTTATAAAAGCCCTCAAATAATCTATAGAGATTGATGAAAAAAATAAGTTGTTCCGTTCAATTATTCGATACAAATCCATATAATTTTATGAATTATTCTGGAAAAAATAAATTTGGGAGCTGTTGGGTAAGAGATGTGGATTTCAATTTGTTTTCATATGACATTGAGTCTTACCCTCTTTATAACTATTTGCTAAGAATGCTTCTACTAATATTAATTTAATCGCTTTGCATACTATAGAGGCGCACTATACGAGTATATTTTTAGATTTTGATGCTGCTTGATAGTATTTAAAATTGTGATCCTCATTTTGCTAGCAATATAAATGTTTAGAAATAATCTAAGTCAATATTTTAAAAAAAGTCGATGATTTAGGTTAAAAAGCTGACTCAAATTTTGAAGTTGAAGTTACTAAATCGACAATGAGCATAAAATAGATTTTGATTTTAAAATATAGTTAATTGTCAGTTTCAAAATCAAAAATGAAGAATATAGATAATCGTGCTATTACAACCAAAATACACACATTCTCAAACCTGAAATACAATTGATTTACCATCTTCTATAGAACAGAAATTTCCTTCATGGTATTTTATTTCTTTCATTATACTATTTGGTTTGAACAAGTTTGAAAACGATAGCTAAGTTTTATTCTTCAGAGATGTTCAAATCAACTAGAAACACAAATCATTTGTATAATATTAGAACAGTATTAGAATAAAAAAATCATTTTAATTCTAAGTCCCAGTTAGGATTCTCACGTTTAAGGCATCTGTGGCACTATTCTGGCTTTCCCTTGGAATAGGGAATTGGGATAAATATTTGAATAGCATTTTTGTCTAAATGATATTTTTCTAGCCTACTGCTGGATTTATTTGCGTCTAAATATTTTTGAAACAAAGATAAATTGGAAATTATTTTACCAAATAAAAATTTTTTGGAACAAAAAATTCCCAATAAACTTTATTTCGGAAATATTTGCACTCAACTAATTCCAACAGTAGGCCAGAAAAACATAATTTAGACAAAAATGATATGAACATATTTTTCCCAATTTCATCTTCGAAAGGGAAAGCCTGAATAGTGGCATTGGTAACCAACTTGATGTATTCAGTTTTGTATTATAGTATTTGCTTAATATTTTTTAATTTATTTAATTGAAATGTTTAAAGTAACGTTAAAATTTTATTGAATTATTATTAAAAGCGATGTTAAAATTTAATCGGAAATTGTATACACTCAGCATTTAAAATTTTTTTATTACAATTCCTTACAATACAAAACATACAATAACACCTAAACATTTTTTAAAAAAATATTCCGGTAGGAATATGTATAAGAGTAATCATTAAAATAAACGTACCATTATACCATAATTAAATTCAAAGAAGTTTGCGAACCTCCATGAGTATTTCGGTGAGATCGGGAAAATAATCACTAAACTAATATAAATTCTAAAGGCTTACCTTTTAAAATTGAAATCACATCTTCTGGAATTTCATTTTCTTTTAGAAAATTGCTTAATCCTATTATATCCATTTTAATACAAACAACAAATAACTTTTCTTAATAACTCAAATAATAATTACGAGGATCACTTTTTTATTTTGATGTCACTTATTGAAATTTTGCTTAATACTGAAGAGTTCCTACGATAATTTGAAAATATATACCAAAAAAACAGAAAAAAATTCGAATAACTACTTAGTTTTACCAGATTCAAGCAATATTTCAGTAACTTTAATAGAATTAACTAGATTTCAGGTAAAATTAACAATCTCGATGTAAAAAAAAGATAAAAACCGTTTACATTCACTAGAATTCTCGTAAAATTCTATTAAACGATTAAATTTTACTGGAATAGTACTAGAATTCAGGTAAATATTATTCTTGTAAGAGAGGTAGTATGAGATGCGTTATAAAGTGAGAACATTTTGAGTTATAAACTTTACTGCAGAGCATATATAAATAAAAAAATATTCGAATTTTACTAGAATTTTTACTGGAATTCTGGTAATGTAAAATGTTATCGCTATTTGTTAATTTTTTATGGAAAAACATTCAATAGAACTCCCGTAAAATTTAATAGAAATCATATTTAATTCTAAAATAATATGGCGGAATTGGATGTTGCTAGAATTTTGCAAGAATTCATGTAAATTAAACTTTTAATGAAATTCTAGTAACAAAATTAACTTGATTTCTGGTAAAATTAACTAGGCACTCCATTATAGAACCAAACAGAAATGATCTGGTAGTTTTCTAGTATTTTTTTACTAGATAACCACTAGAGTCCGAGTATAATAAACACTAGAACTAGAAATTAACTAGCACTTATTAAAATTCTGGTTTTAATTTTACTTTGACTCAAAATCTAGTATATTCTCTTTAAAATTTAACTAGAAAACAAAATTTACTTTTTATTTACTAGAATTTTACTGGATTTTAACTGGAAATAGTAATACCAGACAATCTAGTGGTCGTTTACCAGATTTTATATTTACCGTGTACGTGTCTCAAATGTGAAGATTTCGGAAACGATGCACAAAGCGCTGATACACAAAATTCCCACTTATACTATTCTGAAGAAGTCGACGATTATTATTTTGGAAATTCAATAAAGGATATTACAAGTTACAGTATGATAAAGATACGGTATGTGATTACCAGTTTGGATTCGGCGGAAAAGCGCTAATTCAATTGGATCCTGATAACAAATGTTTCAAAAGATCGAGAAACATATTTGTTGTGCAACAATGCCACTGAAATAATGGTGGACAACGTAGTTTTTAAAAGGATTCATAACTCGTCGTTACCATTGGTTGGAAACTAGAGATAATATCAACACAAGGAGTACCAGGCTGCGTGCGGTAAATCAACATGGATTTTAAATTCGCATTCAATCGGAAAGATCTTGTCCTCAGTACTACCAAACATAGCATTCATGACATTAAAATAAAGGATCAGGATAAAATAAAGAATCCAGATGTAAAGACACTAATGTTTTGCATCTTATCTATACTAAATGGCTCGCTGAAATATAACATCGTCTATATTGATGAGTACATGATGTTACATGCATGTTTACTGGCCCTCGTTGTTTTGATAAGTGATTGGCGAAAAATGGTTAATCTGGGAGACCAAAATCAAATACCATACATTGGTAGACTTAACTACGTCAATATGCAGTATTATGATGATAATAAATACACCACAAGTTCTAAACATCTAAATATAAATTACAGGTGTCCTGTTGATGTATAGTTATAGTCATCATACTAACTATTCCACACTATACAAACACTAATTGAAGAATTGTTATTTTCAAGCCATACTATTCTGTTTATGACATTTCAGTAAACTCAAATACTCTATCTAATAGGTAAAATCAATTAGGTAAACGTACCTTACCTGGCTCGAATAAAATACTGAGTGTACACAAGGCGTAAGGCTTAACATCAGCAAGTGTGATCTGTGACCGACTGGTCAGATAAAGCAATTAAATTGTTTGAGAGTCTTCCACACGCTATATTTGCTTTAACTAGTGCCACTAATCCAGCATGTAGTCATGACACCCCAACCCTGTCACATCCAAAAAGTTTATGAAGCAGACATTTTACTTTCAAAATGTAAATAAAATGTCCTAAAAGGCAGGTCAATTTCATAATTTTCTTTTTAAAAAAAAACTCTTACGCGGCTTTTACATCAAGTAAACTTTTTATTTGATAAACATTTTTGTTATTCAAAAATCATAGTTGTATGTGTTTTTAATATGAACAGAGGTTATTTTTAAAAACTTTTGATCTTGTTTAAGCTATTTCAAATAACTAGAAATTTAAAGCAATGGAATTTATGAATGTATAGCGAATTTAATTTTCTACAAAAACTTCGACAAAGAATTAACTTATCGAACTCAAAAGTTGATAAAAGAAACGCGAAATCGACAAAAAGATTGCGGTTGTTGATAAAACTAATTACTTCTACCAGGCTATTTCACTTTTAATGTGAGTATATCGAGTAACCCGCGCTTAGTAGATTGTATTAGATAATATGTCAAAATATTGAAATAGGATGGCGGAGAAATTATATTTATTTAATTTTATTATTTTTCACAGATTTTTAGCAATAAGGTGGTATTGCGTAATTTAATCTAACAATTTACGTAATTTTTATTTTAATCTAACAGTGTCAATCGGTTTTTTTTATATGTTACCTTTCTATTTGGAATAAAAATTCTATTCAAATTTAAGTGGATCCTCTTGGTCCAGCCATTAATGAGGCATATACAGTTTTCGTGTCTTATAGAAATTTAAAATCGGGTCAAACGAATCTTTGAATTTCCATTTATTCAAAGTCTATATGAAATTATCATTTTTGTATTATTTATTAACTTTCAATAGACATAATTGTATTGCATTGTTTTACAATTCAAAATTCTGACAGTTTCACAGTATTCACAATGTATAATAGATGTCGCAAGAATCATAAAAAATCTATCAAATATATTTAATACATGTTCGTTTGGTGTAAAAGCCGCGTTACTGGTTTATATCATCTGAGAAACATCGTTCAACGATAAAATCTTAAGTGCGGAATTCTTCCCTACACAATAAGTGGTTTATCAATGTGATCGCTCACCCCAAACAAACGTAAAAGAATGCGGTGATGGGGTACTCCTAGCCATCAATACATCACTATGCCTAATGAGCTGGTACATTTAACGAATCCATCGATCGAGCAATTGTGTGCTAAGATAGCCATCAGTAGTAAATCAATACGAATTTACATGGCGTATATTCCACCTGATTCGCATATCATCGTATGTGCTGTAATACAATTAATTATAAAGAATTATTATTATGAAGAAACGAACCAGGTTATGTCTGTAAACGTGAATTTGAACAACGACTACCTACATCGACACCATATTTGACACAAATTTGAGTAAAATTTTCGAAATCAAAAGTGGATTAGATCGTACCTTGGACCTAATTTCTACTAATGAACCAGTTTTATGCATTGGCATAGGGGTAAATGCAGAAAAATTTTAAACGCATCTATTTATAGGCATTGATTTATTCAAACCGTGTCTATGAGCAAACCGAACAAATATCCTCCAAAGTATGATGACCAACTTATCAGTCTTAAAACCAAAAAAGGACAAGGTTTATTAGAAAGAAAACCTCGAATTATGTTCCCAAGATAGTAAACATAAATTAACTGTATGTAACAAAAATTGTGGATCCTATTTTGAACTATGGGTTTTTAGCTATATTCGCAATCTAAAGGATAAAATAACCAATCCCAAACACTTTTGGAGATATTTTAAAACCAAATGCAAAACTGATGGTTACCAAAACTAGATGAGATTTAAAGAAAAACTCTTGTGATCCGCAGATTCATATAACCAACATGTTTGCTGTGTTTTTTTCAATCAGTATGTAAAGCAGAAGACATTGATAATTATAAAGATCCAACCACTAGTGAATATAGTACATTCATATTTACTCCACATATTGAGCAAGAACACATCCAGAGAGTATTGGTAGGATTCGGAGAAGGATGTGGTCCTGAACGTATTTCTGCTTCATTTTTCAAAAATTCTGTAAATTTGGCAATTTCTCTAAGCATTTTGTTTAATCAGTCATAGAAATTGGCAAATTTTTCCACAACAGTAGAAAATAAACTCCGTACTCGGTTTTATCAAATGTTGGACGAGTGACATTTTTGATTTGGGGACAATTAAGATCCTGTATTGTGCGTACGTTCGATCCCAGCTGGAATATGTTGTAAATGTGTGATGCACGTTCAAAATTCAAAAGAAGTATATATTCTCCTTGATCTGGAAAAACGGATGGGTTTATGACCATGATCTACCATAGTACGCAAACGTACAGCGTCTTCCACTAGATGTAACTGGATGTAAGACTAACAGCTTGGCAGCGCTAGAACAAGCGCGAATTGCAAAAAGTACCTTTATTTATTTATTATCTTCAACACCGTCGTGAAGTTTTAATCATTTATCTAACGTGTAGTTATACACAAAATACATTCTCTATGAATTTTGTTGAGGATTGAATTTTGTTTATTTCATTAAAAATTCATTTTTATAGGTAGCTAACTATTTTAAATTTAACTTTTTTAAATCGCTCCACTTGCGATATAAGGATAGACGTAGGGGTAGATTGTAGGCCATAATCAAGTAATTCTAGAAAT
The DNA here is from genome assembly GCA_947310385.1 of Nephrotoma appendiculata. Lineage (NCBI taxonomy): Eukaryota > Metazoa > Arthropoda > Insecta > Diptera > Tipulidae > Nephrotoma > Nephrotoma appendiculata. The sequence continues at coordinate 212,521,543 of OX371225.1, read as the reverse complement.
GTCTATTCAGATCCGTGAATGCCTTCGGCTTGTGTGTACTATAACGAATTAGTTTTGATATTATTACTCCATTGGATTCATATTTCTTCATAGACTTTGCGAGGGAGCCAGGCCCAAACGTTTTGGATGATATTTAAATCACGGGAATAAGGTGGCCATGGTGATAACTCAAAGTTTTGGCTCACAATCCACGCCTTTACATCACGGGTATTATGTATGTGCGCTTTATCCTGTTGGAAAATCCACTGAAGAGGCCCAAGTAGCTCGTGAATTTCTGGAAAAACTGATTGCAGCATATCCTTACATGAATTTCTAGTCATTTCATTAGAACTAAAATGCAATTTAATAGCACCTCAATATGTAATTGCACCCCATACCATTACTCCTTCTTTTGTTGTATGGTGGTGAGTCAAAAATTGTTCTTTTTTGCGATTATCATGTAAATAATATAATTATACCCATCTGGTCCATATATGTTAAACTTTTTTCATTCGAAAAAACAACTTTTTCCCAATTATTATTCAATGTTTGCGAATGCACATCCCAAGTCATGTGCTGCTGGCAAATTCCAATCTTTGTTGCTTGCGTAGAACGTTTAGTGGTGTTTATGAATTTTAGAAATGAAACACTTAAAATTACTCTACGAATTGTTGATTTGCTAACAAAAGGCCCAGCTGCCTTTTTAATTTTGTTGGAGGAAAGGACTGAATTAGACGCTGCCTATGAAATTTTCTTGTATCTTGCGGCGTCAGAACTGTTGTCGACCTTTCTTGGTAGTTGCTTCCATATGATGCACTGTCTTTTGAATAATTTCGCACAGCATGCTCGATTTTACGGGCGGTTGGAAAATCCCTCTCTACCGTACCGGGTGGAAATCCCTTTTCTAACCATTTTAATTCTTGATTAGCTACATAATACATACTTATTTTGAAAATCCTTGAATTTTTTTTTTAGAAATTTACAACCTAAATTTACTTACAAATACTTACAAATAAACTACCTATATTCCAATAAAACAAAGAAAATGCAGTTAGATTGCTATGTTTAAATTTTTATTCATTATTATTTAACTGAGTACTAATTTCTCTCTCTTCTCAATATATTCTTGGTTCCGCGAGAATTTACAATAAAATTTACATTTAAAAGTAAAGTTGTAAGTGCGTCTAATCAAGTGAACCGCAGTGTACCTTAAGATGTTTTATATATTTTTGTTCATCGTGATTTTTAAATAAAGGAAATTTAACCCTGCTACATTTTCTTCTGTGCATAACTAAACTTTTGATAAATGATTAAAGTTCACACCGGTGGATGATACCTTCCTCCACTTAGATAGACACAGAAGTAACTATGGCGATTTTTGGTTTATGGTAAGAGATTGTAACATTTTTACGGGACATGTTACCAAAGGTCATCGCAGGACATATTATCAACAAAATCCGCTCTTTCCTGTCTCTATATCCGCCTAAAAGACCTAAATTAAATAATTAACTCTAAGAACCTCATGAAAAACATTAACTTTAGATGTTAAGATTGTACAAACAGTTTTATTAATTTTATACAAATTCCCCTCAAATAATCCTGCTGTTCACCACATTAAATTATGAACAAACAAAATTATAATTTAATTTTACCAAATTTTCATTGTGCACCCTTTTAATCCTAGCTAACGATTTAAACATACATTTTTGACTGGCAACCCTATAAAATTGCATCATAATCGCGCGACTCACTTGTGTACAATATGTATAGAAAATCTTTAAAACGTTATTCATGTTTTTCACAAAATCAATTTTTGAAGACATTTAATCATTACAATAATATTTTTTGTATTTAATCCAAAGAAAGAATAAAATTTAAAATCAAACACGTGTTGCATAATATACAACTCACAAATACACGTACATATTACGTATTTTGTATGCAACCAAAATGAACAACAAAATTGATTCTAGATAATCATATTATAATATCATAATATCCTCCCTCCCTCCCTCCCTTATATGCATATGTATATGTTGTGTGTCCCGAGACGATGGATATACAAATTTAGGGGTGAAAATTATGAATATAAACTTTTATTAATTTAATGCCTACCATAAATGTTTTGTATAATACTCACTTAGTGGGGGTTTATTTGAATTGATATTCATCTAGTGTAAACGTGTTAAAAAATCAAAATCAAAACCACCCTCTCATAAGTGTTTAACTATATATTTAACCCCTATTATGAATATTTAATTCAATTGTTTTTTTGTTTCAATTCCAGATTGTCAAAGTGATTCTGAGCTGTCAGACGACGGACTAGAATGTGGCGATTTGGGTAAAATACCGGGAAAATCAGATTCGAACGGTAGTACAAATTCAAAATCACGCCGACGTCGTACCGCATTCACCTCGGAACAACTACTCGAATTGGAACGTGAATTTCACGCCAAAAAATATTTAAGCTTAACGGAACGGAGTCAAATCGCAACCGCACTCAAATTAAGCGAGGTGCAAGTAAAAATATGGTTTCAAAATCGTCGTGCGAAATGGAAACGTGTTAAGGCGGGACTGACATCGCACGGTATGAATCGTAATGGTGCGAGTGGTGGGGGTGGCGGCGGTGGAGCAAATGGTGGAACAAATAAAATTGTTGTTCCAATACCGGTGCATGTGAATCGTTTTGCGGTGCGGTCACAACATCAACATATGGAGAAAATGGGATTGATCGGTCCGAAACCGGACCTCCGGAAACAGGAGCAGAATATTGAAATGGGCGGTTTTGAACGGTTTCAAATACAAACGCAACAAGCGTCCTCTTCGCTCATTTAACTACGTATAATATCGTGCGTTTATTTTTTGATTTTATAATTTTTCAAAATTTTTTTTTCCTATCAAATTGTACAGTTTAAGCAGAGCAATAAAGTAATTCTAAAACCTAACTGCAATGTTCTTTATATTTTTGTTATACATTTTATTGGATGGATATAGAACGGTGGGTAACAAGGGTGCAAAAATCAATTTTCGTACAATTTTGTTTTAGTAAAAGGGCAAATTATTCACACATTAAGTGACAATCAAACCGTGACAAAAGTTAAAATTTCATGCGACAAATTTTCTAAATTGTTGTTGTTGTTTGTAATCATTTGAGATTTCAACTTCAAAATAATTCTGAAGGGTACAAATTATACTCGATGGCATATACGTTATTTTAAGTGGTTGTGATATCAATTGAAATTGATGGGCATTCATAATGTTGATACAAAAAAAATTAAACAACGAAAGGATGATGTTTTTCAATGTCACGTGACTTTATTTAGGAATTATGAAAAGCGCATCATAAAAATGGATTAGACAAAATTAGAGCGGATAAAGGACAAACAACTCGTATAAGCATCGATTTTTGGACAACAAAATTCGTTTATATGCATATATTGAGGGGGGACGACACAACGACGATAAATTTGAAACTAAAACATCTGTTTATGAAATAATAATATGTGTATATAGTCGTTGGTTTAGATTTACAACATTTTTATAGTGATTTAACGATTCTCAATTACAAAAGTGATTTATATAAAGCATGATTTCGGTAAGTAAAAGAAAGGAAGGAACTAATTGACCCCAATTGGAAAGTACTAACATTATATACAAGCACCTTTAAGGCAAATCTTTTATTTGAGAGTAAATCGGAGTTCCGTTACGCCAAATTAATAAAATATACCTACACTATATCCTAGAAGTACTTAAATGGCTATAAAAGTGATGTCCGTTACGCCAGCCGGAATCATATAAGCCGGAACCAAACAACTATGGCACTATCTCGTAAATATTTTAATCAAACTAAACATATCCAATTAGCAAATTTAGATTTCATTTTTGTAAATAAATTAACAATGACAGCTTTATTAGATTCCAAATGAATTTATAAGGTTCCGGTTAAAAATCAATTAGTGCTCAATGACGCACAATACATCGCGCTTCTTATGCCATAGTTGGTTTGGCGGTAGTATCGTTCTGGCTGACTTTAACAGGTTCCGGATGAAATTTTATTATGCATCGTGCTACTTGTGCCATAGGCTGTAAGTTACGACTGAAATCGTAAGAATTTTTTCTTTCGAAAAATCGTATATTTCTGGATTTATAAGTTTCCGGCTGAAAAAATATATATTGCTCAATGATGAACAAAGCATTGTGCTACTTGTACCATAATTGGTTTAGCTTGAATATGGTTATTGCTGGCTTTATCAGATTTCAACTGGAATTATCAGGTTCCGGCTGAAAAGCATATAGTGCCCAATGATACACAATTCATTGTGCTATTTGTGCCAAAGTTAGTTTGGCTGTAGAGGGTATGCTTTCGGCTGAATTTGTACAGTTATTTTCCGAAAAATCTTATATTGCTGAATTTATAAGGTACCGACTGAAAAATTATTTAGTGCACAATAATGCACAATTCATCGTGTTACTTGTGCCATAGTTGGTTTGGCTATAATATTCTGTCTGGCTTTATAGGGTCCGGATGGAATTATAAGGTTCTCGCTGTAAAAGCATAATACCCAATCCATTGTGCTACTTGTGATATATTTCGTTTGGCTCTATATAACCATTCTATCGTTTCCGGCTGGAATTATAAGGTTCCACCGAAAAGTCATATATTTCTGGATTATGAGGTTCCGGCTGAAAAGTGTATATTACACAATTATACACAATGCATCGTGCTACTTGTGCCATAGTTGGTGTCTATAGTATGGTTCTGTACGGCTTTATCAGGTTACGGCTGGAATTATAAGGTTCTGGCTGAAAAACATATAATGCACATTGATACACAATCCATTGTGTTCCTTGTGATATATTTAGTTTGGCTCTATATAACCATACCATCGTTTCCGTCTGGAATTATAAGGCTTCAACGAAAAAATCATATATTTCTGGATTTATAAGGTTCCGGCTGAAAAATTGTATATTTCACAATGATGCATAATGCATCATGCTACTTGTATCATACTTAGTTTGGCTGTAGAGGGTATGGTTCCGGCTGAAATTGTAAGGTTTTTTCCGAAAAATCCTATATTGCTGAATTTATAGGGTTCCGGCTGAAAAATTATATAGTGCACCGTGATGCACAATGCATCATGCTACTAGTACCATAGTTGGTTAGCTGTAGTATGGTTCTGGCTGGCTTTATCAAGTTCCGGCTGAAAAGCATATAGTGCACAATGATGTACTATGCATCGTGGTACTTGTACCATAGTTGGTTCCGGCTGATATAGTTCCGACTGGCGTGACGGACACTAAAAGTGACTAAAAAAATTAAACTTATCATAACAAGTTGGTATCCGAATATTTGATCTTTGTAAACATTTAAACGAGTCGACCCATCATCCTATCTATGTGTTACACGGATAATTAATCGTAAACCACACTGTCGTATTATGATTTGTTCAATCTCGAGTTTGAACACTTTATCATATTTTTTATGCCAACAAAACAATATCGATTACTAAATCGGTAGTTAATAAAATAATTATGGAACACTTGGTTAAGCAACGGCTTTATTTTATTCAAAATGGAAATTTACCTCGCTCACACTAGTGTTCCAATCAAATAAAACTCAGATACTATTATAGTGCAAACCTAGTTCCATTCTATCCGTTTGATAAAGCTTTCATTTTCGAAAGTAGCAGCTTGAACTCATTTTAGACTCGTACATTTAACATAGAAACAGAGTTTTATTCCAATTAAGAAATAGCTTAGGTCCAAACGAATTTTCCGAAATCATGATCCATTGCAGTCACTTCCCGACACTCGAAAATCAGCTCTTAAGTTAATTTAATTTAATAAAACCAATCGAGCTTTTTTTTTTTAAATAGAAATGAGGGACCCTTCTGAGAATCAGAATTCAAACTAATTTTTTTGAAATTAGGAATCATCTCATTTGATTGCTGGCATTAAAAAAAAAAATATCCGAAACCTTTGGCATAATTAGTACAACTTTATGATAGTAGATTGATAAATTACTGAAAAAAACATTTATTAGATATTACTTGTTATCAATATTATTACTTGCGTTAACACAACCATTCATCAACACCTGGCCGTAATGCATCTAAGCAACTTGGCAAATATTATGAAACATGACGCAACATAACGCAATATGGTGAATGTGAAACATGAGGAAACGAAACATCTAGCAACATAGTGCAACACATCGCAACATGATGTAACATGATGCAACTTGATGCAACATGCTACAGCATGATTCAACATGGTGCAATATGGTTCAACATTATGCAACATGGTGCAACATAAGTCAATATAAACGATCTCCCACTGGCCCTATTCTGGTAATTCCCCGGGAATAGCGAATCGATTAGTGGTAATGTTTCTGAAATCAAAATAAAATTGGGAATAATTTTCCCTGCTAGTTTCGCTATGAAAATATTTTTCCTAATTTATAAAAGTTTGCATTCCTCAATAGGCTAGAAAAAATAACAAACAGAAATTATATGTAAAATCTTTCCCCAGTTCCATATTCCCGAGGAATTACCAGAACCCGAGGTGAACCCGAATCGACAAAAACGCCTAAAAGAGCCCAGCCACCCTCGAAGGACCCCAAAAACACATAATTCCTGAAATACGGACTCACTGTAATCAATCCATCATATGTAATCAATTCCTGGTACTCGAAAACCATCCTTACAGCAATTGTCATTAAAGACATTTTAGCGGAACAAAAATAAGGAAATGTAAAAGATCTGAAAGGGAGTTAAATTTTAATCAAAGTTGTTGTCGTGAAAGAAACAGGTAAAAAAGGAACTCGGGCGCCACTGGAGGACCCCTAAAGGTATGTACCTTAAATGAGAAACCACCAATGTCAAGAGACCTAAGAAAAAATTGTAAAAAAAGACCCTGACTCCAACTCTCTCTCAATTTCTTGAAATCAGAGACCATCAGAAACCACGACTTATCGCAATCAAGTTATGCTACTCGAAAGTCTGCTTATAAATCGTATTTATATGTTCGATTAGATAGATTAGATAGATTAGATAGATTAGATAGATTAGATAGATTAGATAGATTAGATAGATTAGATAGATTAGATAGATTAGATAGATTAGATAGATTAGATAGATTAGATAGATTAGATAGATTAGATAGATTAGATAGATTAGATAGATTAGATAGATTAGATAGATTAGATAGATTAGATAGATTAGATAGATTAGATAGATTAGATAGATTAGATAGATTAGATAGATTAGATAGATTAGATAGATTAGATAGATTAGATAGATTAGATAGATTAGATAGATTAGATAGATTAGATAGATTAGATAGATTAGATAGATTAGATAGATTAGATAGATTAGATAGATTAGATAGATTAGATAGATTAGATAGATTAGATAGATTAGATAGATTAGATAGATTAGATAGATTAGATAGATTAGATAGATTAGATAGATTAGATAGATTAGATAGATTAGATAGATTAGATAGATTAGATAGATTAGATAATAAGAATTAATAAACAAAATTTTTGTGTTGGTTCCACGACAATGTATTGAAAAATCATTCACCGAAACTCGTAATTTAACAAAAATGATAATGTACCGAACAGAATAACTCACTGCAGTGCGAATATACGAGAAACTGCATTGAAACCATCAACTTCCAAATAGAAACTAGAGATATTGTTTTGCGAACACCAGAAACCTTACAAAAGACTGCCCTCCAAGATCCACAGCAATAAAAACACGAATGGAGAGCTACTAAACCCTACTTTGAAAATCTTCTAGATCGAACTGATGAAGTGCATCTCTCCTCCCTATTGTTCTACCAGGGGAACAGACGCAGGTATTATTAGATTAAAGAATGGCAAAGCACCTGGTTTCGTCGGAATAACCGAAATAAATAAAGGTGACCGTCTCAATTGTAAAAACAAATGTGGTTTCCATCCCAACCGATCAATCACTGCCCCGTGTTTCATGCTAAGGATGAGCTTGGAGAAATGTTGGGAGTGCAATATTACCATCCACCAACACTATATAGATTTTCATTAGACATGTGATAACTTCAATCGCGAAATCACAGAACAGCAGATGTTGAGAAACCAGTAAAGCTATCGCTTCTCAGTTTATTAAATCATTAAGTATTAGTGGACTAGCTCCGCATGCCAAACTCTAAGAATAAAAATATTTTTTTCAGTTCGTGCAGACGCTGAACACACAGGTATAAAAGCCCGCATAGTAGCCGCTCATCGAGTCTGTTCGACACAAAGCACTTATAAGACCTATGCTAACTTCCGGAACCTTGACGACCAACGACTGGAGACTACGATCTACATTTGAGGGAAAAATCATTTGACCTAATTATGGTTCATGTAAGCTGGGCCACGTTCAAAGACATCCTACAAACCGAATGATAAGAAAAGCCTTACATGAAGAACCTGTCGGCTTATGCCATAGGGAAAGGGCAAGACTAGGCTGGTGTTTGTTTGAAGTTTTCTACACTATCAAAGTTATAGCCGTTGATAACGATATTTGTCTTAGACATCGTAACGGATCTATAGTGGTGGACACATTCTTTTAGCTGAGTAGTGATCAGGGTATTATAGGAGAGGAGGTGGGATAATAAAGGTTTTGTTTTACTGCTATTCATTTTCAAACCAAGCCTTCTTGCGTAGAGATCGGGCGGTATGAAACTGTCCTTGATATCGCTAGGTCCTCGGCCAAGAGACGTATCCAAGAACTTAACCCTAATTATTAAATAAGAAGCGAGAAGTTTCACTGTTGCTTTTCCATACTTCGTACTCGACGCCAAATTAAACAACAGGAGCGCGTATGCAGCACTCCGTCAAACACCAGGTGTTATTTGAAAAGAATCTAATTCAGTTCCTTCTTCTAATATTTTACCTAGACGTTGTCAATCTATATACAAAGAAACGAATTTCTCTGGTATTCCTAGACATATCGCGGTTGATACTGCAATCGCAACAGTTTTCCAGAATCATCCTTATGGTGAAGCAGGATCATTCGATCTCGACTTTACTTTGTGAATAATATTATGAGGATCTGATCTATCTTCGGTGGATGAAGGTACATTAAAGATCGAGATGTTAAACTTCTTAGTGGCAGTCTGACCGTGTAATGATGTTATGTTGCTTCTGGCACAGATGGATGAGAAAGCCAACTCCAAATTCTTCTCCATTTTGATATCCGCTGTAATGGAGAGCGCATAACAATTGGTAGTGTCATAGGTGCCAATTGATCAAAAACGAATGGATCCAATGATTTTTTATTTTTATTATTATTTTTAAGGGACTATACAGCGAATTTAACTTATTCACATTCCACAATATCGTGTGGGAATCAAGAAAACTTTGCATACCAATTAAACCCAATTTGTGCTAATTAGTGCTCAATGGAAAAAATAGTGCTTGTCCAGAAGCCCGAAAAACGGGAAAAGAAAATTTCAAATTTTGACTGAAAGACGAAACAAATAAAACCCAATTTCTTGAAACAACAAGAAAAAATTTAAGCCTAATTTTAACACTTTCCAAAGGCCGATAAAATTTGTGCTTATCATAGAAATACGATTTTCATAAATTTTCATTCATAAATTGAGGAAAAACAAACTTGCCCCTAAAAGATACTATGTTAAACAAACAAAATGCAGAGGTATAACGTTCAATAATATTTTTGTTGAACAACAAATTAAAAAATAGAAATAAAATATTATAAAATCCAAGAATAAGCCAATCAGTTAGCATATTCCTATCAGATATATTCATTGCCATCCGAAAAATATAGTGGTTGAATTTGTGCTAATCCAGAATTGGCCCAATTCCGTTGAACAACAAAGAACGTTGAATTAACGATTTTCTAACAAAAAGTGTTCTAGAAACCATTGAAATAGGCACTTCTGAATGCATATTCCTATCATGTTCATTGCCACCAGGAATATGCAATCAGAAGTGCCAACTTTATTGGTTTCTAGAACATTTTATGTCAGAAAATTGTTCTTTTAACGGTCGTTGTTGTTCAATGGAATTGGACCAAATTCTGGATTAGCACAAATTCAGCGATTATATTTATCGGATGGCAAGGAACATGCTACAGGGATATGCTATCTGAATCGCTTCGAAACCGTTCTAACTTTAGAACTTCTTTTGTTTAATTTGTTGTTCAACACAAATATTATTGAACAGTATACCTCTGTATTTTGTTTGTTTAATATAGTATCTTTTAGGGGCAAGTTTCTTTTCCTCATTTTATGAATGAAAATTTATGAAAGTCATATTTCTATGATAAGCACAAATTTTGTCAGATTAGCTGCCTTTGGAAAGTGTTAAAATTAGGGTTAAATTAATTCTGATTTTTTCTAGAAATCGGGTTTTATTAATTCGAAAGTTTCCCTGCTGCAATTATTCACCCGTATTCATCAAATTCTATTGGATGGATTCTGATAACTTTTGGAAGTAAACCGTTGTATGATCAGAGTGTTGGTAATATTCTGTCGCTATGGCCTTTTGAGAATAAGAAAAAAAAAATTGTAAAATTGTTTAATGGATTTTTTCATCTAAAGCGGAAATTATCATCTTCACAACATTTACAAACACAAACCTATATACAAGAACGAATTTAATTATTATTTTGTCTGCCAAAAATTAAAACGAAATCATCGCACAAACAAAAAATATGACAATAATAAATTAGGCAAACAAAAAGCCGAGGCACCAAGCCAAACAATACCCATGTATACATATACTCGTATTCTAAATATATACCATGTAACAACGAAAGTCAAAAAGGTAGCATATGTCCTTAATTTATATTCCTTTTTTGATTATTATTGTGCGTATGATCCTTAAATCATTGTTATCAATTTATGATTCCAAAAGTATTTCTATAAATCGTTATGTTCGTTTTTTTCACTAAACACTGTAGGCGTGTCAGAAGCATTAATTTTTCGTCTGGATATAAAAAAAGGATCTGGATGCGCAAAATTAGAATTTTTAGGGACACTTTTACTATTATCAGGACAACAATTAAAATCGAACAAATAAAAGGGGTGATTAATACTTGTATACAAATAAAATAAAGAGGCGTGAGACACCTGGATGTGAAATATCAAAAATGTATTTAAAAAATTTCGATTTTTTTTTTGTTCAAAGTAAAGTCTCAGGATATCCTCAGGAATCAAATTAATTAATTATATTTTAATTCGATCATTAATCAATTTGGCGAACGCGGTAATTTTATGTCATTTTATACGATTATGCACATCCATATACAGACGTATTAAACATAATATCTACTTAAGATTGTCAAATAATTTTTTGTTTTTATATGACAAATTACATGTCAAATTAATAAAATTACAAAGAATAAGGGATGAATGTCCGTATATAAATAGATGGATGGATATGGCATTCTGACGAGAGGGATGAAAATCAATTTAATTTAATATTTATTTTATTCATAAACATTATTAACGGACTAATGAATTTTAATGCACTTAATTTGCTATTCAATTGTGGAATTGTTTTTTTAGGGTTACCCGATGCATAATTTTTAAATTGTAAGTATATACATAATCTTGTTATAACATATCTGTTGAGATAATTTCTTATGCTAGCAACGAGATGCATAGGTAATGCTCCATAAAATGAAAATTTAATTTAAATTTAGAAAGAGCCTAATATTGTGTAAATAACTGATTAAGCCCAATTTGTGTTAATTAGGGTCCACGGGGAAAAATTTGTGCTGTGTCCAGTGGCTCAATTTTGGTTATTCCCTGGAAATAGGGAATTGGGGAAAGATTCTACATAGCTTTTATTTATAAATCAGTTTTTCTGGTCTACTGAGAAAAAAGTTTGATGTAAATATAAGTAAATTGAAAATACGGGGGTCGGCACTCGAAGTTATTACCAATAACAAATGCTATTTCCAATTAAAAATGCTGTAAATTCTTCAATTTTATTTTTTTTTGTTTTTTTTTTTAAATTTCAGTATATCGTAAAAATATTTCAAATATAACAAAAAATATGTAATTGTCCGATGTTGCCACCTTTAACGCTACCCAAGTAGCACAAATGGGTTGGGATAACGTCGTACCGCCGTTAGCTGGATGAGTAGTGGTCGGCTAGTCGACGTTGTTACAAATGTATGGTAACGGTGCTACAACGGTATTAAGGAAGAAATCTTAATTTATTATAACGTCGTAATAACCCCTATTTGTCTTTTCAAATGTCTGAAGTTTTTGTCAGGTGGGAGTCGCGTAAACAACTATTATGTTCGAAAAAGAACTTTTTTTCAAAATATATAAATAATCGTACTGTCTTTTTCATCACGTTATTTATTTCATTTTCTTGTTTTATAAAATAAATACAAATGTTCACATGTATCTACTTTGAAAGATTGATGAATGAAAATTTTCAATATAACAAAATTTGTTTTTCAGAAGTAAATAATTGTTAATGAAACCTAAAGAAAACAGACGGGAAAGGTTCGGAACCGAACACTATAAGCATTTTTGTTGCCTATAAAGACGTGATGTGTGATTTGCGTATTTCAAATATCACAACCACCCACATCCATCCATACCCACACCCACCTTACCCCATATACAACCAGCCCAACCGACCCCAATCTACCATAACTCAACCGACCCCAATCAACCGCAAACCACCATACATAAACAATATTGCCACCCTCACCCACTATCAAATTCAAAACCATCTCACCCGCACCACCCTATACCGCACCACCCATACCATCATCCTTTAACACTTTCATACCCACTCCCACTCACACACACACACACACACCACCCTTACAAACCCTCATCCACCAAATCAAAAATTCCCACACCAAACCCAAAACACCTCATTCCAACCCCTCCACCTACCATACCGCAACTCCTATCACCCCCATTACCACGCCACCCATACAAACCCACATCCACACGAGCAATATTTTTATTCCACATTCATATGCTCTATGAAACCAAAATTGAATAAAAAAAAAAAAAAAATTTTATCAATTTTAAGGAGGGGGGTCAACAAAACCCTATGTATCTCCGAACACCCTGAACACAGAAATGTCCAAATCAATAGAGCACTTTCCCATGAGTTGCTTGAACTTTTAGTGAAAAAATTTAGTTGATATCTCTATCCGTTCTCAAGTTATCGTAGACAAAGACGGACAGACGGCAAACCGAAACCATATAGCATTTTTTTTAACAAAAATGCTTAAAAATGGCGAGTTTCATAATGTACATGAAAATGACAAAAAGTTATAATAAAGCAAACGTATCTCAAAAAACACAAAAAATATATTTCATTATCAAATAAATTATTTTCCCAACAAAGTTCTCACTCTGGCAACAACTTGGTTATTTTTTAGCATTTTTGTTAAAAAAAATGCTATATGGTTTCGGTTTGCCGTCTGTCCGTCTGTGTCTACGATAACTTGAGAACGGATAGAGATATCAACTTAATTTTTTCACTAAAAGTTCAAGCAATTCATGGGAAAGTGCCCTATTGATTTGGACATTTCTGTGTTCAGGGTGTTTGGAGATACGTAGGGTTAAGTTAACCCCCCTCTTTAAAATTGATAGAATTTTTTTTTTTTATTCAATTTTGGTTTCATAGAGCATGTGAATGTAAAATAAAAAAAAACTCGTGTGGATGTGGGTTTGTATGGGTGGCGCGGTTATGGGGGTGGTAGGAGTGGCGGTATGGGAGGTGGAGGGGGGAATGAGGTGTTTTGGGTTTGGTGTGGGAATTGGGATTTGATGGATGAGGGTTTGTGTGGTGTGTGTGTGGGAGTGGGGATGAAGGTGGTGTTGATATGGATAGTGTGGTATAGGGTAGTGCGGGTGAGAGGAGTTTTAGGGGTTGGATAGTGGGTGGGGGGTTTTAATGATTTTTAGGTGTGGTGGTTTGCGGTTGATTGGGGTCGGTTGAGTTATGGTGGATTGAGGTCGGTTGGGCTGGGTGTAAGGGGGTTAGGTGGGTGTGAGTGGATGTGGGTGGGCGTGATATTTGAAATACGCAAATCACACATGACATCTTCTTCGTTTCCGAACCTTTCCCGTCTTTTATGACTTAATTATCAAAATTTTGACTCAAAAGTTAGCAAAACAATTATTAAGTTAAAGCAACTACAAAAAATAAAACATATATTGACGTTTGGATTTAAGGATTTGTTTAAATAAAATTTCACTTTCCGTTAAATTATGTTGAATGTTTAAACGGTTTCTTTTTTAATTTAAAATGATCCATATTTAATTATTTATAAATAATAAATTTTTGTACATTTGACGTTTGCCGATGAATAATATTCTTCTCGATAAAATTATCAAGCGCAGACAACTATGTCACAAAATTGTGGTACTTACGTGACAAATGTTATTTCGTCGTCGTGCATATGTCAAATAAGTTATTTAAGTTGGTGTTCAGTTTTTAAATGACAATAAAGTGACCTACTGGCCATTAACAACCCAATTGTCAAAGTCGTCTCACTTTAAGTGGCGTGACTACCAGCGCCGTCGCCAATGATGTTGGCGCCTGGTGCAGTTTTCAAAAATGCCGCCCCCCCCCCCCCAAAAAAAAAAAAAGAACGTTCATTTACATAAGTAATCCGTTTCCACATCACCCAAGAGGCAGGATTTGCATTGCATTTTTTAAAGAGGTATTCCAATCCAGCATACGAATTTCATTAGCAAAAAAATAATAAAATATAAATAAAAAGCACTAAAATTCAAGCGTGCTATTTTAAATTGTAAAATATATGAAATAATTAATTAAATTTAATTTTCCGAGGTTTGAATTTTGCAAAGTCGTCTATCAAGTCACTATAATCCAAGTTGTTCAGAAACTCACTTTCTATAGATATTCTAGCTTAATCTACTAGTCTTTCTTGTCCTATTGTAGTACGTAAATAATTTTTAATTTAGAAAAGCTACGTTCCCCGGAAGCTACTGTGACTGGTATTGTCAATAAAGTTCTAAGAGCTACAACTAGATTTGGTAATATCGGGTCTAATTTCTTTTCAAATATAAAATCTAATGATTCTATAGGGGTTAAAGTTCCGGAAACTATACTTTACTATACTATACTCCTACTATATTTTGGATTTGCTATCACTGGTATAAAGCCAAATTCCTTTATGAACAGAAAAAATATAATGTGCGTGAGAGGTTTTTTTCATATAAGGAACGGAAGGAGGTGTTATCGATATTTTTCTTTTCCATACTAACTATGAACAATGTTCAAATACTGGACACCGACAAAAAATTTTATATTTTTCCTTTTTAAAATATATTTTCACAGTGAAAATATATTTGTTCAAAATTTCGGTAAAAAAAATTTTTGAAAAAAAAAATTATTTTAATTTTTAAAATTTATTTTTATTATTGATTATATTTTAGCGCCTTCCAATTTCAGCGCCCCGTCAAGCTGTTCATACTGTTCCAAGGAAGCGCCGGTCCTGCAAAGACTCCAACCTAACTGACCATCGAATTATCATAACCGAAATAAGTAAGATACGCATTAGAAAATCGGTAGAGAACGCAACCTACAATATATTGAATTTTCAATCATTTAGTAGCGATATGAGTTGGAATGAGTTACTCAAATTGTCGAATCTCGAGAATTTCATTACTGAATTAGGGAAGTTAGTTACGCGGCATAGTCACATTATAACTAAAAAAGCGAAGGTAATGAATTCGTGGATGTCATCAGATATTTTGCAAAATATTAAAAAAAGAAGCAAACTGTGGATATTGGCAAAAAGATTTCCAACAAATGACTATTTGCGAGTTCGATATGAAGAAGTAGTACGATTAGTTAAGAATCAAATAAAACTGGCTAAAAAGCTCCATTATGGACATTTGATAGAATCAAGCATAGACAATAACAACACTACTCTTCTTTGGCAGCAATTTAGGAAAATTATTTTCAACAAGGATTGCAGCAATAAAAAAATATTTATTCAGAATGAACTTGGTGCTTTAGTTAGTGATAGAGTAGCTGCAAACTTGTTTAATAAACACTTTACTACAGTAGCCCAAAAATTAATGAGTGGAATGGGTGTTCCTCGCCCTGAAAACTTAGCTAATATAAATTATGATACTCGCAGTCCTTTTAGTCTTGAACCTATTGAAGTAGCCGAGCTAATAACAACTATTAACACTTTAAAAACAAGGACGGCTAACGGTTTGGATGGAATTTCGACAAAAGTTCTTAAATATTTCGTTGGAAAATTTGGCGAATCTGTTACCAAATTCTTAAATAATTATTTAGAATCAGGTAAACTTCCCGCTTGTTTCAAAACAGCCAAAATTGTCCCCGTATTTAAAGACGGAAATGAACTCAATTTTGAAAATTACAGGTCAATATCAATCCTACCAGTTTTCTCCAAGGTATTTGAGAAATTAATTCTAAGAAGACTTGAAAAATTTCTGGTTAGCAATCAAATATTAAATCAGTATCAGTTTGGATTTCAGGAAAAATCAAGTACTTTATCAGCATGCTCTAATCTAACCCATTTAATTACAAAAAACTTAGATGTTAGAAAGAAATGTGCTTGTCTGTTTCTAGATTTCAAAAAAGCCTTTGACTGTGTTAATCATGAAATACTGCTAATGAAATTAGAAAAACTGCAATTTAACACGACGCAATTGAAACTATTTGAAAACTATTTACATGGTAGGAAACAGAAGGTGGTTGTTAATGGTACTGTAAGTGATGAACTAACAATGTTGTGCGGCGTTCCACAAGGATCTATTTTGGGACCTTGCCTATTTAAAATTTATATTAACGACATTTTTAATTTGCCACTTAAAGGTACCTTGCAACTTTTCGCAGACGATAGTGTTATATTTTATGCAGCGGACTCAAAACATAGTCTATTTTCAATGATTAATAACGATCTGGTCTTAATCGATACTTGGTTAAATTTAAATCGTCTGATGCTCAATGCCGAAAAAACAAAATATTTAATATTTGGTAATCAAGACTTAGATAACAATCTTCAAGTTCTGTATAAAAACACAAAAATTGATAAAGTGACTAAATATTGTTATCTTGGATTGTCAATCGATAACACGTTAAATTGGCAGAATCATGTAGATTGGATCAAAAAATCGATAAGTCCTTACGTGTTTGTTATTAAACGAATGAGGAACTTTTTAACTCGAGAACATTTGCAACTGATATATAATGCGTATATTAACTCCAGATTATTATACTTAAACCCTCTTTGGAGTGGAGTAGCAAAATTTAAACTGAATGAATTAGGAATTATCCGCAAGAGGGCTTTAAAGTTAATTAAGGGTGTACCAATACGTTACCCAACAATTAAATTGTTCAAAGAATTTGGTTCTTTATCATTTATGAACAATTTCGAATTGATATTGTATGTGTATAAGATTTTAAACAATTTCATTGTACATAATCTAACATTGTAAAAGCAGGGGACACGTATGGCTATAACTTACGAAATGCGTCGTTATTGTTAAGAGAATTTCTCGCTCGAGATACCTGTACAAGAAGCAATTTATTATATAGAGGAATTCCGTTATATAACAAGCTGCCTACCGAAATTCAAAATATTAGAACCTTAAAAAATTTCAAAGTACAAACAAAAATGTTTATGAATTTAAATAAAAATATGTTTAATGAAACTATATAACGAATAATTTGAATTCAATATTTTAGTATACTTAAATTAATGCACTACTATAGTATAATTTATTTAATTTATTTATCTATTTAAATTTTTATTTGTGATATTTAGCCCCAACTAAAAAACAGTTTGGTTTAAATGTAAAATTAAAAAGTAGTTGCATACAACCCTTTGGGTTACAGCAACTTAAAAAAAAACAAGAATTTTTTTTGTATAAAAGTATAATGTTCATATTGCAATTACAAATTAATAAAGAAAAAAAAACACGCCACTTAGATAACATCGCACAGTTCACAACTGACATACAGCACGCACATTCACGGCAAAGATAACGTCGTCGATGATACCTTATCTAGGACAAATGATGACGAACTTGCTTTGGCTAAAAAGCCTTACATAATCGTTACTATCGCGGAGCAACAAGCTCGTGATACAGAACTTACAGACATACTCGAGTCCTCAAGTTCTTCCACTCGTCGTACAGCTAAGTGGAAATTGGAAGGATTGCCACTTAACGACTTAACAGTTTACTGTGAAACATCATCTATACAGGCCCCAATCATCCGTACATTCCGGAGACATTACGTCGAACCCTCTTCGACACTCTCCACAATGTTTCACATCCAAGTGTTCGAGCCACACGCAAGCTCGCCTCAGCAAAATATTTTTGACCCAAGATAAATCAAGATGTTACCCTTTAGGCAAAGTCTTGTTTATCTTGCCAAAAATCAAAAATTCATCGTCACGCCAAATCGCCTCACAAGAATTTCCAAATTCCGTCAAGTCGATTTGAGCATATCCATCTAGATATCGTGGGGCCACTCCCACCATCTAATGGATACACACATTTACTGACCTGCGTAGATCGTTTTACACGGTGGCCTGAAGCTTACTGTATAAAAGATATCTCCGCATCAACCATCGCACAAACGTCGTCGAAAACAACATATCTAGATTCGGCGTTCCCAGTAAAATCACTACTGACTAAGGCATTCAATTCGAATCCAAACTCTTTTCTGAGCTTATTCAACTTTTAGGCTCACACAGGTTTCGAACCACTGCCCATCACCCGCAAGCAAACGGTATGGTTGAGCGCTTTCACCGCCAACCTAAAGCTGCTCTTAAAGCAAGAGCAAATAGCGTTAACTGGAGTTCGGAGGTACCAATAGTTCTATTGGGAATCCGAGCAACAGCCAAAGATGACTTGCAATACTCACCAGCAGACACAGTGGTAAAGCAATTAAGGTCCACTATGAACAATCTCATACCAACGGACACTCGCAAAACTAAACAAAACGATATTTTCGTACCCAAATCACTGCAAACTTGTGATTTCGTTTTCGTTCGTACTGACAAAGTCCGAACAGGTTTCGCTACACCATACGAAGGACCATTCAAAGTGGTACGAAGAGTTCGTAAACACTTTGTATTTCAAATCAAAGATAAACTCTTTAATATCTCAATTGACAGACTCAAACTAGTCTACGGGATAATACACCAGATCATTCGTCAGGAATCAAGAAAATCGTTCGATTTGCCAACAACATTCGAATTATTCCTTCTCAGCAAGCATAATTTCTAGTTTTCATTTCTTTCAAAGGATGAACTGTCAGCGATCACAACGCCCAACACGAGGAGTTGATTAAGCAAATCGAAATGGAGTTAGATACTACGGTTCTAGAATCGGAACTAGAATCTGATCCATCAACGTCGAAGCAAGGAAAAAGGGTTCAATCAAAATCGGTGGCAACGCAAACAACACCGACGATGCTACCATCTAATAACTCGAAAGCAACACGTCTTTTGGAGTTACGAATTATCAGGTTGGAAAGACACATGAGCGCTCCTCAACCCGCAAAAAATTCCAAGCAAACAAGCAATTCAATCATAGCAAGCAATTCAAATAAAACAAGCATTTGTTGGTTCCACTTCCACATTAGATTTTTGTTTGGAGCCCAAAAATGTACAATTCCGTGTGGATTCACCGCACAGATAAAAAAATGATTAATTCGGTATGCAAACTATGTTACAATAATCATTTCAAATTTTATGTACGTCCCATGCTGTAAACAAATTATTACGAGTTCCTGGAATCTGGAGATTAACGAATATTTTTCAAGCTTTCGTTTCTACTTCGAATACTGGAAAATTTATTTATGAACAAAAAAAAAAAATATATATATATATATATATTTATATATCACAACTGAAATAATCAAAAATTCTACATGGAATTAAGTTCAATTGTTGGGAAAATTTTCCGATCAAAAAACAATTTCCGAAAACCCTAAACCGTTTTGATGCCGCCGTAATCCACAATAGATCACACATGTGTGACAATTTGTATATAGATCATTTGATCATTATTTATGAGGCAAATCAAAATTAGTTAATATCCTTTCTGATATTTTCTTCTTTTGTGTTGCCTCTATGTGAGACCCCGCGCACATTATAACACTCAAATTAATCTAAAAATAAAAATGGGCATTTCCCGCGACAAAAAAATTAATTAACTTGCGCGAGAATTTCATATGAAAATTAATTAGATAATTTATTTATAGAAAAATAGTTCTCTCTATTAAAAACAAACCACTGAAAGTGTTTTCTTGTGAACAAAAAAATCCCCATTTACCGATCAATTACCCTAACTAAACTAATATTATTATTATCGTCACATAAAAAATTCAAAAAAAAACATTTGGTGATGATGGATAAAATTAGATAAATTAATATTATTTTTATAATTAAATTAAATTAATACAGAAAAAAATTCTTTAAACTTTAATTATCGTTGAAAGACAATTTAAGATGTTTTAATTATTATTAGTCGTGCAACAATGCAATTAATAAAATGGCCGACATGCATTATTTAAAATTAACAAAATGGCGGAATCGAATAATTTAAATTACAGCAACAATGTATTTGCCATAACCCAGAAGTATTTTTAGAATGTGAGCCGAGCATTTCGGTACAAAACTTTTTGATCTTTGCTACATTTTAATTTTATTGCTGTATCACTTTATCATCCCTCTTCTATCTATATCATCTTTCGGTGTGTAGTGTATGCGTGTGATGAAATGACATAATTTTTCATAAAATTAATGATCTCGAAACTTAAGTTAATAAAATTATCGTTAAATCTCTACACACAATTTTTTGAATATTTTTATTTTTTTGTGTGCAGATTTGATTTTATGATTTTATGCGCAAAATTAGCATAATTTTTGGTATACATAGTTAGTTATGTATCTTCTTAACGACAAAAGTATTTTCACACATGGTTTAATGTAATTAATTACATTTTATTTATATAGTTTTACAGTTATTTTAGTGATTTTTATTTTTTTTTTTAGTGTGTGAGTATTTTCGTGCACGGTTAACTAAACAACTTTTGCATTTTGAACTAAAATGGATAACGAATGAACCGAAAACCAGATGCCCTATTAGACGCATGTGCATTGAGCAAAGTATAGCTGAGTACGATGAAGATACCAAAATGTATTGGAATGAATAATTAGTCTGAATATTTTCGATATAATGAATATGTTTAATAAATGTGTCTGAATGGTTTAGTAGACACAAATGAAGTAATCTAAAGTACTGGTCTAAAGTACACAACCCATTAAAATTAAATAATTTCGAAAGATTTAAAAACTTTATGTGTTCTCTAAAAACTTTTGAACAAATCTGTTGAAAAATATATTAGGATCACAGAAAAAAAATCAAAGCATATTACCCAATACAATTTAAAACTGCATTTAACAAAACAAACTTTTTATGAACATTTTCGTTGATTTAATGAAAATGTTTCATTGATTCAATTTAACAATTTCGCACGGTTAACGAAAAATTTTCATTAATACAACGAATTTGTACAAATTATTTGAAAAGCATATTAGGAGCACAGAAAAAATATCAAACCAAATTCTACAATATTATTAAACACAACAATTCACAAAACAAATACATATTTTATAAATATTTTCGTTGATTTAATGAAAAAGTTTCATTGATTCATTGAAATAATTTCGAAGTATTAACGAAAAATGTTCATAATTACAACGAATTTGTACAAATCATTTGAAAAGTATATTAGGACCACAGAAAAAATTTCAAAGCAAATTCCGCATGCCTTATCAAACTGCAATTCACAAAATAAATATTTTATAGATACTTTCGTTGATTTATGAAAAAGTTTCATTGATTCAATTAAATAATTTCGCACGATTAACAAAAACTTTTCATTGATACAACGAATTTGTACAAAACACTTAAAAAATAAATTAGAAGCGCAGAAAAAACATCAAAGCAAATTCTACAATATTATTAAACACTATAATTCACAAAACAAATATTTTATGAATATTTTCGTTGATTTAATGAAAAAGATTGATTCAATTAAATTATTTCGAAAGATTAAAAAAATTTTACATTAATATAAGGAATTTGTACAAATCATTTAAAAAATATATTAGGAGCGCTGAAAAATAATCAAAGCAAATTCTTCAGTACTATTTAAACACATCAATTCACAAAACAAATATTTTATGAATATTTTCGTTTATTTAATGAAAAAGTTTCATTGATTCAATTAAAATATTTCAAACTATTAACGAAAACTTTCATTAATACAACGAATTTGTACACATCATATTAAAAATATATTAGGAGTGCAGAAAAAATATCAAAGCAAATTGCACAATATTATTAAACACAACAATTCACAAAACAAATATATAATGAATATTTTCGTTGATTTAATGAAAAAGTTTCATTGATTCATTGAAATAATTTCGCACAATAAACGAAAACTCTTCATAAATTCAACGAATTTGTAGAAATCATTTGAAAAGTATATTAGGAGCGCAGAAAAAAGATCAAAGCTAATTCTCCAATATTATTAAACACAGAAATTAACGAAACAATTATTTTATGAACATTTTCTTTGATTTAATGAAAAAGTTTCATTGATTCAATTAAATTATTTCGAACTATTAAGGAAAATTTTCATTAGTACAACAAATTTGTATAAATCATTTTAAAAGTATATATTAGGAGCGCAGAAAAAAGTACAAGCAAATTCTCCAATATTATTAAACACAGCAATTCACAAAACAAATATTTTATGAATATTTTCTTTGATTTAATGAAAGTTTCATTGATTCAATTAAATAGTTTCGCACGATTAACGAAAACTTTTCATAAATTCAACGAATTTGTTCATATCATTTAGAAAATATATTAGAATTGCAAAAAAAAATATCAAAGCAAATTCTCCAATATCACGATCATGATCAGATATTCACAAAACAAATATTTTATGAATATTTTCGTTGATTTAATGAAAAGTTTCATTGATTCGTTGAAATAATTTCGAACTATTAAGGAAAACTTTTCATTAATTCAACGAATTTGTATAAATCACTTGATTGATTTATACAAATCACTTTAAAAGTATATTAGGAGCGCAGAAAAAAGATCAAAGCTAATTCTCCAATATTATTAAACACATCAATTCACGAAACAAATATTTTATGAAAATTTTCGTTGATTTAATGAAAAAGTTTCATTGAATACATTAAATTATTTAGAACTATTAAGGAAAATTTTCATATATACAACGAATTTGTACAAATCATTTGAAAAGTATATAAGAAGCGCAGAAAAAATCAAAGCAAATTCTACAATGTTATTTTAAACAGCATTTCGCAAAATAAACATTTTAGGGAAATTTTCGTTGATTTAATGAACAAGTTTCATTATTCATTGAAATAATTTCGCACGATTAACAAAAACTGTTCATTACTTCAACGAATTTGTATAAATCATTTGAAAAGTATATTAGGAGCGCAGAAAAAAGATCAAAGCTAATTCTCCAATATTATTAAACACAGCAATTCACAAAACAAATATTTTATGAATATTTTCGTTGATTTAATGAAAAAGTTTCATTGATTCAATTAAATAATTTCGCACGATAAACGAAAACTTTTCATTGATACAACGAATTTGTACAAATCACTTGAAAAATAAATTAGAAGCGCAGAAATAATATCAAAGCAAATTCCCCATGCCTTATAAAACAGTAATTCACAATACAAATATTTTATGAATATTTTCGTTGATTTAATGAAAAAGTCTCATTGATTCAATTAAATAATTTCGCACGATTAACGAAAACTTTACATTAATTCTACGAATTTGTACAGATCATTTGAAAAATATATTAGGAGCGCAGAAAAAATATCAAAGCAAATTCTCCAGTATTATTTAAAACAGCATTTCACAAAACCAAACATTTTATGAATATTTTCGTTGATTTAATGAAAAAGTTTCATTGATTCAATTAAATAATTTCGCACGATTAACGAAAACTTTACATTAATTCTACGAATTCGTACAGATCATTTGAAAAATATATTAGGAGTGCAGAAAAAATACCAAAGCAAATTCTCCAGTATTATTTAAAACAGCATTTCACAAAACCAAACATTTTATGAATATTTTCGTTGATTTAATGAAAAAGTTTCATTGATTCAATTAAATTATTTCGAATAATTAACGAAAACTTTTCATTAATAGAAGGAATTTGTACAAATCATTTGAAAAGTATATTAGGAGCACAGAAGAAATATCAAACCAAATTCTACAATATTATTAAACACAACAATTCTCAAAACAAATATTTTATAAATATTTTCGTTGATTTAATGAAAAACTTTCATTGATTCAATTAAATAATTTCGAACGATTGACGAAAACTTTTCATTGATGCAACGAATTTGTACAAAACACTTAAAAAATAAATTAGAAGCGCAGAAAAAACATCAAAGCTAATTCTCCAATATTATTAAACACAGAAATTAACGAAACAATTATTTTATGAACATTTTCTTTGATTTAATGAAAAAGTTTCATTGATTCAATTAAATTATTTCGAACTATTAAGGAAAATTTTCATTAGTACAACAAATTTGTATAAATCATTTTAAAAGTATATATTAGGAGCGCAGAAAAAAGTACAAGCAAATTCTCCAATATTATTAAACACAACAATTCACAAAACAAATATTTTATGAATATTTTCGTTGATTTAATGAAAAAGTTTCATTGATTCAACTAAATAATTTCGCGCGATTAACGAAAACTTTTCATTAATACAATGAATTTGTATAAATCATTTGAAAAGTATATTAGGAGCACAGAAAAAACATCAAAACAAATTCTCCAATATTATTAAACACAGCAATTCACAAAAAAAATATTTTATGAATATTTTCTTTGATTTAATGAAAGTTTCATTGATTCAATTAAATAGTTTCGCACGATTAACGAAAACTTTTCATAAATTCAACGAATTTGTACATATCATTTAGAAAATATATTAGAATTGCAAAAAAAAATATCAAAGCAAATTCTCCAATATCACGATCATGATCAGATATTCACAAAACAAATATTTTATGAATATTTTCGTTGATTTAATGAAAAGTTTCATTGATTCGTTGAAATATTTTCGAACTATTAAGGAAAACTTTTCATTAATTCAACGAATTTGTATAAATCACTTTAAATGTATATTAGGAGCGCAGAAAAAAGATCAAAGCTAATTCTCCAATATTATTAAACACATCAATTCACGAAACAAATATTTTATGAAAATTTTCGTTGATTTAATGAAAAAGTTTCATTGAATACATTAAATTATTTAGAACTATTAAGGAAAATTTTCATATATACAACGAATTTGTACAAATCATTTGAAAAGTATATAAGAAGCGCAGAAAAAATCAAAGCAAATTCTACAATGTTATTTTAAACAGCATTTCGCAAAATAAACATTTTAGGGACATTTTCGTTGATTTAATGAACAAGTTTCATTATTCATTGAAATAATTTCGCACGATTAACGAAAATTTTCATTAGTACAACAAATTTGTATAAATCATTTTAAAAGTATATATTAGGAGCGCAGAAAAAAGTACAAGCAAATTCTCCAATATTATTAAACACAACAATTCACAAAACAAATATTTTATGAATATTTTCGTTGATTTAATGAAAAAGTTTCATTGATTCAATTAAATAATTTCGCACGATTAACGAAAACTTTTCATTAATACAACGAATTTGTACAAATCAAATGAAAAGTATATTAGGAGTGCAGAAAAAATATCAAACCAAATTCTACAATAGTATTAAACACAACAATTCACAAAACAAATACATATTTTATAAATATTTTCGTTGATTTAATGAAAAAGTTTCATTGATTCATTGAAATAATTTCGAAGTATTAACGAAAAATGTTCATAATTACAACGAATTTGTACAAATCATTTGAAAAGTAAATTAGGACCGCAGAAAAAATTTCAAAGCAAATTCCGCATGCCTTATCAAACTGCAATTCACAAAATAAATATTTTATAGATACTTTCGTTGATTTATGAAAAAGTTTCATTGATTCAATTAAATTATTTCGCACGATTAACAAAAACTTTTCATTGATACAACGAATTTGTACAAAACACTTAAAAAATAAATTAAAAGCGCAGAAAAAACATCAAAGCAAATTCTACAAATTATTAAACACTATAATTCACAAAACAAATATTTTATGAATATTTTCGTTGATTTAATGAAAAAGATTGATTCAATTAAATTATTTCGAAAGATTAAAAAAATTTTACATTAATATAAGGAATTTGTACAAATCATTTAAAAAATATATTAGGAGCGCTGAAAAATAATCAAAGCAAATTCTTCAGTACTATTTAAACACATCAATTCACAAAACAAATATTTTATGAATATTTTCGTTTATTTAATGAAAAAGTTTCATTGATTCAATTAAAATATTTCAAACTATTAACGAAAACTTTCATTAATACAACGAATTTGTACACATCATATTAAAAATATATTAGGAGTGCAGAAAAAATATCAAAGCAAATTGCACAATATTATTAAACACAACAATTCACAAAACAAATATATAATGAATATTTTCGTTGATTTAATGAAAAAGTTTCATTGATTCAATTAAATTATTTCGAAAGATTAAAATTTTTTTACATTAATATAAGGAATTTGTACAAATCATTTGAAAAGTATATTAGGAGCGCAGAAAAAAGATCAAAGCTAATTCTCCAATATAATTTAAAACAGTATTTCACAAAACCAAACATTTTATGAATATTTTCGTTGATTTAATGAAAAAGTTTCATTGATTCAATTGAATTATTTCGAACGATTAGCGAAAACTTTTCTTTTATACAACGAATTTGTACAAATCATTTGAAAATTATATTAGGACCACAGTTAAAATATCAAAGCAAATTCTACAATATTATTAAACACAATAATTCACAAAATAAATATTTTTTAAAATATTTTCGTTGATTTAATGAAAAAGTTTCATTGATTCATTGAAATAATTTCGCACGATTGATGAAAACTTTTCATTAATACAACGAATTTGTAGAAATCATTTGAAAAGTATATTAGGAGCACAGAAAAAATATCAAAACAAATTCCCAATGCTTATCAAACACAGCAATTCTCAAAACAAATATTTTATGAATATTTTCGTTGATTTAATGAAAAAGTTTCATTGATTCAACTAAATAATTTCGCGCGATTAACGAAAACTTTTCATTAATACAACGAATTTGTACAAATCATTTGAAAAGTATATTAGGATCACAGAAAAAAAACCAAAGCAAATTCTACAATATTATTAAACTCAGCAATTCACAAAACAAATATTTTATGAATATTTTCGTCGATTTAATGAAAAAGTTTCATTGATTCATTGAAATAATTTCGAAGTATTAACGAAAAATGTTCATAATTACAACGAATTTGTACAAATCATTTGAAAAGTATATTAGGACCACAGAAAAAATATCAAAGCAAATTCCGCATGCCTTATCAAACGGCAATTCACAAAACAAATATTTTATGAATATTTTCGTTGATTTAATGAAAAAGTTTCATTGATTCAACTAAATAATATCGCGCGATTAACGAAAACTTTTCATTAATACAACGAATTTGTACAAATCATTTGAAAAGTATATTAGGAGCACAGAAAAATATCAAAGCAAATTCTACAATATTATTAAACACAGCAATTCACAAAACAAATATTTTATGAATATTTTCGTTGATTTAATGAAAAAGTTTCATTGATTCATTGAAATAATTTCGCACGATTAACGAAAAATTTTCATTAATACAACGAATTTGTAGAAATCATTTGAAAAGTATATTAGGAGCACAGAAAAAATATCAAAGCAAATTCTACAATATTATTTAAAACAGCATTTCGCACAACAAATATTTAATGAATATTTTCGTTGATTTAATGAAAAAGTTTCATTGATTCAATTAAATAATTTCGCACGATTAACGAAAACTTTTCATTAATTCAACGAATTTGTATAAATCATTTGAAAAGTATATACAAAAAAGAGATCAAAACAAATTCCCAATGCTTATCAAACACAGCAATTCACAAAACAAGTATTTTATGAATATTTTCGTTGATTTAATGAAAAAGTTTCATTGATTCGTTAAAATAATTTCGAACTATTAAGGAAAACTTTTCATTAATTCAACGAATTTGTATAAATCATTTTAAAAGTATATTAGGAGCGCAGAAAAAAGATCAAAGCTAATTCTCCAATATTATTAAACACAGAAATTAACGAAACAATTATTTTATGAACATTTTCTTTGATTTAATGAAAAAGTTTCATTGATTCAATTAAATTATTTCGAATAATTAACGAAAACTTTTCATTAATAGAACGAATTTGTACAAATCATTTGAAAAGTATATTAGGAGCACAGAAGAAATATCAAACCAAATTCTACAATATTATTAAACACAACAATTCACTAAACAAATATTTTATAAATATTTTCTTTGATTTAATGAAAAACTTTCATTGATTCAATTAAATAATTTCGTACGATTGACGAAAACTTTTCATTGATGCAACGAATTTGTACGATAGGCTTCATTAATACAACCAATTTGTACAAAACATTTTAAACCCGTTTTAGAAATTATGAAGTATGTATGGTCTTAGCTTGCTATTCATTTATTCACAATAAATAAATTTTATGGTTTCTTTCATTTAATTAAAAGGATTTATGTAGCTTCTCACAATACGCGATGTGAAACACAACTGAAATAGATGTCACTGATGTTTATTGAGGAATTTAAATTGAAAATTTCAGGTTTGATAAATTGTCGTTCATCGATTAACTTATTTACAAATTTTCACATCAAGAATTTTTATTTAATTTATTTATAAATTAAACGGTCACCCCCCATGTAATTTGACTGTGTAAAATAAAAATTTATATTTAGCAAAATTATCTCTACACTGCATCTCGCACCATCTTTCTTCAAACACTATCGCACGAAAATCCGTTATTGATAATGCAGTTCCGTTATACCTGTTGTTTTACCATACTGCTGCTTTCTTCAAATTTTGACAGATACATTTTTATTTTTTGTTCATTTTTCAAAGTACTGTCACATTATCACGACAAACATTTTTTTTTATTTATTATTTATATTTACAAAGGAACAAAAAAACTCTTTTTACAAATTATATAAATTAAACCTAAGATAAAAATTAAGTAAAATGTTTAAAATAAAATCAATTAATAATTATTATGTGCATATGTAATAGATAAGTGCGTGTTTTATTTAATAATAACCAAAATAGTTTGTAGTGTAATGAATGTGCCATACACAAAACTCGGACTACGCGAATTCGGGCTAATTTTTAGAATTTTTACATCACAATTTTTGGTTTTAATACTGTTGTGAATTAATTAGCATATAAATATATAGATTAATATTAATATATAAAATGTTTATACGTAGTTTACGTCGTAATTTTTATTCAAAATTTATAATATTTTCTATCGTGATTATATGTTTTTTATTCTATTTTAAATACATAACAATAAATCGGGATACTAATAGCCCGTCTAGTATCAATAATATAAACAATTATTTAAATGATATTAATAGTGATGATATTAATAAATACGAGAGATTAATTCGTAATGATTTTAAGAAACAAGTTCCTAAGCTGGGTGATAATGGTGAATCGGTAACATTGTCGGGTGAATCAAAAGAATTGGGCGATAAAAATTTAGCGACCATAGCCCTAAACGAGGAGCTAAGTGAACATTTAAGTTATAATCGTACGACACCGGATGCCCGGAATCCGTTGTGTCGCAACGAGGTATACGATTTGGATGGTCTACCAACCGCCACAATTATTATCATATTTTTTAATGAACCATATAGTGTACTTATACGTACGGTGCATAGTGTATTGAATACGGGTGATAAAAGAATTGTTAAAGAAATAATTCTTGTTGATGATGATAGCAAGAATGAGGAGCTTAAGGATAAACTAGATTACTATGTTGAAACGCGGTTACCAAAAGGTGTTGTGAAATTGGTCCGATTAAAGAACAGGTATGTGAGCAAAAATCTCTTACGTATTTACATAAAATAAAATGTTATGTTGAGGTATGGTGTGTGTGATCTAGATCTCTTCTTAGTTTATTGAACTAATAAAGTCAGTCGCCAAGATTTTAATATGCGATCGTATTTATCACAAAATAACGGAATGATAATTTAATTTTCTTGTTACAATGTATGGCGTTTGCTTTATGCGAACTTCTTATCTTCAATCTATATTATCGTTCATTTTTTGGAACCAAGCAGCTGTATATTTCGAGCGTCGATTACGATAAATAAGACATAAAATCCGCTGTCGGAGTGCAGAACTCATGGGCATGGAGGTATTCAATGTGGAGATAGTTTTACGAAAATCGGGTCTATAGCCGTAAAAGTAATAGTAGAACGCGAAAAGCGAACCGCGAAAGAGTTGGGAGTGCTTCGGCCCCAGAACAGATTGCAAAGATAATAAAAAATAACATAAAGAAATAAAATAATGGATTCGGTGTGGGAATTCTTGACTAAGCAGATTAACTTTGTGCAATTTCACTATCACAATTACTTTCACTAATTTCGTCGGAACTTAATTAAAATTATGGTTACCCAATTTTCCCAGCCATCTTATTCGTATTATTTTGCCATTTCACGCTTGGTAAATCCCTTAGTGTAATTGAAAAATTATCTCCAGTAATTATGACACTAAAATCACACTTTTGCTCAATGTTTATCATGCTGTACAATTACAATAAGGCCTAATAATTTACTCTAAGTTTAATTTCTATGGGCCGGTTTAGAACAGCTTTCTTGCAATTGATTTCTCGTAAGAATTTAGTATTCGCATATACGCTATCGAATTTTCGTCATTCTGCCTTCCGAAAACTCTAAATGGACAAATAGTTTAGCAACGCGGTATGAGTTGACTCTCCATCTATTACAAATTTGAAGTTTTCAGTCCTTGGATTGAAATAGTCACCTGAAGAACATCAATTTCCATTTCTTTAGTGTTATTTGTCATTCTGACGACGAATGGATAACAGAAAAACGAATCAATATATAGTATAGCAACCACATCACATTCAAAAATTGTTGGGTGAGATCTAAGTGACGAATACACTGCTATAGACCATCTGCTATCGGTAAACTTTCAAATCCCTTCTTTGGATATGAGGAGACTTCTTCACATGATTGACACTATCGTGCATTATGCTATCGCTTCGCTAACAGAAAGAAAACCGTTTAATTGTTTGTCGTGCCCCGTATCGTAATTTCTTATAATTCTCGAAGAATTTACTTTAGTAATTTTCTCTTTCCACCAAGGAAACTTCAACTTCTTCCTCGTTCTGTGGACGGGGAAGCTCTTCAATTGCTATAACTCCGTTTTTGATGTCTTAATTCCAGTTGCTCACATTATATGACCAACATATTCAAATTGTCGTTCGAAAAATTTTCTTTCACGTTTTCGTTCGCCAGTTTGTTTCTTTCTACGTATAATATCTATGTAATGAGCTTTGTGTCGACACGAACGCTTTCGCGATAATAATGATCGGGAGCGGCCCAAAATCTCGTATTCCAAAATCCCGTATTTAAAAATCCCGCATTCCAAAATCCCGTAATCCAAAACCCCATAGTTATAAAATCCCGTATTCTAAAATCCGGCTATTTCGTTTTTTATCACTCTTTAATTTTTTGTTCCTTTGAATTCTTTTTTTATTCTTCGGTAATTTTTCCCCAAATTTTACTTTTTCAATATTGCCAAAATCAATTCTTTTGACAAATCTTGTATAATTTTATATAGTCGAGCATGCCGCTTACCCACAACAACTTTAAGGCGACGATGCCAAGCTTCAACTCAGTTTTGAGTGCGTGGGAAGCACTCGGCGCCATTTCCATAGTCGACAACAGACCAAAATTCATGCTTATATTGGGACCCTCTTTTTGATTTGGATGACTCGCAAATGTAATTTTGTTTGAACCATGTTGCAATATTTCTCGCATCATCATCGTCTAACGCTTCGTGTAATATTGATATTAACTATACACGTCTTTTGGTGGTACGAATGTCAAGCATTTAAGCATTCTAATTTGTATGGCAAACGATTCCGAATTTCCATATTTCTTCGCCAATCTCTCTTTTTGTACCTTGCGCCAGATGATTTTGCCAAAATGAAACAAGCATCCGGAAAACGCAGTTTGAGGGATAAATGCTTTGGGTGAGGAAAATATAGCTTTCTCAAAGTCGGAGATAATTTTTTTTGAATTACAAAAAATGTTGCACTCTAAACCAAGCCTTCGAAATTTCTCCTTCAATTATGCCATGAATTGAAAATAGTTCCCTCATTATTGATGTCACCACGTCAAATGTGCCATCTATAATCCAGCAAGTGGCTTGTGAAAGGAGTTTCAATGAGGCAGATGTTCCAAGTATAATAATTGTATCTCCTTCAAATTCAGCTTTACATAAAACGAATAATTCACCTTCTAAGTAGCGCAAATTTTCCAGAATATTAATATTGTTAAGGTCATCTGTCTCCTTTATGTTACTCGAACGTACACGATGATTTTTTTTATTTTGTGCCTGTTTATTTGGCAAATATACTCGTGATGTGCTCAAAGTTTCCATAATAGATTCCCTGGCGGAAGTTCCGAATCTTTAGCTCGACATTTAACGGCATTGTTAGCTCCGCATACATCTTTTTCATATGTCGATGGCTCATGTGAATGCAATGAAGGAAGTTTCCAAATTGTATGATTTCCTTCTAGTAATTGAGTCACTACTTGACCTTTGTAATGATGACTTTTTCTTTTGCTGCATTCCCAATTGTAGGTGCTTTCGGTCTTTATATTCACATTGTAAGAATACCCATCAATAAGCAACTTATGTTTTCCTTTATTGGTTGAGGTGAGTGAAATTTTCATATTCTACCCATATAAAAGCAATATTAAATAAAGACAAAAATTAAAATTATTATTATCATACAGACCTTCAAGAAAATTTAAATCCAATTCGGACAAATGCAATTTTACAAATAAAAGGAGAACAGATGTACATCATCTTACAAATTCTTGATAACTTGAACCTACTTAGATTACATTCAAAAAAATTTAACACTGTAACTAAAAAGCTGTCGGAAGTAATCCCACGATGTCTGCATTCTCCGCGAAACACGGCTTGAGGCGATCCAAAGATAGCACGCTTGACCTGCCGTTTACGTTAGTAGTGAAGAACTTATCTGCTCTTTCGAGAACTTTAAACGGTCCTGAATAAGGTGGCTGCAAAGATTTCCTTACACAATCCGACCTTAAAAACACGTGTGAACACGTTGAACGTTCTCTTCTTACGAAAGTTTTTCCAGTGGCGTGCGTGGTAATCAGAGACGATCTTATCTCATCGAAATGTTTTTTAAGGTTAGTGGCAAAATCTGTCTGATGAATTTTATCTGCCGAAAAAGAATTTAGAAATTGACCAGGCACCCTCAACGTACTTCCATAAACAAGTTCAGCAGGAGAATTTTTTAAGTTCCTAACTATATAACGTGCGTAAACCCACATAACAGTACGGTTGGCAAGAACATTACCCAATCAGTTCGTTCGTGGCATATAATTGCGGTCTTTAACGTTCTATGCCATCTCTCAATCATAACATTAGACTTCGGGTTATAAGATGTCGTAGGGATACCAACCGTCCTCTTTTTGTAGTACATGTACTCTTTTTGAATCATAAATTATGTCCTCTCAGCTTTCTATAAATTTAGGTTAAATGTACTCTTTTTTCTTATGTTTTGTTTACCTAAAAAACAAAAAAAACTTTTTATCGACTTGGGCACTTACCTCGGCGATCGAATGTAACAAAAGTTTACTTTACGGATTGGTCGCATCGAGATGTTCAAATCAGTTAAAGGTACTCTATAATGTATTATCTATGTGTAGGTAGTAATATAAACGTCAAAGTTTGCGCGTGCTCATGGTACTACTTTTTAGTGATTTTCTTCCACTTGTTTCAATATTTAATGAAATATTAAAATTTAAAATTATAAACTTAACATTCATTCTGTAGTGTCAGTGACTAATTAAATAAATTTTTGTAAAATGTCTCGACGAAAATGTAAGTTCAATGAAGACTTATAGAAACAATTTTTTATGTTTAAGAAAGCAAAAAAAGATTCCGATGCAGAAAAAAATCAGCATTGGAGCAACACTTCCAATCGTCAAAGCACAAAAGTCGAATACAGTCGGCTAGCACAAGCCAACAAATTTCAAATTTTTTGATTCCGCAAAACAATAAATTGTTGGAAAAAATATCAGCAGCAGAGGCTACACTGGCTTTTCATACGATGAAGCACCATCAATCTTATAAGACTTCTGATTGTTCGACAAAATTATTTCAATATATTTTTAAGGATTCTGAAGTAGTATCAAAGATTTCTTCAGCGAGAACCAAAACGGAAGCCATCGTTAATAATGTATTGGCACCTCACTAACTAAAGGTTGCACTTGAAATAATTAATAATATCGGCGTACAATTCGTAGGAGTGTGTACTGATGGATCGAATCACGGTGCAACTAAATTATTTCCAATTGTAATTCAATATTTCGATAAAGACTTTGGAATTAAACACACCTTAATTGATATGAAATATGTTCAAGATGAGAAATCTGTAACCATATCAAATCTAGTGACCAGCATTGGACTGTGTTGGATTGAAAAATAAGTGTATTGCATTCGCGGGAGATAATTGTAACACAAATTTTGGTGGCATTGCTAGAAGAGGAATAAATAATGTTTACAGTCATTTGAAGTTTGAACTAGGAAATAAATTAGTTGGTATTGGTTGTCCTGCACTCATTTTAAATAATTGTGTGCAACATGGGCTGGACAGACTGCCCATTGATATTGGTTCAGTTGTTACAAAAATTTATCGTTATTTTTCTATTTACACAGTCCGCACGGAAACTTTGAAAACGTTTTGTGATTCGGACTACAAAGTACTCCTAAATTATTCTAAAACGAGATGGCTGTCTCTATTTCCAGCAATAAATCGCATTTTAGAGATGTGCGCCGGTTTAAAGTCGTATTTTCCCTCTCAAAATGAAGCACCAGTATTTATAAAAATGTTTTTTGAAAATCCTTTAAATGAATGCTACTTATGATTTATCATTCATTCATTAATGTATATGCTTCATACATTGAAACAATTGAAAATGAAAAAAATTCGTCAGTTACATTTTAGAATCCGTAGAGAATACGCTAGCAGAAAGAATGGCACAGGAATTTGTTCCTTTAAGTGGAAAGAACCTAATAAGGAAAAATCACGATAATCCGAGAAGCACAGTTATTACAGGCGAACTGGTACAAGTTTATAGTCGCTGTTTGTGTCGCAGTTTCCTTAAAGAGAAAGATATGGACATAACTGATTCCTTGTTATTCGATCAAAGTATAAATCTCAACGAATTTCTACTCCAAAGAAATGAAAACGAAGAGTTTTTAAATAAGCGAAGCTGTGAGAAATGGGTCGATTATTTTTCAAACCAAAGTTACGAAACGTCTTCTGAGTTTTTAAAAATTTGTAATTATTTTTTTGCGATTCCAGCACACAATGCGAATACTGAACGAATGAATATTTAGTTTGATGAATAGCCAATTGACTGATGCAAGAAATCGTCTACTACCGCAATCAGTGAAACAATTATTAATGGTTCAATTTAATCTGAAACATTTGAATTGTGCTCAGTTTTATGAACATTGTTTGCAGAACAAAACGCTCCTTTCTG
The DNA here is from genome assembly GCA_947310385.1 of Nephrotoma appendiculata. NCBI lineage: Eukaryota > Metazoa > Arthropoda > Insecta > Diptera > Tipulidae > Nephrotoma > Nephrotoma appendiculata. Next base: position 212,485,593 of record OX371225.1, on the reverse strand, counting down.
ATATAAAAAGTAAAGCTAAATATAGCTTTGGTTAAACTCTGAGCAGAGTTAAGAAATTTTAATATAATCAAAAATTGTTTCTACCGTAGATATTACATATGAGACTGAAATAAACTGTAATGACTGTTATTATTTGAAATGAATTTATAATTTTATGTTTTGTTACTTTTATAACAAAACGTTAATGTTGTTTTTCATATAAATTGCTGTTAAAATATGAGAAAAGATTCTTTTACTCATTTGATATGTTGTTGTATACTTTCAAGCTCTTCTAAAAAATCCTCTTTCGTGTATATAGATGAAAAATATAAATAATTTGAAAATTTTATTTATTTTTATTTTTTATTTTATACTCAAAAATGAAGTGACCGAATTCCGAAGAGTTTTTGATTTTTGGGACCCTGGGGCCCTATTATGAAATTTTTCCGACGTCGTACAATCCGTCTCGCGTCGGATATTCATATTATGAAACTAAAAATATCCGATCCGCGCGGATTTTATACTATTGTGAAATAAAAATCCGAGCTAGCGGATTTTACGACAAAATTTAATTATCAAATCCGACAGCTAGTTTGGTGACGGATATTGTAGTATACGACGGAATCGTAGTTCATAATTTTTACATGTTATTTAATTATTTAAAAGTTTAATAAATTTTTAAATGTTTGTACATATCTCTATAAAATTATTTTAACCAAATTTAAGTGTGACAAGTATATACTGAAAATTTCGAGTTTGACTGTAAAAATACATGTTTTATAATACGAATATCCGCCGCGGATCGGATTTTACGACGACGAATTTTCCGACGGTGTCGTATTTTCCGACCAATTTCATAATAGGCCCTCTGTTCCCCTTATGTACTCTTTCCCGATCTTACTGATATGGTAAGCCTAAGTTAATGTCGTTCTTACCCGTCTGAATCCGATTAACGTTGACAATTCACTAAAAAGATGCGTGTGAAGTTTTTCACACTTTATTTCACACGTATACGTATACGAATCATATTGGAATTCGTAAAATCCAATTGAATTCTAATTGATTTATTAATGTATAAGTGCATGTGTACACTGTTATGAAATGAATATTTTTTCAGGAAAAATGTCATTAAAATTAACTAGAGATTTTTAAATAAAATTTAAATATAAATATATGTACTTAGAATTTGGTAGTATTCGATGTTGTGATTATTTTAATTTAACATAATATGAATATATTTTTTATATGTGTGTTGATTAAATAAAAATTCTCGTTAATCCATATTTTCCTCACGGTTCGATTGATGTCTTGTCAATTTTTTCTGTGTTTACATTTTATTATATGCATTTTGCAGCTGCAACAAAATTATTGAAAGTAGCAACGAGGAAAATTTATTGTGAGCAACATAACTTTTCAAAGAAGCAATCCTGAGGTTACGTCAAAAGTTTGTTCATGGCTTTTTTAATTAGTTTATGTAAATTGATAACATTTACTAACTATGGAAATGTGATACAATTCATATCGTGAAGGTTCGATAACGTTATTAGGTAAAATTTGTGTAATAACATAAAATAAAAAATATGTATGTGTATATTCTATGGTACTAAAATATTAGTACATACACCAGAGACACAAACCTTAAAAGCCGAGTACTTTGCTTAGTACTAAAATCATTAATTCTAATTAGATTTCTAATTTGATTTTAATGTCGAAATATAAGTATTAGTGTCTGTAGGGTAATAGTAAAATTGTAAGCAACAAATTTGGTTTTCTTTGAAAAAAGTTCGTAACACTTTGGAACCCAGATTGGAGGATCATGTATAGGCTCATCTGATGAGGAATTTAATTGGCTATTATATGCACTATCGGAACCTGAGTTAACATCTCTGGTAAGGAGTGTTAATGGCCATTTTCAGTTTCAAGACAAATGTAATTTTTTTCGAGAAAAAAAATTGTGAACACTTCGGGATAGAGGTTGAGGAATCATATATAGACTCATCGGATGAGAAATTTAATTGTCTATTAGACGCACTATTGGAACCTGAGTCAACATCTCTGGTAAGCAGTGTTAATGGCCATTTTCAGTTCCAAGACAAATATAATTATTTTCGAGAAAAAAATCTTGAAAACTTTGGGACAGAGGTTGAGGGGTCATATATAGACTCATCAGATGAGGAATTTAATTACCTATTAGACGCACGTTCGGAACCTGAGTCAAGATCTCTGGTAAGGAGTGTTAATGGCCATTTTCAGTTCCAAGACAAATTTGATCCAAAATACATAGAAAAGTTTTTTTTTGACATTATTCTGTTTATTTTTAGCGGATTATTTACCTGCTTAACTTTGTAGAAGAAAACAATTTTCTATATGTAAATACCCCATTATAGTACACATTCCAAAAAATTCGGTTAAATCTGAATTATTTTTGAGAAAAAAAAACATTATAATTTGATTTGACATTTGGCGTTTGTATTCAAATTACATATGTGTTATACCTATAGAATAATACCAGAGATGTTGACTCAGGTTCCAATAGTGCGTCTAATAGATAATTAAATTCCTCATTGGATGAGCCTATATATGATTCCCCAACCCCGGTCTCAAACTTTTTTCGAAAAACATCAAATTTGTATTGGAACTGAAAATGGCCATTAACACTCCTTACCAGAGATCTTGGGGTCTGGAGTATGAAAAAATGAAGTATTTAAAATTTTGCCTAAAATAAAAACTATAAAGTATCTAAATATGATTTTAAATTGTCCAATAAAGGGATGAAACAATAGACAAAAATTTAGTTTAGTTTATTTTGCTAAATTTCACTGAATCGCTAAAATTTTCTTTATTTTTATATTTTACTAGCTGACCCGGCGAACTTTGTTTTGCCCCCAATTACTTCGTCGGAGCAAACACTTTTGTCCAACACTAAAGGTAGGTTTATGGCTGCGTTCGTTCGTTCGGTCATTTGTTCGACCAATCATCTTTTGTACAAAAATCCAGAATCATCATTTTTGAGCAATATGATTGGTGGAAAAAATTGTCAGAATGAACGAACGAACGCCACCATAAAGGCGGCATAATGTATTGAAAAGTGAATAAAAGGTTGATTCAAACTTAGGCATCGAAAATTTAGTTGTTTTTTGCAAATTGACTTTGTGATTTGTTAATCGTCATAGCGAACGCCAAAAGAACGGGGGACTGAATGCACTTGTTTATATATATATAGAAGGTAAGATTGCCAAAATTCTACACAACTTATATTTATAGTAGTCCGCAACCAACGCCATCTATTGAAAATAATCCGAAGTGGCTATATAAATGAATGATCATTGTCGAAATACAGTTTTCATCGGTAGTGTTAAGTGTATTTCCATACAAAATTCATATCTTCAGATAGATAGATAGAGAAAATAAATAGATAAAATAAATAGATTTGATTAAAACAAAATAGTAATTTGGATACAGCCTCCGGTGGGAATCGAATCCAGTACCTCGCAAACCAAGCGCCGAAGCTTAAACCACTGCACCACCTGTCTCATAAACAATGTACACACAAAATTCATATAAAAATGTTTTTTTTTTATACGATTTTTCGGGTTTTCTGACTTTTCTGGTAGATTTTTTCAAAAATTTCTTTCATAAGAACCATCTCCTGGTAATTGCGAACACAACAAAAAAAGATTGAGCCAAATCGGTTCAGCCGTTCTCAACTAATGCGCGCACATACATTTTTTACACCATTTTTATATATATACTAGCTGACCCGGCGAACTTTGTCTCGCCCCAAATTACTTCGTCCGAGCAAACACTTTTGACCTTCACGAAAATTGAATTTAATGAGAGAAAAATCAAACAACTCAACACAATTCTCAATAGACGTTTGAGTTAGATGATTGAGTGGCCATTCCATTCACTTTTTCATCGAATTCAACACTAAAGGTAGATTTATGGTTGCGTTCGTTCGTTCGCTCATTTGTTCGACCAATCATCTTTTGTACAAAAATCCAGAATCGTCAATTTTGAGCAATATGATTGGTGGAAAAAATTGTCAGAATGAACGAACGAACGCAACCACAAAGGCGGCATAATGTATTGAAAAGTGATTAAAAGGTCGATTCAAACTTAGGCAACTATCGAAAATTTAGTTGTTTTTTGCAAATTGACTTTGTAATTTGTTAATCGTCATAGCGAACGCCAAAAGAACGGGGAACTGAATGCACTTGTTTTTACACCATTTTTATAGATATAGATAAGATTGTCAAAATTCTACACAACTTATATTTATAGTAGTCCGCAACCAACGCCATCTATTGAAAATAATCTGAAGTGGCTATTTAAATGAATGATCATTGTCAAAATACAATTTTCATCGGTGGTGTTAAGTGTATTTCCATACAAAACGCAATTTTCGACTTTCCGATTTTGTTTTTTTTTTGATTTATCGGTTTTCCATTTGGTTTCGATTTTTTTCGTTTTTACTGATTTTGGATTTTGGATAAAAAACAGAGTAGCAGTTTGGATGTAGCCTTCGGTGGGAATCGAATTCAGTACCTACGAATCCAAGCGCCGATGCTTTAACCACTGCACCACCTGTCTCATAATAATTGTACACACAAAATTCATATGAAAATGGCTCTTTATTCGATTTTTCGGGGTTTTAGACTTTTCCGGTAAATTTTTTCAAAATTTTCTTTCATAAGAACCATCTCCTGGTAATTGCGAACACAATACAAAAAGATTGAGCCAAATCGGTTCAGCCGTTCTCAACTGATACTGCACATACATTTTTTGCACCATTTTTATAGATATAGATTATATTATACATTAAATTGGATAACATTTTAGTACACACTGATGTAATTGGTTTTAGTACTAACTTTCATATAGGAACAGTCATGTTTTCTAATTAGATTTTAATTTAAAAATGTTACACTAATACAATGATAAAAGTGTGGATTTGTGAAGAACTTCACACGCATCTAAAAAGATAAGACTGAAACTGCGAACCATTGGGTTGGTGTCTATGACGTTTGATACCCCGAAGCGTGAAATCCATGTGAAGCATACCGCAGAAGCGACAGTAGCTGCAGTTATATCAGGAACTGGAACTGCCTCAGCCCACCTGGTATACGTGTCGGGTAATGTAACGCAATACTGCTGATTGTCAGAAATAGCCAAAGGACTAATGATGTCTAAGTGAATTTCTGCGAAGCGTTGCGAAGTTAATTGATAAAACCTAAGAAGTGAAACGGTGTTTTTTAAACTTTAGGATTTCTGAGGATTGTGCCATAGTTTTTGAATCTTTCGTGATGGAGGGCCAGATGACATTTTACAACAATAATTTAATTGTTTCTTTAATTCCAGGGTGCGAGAGATTATTAAAGGCTTCAAATTTTTTTTCTTCCGAAATTCAATTGGATTGGCTGTCCTAATATCGCAATATATAGTTTTGCTAGAGTTAAAACACAACGGTACTTGGACAAACTTTAAAGTCAAATTTTCGCGCATCAGATCTTTTAGCCCGACATCAATGGCTTGGGCATCCGCAATTTGCGCATAATCTAAACTTTCAGGAATAGAAATTAGATTGATGCGGGAAACTGCTACGACATTATCCATGCCTGAAATGTGTTGAATGTCGGTTGTGAACTGTCCGATGAAATCCAAATGTCGGAATTGACGCGGTGATGGCTTATCCAGATTCTGACAAAAAGCGTAGACAAGTGGTTTATATTCCGTGAACAACCTAAACTGTCGTCCTTCCAAAAGATATCTGAAATGCTTGGTGCCAGAGTACGCTGCTAATCACGTCGATTATAGAACTCGCCGGATTTACTGCGGCGGGAGTCCAAACTCCATATAAAAAAAAATAAAAACATGAATTTCGATCAAAGTTGCATGTAAAACTGGTTTTATGTTCATACAAATCAAACAAAAACATTCGTTCGAAATCCGCAGCTAAAACATTGCGAATGGTTTGCGAATCGTAAAAACTGAATTATATGAAAATATACCCATTTTTCAACGCAACTTTGATTGAAATTAGTCATTTTAATTTTTTTTTATATATAGTTTGGACTCCCGCCGCAGTAAATCCGACGAGTTCTATAATCGACATGAATAACTATATATGGCTATAAGCCATAAGCACTATATATCTTACTATTGAACTACTGCAGCGATAGCTGTGTCCGAAGCGTCTACCATGATAGCGAGTTTAGGCGTAGATGAAGTGTGTGCAAGAAGAGTAGCTTTACACAAATTCTCCTTACAATTGTTGAAAGCATCAATGAACTCTGCTGACCAATTAATTGAATTTTTTTTATTTTTCTTATAGCCTTTAAGAAAATGATTAAGTAAAGTTTGATCAGCCGCCGCGTTTGGATGAAACGTCTGTAGAAATTAATTATCCCCAAAAATCTTTTGAGTTGATTAACCGTTAACGAACGTTCAAAATTGTTGATGACTTCAACTCGTTCTGGAACAGGTAAAATGCCATTTGCATTAACGAAATGTCCTAACAGTTTAACTTCAGGTGAAGCGAAGACACATTTTCCAGGATTGATTATTAAACTGTTGTCTGATAATTTTTGGAAAACTAATTCGAGATGCACGTGATGTTCCTCGAAAGTTTTAGACGCGATATCAGAATATCATCTAAGTAGATAAATGCGAAATTAAGTCAAAACAATACGGAATGCATGAATCTCTGAAAAGTTTACGCTGCATTCTTGAGACCAAAAGTTATTTTTGTGAATTCAAATAAACCGAAATGAGTTGCAACACCTTATTTATATAGAAATTGCAACGTATAACGTATAAATTCTGCAACTCTCCACATCCGAAACATTAATATAAAAAGCTCGTAAGATAGATGGCGCTTGATTATGGAGTTTCGTTACTGTTTATTGTTTCAAGTAGGCTATATCGACAAAGCCTACTTTTTAAAGCGTACATCCACACAAATTGATAAAAGATAACCTGGAAAATATTTTCCAAAAATGTTTCACGAACCAAATAATTATTCCTCCTCTTGAGTCCCCAAACAATCAAATTAAAAACAAATCGCAAATCTGTTGCAAAACCTCTAAACCTCCATAACCATTTTATTTAAGCGACTTCTAACCAGATTAAAAATCTATTTCTAAACACAATCAATTTTATTAATCCTACATTTGTTATCAGGTATAGACGCAAACACACCTTTTTGGAGGTCATTAAAAATTTGTCGATGCTTTAATTTAGTCTTTAAATAATTTAAAATTGGGTTTCGCACAAAAGTGGATTAAGGAACCTATACGCTCGAGACCCCATATTTAAGAGAATGTGAGATGTTCGAAAACCTTTTACACCTTTATTGGTAATCGCATTTGCCAAATTTTCTAATCTAACTACTACACATACATTACGCATACATAGTATGTGCTTTAACCCTTACTATCATCAAAATTTATGATATCACCCAAAAAACAACAAAAAAATATATATACAAAATTCATTCCTTATCAATTTTCTTATCTTTAATCGAAGAACCATAAAAAAACACCTTTCCTCTTTTTGATTATGATGATGTTGATTTGATTATGTAATATGTTTATATACGTTTAGAGGATGATGTTCCCATACTCTATATGGATTATGATCAGATGCGGGTGTATATACGTATTAGACGAAGTGATGGCATCTACGATTCTTTGTATCAATATATAGTATATAGGGATGACAAATACCGTCAATTGAATTTTCGCTTTATTGTTTTTAATTTAAAAGAAGGTTCCCAAATTGTTTACAAACAAAATAAAAAAAGAATCGAATTGGAAAAGGATTGAGGTGTCGCAAAGAAGGGAAATTGGTCTATCTAAAGCTATTTTTTATCCCTTTGGCTGATTGACTATCGATTTTTTGTTGCTTGTTAATTTTGTTTGATTGGAGCAAATTATTTTCGTTGTGTGTGTGTGTGTGTGTGTGTGTGGGGTGTGCTTTATAAGGAGACGCGTTAATTATGTAAAATATTTTCTATAACGAATTTGAAGTGAAGTAAATGAAATTGGTTATGAATAATAAATTTTCCGTTTTGACATGCGGGATTAAATGGACGTCAAATAGTATATGAGGAGTGCGTCCTATAATAAGTATTAGGTGCAGGTTTGATAGTTTTAATGTTATTTCCGTTACTTTACTATATATAATGTCTGTATATGGATGTAAATTATGGGTTCAATTAATCGTATACATATAAGGAGCTTACTTTTCATTAGTTTGCACGATTGTACCGAAGTTTATTAAGGCATACTCGTAAACCACTCATTTTCTACTTTACTAGTTATGGGTTTAAAAACCCTGTTATTCTCACTACCTGCAGAACGCTCTCACCGCATTAGAAACCGCATTATTGGAGTGTTTAGTCAAGTATCCATTATAAATTGTGACATCTGGCGTCAATATTTGCAACTATTTACGATTTAACGTCTATCGGGAAAACATGAAAATTACTGAAAGGTGTCTCGTTGAGTTTTTGGATATAAGAATCGACTGCGGTAGGTTTTGATGTTGGGAAAATCCATTTAAGGGGTCATTCAGCTCAAACCAGTATAATGAAAAATTAATGAAAAGGGATTTTCGAGCAAATTCGATTAAAAATCTACCGGTTCGCCCGGTTTTTTTTTATCTTTCAGTTCAAACGACTTTGATGAAAATTACGGAAAGATTGTTTTCAAGTACAGCGATAGAAAAAACACATTAGATTTAAATAAAAACTCCGTAAAATCAAATAAAATGTGACATGATTTTTTGCCAAAAGGATTTTATTTGGAAATCAGATTTTTAATTCTAAAATTGGCGTATTCAAACCAAAAATTAGGATTTACAAATTAAATTTTATTATGTCAAAAATCAGTCGTTTTTTAAATTAACGCATTCGCGCAAATGACGGCTATAGCAGTCATACAATTTTTTCGTTTTTTAAGGAATACCGACATATTTTTCAATTCTCAACAACACATTCCTTTCCGCAACGAAATATCATTGCAATTACAAAAGTTATCAAAACACACATTTGAAAGTGTGCGGCAACGTGTTAAGAATCTTTTTTTTTTATATTAAAAATCAAATACTTTTACTTTAAAAAATGACCCTTGAAATTAAAATAAAAAATTTAGTTTTAAAAACGTGAAATTTTTAAAGTAAATAAATTACTTTTAATTCAAATGTAGATAGACTTTTGTTTTAAAAAGAAAGTGACATTTGAACCTAAAAGTAAATTTTTAATTTAAAAACATTAATAGTTGCTCCAAAGATTTTGAATTTTAAAGCAAATCAAATATTTTTTAAATCAATGTTGATAAGGTATTTCTGAATAAAAAGCCAAACTGGGAAGCTGGCTAATGGATATTTTAAGTTCAAACTCTGAAATATATTAAAGCACTCCGTCAAGCAAGATATAAAATTGTTAGACTGGTAGTTAAAATTGTCTTAATATATAACGCTGGTTTTGTTCTTCCACGCACAATTTTGTCTGGACTTAATTACTTCGTGAAACTCAGGTAACGAATTGATGTGAACTAAGAGTGAATCCTCTGGTTCTTTGATCGTAATTTTCCCAGTTTTCTTCTTTTTGTTATGTTTCTACAAACCTCGTGTATCTTGCAACTGTTGGACGAATGTGAGCTGTAATCTTAAATATGTTTAAATTGATGAAATCTGTAAAAAGAAAACAAATGGTATTCATTTTTTATTCAAAATAAGAATTAATATACACACTTTCATTTCTGGATGCTTCGATTTGACTAAGTAAAAGTAATGTTGGTAAATCTTTAATTTTGTTCTTGATAATCTCTAATTGTTGGTTTGAACCAAAACACTTCTACCGAGGCTCGTTTTCTGACCTCTCCACGAAGTTTCCAAATTTTGCAAACCCATTTAGTTTGGTAAAAAAGTACTAACCTTCATGGGTTTGGATAAGGGCCCGTGAACTATTCTATAGATTTTTCCATTGATTAAAATCATATACGTCTACAAATCTAACTGAAATTCTGCTAATTCCAATTGAAATTTTAGAGCCTATCTATGTAGTTGTGTGGAGTACACTGTTATGATTTTTAATTTGCGAAATTGTCAATGAAAAGTAAAATATTATGTTTGATTTTACATTATTTTAATTATAGTTTAGAAAGCATAGAACACATTTTTAAATAAATTAAAAAAATTGTACATAATTTTAAATCAAAACATTGAAATAAAATAAAAGTGAGATAGAAACAAGAGACAGATATGTTTTCATTGGACTGACGATATTTAAGAACAAGCACATCAAGATAAGTTTAATGCTGTGTGCCTGACGCCGATTTTTTTGTCTAAATTTCCGACTAACTGAATTGATCGTTAGTTCACCCAGGTATTGTTAGATGTCAAAATATTTATAAAAAAAATCTACAAGATATCTATCCATTATATTAAGACTTAATTTTTTCAAACTAAACCCTAAAATGACCCCTAAACATGATCCGATCCGTTTAAATTTTTCAGGGGCTAGAATCGCAAAAATTCCACCGGTACCCGAAACGGGTATCTCAGGTGGTTTCAGAAAATTTCCAAGATTTGACGGTATGTGAGTTTGCCATGGGTTTGCTTTATTAAAACCCTGAATTTGTTATTGGCGATTTTCATCGAAAATAGATAGCGTTGGATTTTACGTCTACAAGGAGGACGAGAATTGTCAAATTCATTGTTATGGCAGTTTTAATTACACTTGCTTCATAACAAAATATGATTTATATTTTGTTTACCAGATGTCAGCTACTTTCTTGAAAATTGCGAAAATTGCGAGAGAAGGTCGTTGCACGAATGTATACAGTAAGTTTGAGAGATGAGGAGCGTTTCTCCCTGCGGCTGCTTTTGCTACATATTTGAGGTTTCACCAGCTTTGAATTTGTACGAACATTCAATGGTTTTATTTACAAAACCTTCAAAGAAGCTTACAGCTGCACGGGGTCTGGTAAACGATGATGAATGGGATCACTGCTTAACAGAAACAGCAGTTTTTCAAATCCCAAGTCAGCTTCGAGAGACTTACGCTTATATTTGTTGCTTTTGTCAACCTTCAAAACCTCTTGATCTCTGGATAAAGTATGCAGATGATATGACTCTTGATTACAGCTGACACCATATTGAAAATGTAGCAAACAATTTGGCTCTCCACAATATCAACATAATTCTTATACAGCATGGACTTTCTGCTATGATTGGCTTACCAAATCCATCGAGAAGTCCCGTAGAAGTGCAAGCCTTCTGGATGCATTTCGTAAAATATAAGTTATCATGTGATCCCGAGCGCGCGCTTCCTGTTCGAGATTTGAATATATGGTTTGGGCGCGTAAATGGTCATGTGATCCGAGCATCCCGTCATATTGTGTGCATTTGAGTCCGTGCTTGCCGTTTAAGATTTAAAAATTAACCGCGGATATGAATTTACTTTATTTTTGATAAAAATGCATCAAATTTACATCTTAAAAAATCTTCTTAATCATTTCTTAACCAACAATGCAATCAAATGTATTCACGTGACTGATTATTCAATCACAGGTGTGCTAGTTTAGTTCTAAACTGCAAACTTAGTTTCAATTTATCAATTACTGATTAGGAATGTTTTGTAGAATGTTAATTTAAACTTATATAGCAGATTTTATTTAAACATCAGATGCGGTTTGTTTTTTGCCATCTTTGAACGATTGGTATGAACTAACCATCAATTTAGTTAGTTGGAAATTTAGACAAAAAAATCGATGTGGCATAACGAAATCGAGCAAATTTTATCAGTATATTTATAGGACGTATATCAAATTGTATTAACTAAAATAGCAGAAAAATACTGTATCTTATAAATAAAGTAAAAATTAAAATTTTAATTGATAAATTACGAAGAAAAAAAATTATTGTAACATAACCAAAAATGTTTAACCAAAATTTTGTACTAATACTGAATTCAAACCATTTACGAATTTCCTATTAATTTCTAATAAGAATTTTTTGAGTTTCATATGAATGAACAAATATGCCAGAGATTAAAAATATATACCGCATCAACTTAAGATTTTTTTACTTTCAGGAGCAAATAAGAATGCCCTTTTACAACACTAAACCTTAATAAAAATTTGTCGCAATAAACCTGAAGCAGTGCATTATTAAAACAAGATGGGTTTAGGTAGGTGCTTAATCAACTACTTCACGAGTTAGCTAGAATTGAATTACAATCTCCAGATATGGTCGTCGATGAGCATCAAAATTTAGCATAAAAAGTAGGTGTCTGTACCACGTGTACAGATATAGGACGCGAATACGTACAATGTTTTGAGAAGGAAATGATCTACGCGGTACATCGAGATTTCTGGTGAACGTTTGAAGAAAGATTGAACTCACGTAGCATGATGTGTATTAATGTTAAATTAATACTTAATATTTAAATCATTTAAAAATCTTATTTCCGACCAAAATAACCAATCCCGTCATAAACGGTTAAGAAATTATCGAGTTCCACCCCAGCAAGCCATATTAGAGAACTTCTTCCAAAAATCATTAAGAATCCCATTTCCATCCAACTTACCCAATCCCATCATAATGGGTTAGGAAATATTCCAGAACTTCTTCCAAATAACATTTAGGAATCCTATTTCCTTCCAACTTACCCAATCCCATCATAATCGTTTAGGAAATGGCCAAGTTCCGTCCCTTGTGGCCATATTCCAGAACTTCTTCCAAAAATCATTTAAGAATCCCATTTCCACCCAACTTACCCAATCCCATCATAATCGTTTAGGAAATAGCCAAGTTCCGTCCCTTGTAGCCATATGCCAGAACTTCTTCCAAAAAACATTTAAGAATCTATTTTCCATCCAATATATCCAATCCCATCATAATCGATGAAGAAAATACACAGTTCAATACGAACGGAAAACACTAAAATGGCGGTGCTTCCCCCTCTACCGCAAGCGATGCGTCACAGTCCCTACTCATCGTAACGAAGTCTTTGATCCTTTAGCTATCGAGAGGTGTAATTAAATTTTGGATGTAGATGATAGGTAAATAGCTGCAGCGTCAAACTGTATCTACAACCATCAGTTTTTTGGATTGTCTCCCTAAGAAAGCAAAATTAAAGACGTATTCACGTCAAAAACCAAAAAATTTTGTGACTCTGCTGAATCACAATTATAGAAAATAACTAATATTGTCCATCTAAATTCGAATAAAAATGAAATCAGTTCACCGAGAATATCAAAATTCGTAACACTAGCAATACGAGGGCGGATTGAAAATGAAGCTACCTAAGTAGGAAAACAAAATTTTTTTTTGCCAAAACCATTTATTTTTCAACATAGTCTCCATTTAATTCGACACACTTAGTAAGATGATATTCCAACTTTTTTATACCATCTGAATAATACGATTTCGGGAACCCCTCAAAATACGCGTTAGTTTTGATAATCACTTCTTCGTCTGAGATGAATCTTTGTCCTGCGAGCCATTTTTTCAAGTTTGGAAACAGGAAAAAGTCACTAGGAGCTAAATCTGGACTATAAGGTGGATGATCAACCAATTCGAAGTGTATTTCACGTAATTTTAGCATCGTATCTAATGCTGTGTGAACCGGTGCGTTGTCTTGAAGAAAGAGCACTTTTTTCTTCTTTAAATGTGGTCGTTTTTCCTTGATTACATCAACCAATTGATCCAATAATGCACGATAATACTTTCCTGTGATTGTGGATCCTTTTTTAAGATAATCGATGAGCAATATTCCGTGTGCATCCCAAAATATAGTGGCCATAACCTCGCCAGCCGATTTCACTGCCTTTGCGTTTTTCGGAGCACTTCCATCAGCTTCCGCCCATTGTTTCGATTGATTTTTGGTTTCAGGTGTGTAGTGGTGGACCCACGTTTCATCAACAGTAATTAATCGACGCCAAAAATCAACAGGATTACGCTTTATCATGTCCAAACACCACTGTGAAGTGGTCTGTCGAACTCGTTTTTGTTCGACACTGAGCAAACGCGGCACCCATTTTGCCGATAGCTTTTTCATATGCAAATGTTCATGCAAAATGTTGAACACACGTACATATGATATGTTTGCCATTTCAACAATCTCACGCAACTTGACTCGGCGATCATTCATAACGATATCGAGGATTTTCTTGATATTTTCTTCAGTAACCACCTCTTTTGGCCTTCCTGTTGATGGTATTGTTGCAGTGCTTCTTCGACCACGTTTAAATTCAGCAATCCAATATTTTACCATGTAATCTGACGGAGCAGACTCACCGTAATGTTTATCGAGCTTTTCTTTTGTCTCTTTCGCCGTTTTCCCTTGCAAATAATAGTGTTTAATCACTGCACGAAATTCGTTTTTTTCTATTTTTCAAGAAACACAAAAGTTGCTTACTTCAAACGACTATAACAAATAAACTAATCGATGAATTTGAATGAAATTTTAACAGCTGACGTTTGACAGATCGCAATTTCTAAAAAACAAAAATTGTGTTTGTGCTGCCATCTAGCGCTAGGTAGCTTCATTTTCAATCCGCCCTCGTAGATGCGAAGTCGTGCATTATTAGCACTAGGTGCTTTTAGTTAGGTGACTCAATAACCAACTTCATATACCAGCCAGACCTGTATCACGGTCTTTGGGAACGGCCAATAATAGCCATCCAAATTTGAGTAAAAATGACTTAAGCACACCGAGAATATCAAAATTCGTAATAATAAAACCGAAGTCACGCATTATTAGCACTAGGTGATCTTAATTATGTGACTCAATGGCCAACTTTGTGTACTAGCCAAACCTGAAACACGATCTCTGGGAATGGCCGATAATGGCCAACCAAATTTGAGTAAAAATGGCATCAATTTTGATATTCTCTTATTGCTACGAATTTTGATATTCTCTGTGTACTGATGTCGAATTTTGATATTATCTATGTACTTATGTAATTTTTATTCATATGTGGATGCCGATATTGGCCATTGCAAGAGATCGTGATTCACGTCTGGCTAGCTTATGATATTGGTCATTGAGTCACCTAACCAAAATCACCTAGCACTGATAATGCGCGACTTCGGGTTTATTGCACGAATTTTAATCTTCTCGAAGTTGGTCATTGAGTCACCTAAATAAACCATTTGGTGCTTACAATTCTTGACTTCGGGTTTTTTGATATAAAGTTTTATTTTCTAGTTGTTCTTATGTCATTTTAACCCAAGTTTGAATTTAAACCTTTTTCTTCTTTTATTAAATATTTATTCTAATCGTTTTAAAATTCTAATCTGTTTTAATAAAAATCTCGATTATTTCTACGCAATACGCGGTTGAGTTTGTTTATAAATTTTTATTTTAGAAAATATTATATATTTTTTTATTTAAAAATTGAGGTTTGAGTCATTTTCCAAAAAACCTTATATGATTGTACTAAAATTTCCAATACGATTAATTTTTTTCCTATTTGAATTTGAATTAACAGTGTGATACTCATACAGACATAACATCTATGGAAAGTCTGGAATACTTCACATCCGTTTTGGATAAACGTAATTTTTCGGAACTTTTAGATCCATACTCCAAACTTTACCTAATGATGAGAGACAGTGCCTTGTTTCCTGCCCAAAACACCTCCGAAAAACACTTTTGTGGATATCGCAATCTTAATTGAGTTTGTTTGTTTTAAATAAGTAATTAAACTATAACTCTACTAGGACTTCTAAATGGTTACCTATCGAAAAAGGCTAAAATTACTAAATTATACTTATTGGAAAAATCATACCTCGACGAGGGACCTCCCGTGGGAAAACTTAAGAGATTTCTGAAAACTATATGCGACCGGTATTTACAAAAAAGTAATTGGTAAGCTTAGATCTCACAATTTTCTCCATTGGAAATAGTGCGACTATTTATTCCGCAATATTCTTAAAACTGTGTTGACTTTAGACCTTTTTGCTGAAATTAATGGTCTCCATTACTATTTTCACCAGCTTGGATCAGTTTTTGTCGGTCAAAATACCATAAGAAAAGAGCGTAATAACATAAATGCGAATGGTTGATACCCAATTTTTGGGAAGGAGAGTTAAGGGTGGTTTAACATATTTACTAAAACTTATAATTTATGGTAAAAATTGATAATAAGTTTATTGTTCTGGTTCCCTTTGGACTGGCTTAAAATTGTGAGATACTATTGGAATCTCCTTCGTATTTGAAGGTAAATTTTGGCCACGTATACTTCAATGATGAAGAGATTGTCGATAGAGAACCTAGAACTCCTAGACCTCAGAAACGTCTACACAATAGATTTTAAAATAGAAGATTACCACCTCGTCTCTATGCAATTAATTATTTGTTTTGGTCAACAAACATGTGATGGTCAATGCTTTATAAAACATAAGTACTTAACATATTCATCTTTGATTTTACAGACAGCACATTATCATCACACATAATTTTTCAATTATACGTACAATCATAATAAAATAACTTACACATCAGATATCTCTCATGTACCGAAAAAATAATTCTGCCATTATGAATTTTAATTTTACATTAAAAACATAAAACGAATATAAAATGACGTAAAAATTGTTGGAACAGATGTGGCATGATTTTAAAAATGCAAATTCTACCTTCCCCGTACACACACATACATCCACATATAAATATTCGATATGTCTAATATATGACACACAAAATGCTATATGATGTCCCTGCTTACATATACCTCGTACACATTTAGTAGTTGGTTTGTATTTTCGTGTAGCTGATAATTTATTGTTCCAAATAATAATAATACACACATATGACAAACGTAATGTGGATGGTAAAATAACAACAACAACATCAAATTATTATCCGAATATGTACATTTCAGTACTTTGTAAACAATGTGCATATAAAAACAAAGCAGGAGTATCAACAAGAGAATACACTTGTTGAAACAGAAACAGCAGACAGTGAAATTAAAATAAAATAATTGAATGTTTGTGTTTGTTTTTGGATGCTGTGTCGATTTTAGCCTACATCATCACTGTGTATAACAAATACATAACACAAGATTTAGTTGTGTCGATTGTGATGAGGCGGAATACCTGTGCAAAATGAGTGATCAGCTTAATATAGTTTAAGTATGTACAGAAGCGCTCAAAAGTATGTTGACAAGTCTAAATTTGTTATCATGTTTCCACGTACTTCTCAATAAATACGGGTTTTCCCATATTACTGATTACGACGTGCTTGCAACTATTGCTAGGAACAAGTTAGAACTTGTTTGTTTACTTTACGTGTGTAGGAAAATAATTTTTGGCAGCATTATAAAAAACATGTGTTCAAAAGATGTTGCAATTTAAAATAATAAAAAATAAAACAACAATCAAAATAAAATTATTAACTTCCAAAAATGGTCTTAAGATCCAAATTATATGTTTATTACTTTTGACAATTATTCAGTTCCAAATTGTCAACGAGATCGGTCGCACAGCAGCAAGAGCTTTTTTTTATAAATAAGTAGTTGGATATTATATTAACATGGCCAAGTCTAAAAAATATTCAAATGATTGTAAAAACACCGTGATAACTGCCCTAAAACGATAAACGACGCAATCAGAAGTTATCCGAAGTTTTAACGTGTCCTTAACGTGGAATGTTATATTAAACGTACGACAGTGGAAAATAAGCGCTTAAGTGGCCGTCTGAAAAAAACTACTTTCAGGAAAGATAGCTTAATAAAAAAGTTATCGAGGAGTGATGTCCGAAAATCGGCGTCCGAAAAAAACCTATGATTTATGCAAAGAACAGGAAGCTGCGTCTTGCGTTCGCTAAACGGCCCAGATCATGGACGAGTTCAGAAAGATCCAATGTGTTGTAGAGTGATGAAAGTAAATTTAATTTAGTGTCATCCGATGGAATACGGTATGTGAAACGTCCTGTAAACAAAAAATTTGATCTTCGATACCAAACACCCACAGTAAAAGGTGTTTTTCCCGCCAACAAGTTGGACCTTTAGTTATAATAGAAGGGACTATGGACCGTTTTATGTATACTGAGATATTAAAGAAGCAAATGCTACCGTATGCTAAAGATAATATGCCACCTAGCTGGTATTTCCGGCAAGATAACGATCCAAAACACAAATCTAAGCAATTAAGTAACTTCATTTGAGACTTATAGAAATCGAACTCCTGGAATGGCCAAGCCGATTTAAGTAAAGTGTCGATTTAAACCCTATTGAGCATCTTTAGGAGGGGCTGGATCGACGCGTAAGATGTAAAAAATTATTCAAATGAGGATGCTTTATAGGAAGCATTATGCGATGAATGGAGCTGGCAAGTTCTGACGCTGTCATAAAAGCCAATGGATCAACGAAATACTAATTCATAAGTACTGAAAATTATCAGCATTAAATAATAAAAATATCATCTTTTAGATGTCAAAATACTTTTGATCCGTAATTGTTGAAACTTTTTTCAAACTTTTCTTTTTGTTTAGCAATTCATAACATTTATGTGCTCCAATTTGTAAAACATAAGTATCATTACTATGAATAAATTATTTGACTAATTTTAGTATTGTTTTTATTGTTTGTATTATGTAACAAATTATACTTGTCAAAATATTTTTGAGCGCTACTGTATATACATATATTATGTTTTGTTAACCCCTCTCAAGATTTCTTGGTGAATATTTCTCACACATAAAGTCGGTTAAGCGATTTGATAACGGCCCATCTTCTTAAATCAATAACGTGTTGTTCTTTGAGTATTTCTCATACTGTACATCCAATTAATTTTTGAAAATTGTATTAATGTTAACGTAAATTTTAATTCTAGTGAGTCTTTCAACTTTAACACGTTCACGACCGAGCTTCTGCCCTAGCCTGGAGTGACCACAAATCAGATGATAATTTTGCACGAAATGAGCTAATTGAAGCCTAATAGTAGAATAAATTTATGTGTTTTGTGGGGTTTGTGACGTTATTAATATTATACGCACAAATGAGTCGCTGGTTTTTTAGATCAAAATTTCGTTGCATAAACCGCATGACGCACATATGCGTCGTGTGGTCATCAACGTGTTAAAAAAGGAGATTATGTTGCTTTAAATAAATTTTTGGACAATATTTATTAGGATCGATATAAAACGGATAGTTTGGACACTTATATTGATCAGTTTTATAAAACAATGAACTTGGCACTTGAACAATTTATTTCTCGTTTGCATGTGGTTTTGTCTCGCCTAAAACATCGGAAATCTAAAGATCATAAAACATACAAATTTAATCCTTCCGTCGCAAACTATGTCGCACTAAGTATTTAGTCTTCTCAGATCACAATTTAATTTTTTAAGTCGTTTCTTGTATAATTCATATACTTTTTACGCTATTGGCCGTAGGCACTTGGCGAAACACACTAATACTTAATAAAGACATTTTTATTAATCACTTGTTTTTTGTTTCGCAGTTATTTTGAATAATTTTCAAAAAGTTTAAAAAATCACTCGATCGATTTCGACTTGTTAGGTCATCATCAGGAGTATCTACTGATTTGTGTTAGTAAAAAATTTTGTTATATAGTAGAAAAAAGCAAAATATAAATAAAAGAAGGAGGGCAAAAAATAAAAAATAAGCAATAAAAGCAAAATATAAATAAAAGAAGGAGGGCAAAAAAAAAAATAAAAAATAAGCAATAAAAATTAATCTACGGATCGCGCAGGTGTGCGATGAGTCATAGGCTGAGTAACAAAATTCAAGGTATATTATTGCGTACGTGAGTATAGAAAAGGGCGGGATCTGTAATTGGTGAGAACCGGATTTCTCTCTGTTCGTTAAGGATATTTTGGTTAAGAAATATTGATTTTCTAATTTCGTAAGATTCTAAGGTATCTAAACGTCTGCCTTTGGGTTGTATATGTAATATATCTAAATTGTTCAAGCTAGCTGTATGATTTTCTGACGTTAAATGATTATGGAAAGTTGATTGGTTGCAACCAGATAAATGTTCCTTAGCTCTAACTCCAAAATTGCGCCCAGTCTGACCAATATAGGAGAAACTACAATCATTGCAATTGATCCTATAGACACCAGATTTGGAAAGGCGATCAACTCTAGGTTTATTGTTAAAAATCATTTTCTTTATTGTGTTATTATTATAAAAAGCAAAACTAATATTGGTATAATTGGACACGATGTTGCTAATCCGTTGGCTCGTTTTTCCTATATACTCTAAGCGACGCCAATTTTCCCGCGGTGGACTATCCGGTGGATAAATACCCGTTAGAGTTTTACGCTTTAGCTTTTTATTCAATAACTTTAATATAGTCCTAGTTGCATATCCGTTATTCGTTGCTATTTGAAGAATTATGTTAAGCTCAGTGTTATAATTTGAATTTGACAGAGGGATGTTTATTAGTCTATCTATGAGTGAGTGGAAAGCTGACATTTTAATATTATGGGGATGGTTTGAAGAACTAGGGATAACAGCGTCTGTATACGTGGGTTTCCGATAAATTTTGAAGTCTAAAGTAGAATTAATCCTGGATATTGTTATATCTAGAAAATTAATACATTTATTTTCTTCTTTTTCTAACGTAAAATCAATGGTGGGATATTGAGAATTTAACCAAGTTAGGAAAGAGTCTAACAGTCTATCAGTTCCATTCCATAGACATAATATGTCATCAACATATCTATACCAAAAGATTATATGACGAAAATAAGGATTGTTGTTTGATATGATCATTTGTTCGAAGAAATTCATGAAAATTTCAGCCAACAAAGGTGACAGAGGG
Source organism: Nephrotoma appendiculata (assembly GCA_947310385.1). Lineage (NCBI taxonomy): Eukaryota > Metazoa > Arthropoda > Insecta > Diptera > Tipulidae > Nephrotoma > Nephrotoma appendiculata. The sequence goes on along the minus strand of OX371225.1, from coordinate 212,464,805 downwards.
GAGCCCATGGGTAGACCATCAGCGAATTTGAAATATGTATTATCAAAACAGAAATAATTTTGTTTAATACAAGTCTCAAAAACTAACTTCAGTTCACGACGTAAGCTCTCATCTACAACATCCCTATCTAAGTAATTACAAACTATTTGGGACAAAGTATTAATCGGAATAGAAGTGAACAGACTGGCAACGTCAAATGAAACTAGTTTTGAATGTAAAGGAATGTCGACGTCTTGAATTTTGTTAATCAATTCTACCGAGTTCTTAACCGAGTAAGCTGAAAAGAAATTAGTATGACAATTGAAAAAATTTATGAAACCCTTACATAGCTTGTAGGCGGGAGCATTGCAATACGCTACTATTGGTCTAATCGGAATGCCTTCCTTATGGATTTTTGGTAAACCATAAAGGATCGGGGCAGACGGATTCATGACAGAGTACTTCCAACCAGTTCCATCAAATAACTTCTGGCATTGGTTGATACACTTACTAACCGCAGTCTTAAAAGACTTAGTTGGATCTCTGCCAAGCTCTATTGCTTTGCTTTCTGTAATAAAATCAGAGATTTTATTGCAGTAATCGACTTTTGTGAGCACGGTAATTGTATTGCCTTTATCCGCTTTACACGCTATCAGGTCATGGTCACGTAGTTTTTTCTTTATCGCACCAATCACTTTGAGGTTAGTATTAGAAGCAGCAGAAGAAGAAAAGTTTGTCGGAGAAGAAGAGTTATCAATACCTTTCTTTATTTGTAACGCACACACTGATTTTATTTGGGTTATCTCGCCAGATAAGGCTGTTTCGGCATCTACAGCAAGATTCTCGAATGATCGAAGGTCGATTTTATTTGGCGTAGGGGCAAAATTCACTCCGTTGCTAAGCATTTGCACCTCTGTAATAATATACCTTGAATTTTGTTACTCAGCCTATGACTCATCGCACACCTGCGCGATCCGTAGATTAATTTTTATTGCTTATTTTTTATTTTTTTTTTTGCCCTCCTTCTTTTATTTATATTTTGCTTTTATTGCTTATTTTTTATTTTTTGCCCTCCTTCTTTTATTTATATTTTGCTTTTTTCTACTATATAACAAAATTTTTTACTAACACAAATCAGTAGATACTCCTGATGATGACCTAACAAGTCGAAATCGATCGAGTGATTTTTTAAACTTTTTGAAAATTATTCAAAATAACTGCGAAACAAAAAACAAGTGATTAATAAAAATGTCTTTATTAAGTAATTCATATACAGGAAACTTTCCAAGAACACGATTACATCGTACCGTGTTCCTTGAAACCGTGTTGTTCGAGACTACAAAAAATAAAATAAACTTAACGTTTTAATTTTTTTTGTTGTTTTATTATGATATACAAAAAATAAAATAAAAGAGAGTAAAAAAAATTGTGTTGTTTGAAACCGAGTAATTCGAGGGAATGCCGTGTTCTTGGAGGGTTACCTGTATTTAAATAAACTTTTTACTGGTTGAGCCCTATTTTAAATAAAATAAAACAATTTATTCGAAAGCTCAGTAAATAAATTGTTTTATTTTATTTAAAATAAAAAGAGCTCTAAACCAGTAAAAACTTTATTTATATACGTAAGATGGTGGTTCTACACGGTGCTTCAAAAATTGGTTTTAATTGCGACTAAGTTTTCAACCAAAATTTTTTCGGTGAAGCAGCACTAAAATATTATGTGTACATTTTGCCATATTTTATTAACATATATTTGTGTAAATTAGTTTCGATAAATTATATTGTATACGATACAAACTATGCGAAAACATTTCAAAAATGATTTTTTTATGACAGTTTTTTTATAAATACATAGTGATTTATCTATTGCTGCGTTTATAGCACAGCTAAGATAGCAATGCTACAAATGTCTTTTTCATATAAAATTGGGATTTTAGCTGGCTGAGCTATGAAAATGTCGTGTTTATTCAGCTGTCATTTGCGTTTAGCATTGCTATTTTAGCTGCGGTATAAACGCAGCATATGACGACATATTTTGAAACGTGAAGCAGCGCTTCAAAGAAGCACAATGTGGAATGGGTGAATATCAAGACTGATCAAGTTAGAATGTCAAGGCAGTCAGAAAGCCATCAATTTTTTTTTGATTTATTTTTATCAAGCGATGCTTTATCTAGTGGAATTGTTGTTGTAACGTTGTCAAGACAATGTAGAAAACCCTCCAAGAACATGATTAATTCGTTCCGTGTTCTTTGAAACCGTGTTGTTCGAGACTACGAAAAAAAAAATAAAAAAAAATTTACGTTTTATTTCTTTGGGTAAAGAAAATCGCGTTTTTTAAAACCGTGTTCTTGGAGGGATACCTGTATTGTTGAGATTGAATCGAATATTAGAAACAACCCTAAATATTTCTAAAGCTATGTTGATACGAAACGGAAGTGTAGAGGTATACCTTCGTAAATGTCTGCCAATTACTTAGCTTCATTCTGTTTGTTTAGCGTTGAATATTTGTTCTCCGTGCCGACCATATTTTGTGAACACTCAATTTTTAAAACAAATGAATCATCTTAATCTCGCAACTCTATTTCGCCTTGTATATCACCTCTCTTGCTTCTCCTAATTGATCATCCCACATTTAAGCCACCTTGATTAAAATGTGCGGCACCTCGAAGCATAGTTGAGGATGTAGTGGCTCAACAATCTTTTCACTTCGTGGGCATTCCTCGTAGCAAAAATAATTATACACCGCGCCATGAATGCCACGAAGTGAAAAGGTTTTTGAGTCGCTATACAGTTTCATAAATTTAATAATTTTATCATAGACTCGTACAAGTTTGTATTTAACAAAAAATCAAATTCTAATGATTCTTGGGTAAACTATAGTCAATAAATCATTAAACTATCATCAACTTATGCTGCTTCACAAAAGTGAAGAGAATACTCAAAGAACGAACTCAACAGAGTTTTCTACACAATGCAGAAGCAAAAAAATTTCAATTCTTAAGAACCTCGGTAACATTTTCACACTGATCCAGACGATAAATTGCATAGTGTGGTATAGATATCACCTTTTTCAACAACCCTCGTAATATAACAACGAACTAAATTAAAACTTAATTAAAATGGAATTAAGTGAACCGAAATATATGTGTAAAGGTATGATATGAATTTATACGAATGTTTACAGTTGAAAAATATATATAAATATTCAAATGTGGAGACAATGATATTTGGTTTTATGATGGGAAATATTTTGGATTCCATTGTTTTATTTAATTCTTAACAGTTTTGATTAATTTTTATGGTAAAGCAGTATAATATGTCGAAACAATTTAATTAATCGAAATTAAATTAATCACACTTCGAACTTATTACATATATGTATTTAAATATGTACAGTGCACTAGGTAGCGATAGAAAAATTACAGTATTACGCGACGTCTATTGAAATTGTGGCCCCCTTGTGCAGAAGGTTAATATTTTTATGACTAACTCTTACAAAAACCGGTACTTACATTTGTTGTACGTTCGAGCTGAAAAATCACCTGCTTCAGAACAAGCAAGAAGATTCAAGCTGAATACTGCAATGTAGTCGTATGTGCACAGAATGTATTAAAACAACAACAAAGCTAAAAATATTTCAACTCGAGTGTGGAACTAGTAGGCAGGGGCATAAAGCTTTTCATTTCAAAATTAGAACAACCACGTTTTGAAATGTTTTATAGAGCATTGACCATCCCATATTTTTTGGCCAAAACAAATAATTAATTGCTTAGAACGAGGTGGTAATCTTCTATTTTAAAACCTATTGTGTAGACGTTTCTGAGTTCTAGGAAACTCTATCGACAATCTCTTCATCATTGAAGTACGTGGCCAAAATTTACCTTCCAATACGATGGCTCATTACGACAGCTCGTTAATTTCTGCCTGTTCTCACAATTTATGACAATGCTTGACCAAAAAAATAGCAACTTCCGGAATTTATTATGGTCCGATTTTCTTTACACTGAACTAAAATTGATCCAATTCTTGGCTTTAGGCTCAGATTCTAATAGTACCTTACAATTTTAAGCCAGCCCAAAGGGAACCAGAACAATAAACTTATTATCAATTTTTGTCATAAATTATACGTTTCAGTAAATATATTAAACCGCCCCACTCGCATTCCCAAAAATTGGGTATCCACCATTCGCATTTATCTTATTACGCTCATGTATACAATTATTTCTTATAACAAAGTTTGTGGTTAAAGTCAATTTTGTTAAAAGTAAAAATTATCTAATGCTTATGATAAATGATTCCGCGGGAAATATTACCATTTGTTCATGGAGGCCTAGAATCACTCCCTCACTTCGATATAAAAACAAAATAGTTCTGTGAAGGTTGTCTTTCCAAATATAAAGCAAAATTTCCCAAACAGCAAGAATTTACCACTCTGAACTGATTTGTACACGCTAAATACACGAGTAGTCTTAAATAAAAACAAAAAAAAAACTTTTGTCTACTTTACATTCGTTTCAGATGAATAACTTTTTACAAACAGCATGTAAGGTAACAAAGAACCGTTGATTTACTGCGTGTTATGCTACTAATATTGTTTAGCTAAATACCTTTGTCATGGGCATCATAATTTTAAATCAATCAATAAAATAAAACCACCGCTAGTATTTCTATTCTACTTTTGAGTATTATCAATGTCATATGTTGCAATGTGCAAGGTTTTTGCTTTCGATATGTATTTTGGTATGTACTATTCGGGCTTTCTAGCGCGAATGCACTTAATGCACGGACATTATAGAAATGCAGAGAAATAAAATTCACATATTTAACATGAAATGGCACAGCTTGAATTATCAGTTCTGTGAATTATTGAGTTTTATATTTTATCAATTAAAAACGAATTTAAAATTTAAATTTATCGCTTTTTGAATGCCAATGTCGTTCAAAATACTATATATTGCTTTGCATAATTACATTTATTATAATCAAATGGCAACAGTTATGGAGATTTGAAATACCCCAGAGTTATTGCAGTTAACTAAAGTAGGTTAACTATCTGCTATATATAGAACTGTAAAATACTCCAAGACACATGAAAAGAACCACAACTAAACATCCTCATTCTACTTAATAGGCCGTTTTTAAGTAACTTAATAAAGGTTGTTTTTTTAGAGGTTCACATTTTTAAGTTGGCAACACTGTTTTGTTTGACAAGCGATTTGACAGCTGACATTTGCTGTGTTATTAGTTTGATTTGCCATTTCATAATGACCGGAGATGTGTCCATCCACTTTATGGAAGATTTTATCTAAGGATCATGGTTTACGTGCTTACAAAATTCAACTTGTGCAGGAATTAAAGCCATCCGACCATCGCACATGCCGCCAATCCGGTCAATGGGCTGAAGCACAAATTGATATTGATGTTGATTTTCCAAACAAAATTTTGTTGAGCGATGAAGCTCACTTTTGGTCGAATGAGTATGTTAATAAACAGAATTGTCGAATTTGGAGTGAAAATAATTCACAAGCCTTTGCGGAAATACCATTCGAGAAACACCAATCACTGTTTGGTGCACTTTATGTGTCGGCGGAATCACTGGTCCAAATGTCTTCAAAAACGATGGGCGAAATGTTACAGTCAACGGTGAACGGTATATAGAGAAATGATTTCTAACTTTTTTGTACTTCAATTGGCTGGCATAAATCTTGCTGATATGGGATTCCAACAGAAAGACTAATTTCACATAATGGTCTTGTTAATTGTGATGTAATTATAAGATTATTTTCTTTGGGGGTATGTGACTGTGACTTACTTGTCTACGGCGATAAACCAGGGACGATTGAATACTTGGAACAGAAAATCGGCGAGTTATTAGCGAGAAACGGCCGCAATTGCTTCGAAAAGTGTGTAAAAATTGGGTATCCAGATTGCGCCATCTAAACGCGTCAGCCGCGGCAGCCACATTGGCGAAATCAAGTATTAATGGCATAAAATTATCTCTCCAATAAAGATAGTTTCACTGATGTTTTTCTTTAATCTATTTTAATTTAAAATTGTGAGCCTCTAAAAAAACACCCTATATTTAGTTACAAATGCACGACTTTTGGAATTGTTGGAAATTTGTTAATCAGAACGTGTAATCGTGACTGGGGGGTATTTGCGCGTCGAGGCAACAATATGTAAAACCAATGTGTCATATGGTGTGTCTGTGTTTGTATTTTTTGATTCTCACAATCTCAAGCCAAAGTTGTCGGCATTTCTCAAATATAAAAATAGAACGAAAACTTAGACGAATTTTGGTAAAAAACAGGTTTTTATCAAAAATAGTCAGTTTTGTTGAAAACTTAATTTAAAATTTTTTAGTTTTAACCATTTTTTCGTAAACCTTATTTCCCGAGTTCACGGAATCTTTTAACTTTTGCAGTAGATGCTTATGGTTCTGCTTATGGTCTTTTTTGTTTCTACTTTTCAAAGTCTTTAGCTTTAACAACACTAACAAAGTAAATGACGCGTTATCTAAAATATGGAAATTGATCGATTTAGAATATGAGGTTCATCAGAATCAAATTGTTGTTAATCATAAAATTCTTTGTCTTTTACTTGCCGTAGTATATTCAAGTGTGATGTATTTGCGATTTACGTATATTCATGGTAAAAGATAAATAAATGTTGACCACCACAAATACATCCCTCAGCGCTCATTATCAACTTTGCAAACACCGATCATACTCGATTTATCACATTTTACTCTGAGTGCGAGTTTATAAATTTTTTCCGCTCAAAATTGTTCAGCTGAGATTAATTTATTTGAGAAAGATTTTTTTTTTCCAAAATGACCTGCTTCGTCGATTGGGTACTATGTATCAGGTGCTGCAAATTTTATTGTGAACAAATATCTCCTTTGTTTTTCCCAAATTTTCATCCCGGGATACCAATTCATAAAACAAAATTTGTAAACGCTATGTGATTTTTAAAGGATAAATGTCAGCCAACTTCATTTCAAACTCAAAGTGCGGTAAGTTTGCCGGAAACTTAATTTCAAAGTGCGGTAAGTTCTCTATCATATTAGTGTGCGAAAAGTATATGCAAATTAAAAAAAGAAAAATAAACACAGACATCTTGTGTAGTAACTGCCGCGCTTGAGCAATTTGTATGACCCTGCTACAGCCTACAAGAACATCGGCAGCAATGGAAATCACTTTATGCGTTGATGCGTTGAGTACAGCCATGTTGTAATGATTTACTGATGCGTTTCGAAGAAAGAGCCTGATAGCATTTGGGCATCCTCTTTGAGCAAACTCTTTGGACACAACGCTAGATTCGATTAATCGTTGCCCAGGTTCATACAGTACATCGCCGTTTTCTAAAAAATATGGCACTTAAAAAATATATTTTCCTCTAAAGTTAGACGATGTACAGGATAGTATGCACAGTGGAACCCTCGAGTGCGACGGCTGCTTTACCCGTGGAACTACAGTAAAAGTAAGCATTGCAGTAGACATCGGTATTTGTGAACCTATTATAAAGTTCCACCAATAAATGGATGACAAATGTTTTGACAGAACCAGCAGGTCCCACAAACAAAATGAATGGGTTCGGCTTGTTGTTTGTCAAGCAGAAAGAACTCCGATAACTTGAATTAATAAACAATTTGACGATCATTAGTCATGCGCATGAGACGGTTGAATGCTTCCTTCTCCATATTATCCCTTTTTCTTTGCAATCGGCTCCAGTTTATTCAGTGTAGCGAAAAGTAAATCGGAATTCATAACAGAATTCGGATTGTCATAGAAGTCTGCAAATGAATTAGTCCCATTGTTGAACCGGGTAACTATTGCTTCGTAAGTAGCTTTCTTCGTGGTTTAGAGGTATCACTTGGAATGATGTAATACGCAGCTATACAATTTTTTAGTTACTCTGCCGCTAAAGATGTTTTCACATCAAAAACAATTTAAAGATCCATTTAGACACACCAACATTTTTTCCTGCAAAAAATGAAGACATAAGAAATTTTCACATAGAAGACAAACCAATTTTGCAGCAATTTTTGAGGAAATTTAGGCATAAAATTGAGTATGTTACTATAAATATATTCGGCTCAAGTATTTTTTATGGCAACATTTTTTTTTGTCATAAAATTTACTAAAACACAGCTGATGTTAAACTAATATTTTTTGATTAATGTACAATTTACTATTTCTGGATTTGTAAATTTCTTATTATTGTTTTCATCTGAAATAAAAATGAATATAGCGGAATTTCTCTAACTTTCCGCAAAAAATTTGCAGGAAAAAAATATTGGTGTGTCTACATCGGCCGTAATACTCGATGTACACCGAATCATTTGGCACTGCACAAACGAGTCTAGCAAGTATATTTTTAGGCAGCGGACTTATAAACGCGGTCTTTCATTTCTTCGGCAGTTCTTCTTGGTCGCAAATAGCGACGATGACATCGTATAGATTTGATGCAAGAACAGTGCCTCCATGTTTAATTAATTCTGCGAGGATGCCGTCGAGACTGAGTGACTTTCCATTTTTCAATCTATAGTTGTTTCTAATTCTACTGTGGGGGATATTAAGTCTTTAGTGAGATTCCTGTCGCTAGCCAAACAGTCTCTTGCGCTACGTTGTTCGGATTGGAAGCTGATGTTTTCAAAGCATTTTCTGATATATTTGCGCTTATTTTGGTGGAGATATTTAATCATAGCTTTCCTGGCCCGAAGGTATTCTATGGTGCTTCTAGCGTTACGATCTAACCATTTATCACGAAGCTTTGTCATCGCTGTCCATATTGGTACCTCTGTAACGTCGGATATGCTGGTAGACTGCTTCGTAGATATCATGACGGTGATAAATTTGGTTTTCTGTTCTTCGGTCATTCGATCTCCACGTTACTTTGCGAATAATATGTTATTATTAAAAAACGTACTTGTCATAACTAAATTATATATTATTGCCGGTGTGATGACGCGTTGGCTATTGGTTACTGTTGAGGTGGAAGCTGTTAGGATCCATATGCTTCCCTACCGATTTTTCACGATGATTTTAATGTCATATTACGCGTATATTGACGACCTCTTTCAATAAAATAAAAATCGTTTTTTATAAATTAGATAATTTCTGCAATACTTTTGGTACGAAATGGTTATTTGTTACGAAAATATTCGACTTTTAGAGCCTTTTCAACGAATGATTATCATCACAACTATAAAATCTAATAAAAAAAAGTAAAAATTATAACGTTTTTATGAATTTTTTTTTTTCCAAGTACTAAACAATTGTCCCTGATAACGCCGAGCGTATTCCTACAGCCTGTTTACACATAACAAAAGGAAGGATAGGAAAGGTTTTTTTTTGGGACGGAACGACCCGGTTTCAGACACCTAGCGATCGTACGTCACAACACAATTCTAATTTACTAGAGGATGGTATACATCTGAAGTTCCCTGAAATTTGTTTCTAAATTAATATTTCCTGGCTTGCTAAATAATATAAACATTTATTAAATTAAACCTCCTGCAATTCCAAAAACTTACAATAGAATCTCCTGAAACCATAGCTATTTAAATTATATATATTAAAAGTTACTCTAAATCCATTTGTATTTAACTCTTGAATTGGCAACCACGAGATAGCAAAATAAATCAAAAAAATGCAAAAAATATGTGAGGAATCCCAAATGAAATGGTTCCCTGAAAACTATCAATGTTATTCAATGCCAGATTAACTACCGGATTGGATATTTCAAATAAATTTAGCTTTTAGTCACCAAAGAATATTCGTTTAATTACCAAGTTAATTATACTGCACATAACATGCCGCCGTTCCAACATAAATCCCAGATGAAGCTCTAGACTTTTCTACAAAATCAATGAAAACAATCGGCCAAGAAACTATCCAGTTCATCCATTTTCCATAGCCGAACCAAACCCGCAAAGAGATGACCCAGTTAAATCCAGTTTCCCCAAAACTAAAATTTGTTAGAATTCCAATTTATCTCAATTCGTACCCAAAAATTATTTTATGCATCTGCCGCAGTGTGCTGTCTAGAAACAGATTACTGAGACAATTCTGCACATCTCAATCAATAAAACAAACATCAAGGTTTACGTGAGGTGACTTACATAATTCTTGTATAATTGGTGCATGAGCAATTCGTTGAATTGGATTTAGAACTCAAATCAATCGATATTCGTATCTGATATTCCCATCCCGGTAAACCAAAAACCATTTATTCGCCGAGATATTCAAAAACTTAAAATATCAATTGTCGGCTAACCAAGTCGGAAAATGATACAGGCACGCCATATGTAAGGATATATTAAAAGCAGACCAGCTCCATTCGTATAACAGACTTTCACCAGTGCAAGAAGTCACTTTGATGTCAATCAACTGCTTAACCAAACTAAAACGTTAAGTGTATTACATTTCTGATTTCAAAGTCTGACTTTAGACAAAGTTAATAGTATACTAACTCCTAACTTCAAAAATAATTAAATATCCGGCCTCTTGACCCCAAATCGTTCATGTCTGACTTTAGATAAAGTTTAACAGTACACAAAATACCAACGCGAAAAAGTATCAAATCGTAGGCTTAAAGTCACTCCTAAAATAGACGATAACGTTTTATATTTTTTCGGACAAAATATTATTTTTAATGGCGTTTATACAATGTTTACGACTTTTCTAGTCATAGAAAACAAAGAGACCATTTACACACAATTTATCTACGACAAAAAGTAGAAAAATGCACTCCCCCCATTTTTAACCCCAGGGTACTTGTGTACACAAAGATACACAAACCCTTACAAAAATGAGAACTTCCTTAGGTCCCTTCTTGGCAGCTTGGTTTCGTACTGATAAAAAGTTAGTCTACTCCTCAGGTTGCAACGACCAAACTACAAAAATTTAACTATTGCTAAATACTTATAGTACAAAGCAAGAACTTATCGATTTGGCGAATTACATCACAAAATCAGTAATTTCTGAAAATTCTCACTATGTATGTCTATTTTAGGAGTGACATTTAAGCCTACTATTTGATACTTTTTCCACCCTGAAGTCAACGTTCAGCATTTTTTTACAGTTTCCTGAATTTGACTTCAATGTTCAATCGAACTACTAACCACCAACCCAATTTTATGAAACTAACCTCGGAGTTCGTTGAATAAGAGGCCGACTATGTCAGTGTTTTGATATTCATCCTTAGTATTGAACATTAAAGTCAAATTTTTGTAGATCACTTTTGAGTTCATCGAATAATATGTCGATTACGTCAGTATTCTGTAATCCAATACCAAACATTGACATTTAACGAACGCCCAAGTCAAAATTCTGTAACTAGCGTCTTCGAATGTCAAATGATTGAATTGCAAGCTGATATTCTAAAAAAGTTATTTAATATTATTGTAAGGTTGACTTCCAAGTCAGAATTTAATGAAATGACTTCCGTTTTAGTTATATTTCTAACATTAAAGACTAAAACACAAACGGTACATTTGCATTGCTTTAGATATAAAATGGAAAGGCACAGAAGTCATTTTAATAACTTCAGAATCAACCACAGTCATACGACTAACATTTTGAACATTTTCGACTTACTGGTTTGCCGGGCGTGCAATTGCGAACCTGTTTCGAGAAATATTGTCGAGCCACATAATTAAATTAAATAGTAATATCCATTTTGAATCGGTGGAAGGTGTGTCTGTCTTTCTCCGAAAATCGTAGGAAAATTTCATACAGAATGAAAAAAAATTGCACCATACAGAAAATCCGATCTTATTGCGCTGAAATGTGACACCGCTCCCCTTGTTGTCACGCCACTCTCTTTACCGGGTCGTTTGTCCGAAATATTTCTAAAATCATCCTTCTGAAAAATTTACTTTTCCAGTTTTACTTGGCAAAGCCCAAACGAATGTTTTTACGGGATTGATTTTTACAGAAATTTTCCCGTCCAAAATTAGCTTGTAGGTAAAGAAGAATTAAAGGAGGGAAGAATACGGATTATACCAATAATATGTTTGCCAAAAAATTCTTTTTAAAACAACTTTTATTTACCAACTTTTACCGTAATTTATACAAAATACATTTCGTATTTGTAATAGTAAATATAGAAAATTCCAATGAATCGCATTTACATACTTTGATCCTTGATTATTTCCTCGATACCTTCCTCTTTTTGTATAAACTAATTTTATGGCGGGAAATTTTAGTTTTGATATGTTTGCGTCCAATTCTCCTAATTCCTCTTCAGCGAATTCGCGGTATGATGATTCAATTTCACAAAATAACACGGTGCCTTATACTCCTGAACAATTACACGAATTAATTAATTACAAAACCGCGAAAGCGGATTGGTGCTAGTAGACCGACTGTATAACCCAGAATCCTAATGTTTGGTTCAAAATTCTGAAAAATTAAGTTTTATTATTATTTAGGACATCAATTTCAAATTCAAGTTTCTTGTTGAGGCTGGAGCTGATCTTTCGATTATTCCGTATAAATATTTAAAAAAATCTTTTAAATTCTCGTTTTGAGTTGTCTTGAACTCTCGTTAAAGTTTTTCGATTTTCAACCTCACTTATACAGGGTTATCCAATTCGAGGTTCATAAAGTAGAAATCTGTATACCGACATCTGTCAAAGATAAACGTCAAGTACGCTGTCATTTATTTAGTTGACATTTTGCCATTTAAGAATATGGAGCATTTAACAATCGACCAACGCGTTAAAATTATTAAATCTTATTATAAAAATAGTGATTCTGTCGTATCCACATTTCGCGCTTTACGAGCAGATTATGGTCGTCATAATCGTCCTACAAAGCAAACCATATTGAATACAGTGAATAAATTTGAACAAACTGGATCTGTTACTGATATTGTAAGGTCTGTGCATCATCAAAACATTCGCAATGCTGAAAATATCGCTTCTGTAGCTGAAAGTGTAGAAGAAGATCCAAATTTGTCAATTCCTCGTCGAGCTCAACCTTTAGGCCTATCTTATGGCTCATTATGGCGCATTTTGCATCTGGATTTGCATCTTCATCCGTATAAAGTCCATTTGACACAAGAGCTAAAGCCTGCTGACCATGGACAACGAAGAACATACGCAAATTGGGTGTTGGAAAAACAGGCCGTCGATGCTGATTTTTCGAACAAAATTTTCTTCAGTGATGAAGCTCATTTTTCGCTTGGTGGATACGTTAATAAGCAAAACTGTAGAATTTGGGGCTCAGAAAATCCACAATTGATTGTAGAGAAGCCATTACACGCGGAAAAAGTCACTGTTTGGTGCGCATTGTGGTCTGGTGGTGTGATTGGGCCGTATTTTTTTGAGAACAACCATGGACGAACCGTTATCGTCAATTCTGAGCGCTATGGCCGCATGTTAACCGATTATTTTTTTACGAAAATCGAAGATTATGATCTTGACGATATGTGGTTCCAGCAGGATGCGATTGGCTGATGTCAATTGGCCTCCAAGATCCTGTGATTTAACGCCTTTGGATTTCTTTTTGTGGGGCTACGTGAAAGATCGTGTTTACGCAAACAATCCTCAAACTCTTGACGAATTGAAAACTAATATTCGTAAGGTAATGGCCGAGATACCGCCCGAAATGTGCCGAAAAGTCATTGAAAATTACCTCAAAAGAATCAAGGCCTGTAAGAAGTCCCGTGGAGGACATTTGAATGATATCTTGTTTAACTAAAAATGGCAAGGATCAATCTGTAAAATGAAATAAAAATTACAATACATTCCGAATATTTTGTGTGTTTTTTTTAAGTTTACTTTATCAACCTCGAATTGGATAACCCTCGGTTCATGATCTCTCAGTTACTCGGTTCATGATCTGTCTATAGATGAAACAGTGTCTTGTGTCTTGTGACCACAGAAATAATTTAAATAACAAATTATTATTATGAACTGTTATATAAATTAACTATCCATCTATTAACTAACAAATCACTCAAGTGGTTAATACATCATCAAGATGTTACTTCTATATTTTTATACAGCATTCCGATGTATAGGTGGTACAAATCTTTACATAAATAGTTCATGCAATCTTTATGATATAATCGACATTAAAAAACGCCTAATTATCGTATAACCTTTTATGGCTAAATCAAATTATAATTTCGTGGCATTCTAACCTACTGTATGATTATAAACTTCAAAGCCACCTACATTGGCGCCATATATAGAAAGTCGACGTACAACGATATTACACCACGTCATAACATTAAACCGTTTATCAATACTCGGAAATATTCTAGTTCTGAAAATCTTTCACAACACACTGATACCACACTGCAGCATGTGATGGATGACAGATTGATCAAACATAAAAATTATATATTGGATTTAAATTATCCGGGCCCACCACTGATGGATTACTAAAATTTATGTCATTAACTGAACCGATTTTGTACATACATTTTATTTCTAAAGAATATGCCATCATCTTTAACAATTTGGGGTTTTTTTTTGTAAGACGCACCTTATCACTTTTTCGTGTACAAAAATGACAGAAAACACAAAATTAAATATTTATAAAGAAGCATAATAAAAATGAAACAGCATAAGGTTCGATTTAAGTTTGAACCGTTTGATATGTAAATTAAGGTGACATTGCGATGAAAATTTTTAGTGTTTGGCGTAATTTACATCACAGGTATTATATTGATTTTTTGGATGCATTTTTTTATGTATGTATATTGTGTATATGTTACTCTGTCATTACACTTTTGATTATTGATTTTTTACGTAAGCACGGCAGGTCTTCTTCACCACGTATTGCAATAGAAATTGGTATAATTGCAACGAACTCAGGAAAGTTCTTGATGTTTTCAGTTAGGGTTAATTAATTTAATTTAATTAATTGTAAGACAAAAGCTTCATTACATACGGTTGCATATAATAAGTCTTTACAAGTAGATTTTATAATCCACATTTTTTGAAAACATGTAGCGAAACAATGCAACCACTAAAATCAATTTTCTAAAATGTTTCTTTTGTAAAGTGAATATCTAATTTAAAATAGAGAAAGTGTACCAAGTCAAGGAAATAAATTCCTAAATGGAAGCAAAAATGAATAGAAGTATTAACAGCATTAAAGTAAAAAATGTTCAATATGCAAACAGCACATGTATAGGAAAAATATGAAAATGAAAACGAATTAACTCAAATTTTCGTCGTGTAGATAGGGTTGGTTTCGATTTTGAGTGAGATAAATTTAAATATTATGTAAGTTGCAAAAAGAAGTCGGATTTTTTCTCAGACCTTTTACAAGTGTACCTTAACAGTATAAAACAGTATTATCAGATCGACATGAAATGATTAAAAACTTTTATTAAACCAATAATTATAAAATTAATGGAAATATCACAAGAAATTTTCAAAATTAGTTCCAGCTAACTCAATTCGCTTAAGTAGTTACGTAGGCTCTCGAAAATTGATAATACCGTGTCTCCGAGTAATAATTTTCGTAGCTATTGTGTTCTTCTGACTTTTCCCGGAGCATGTTGACGATTGTAGACAACCTCGAGGATAAAATATTCTCATTTGTGAAATCGTTTTTTGCAGTAAACTTTGCAACTGTTAACTCCAAGCTTCCTTCCTTTGTGATGTAGCAGACGATGAACTCGTTAACCCCCCAGTTATTTCGCCATCTTGTGCATTGAATGTTCCTGATTCCCTCAGATTCTGCAGCAAACCTTGATGACATTCTCCAGGTCGAAGATGATCCGGCCCCAAGGCGTTCTGAATTCGACAAACACACTCGCACAACTATTGAGAAAACTAAAAAAAAGTAACTAAAATCACTGTTTAGATAAAAGAAACATAAGGAAATCAATGAAAGAAATGCTTTTGACATAAATCTACGAAAACTATAAAAATATACATACACTTCCCGTCAAAAGTTTTTGACCACCCAAAAAAAAAGTTAGTTTAAGAGTTTTTAAATAAAATTCAACGTTTATTTCAATTTCTTTTTAATAAATTCAGTTTTTTAAATATATATTTATTGAATTTAAACATAAGTTTTTTTCTTAAATTTATATATTGGCTACATTGAAATGTCCTCCACGCGCGTTTATAACCGCTGCACATAACCTTGGCATTCTTATCAACAGTTTTCGAGGGTAGATGACTGAATTCCACTCCATGCAATTACCAATTTATTCCAAAGGTCTTCTTTTGAAGTAGGGCATGTTTTTCGTACTGCTCGATCCAGTTCGTCCCACAAAAGCTCGATAGGGTTAAGGTCGGGTGAGGTGGCCAGACCATTATATTCAATTTTCGTCTTTGGAATTCGGTATTCAAATGATCTGTACATAACTTTGATTTGTGTTTAAGATCATTATCCTGTTGAAAAAAAAATCCTTTTCCTATAATTCGAAGTCCAGAGGGGATAGCGTGCTCTCGTAGTATGGATAGATAACCTTCCTTGTTTAAAATTCCGTTTATTCGATTAAGATATCCCACTTTGTTGTTACCAAAACAACCCCATATGATGACAGAACCTCCTCCATGTTTTACGGATGGGATTATACAGTCGTCCAGATACTTTTCGTTGGCGCGACGGCGAACATAGATGTTATGTTTTGTACCAAATATTTGGAATGCTGATTCATCAGTCCATAGTACCTTTTTCCAATCTTTAAGTACCAAATCCTTATGCTGTTTTACCCACTCACGTCTCATTTTCTTATTTTGCTTTCTTAACAACGATTTTTTGACATCGTTTTTACCTTGCAGTCCAGCGTTGAGAAGACGACGTGTGACAGTCGATATAGAAACCGGCAAGTCTCGATTTTGATTTGTAATGGCTGCGATTTCTGAAGCTGTTAATCTTCTATTCTGCTTTGATGCTGTTACTATATCGGTATCTTCTCTGTTTGTTGTGCATCTAGGGCAACCAGACCTTTCTTTATCCTTAATTTCCCCTGTGGTTTTAAATTTAGTGATGGTATATTGCACTGAAGAGTAGGAAATCTTGAGTTTACTCGCAATCTTATTTAAGGAATTATACCATCGTTGTATAAAGTTACAATTGATTGACGGTCCAAAACTGAATGATTTCGTTTTTTTGCCATTTTATTCTAATTTTAGTTAAACAAAAAATAGAAGAAATATAAATAATATTTAGGAAAAGTAAACTTATTTTTTTAGTACTTACTTTTTGTAATAATACAATGTACTTCGAATATTTTATTAAATATTTAACAAAATAAATATTAGAAGATAGAATAGTGTAGAAAGAATAGTTATGTATATTCTCTATTCGATCGTTCAATAAAGAGAATAATATATTTTATCTATTCACTACTACAACAAATATTCGCTTTGTTATTCAAATAGAATTTGTTGCTAAAACAAATAGAATTTGATGGTAAAACAAGAGAGTAGTAGATCCCGTTCGCTCACACAAAAAAAATCATCAATCCTTTTAGTTTTTTTATTATTCTCTCACTATTCGTATTTTTGAAATTTCGTTTTACTATTCATGAACGAAGAGAAATTAGCGTAAAATATAATTAATCTAAAAATGAATAGAAAATGAATAATAAGCCTCTGAAGAGTAGGACGCTGAGAAACACCAATAACTCACTTGAACACATTAAATAAAAATTTGTTATCTTTTACTTTCGGTGATTCCCCGAAGTATGGAAAGAAAATCCATAAAGAAAAAGTGTTACTATACATTAATCACTGCACTTAATACAAATTCGCATAAAACAATTTTAATATTGATTTGTATATTAGTGAAATTGCAGATTTGAGTGGTGGTCAAAAACTTTTGACGTGGAGTGTATATCGAAAAAAAAATCTGAGAAGTTGTATTGCATCCTGTAAAGAAAATAAAAAAAAATTTATTATTATTAGTTTAAGTGATCAAATCTGTACGAGATATTATCGAACTTTATATTATAAGAGAAGGGGCACGTAATTGAAATAATATATCATAATTTTTTTTTAAAAACACTTTCTTTTTCAACAAACAAAATTACAATATAATCAATCCCGTTCCATACCATTCAATACCTCTTTTTCTTCTCTTTCTTTTTCTCTCGCTTTAACATAAGGTCAACCAAAACAAGTATAATAATGTTTACATGTATTGAAAATAATGTATATAACCTTGCAGTTCAACCATCTTGACATATGACCATCTCCTCCATCATTCTCATTATTAATTCTATTAGATAGAATTAGTTAACTTATTAAAAAATGGTACTTGATCTTTATACAATACAAATAATTTTTTTTTTTTTTTAAATAAAATAACAAAGAGTGTCTTACATTAATACAATTCAAATGTTTTATTTCTTTTATCTTATTGCTAAACCAATTGACAAATCGATGAAGAGAAATTTGCGACATTTCTGCATTATCTATCTCACTCGCATCCGACTGAGTCCTATAATAAAAGGTTTCATCCGAGTAACATCAAACACCTCCTGAGAAAGGCTTATTTGTAATTTGAACACCGTCCTCATCAACTATACAATATCTGTCTCCTGGCAGTACGTTGTCTACCCTGTCCGGTCCTCGATATTTAGGAATCAACTTTTTTTTTATACCGGGAGTTACATCAACATTTTTTTTTTACTACTAAATCTTCCTTTTTGTATATAACCGGGTCTTTACGCTTTTTATTAAAATAACTTTTATTGTAAATTTAATTTCTTACAATATTTTCAGATGCTTTAATTCTTATTTCATTTACATCCTGTTGTTCTCTATCTAAATTTATGTTGTATTGATTTTTTAAATAACTTTGTTTTAAAAAACTTATATTTTGCTAATTTTACATTAATTTATTTACACTTTTTAAAAAGATTTTGTACATGTAACATATATAACGTATAAACAAATAAAAGTTAATTACAAAAAATATTTCTTATAGTGACAATTTTTATATATTTTTTGTTTTTTCTAGGAAACCTGGTTTCGGGTGTTCACCCTTCTTCAGTCCTTTTGTATTATACAACTAATTTAAATCAAACTTTTTCGTCATTTATATACCCGGTTTGGTCATTGCATATTGATGTTTCCTCCACCGTATAAAATTAATTCATATATCTTGTTCGTCTTTGTATTGAGTTTGTCATTTAGTAGGAGTTGGTTGTTTCTGTGTCTGTATATCTCGAGTTCTTCGAGTCGGTCCATTATCTTTCCTTTACTACATTTGTGCAAAACTTGCAAATTATTATTGATGTCTGTGTATGTGTGGTTTTCGTTAACTAAATGTGGAGCAAATTTGGATTTAATATTCGACGTGTTTTTTTGACGTGCATTATCTACTTCTTTTACGTGTTCTTCAAATCGTGTACCGAATGTTCTCCCAGTTTGTCCGATATAGAATTTTTGGCAGTCATTACATATTAATTTGTATATGCCGCTGTCATTATTATTATTATGGTGTTGTGTTTTTAGTTTTTGCGATAATTTGTTATTTGTTTTATATGCTATTTTATATTTGTATTTATTTAAGATTTTCTGCATTATGTGACTGGAGTGATGGTTGTATTCTATTGTGATAAATTTGTTTCCGATTTTTTCGTCTGAATTGTAAAAAGTGCTTAACTGTTGTGAACGTATTTTATGTTTAATTCTGTTGTTTAGTTTGTAAATAGTTTCTGCGTTGTATCCGTTTTGCGATGCTATGTGATAAATTGTGTCGAGTTCATTTTTTTAATCTGTGCTGTCCATTGGTATCTTGTTCAGGCGATATAACATATGATTATATGCCGAGATTTTGTGTTGCGGTGCATGATGTGACATTTGATGTATGGTTTGATCGGTTTGTGTTTCTGTCCTGAATATTTTAAATTTGTGTTTTTGGTTGGTGTTTGTTATTGTTAAGTCTAGAAAATTTATAAACTTTTCCTTTTCTATTTCCAATGTGAATTTTGTGTTTTTGTTTATGTTATTTAGGTATGTATGTAACCTGTCCAGTTGTCTACTTGTTCCTTTAAATAATATCAGTATGTCGTCAACATATCTGTACCAATATAAAAAATTATTTTTATATTGATTAATGTTGTTGATGACGTACTTTTTCTCGAAATGGTTTAAATAGATGTTTGCCAATGTTCCGGATAACGGGCTTCCCATCGGTAATCCTTCCTTTTGAATGTAGTATGACTGATTGTGTTGAAAATAATTCATCTTTGTTATAGTTTTTAACATATCCATAGCTTCCTTAACTTTTCTGACATCTACATGATTTTCCAATAATAATGTTTCTGTTATTTTTATGGTTTCATCAACAGGTATATTTGTATACATATTTGTGATGTCGAACGAAGCCAGCTTTGCACCATATGGTATAGTGATGGAACTGATTTTGTTGACGATTTCCAAATTGTTTTTCACTGAAGCTATATCTTCTGATCGTAAATTTTGATTTAACCATTTATTCAGAAATTTTGCGATGTTATATGCTGGAGAGGTGGTAAAGTTGACTAACGGTCTAATAGGAATGTTTACTTTATGAAGTTTAGGTAATCCAGTAATCATGGGTGCTTACGGCTTAACGATCTTGTTGTAATACATTTGATGTTTTGTTAGAATGTTACCACATTTGTTGATTGCGTTATTAACTATCCGGTGATATGCATTCGTGGGATCATGACTGATGCTACTTATGCCATTATTAGAAATATAGTCATTGATTTTTACGTTATAGTGTGAGGTGTATATGATGACGGAGGTGTTGCCTTTATCAGCCTTGGTTATTAATGCATCGTTGTCGGATAATTTTTTCTTTATACTTGATACGACGTTTTGGTGTACGAGTACATCTTGATTATGACTTGAGCGGGTGACATTTTTTGACGTTATTTCATTGATTACCAGTGTTCTGACTTCATCTTGATGAGTTTTATCTGTTCTGAGGATGGCATTTTCTATTTCCAGCAGATGTTGATTGAAATTTCTCTTATTATTCTTCGGTTTTACATTATGTCTGAGACCTTTCTCTAATAGTGCTATTTCACGGTTATTGAAATTGATGTTGGTTAAATTTTGAATCCGACAGAAAACCTCATGATTACTATCGCTGTTCGGTCTTAAAGGTGTTTTTTCAGCGTCCCGGTGTTTTTGTTTCAGTTTTCTCAATTTTTCAGCCATCGAGTGTCTTTTCTTTATCAGGATTTTTGTTGTTGTTTGCTCTTCCTGGTTTAGAATGTTTGTGTATTCGATGTTATTGAATATTTTCGACAACTCTAATTGCGCGTTGTAGGTTTTTGCTGTTAAGGCGTCTATTTTGGTGTATAACTCCTTTATAATTTTTGATATCCAAATTTGCTCGCATTTTGTCTTTGCGAATTGTGCCGCTGGGGATTTGCTGTTTACAGTAACCTTAATGTAATTAGGTACGATTTTTAATTTTCTGCATGTTTTATTAAACTTCAGGTTCATTTTGTTTCGACGTAATTTTTGTTTTAAATTGTTGTAATTATGTACAGCTTTGAGTGATGACTCTTGATATATACAGTGAAAATGGAATTTATCCATTTTTTATATGGCGCTGATATTTTGTCACTATTTTATATTGTATTGATTTTTTAAATAACTTTGTTTTAAAAAACTTATATTTTGCTAATTTTACATTAATTTATTTACACTTTTTAAAAAGATTTTGTACATGTAACATATATAACGTATAAACAAATAAAAGTTAATTACAAAAAATATTTCTTAAAGTGACAATTTTTATATATTTTTTTATTCGGTACACGATTTGAAGAACACGTAAAAGAAGTAGATAATGCACGTCAAAAAAACAGGTCGAATATTAAATCCAAATTTGCTCAACATTTAGCTAACGAAAACCACACATACACAGACATCAATAATAATTTGCAAGTTTTGCACAAATGTAGTAAAGGAAAGATAATGGACCGACTCGAAGAACTCGAGATATACAGACACAGAAACAACCAACTCCTACTAAATGACAAACTCAATACAAAGACGAACAAGACATATGAATTAATTTTATACGGTGGAGGAAACATCAATATGCAATGACCAAATCGGGTATATAAATGACGAAAAAGTTTGATTTAAATTAGTTGCATAATACAAAAGGACTGAAGAAGGGTGAACACCCGAAACCAGGTTTCCTAGAAAAAACAAAAAAATATATAAAAATTGTCACTTTAAGAAATATTTTTTGTAATTAACTTTTATTTGTTTATACGTTATATATGTTACATGTACAAAATCTTTTTAAAAAGTGTAAATAAATTAATGTAAAATTAGCAAAATATAAGTTTTTTAAAACAAAGTTATTTAAAAAATCAATACAATATAAAATAGTGACAAAATATCAGCGCCATATAAAAAATGGATAAATTCCATTTTCACTGTATAAATTTATGTGTTCTAACAAATACTCCTTTAAACAATCTATCATTTCACCTTTTTGATCAAAGCCAAATAAAAGCGCACTAGGAGCAAAATTAGTAAATTTTTGACAAGAATTATTATATGCAAATTCGACCTTGTCCAAAATCCGATCCCAATAAATTTTATTTTCTTTGTCAACCAATTTAGCGATCATCGGAGTAATAGTCCGATTTATTCGCTCGACTTGTCCATTAGACGTCGGCGATGCTGTTGCCACTAGTATGTGCTGGATCATTGTCCTTTATAAATGCTTTGAATTCATGTATTAGAAATTGATTTAACTGGGGGCCTATTATGAAATTGGTCGGAAAATACCACACCGTCGGAATCCGTGCGTATACTGCAATATTCGTCACCTAACTAGCAGTCGGATTTGTCATTTGATTTTTGTCGTAAAATCGGCGTTACCCGGATTTATTTCATAATAGCAATTTCCGCGGCGGATCGTATTTCTTTATATTTTCACGTCCTATTCATACGACGGATAAAAATCTCGGATTTTTCAATCCCAGATTTTTTTCAATTTTTTGTATTAAAAGAGGCGTGTCTGTTGTATAATTTACGTGGTGTAATTAGTTAAAACGATGGGATAGCCCTTTTTCAACCAAGAAAAACAAAAAATCGGATGAATTTTAGTCCAACCCACACAAATGTGTGAGTAAAAAACCATCGTATGTAATGGCGTTGTTGATAAAAAATTTCGCTTGATTTGAAGTAAAACCAACACAATTGTGTGTATATAGATATTTTTTTTTTCGGACGAAAATAAGTTAAAAAGGAATTCACAAATGTGTAAGTTGGTTCAAAAACATACAAAACTAAATTTTTGAATTGTGTTAGTAAAACACAAAAAGGATAGAAAAATCTCAGATTTTTATCCATCGTATAAATACGACTTCATAATATGAATATCCGATCCGGGATGGATTTTACGACGTCGGAAAAGTTACATAATAGGCCCCCAGTTCTACAATTCTCATGTGCGTTTTTTATCACATGCCATTCCATCTTTTCTGTTCATAATATAATATAACTATTCTGTTCATAATATATATAGCTCTGCGACTTCTCCAATTGTTTCCGTATACTTTCTAAACTTAAATCCTGACTTTGCACTACAGTTAAGGTCTGATCAAAGGGATGCTCTTCAATTATTAATAGGGCTCTGTTCTGCTAAGGCAATCTACATGTTGCATCCGTTTGCCTTCCCGATGTTCGATTTTATAATCAAATTTTTGTTGCCCAAGGGCCCAACGTGTGCACAATCCGGGGATTTATCACTCTCTTGTTCAATGTAAGTTTCAATGCAATACAATCTGTCACAATTCAAAAAAACGCAACCATGCAAATATGCTCTCCTCGAAAAATAAAAAACCGGATGGAACTTCATATCATCCTTTTTCTGCATTAAAACGGCGCCATAACCTATTGCACTTGCATCACAATGCAATTGGGTCTCGTCATTATGCGAGAATATTGCCAGAATCGGACTTTCAATCAATTTGTTTTTTTAATAGGTCAACTGACCGAATATGCTTTTCTGAAAACTCAAATTTAACATTTGCCTTAACTAAGTCCTGTAAGGGTTTACCAATTATACAGAAATTCTGCATAAATTTTCTAAAATAAGAGCACATCCCCAGAATCCTTTAAAGTTTGCGCAAATTTTTTATACACCTAAAGTCCACACTATAACCTAAATAATCGATATCACTCAAAAGGACGAAAACTCTTCTCAATATTTCAAAACGTTCCTCCATTGTTACTGTAGCCACTAATAACCTTGATAGACTAGCGATTAGCTAAACGCGTTTAATCATTTTTTCGAGTTTATCTCTTAATGTGTCAACTTCGAGATTAGCTAAACGGGTTTTGTCTTAATGCCTGTACAGACTGAGGATTAGTTAAACTGGTTTAGCAAATTTAAATCAAGTATCCTATGGAAAATCTAAAACTGGCTAGTAGATTTTTTAATTTTCCGTAGTGTGTCAAACTGAATTGAATTTTATTTCTTAGAGTACTTGACCGAATTTTGCTAACCCAGTTTGACTAATCCTCAGTCTGTACAGGAGGTTTAGTAACTAAACGGGTTTAGTGCACTAATCTCTCAAAATTTTAAAGTTTATCGCATAAAGATGGGTTTAGTGAGAGCGCCATCTAACAATGAAGGTTAAAATTTATAAATAGGACAATGCCATTTAGTGCTGTGATACAATGGTAGATGCCGCTTACTTTTTGAATTATCTCTTTTGAGTTCAAAAATTTGTTTTTGCTTTTATTTAACTTCAACATACATAAATGTGTATATAAATAATGACAGGTTGTAATGTCTTCCGTATTTTAACGGATGTTAAATGGGAATTCTTAAAAAAGAGCATAATAATTTGATAACACATAAATTATATAACATATTAATTATTTGTTTTTGATAACATATTAGTTATTTTATTATTATTATAGTTAGTGATATTTTTCTGACCAAAACAAAATTAAGTGGTGTTAGTGAAACATTCGTTTCTCGTAATCAAAACTTCCATACACAATTGTGTAAACTATCCGGGCAAAGTTATATCCCTTTTCCTGCCTACCATCACAATTGTGTGGGTAACGAAAACGAATCATGTTAAAAATTGATTTCTGTATGTGTTTTGGACCAACATACACATTTGTGTATTCATGCGTAGAATGCGTATTATAATACCATGACAAATAAAAGCTGAGTTTTTTTTAAAACAATCAAGTAGAGTTTGCGATAACTGTTTTCAAATTGGTCCAATTTAAAATTAAAAATTTAATTTTTTTTTTAAATTAAATAATTTTGATTTAATAGAAATCTATGTATAACCAAAAAAAATCCATCATAAAAGTTGTATTGTTTTCTTGTAATATCGTTGTTCTGTATAATAACGTAGTAGTTAAGAACTGAGCAATGACAATGACATTTTATTAATACCGATTCCGGACAAACATAGCGCTTCCGTATTTTATTATTGAAACATGGTTTGCTAAGTCTCATAGTGTGTCAATCTAATTGGTTTTGTAGTAGATTAACTAAACTAGTTTAGCTAAACGCGTTTAGCTAAATCCTAGTCTGTCAAGGGTATAACTCGATTCGTTTACGTAGTTACGTAGGTTCTCGAAAATTGATAATACCGTTTATCACCGTGGCGCTTTAAGATAGTATTTCATGCCAACGCGCATGCAATAAACAAAACTCAAACTGATTCAAGCTGGATTCGTGTTCTTTACTTCCTGCCTTGAACATTTCTCGTACTGAATTGCACAGAGCCTTCTGGATAATCCATCTGCATAGTTCTGCAACATATACCTCGTCGGTTATTAAACTTGAAAGTGTATGTGGCGTGTAGTCATTCGGCCCACCTAACTATTTGCTTCTCGAACAAACTCCTGCCCATACAAATGTTTAACACTATCTACCACAGCCAATAGTTCCCTGTGTGTTACACAATAGTTTTTCTATTAATCTTAATAATATGCAAAAACTTGCTCTTTGACACACACATATCCCCGTGTTGCTAGCATCTGTATCCAAAATGAACATCCCGTCCGCCTGCGGATACGCCAAAATAGGAGTGCAAACATATTTGATCGAAATCAATTTCTTACGTTCTATACGGCACAAAAATGACAGATTTGATTTAAATCAAATTTATATTTTTTGAAAGATTTGATATTTTTTCGATTTTATCTACACTACCACCACCAAACATTATTGTCAATTACTGACAAGTAACAAGACACGAAAGTGCGCTATTTTTATAATTTGTTATTTATGTTTTTTTAGCAGTGTTCAAATATGTTTTGTGTAAATTAATACAAATAAAAAACCTCTTAACGAGGTAATTGTTCGAGTGACGAAAGCCGAATTCAATTCACAAAACTTCTGATATCAAATTTGTGCCAAAAAAAAAATTGCATTCGATTTGTTAACGATTTTTCGGAATGTTAGTGCATTCAACGCGTTGTTGTTGAACATTCCGAAAAATCGTTGACAAGTTGTTGTTTTTGACTCCGTGCTTTGAGAATTGTCAAAACTTGATTTATGCATAAAAAACAAACAACAAAAGATAGTCGCTATACACTATTACCTACACACTGACAAACAAAAACAACAAAATAAAATTTTACGTTCTTTGGCAACTGGCCAACTTGATTTACTCTTTGGTTCGATAGAACTCCACATAAGTAAGGCGAAGGAGATTTCGTGCAACGTCTGCAAAGTTTGACACAAATTGTCGGTAGTAGGAGCCAAATCCTTGAAGTTTCTTAGTTGGCTAATATCCTTTGGTGCAAGCCAATCCGCATTACTGTTTGTGGCGCATTGTGCCAAACGTTACTGGAAGAGAACACTCTCCTTTGACTATCGCAGATTCACCTGTTGCTGTTCTGGATCTACCATATTGGGACGAACAACCGATTTCGAAGCTCCAGTCTGCAATGTGCATGGACACTGTGCTAATAATAGTGACACTTTTTTAATCCCTTAGTTGTGTGGTTTTAATAGTGTTCTTGGGACATTTTCTCCCTTCTTTACACCCCTCAAAACTGGTGTTTCCCAGTCCATGTCCATTAAATAAAACAAAAATTTTCTCTACTCATCTCCTGCAACGTCTAATTATCTCTATTCTTGGCTCGTACGTCAGCTTCTCTCGGGCGCTGTGTTCTTGTCTGCTTACAACCCCTCATTTAATGCCCGGATTATTGGCATCGAAAACATCGAGACAGGGAACATGATCGTTTTTTCGGTTAGCTCAAAAAGCTAGCCGTGGTGTCCCCTTATCTTCTCTTTTATTGGTACCCGCACATTTACGTGTTATCCACCGAATTCAGTTTGCGCAACTTACTCTAGCTGCCCCATATTCTAAAGCCAACGCCAATACTATACATTCATGGTTTTACCTCTAGTATTGGTTCTCAAATGAAGTTTCAGATGGTCGTCTTTGACAACACTGATAAACTCGTCCACTGTTAGTCCGTTTAACAAATCTGCTGGTGCATTGCGATAAGCGTGACGTGCCAATTTCCTTACCTCTCTTTCTAGATCTTGCAGGCTCTCCGTACGTAGTTGCCGGTTACCTTGTATTTGTTTTTTACATGGTTCTCGTAACTCCTTTCTGTTGCGGATATCGCAAGGCATCTGAGATACGACTCGACTCGAAGCGTGAGTGCGTTGAGATGCAACTCTGCGGCTTAACCATTGTGCTTTACTGCCACTTGAAACTGGAATTTAAAATTCTCAAATAGGATCTCGCCATCAAATGTCGGAGGTCCTAAAATTAGTAAAATCAATCATCTTCCTACAAATGGTTCTATCGAAACCGTTTTATTTAGCTGGTCATCTCCCATAGTTTGCATATTGTGTGTTTCAGAGCGAGCCTCCACTTGCTTAATTTTAATTTCCATCTCCTTTAAATGACCATCCATATCATCCTCAAGATTCTTCATCTCTCGTTTAAGCTCGAGTATGCTGAATTCAGCCGAGTTTTTCGTTTTCCACGTTCTGCTGTCTACGCATGTTTGCAAACCTGATCACCTTTTTTTGCATGGAGTTCTGCCAATTGAGCTCAGCTAATTGACCACCTTGCTCTGCTAGTAGTTCTGCTAATTGTACACTATGCGGCATGCCTTGCTGCAGCTCGATTCTGGTTATTCCTATAGGAAAAGGAATTAGGAAAAATATTTTCATAGTATTTTGGTCACAAAAATTATTTTTCTGGCATACTATGGTACTACAGAATTAGTGTAAGTTTTTTCAAAAACAAAATTAAATTGGAAATATTTTTCCTATCCAATTTCTATACGGAAAAAATAATTCCTAAATTATAAAATTTTAGATCAAACATGATTTCTTAGTAGGCTAGAAAATGGTATTTTTGACAAAAATACTATGAAAATATTTTTCCTAATTCGTTTTCCTATAGGAATAACCAGAATCGAGCTGCTGGTCTATTTTTGAACCTTGCTTGTCTAATTTGGCGCCTTGCCCGGTACGAAGTGGATCTAATTTGGCATTTTATTCTGTTTGCATTTCCTTAATTTGAAGTAACAACGCCTTCAACATATCTTCCATACCCGGTGGATGGTTTCTGTTGTTTAGGAGTAGGCGGCTTTATTGAAATTGTTGTTTTTGTTTGATCCATCGCTCCGGTTCTCTCATTGTTAACTTCTTATTTGCAACGCTGGACTTTCTGCTTATCGTTTGGGGTAACTGGTGACATCCGTGACGGCCCTGACGCCGGTCATGCTTGTCTTGATCTACCCCTTCTGTTTCAGCATCCTCTGCAGTCTCTAAAAAAGCTTATTTTTATTGTCCCGGGGTTGAAACCCCGAAGTTCTGCAGTTTTTTCCCAACTTCCCAAATTTATGATTCGCTACTACATTTTAAAACTATTTTTGGCCTAACAACAGAATGATTATTATGGGCCCGATTTATTGTCCCATTATCGCACATAATTAATTTGTAACAAAAAAAAAATAAAATCATTCCCACAAATGTGTAATCCACCAATGTCGTTAATTGTAAATTACGTCAAAATACTAAAAACGTTTACCACTCTACATAGCCGTCAACCGTAACACATTAAAATGTACAATAATCGCTGCCGAAATACAGCAACAACAACAACAAATCAAAAACCATTATCGAATACCTAAATTTAGTTAACGACTTGTTATAAAGTAATTAAGATTTGAGCAAAACAGGTTGAAGATATACGTGTAACATTTTTATGTCAACTGGTTTTGTTCAGTTTACAAATCTAATTTTCACAGTTCTTGGTCGCCGCTGTCACATTTTATATGAGTCAAATATGAGAATTTCTTATTTAGGGTTGTGGTAGTATCCAAGGCCTTATATATATAGGAGGAAGAGTGTACGCGTGCCATATAAAATTTTCTTTCATTCACTAATCCCGCATTTTTACCGCGTCGAACATCGCAGCATCTCAATTATACGTGTAAAATTTACATATATTGTCAAGGTTAAATGAAATTTTTTTATTTCTTATATATATTATCTCATTTATGTCATATGAAAATGTTCAAGGTAACTTCTTATTTCATTTCTTATTGTTTATTTTTGGATTGAACTTTGAAGAAAGACATTTTAAAATGTTATACGCGAACAAGAAATCTAAGAAGATAAAATCACGAAGACGTCGAACTATACACAAATGATAATTTAATTTGTAAATTGTTATTTTTTGGATGCAACTTTCACTTTTGATCCAAATTGTGGTTTGTTGGTTATTAGCGTTAGGTGGCAGATTTGGTTCAAGTTAGGTAATGGAGAGTAAGACAACAAGTCGATTGGTTATGTTTAGACGATAATATTCTATGTTTTCTTCATTTCTGCCTAAAACTGCATTACATAAATTATTTCGTTGCTTTGCGCTGTTATATCTCTGCTATCTCACGATAATTCATTGCAATACCTTTCGTGGTAATTTAACTATTAGGTAATTTAATTTTTAATCAGTAGTAGGAGTCCGAATTCAAGATGGTTTCATTAGTATTCTATACAAATTGAAAGCAATCTAGACATAAGAAACAACTATGACTGTAGAAAACTACTAGAATGAATCGGTCATTAGCGCTTTATCGGTAACTTAACTTGCCACTAGCGCCAAAACGGTGAATTTTAGAGGACTTCTATGTGGATGACTTCTTAAATGGTATAGTGATTCTATTGAAAAGGCACAACAAAAACAATTAATAAAATTACTAGAAAAAGGAGGATTTCACCTTCGAAAAGTGGGCCAGTAATGGTCAAGATCTATTAGAACAAATTCCACATGAATCACGAGCAATCAATAAAATGGATTTAAAGCTAGACGAAACCATAAAAACTCTAGGGATCTCATGGAATCCTAACAACGACACCTTTGAATTTAAAATGAAAATTGAAACAAATAAGTCGGGGATCGTCACGTAAAGGAGCCTGTTATCTGAAGTATCACAGTTATTTGATCCACCACTACAATAACTCTGGTTAACAGGAATATCATGGGATGAACCAGTCCCAGAAAAAATAGCAACAAAATGGAGAATTTATAAAAGCTCATTACGTACGCTAGCACAAATAAAGGTCCAAAGATGGATGAAAACTACTGCCAATTCGGCGATACAACTGTTTGGATTTTGTGATGCATCTAAAAATGCTTATACTGCTGTAATATATTGCATTCAAAATGACAACAAGGAAATTGGAGGGCGCACCTATAAAGTCCAAAATAACAATTGCCAGACTAGAATTGTAATTGTAATTGCGGGTCTCTGGAGAGAGAGAGAGAGAGAGACTAGAATTCTGTGGGGCCTTATTATTGTCTAGATTAATGGCAAAAGTAATTAAAAGTTTTCGATGTGCCAAGATAATTAAATATGCATTTACTGATTCAAAAATTGTTCTCGCATGGATTAACCGTGGCGAACCGAATATCCAAAATTCATAGTATGAAAAACCCAGCAGCCTGGAACTTTGTTAAATCATCTGAAAACCCCGCTGACTGTACATTAAGGGAGATAGAGACTGAACATCTCAGTAATCATAAATTGTGGTGGAACGGACCAGATTGGTTAACAAACAAACAACATACAGTGCTGGGAAAAAAAATGGGCAACCATATTTTATTGCAAATTGGAGTCTTTTTTTGCTAAAATTACAAAACTTTTGAACGCAATTTGCTTATTGTTTCATTTTAAATACATCTATGACGTAATTTTTTGGAAAAAAAAATTACCTGCAATTTAGCGGAAAAACCCCGAAAAATGCCAAAATATTCAAAATACGTTGAATGGAGTTAAAGTAATGGAATAAATTAAACACCTATTTTTTAATTTTTTTTTTGTTTTTTATTGATTTATAGAAGTTCTATCTTTAATATTAATATTTTGTTGAACCTCCATTTGCTTTTATTACAGCGATACACCTCCGATTCATTGAATTTGATAAATTTTTCAAAGTTGTATTAGGTATGGATTCCCAAACCGTCATCAGCAAACTTTTTAAAGCTTGAATCGATTCTGGGCGCTTTCTTGCTCTTCTAGCTTCATTATAGACCAAATATTTTGAATGGGATTTAAGTCTGGACTATACGGGGGCCAGCTCAACACATCATATTTCTTTCTTCGAAGTACTTTTTTACCTTTAACTGAAGAGATAAGAAAAAAAAAATCAGGTTTTTAAGAAATTATTTATGTTTATCTGAAAGCCAAATTTTCTATCTATAATTCTTTAATAACTCACAACTTTGGCGGTATGGCACGTAGCGTCGTTCTGTTGAAAAATAAATTTGAAAGTCTCGGCAAAAAGCTTTAACACAGAAGGCTCAAATTCGTTGTGTAGGACCTGCAGATGAACAGCTGCTATATTGCTGGAACTAAGGCAGCACAATCGACCGGTATCATTTCCAGAAAAGCATCCCCAGACCATAACTCCTTCATTTTTCGGTGAAAGTCTTAAAAGACATTCGTTGCTAAGCCGCTCGTTAGGTTTTCTTTTTACGAGAATTCTTCAATCTCCAACATGCAGCTTGAATTTTAATTCATCAGGGAAAATCACATCATTCCACATCTCTGGAGTCCAAGAAACAGGCTCTTGGGCCCATAGCAGAAGTTGTTTTTCACTAGTAATGTGAACTCAGGCTTCCGGACTGGTTTAAGTGCACTCAAACCAGCTTTAACAAGTCTTTTTCTCACTAAGCTGGTTGAAATTTGTTTTCCCGGTGCTCGCTCAACATCCCGTCTTATGTCCGATGAAGTTTTAAAACAGTTCCGACGACATTGTAGTATTATGAAACGATCTTCTACTGGCGTTGTCTTTCTGTACCTTCTAGAGCCTTTCTTTCTTTGTGTACTGCCCTTCTCTCGCATTTTTTAATATTTCACGCGACATTACTTTTAAGAATGTTAAATCTTTCTGCTATTTTACGCGTGGTTAAATTTTCACGCGCCCAAACCAACACTGCTTTTACACTGCTCACTAACTTTTCCCATTTTTTAACTAAAATGGCACTTTATTCTTTATTTGACTAGAATCACTTACAGCATAACTTAATCTTACAAAATATGCACTATTTATACTCAAAAAAAAAAATACAGGCAATGAAACATCTGCACCCTAATCTCGGCCAAGAACGGTAGGCGTAAAATAAAATAATTGCTTGACCAATTTTTTTGCATATCAGTTGCGGGGTTGTACCGGTGTAATAAAAACAAAAGGCGGTCCAACAAAATATTAATATTAAAGATAGAACTTCTATAAATCAATAAAAAACAAAAAAAAAATTAAAAAATAGGTGTTTAATTTATTCCATTACTTTAACTCCATTCAACGTATTTTGAATATTTTGGCATTTTTCGGGGTTTTTCCCCTAAATTGCAGGTAAATTTTTTTTTTTTCAAAAATTACGTCATACATGTATTTAAAATGAAACAATAAGCAAATTGAGTTCAAAAGTTTTGTAATTTTA
Organism: Nephrotoma appendiculata; assembly: GCA_947310385.1. NCBI lineage: Eukaryota > Metazoa > Arthropoda > Insecta > Diptera > Tipulidae > Nephrotoma > Nephrotoma appendiculata. Next base: position 212,431,907 of record OX371225.1, on the reverse strand, counting down.
GCAAAAAAAGACTTCAATTTGCAATAAAATATGGTTGCCCAATTTTTTTCCCAGCACTGTATATGGATAAAATATACAATTTACAGCACAAGTAGCTGCAACAACAGCTGTATTTTGTTGAGAATTTACAACAACAATTGCATTTGATAATTCCCAGTAGAATAAACTAATTCCAAATTTTTTTTGGAATTATTTAATTCTAATTCCAAATGTTACTTATCGTATTTGCCACCAGAAAACATTTTTTTGTTTTTTATTGTTTTTAAGTTGGTGTTGTAAATTTAATGACATTTATGACAAGCGACATTTTTATTCGTATTGTGGTCGATATTTTCTTAAAATTTATATATTATATTTTGTGTTATAATTAAGAATAGGAAAATACAAAATACTACCAACAGAAAAAAAAAATTTTGCTGTTTTGTTGAGAATTAAATAATTCCAAAATAATTCGAAATAATTAATTCTCAACAAAATACAGCTAACAATGGCTGTAATAGACAACAACCCATTCAGTGATCTATTCATAAAATACTCAAATTTAAAAAATATTCAACGAATAGTTTCGTATTGTCAACAAATAGAAATTAATAAAATACGATACACCCAACGTAATATTACCAGAAGAGATGCAAGAAGCTTTGCATCATTTAATTAAAAATGCTCAACTTCTCTCAACTATTTAGTGGCAGACTACATAATTCTACAGCTTGGTCATACGAATCCTTCCACAATCACGTCCAATAGTGAACCTGATAATGCATGAAGAACATAAAAACACAATGCATATGGCGGCACCCAATTCAATATCCGAACATAGTATTGGATTATTAATGGTAGAAACCTTGTCAGACAACACATAGCTAAATGTTTAAGATGTCATCGCTTCAGTAAATCCATTCAAAGCCAACTAATGGGCAGTCTACCAGAAGCAAGAATAACTCCTACCAGACTATTCCTAAAAACAGGAGTGGATTACGCCGGGCCATTTAGTGTAAGAATATTAAAGGGAAGAGGTAATAAATCGTATAAAGGATACCTTGCAATTTTTGTATGCATGTCAACGAAAGCAGTCCACATTGAGGTAGTCATAGTGACCTAACAACCGACGCATTCATAGCGGCATACAAACGCTTCACTTTGCGTAGAGGACAATGTATGGATGTCTTTAGCGATAACGGCACTAATTTTATGGATGCTACTAAGGAAATGGAAATAGAAACATTGAAAACAATAGAAGAAGCGGCTTCAAATATTATTATATCTAATGCCGACCACGCCACAAAATGGCACTTCATCCCACCAGGAGCACCACACTTCGGTGCATTATGGGAGGCGGATGTAAAATATCATTTAAAACGAATAATAGGAGAAGCAACCTTAACATTCGAAGAACTAACAACTTTAATATGTCAAATAGAGGCCTGTCTCAATTCAAGATCACCAATGACCGACGATCCGACTGATCCTACATTTTTAACTCCTGGCTATTTTTTAATTGGCAAATCTCTTAAACACCAAACCAGCCTCTGTTCTCCAGGACATGGATTCTGTTGCCTTTTTACAATTCAACTTGAATTTTACCGAAACGTCATAGTAGTAGTGTACATATTAGCGTACGTGTTTTGCTTTGTTTTGTGTTTTTGACGTCATTTAAGAACACAAAATAATATTGTTACGGTGACACCTAGATTAAAATAGAATAACTTAATTTCATTAATTGTTCAATTGCATTTATGATTTATACTCAACATTTAGGCGTATTTCTATACTAACATATTTGCTGCGCATTTAGGATTATTCTAGAAACAAATATTTTGGTATATAAAGGCGCGCGTTGACGTGGAATGCTGAGTTTTATTTTAAACGTGATACAGTGAAGGTTAAATAGAAAGATTATTAAAGTGATAATTAAAAAGAGTGTTATAATTATAATAATTAATTGTGAATTTTGTGTTGTATAATAAATTGTGTTGTGTAAATAAATTGTGTGAGTTCAAATTTGAAGCAGTTGTATTTATTCACAATCCAGTGATTCGAACCTTGAGTGACAAGGCAAAATCGTAACAATATGTTAGGTACATAGTTTGTGAATTTATTAAATTTCACAATATTGTTACGTTTTTGCCTTGTCACTCAAGGTTCGAATCACTGGATTGTGAATAAATACACTGATTCAAATTTGAACTCACACAATTTATTTACACAACACAATTTATTATACAACACAAAATTCACAATTAATTATTATAATTATAACACACTTTTTAATTATCACTTTAATAATCGCTTTAATAATCACTTTAATAATCTTTCTATTTAACCTTCACTGTATCACGTTTAAAATAATACTCAGCATTCCACGTCAACGCGCGCCTTTATATACCAAAATATTTGTTTCTAGAATAATCCTAAATGCGCAGCAAATATGTTAGTATAGAAATACGCCTAAATGTTGAGTATAAATTATAAATATAATTGAACAATTAATGAAATTAACTTATTCTATTCTAATCTAGGTGTCACCGTAACACTACCCCCCACCTAAGCCTGTTCGTCCCGAACAGGATCCAGATCACCTCCTCTGTAGAGCGCCAAACGCTCTAAATGCACCACCTTTGGTTTACCTTTCCGTCCTTTCTGTATGCGATAAACCACGTCGTTCAACTTTTTAATGACAGTGTAAGGTCCTTCCCATGTGGCTTGCAACTTCGGTGATAATCCCTTGTGCCGTTGCGGGTTGTGAAGCCATACCAATTGCCCTTCCTCGAAGCCTTGATTGTTTGCTCGTATGTCATATCGAGCTTTCATTCGATCACTTGTTATCCGAATTTTCTCCCGTACAAATTGATGTATTTCATTGAGTTCCTCTTTCATTCGGTCGACATAATCCTGTCCGCATAGAGCTGATGATGGAACAGCTCCAAACTTTAAATCTCCCGGTAATCGCAGGTTGTTCCCAAATATGGTTTTAGCTGGTGTCACTCCTGTTGTGTCATGTACCGCTGATCGGTAGGCCATCAGGAACATCGGTATATGTCGATCCCAGTTGCGTTGGTTCCTTTCCACAACCTTTGCTAGAAATGCCTCCAATGTGCCATTGAATCTTTCCACCATACCGTCCGACTGTGGGTGTAAAGGCGTCGTTCTCGTTTTATTGATTCCAAGCATCTGACATATCTCCTGAAATACCACCGATTCGAAATTCCTTCCTTGATCCGTGTGAATTTCCATCGGTACACCAAATCTGCTAATCCAATTGTTAACCACGGCATCAGCTATTGTTGTTGTCTCCTGATTGGGTATGGGGTACACCTCCGGCCATTTGCTAAAATAATCCATTATTACTAGCACATATTTATTTCCGCTCTCGGTGGTCGGAAATGGCCCCGCCACATCCATTGCAATTCTCTCAAATGGTGCCCCGACATTATATTGTTTCATGGTTCCGCGGCTTTTTCGTGCTGGCCCCTTTACTGCCGCACATTGGTCACATCTTCGACACCATTCTACTACTGACTGTCTACATCCGGACCAGTAGAAACGTTGTCGAATTTTGGCCAATGTTTTATTAATCCCTAGGTGACCTCCACTTGCTCCTCCATGATACTCCTTGAGGATTTCCGCTATCCGATCTTTTGGCACCACTACCAACAATTGTTTTACTTTACCATCCGTGCTTTCCCACTTTCGTTTTAAACATCCATTTTCTATGTGGAGGCTATCCCATTGAGCCCAATAAGCTTTTACAATGGGAGTTTTGTCAGCTATCTCACTCCATGTGGGCCGGTGTTCCTTTTCCTTATGTTTGATGATGAATGATAGGTCAGCATCCCGTAATTGCTCCTTCCTGATCATTTCATCAGTCCATTGCTCCTCAGGTAGCGCTTGCATAAGCCGAATATCGACGATGTTTTCCTTGACCTCCACATGCCCACAATGCTTGCATTCCACGGAACATGGCCTTCTTAATAACGCGTCGGCATTTCCATGTGCGCTTTCCTTTCGATGTTCAATATTGGCTTCATCTGTCAAGCTGTCACCGCCTCTTTCTACTCTCGAAACTTGGATGGACGTTATGGGGCAATCGGTTGTAGGAGTCAGCTTTTGCTCTTTCAAGCTGTCTCTTTTTAACGACTCCAATGTCGTGTGACTCTCGTTTCTGGCCTCTCTCTGCTGTTCGTTTAGTCTACGCTTCATAGGAGATGGCGATCTTCCTCGTTTCTTCTTAATCTCCCAACAGTCCCGTGAAATGTGTCCCATTCTATTACATACCCAGCATTTAATCCTGCTACTTCCATATCTGAACCTTAGAGTAGCCCGCTCGGTATCTATTCTGGAATCAATCTCCACTCGGCGAATTTTCATTGCTGGTTTGACGATGGCCTGAACAGTTTCGTTTGTTAACGCATACGCGATGGTTTCCGTGAAAGTTGCCTTAGGTGACAACATCACCGCTCTGCGCGTCTCAGGATCTCGAATACCGTCAATGAATGCATCTATTTTAATTCGCTCCATGTAATCGGCCGACATATTTGAATGTACTAAATGCGCGAGCCGCTCAATTGCCGATGAAAATTCCTGTAGCGATTCTCCTGCTCTTTGGTATCGACCCTTCAATTCCATGCGATAGATTTCTCGTTTGTGGTCACTTCCGTATTTCCAATCTAACGCCTTCATGATTCCCGTATAAATGTTCCGTTCCTGCTCGGGAATGATTTGTAGTGTTTCTGCCGCTTCGCCTTTAAGAGCCACAATTAACGCTCCAACACGTTGTTCTTCATTCCATTGATTTTGCTTAATCGCCGTTTCGAATTGGAACTTAAAAATACTGAAGGATGTTGTTCCATCAAATGTTGGTGGTTTTACCTTAACTGCATTAACCGTCTGGATCACTTGCTGTGTCGTTCCATTTGCCTTGACATCTTGGAACTCCTTCTCGAGACGTTGAAACTCTTCTTTAACATTTTGAATTTCTGCGTGTACTTCTGTTTGCAGTTTTTCCACTTTACCGTGTAGTGTAGATGATAACTCCACAAACCTCTCGTCTATTTTCTTTTGGCCAACTTCTATTTGGTTTTTAATGTCCGCTCCTTGTTGCTCCATTTGTACCATCTTCTGTTTCATTTCTTGGTTCGACAATTTCATTTGATGTTTAATGTGCGCCCCTTGTAGCTCCAACTGTTGTCCCATCATTTGATTCATAGCAGCCATCAGCTGCGATAAATCGAAACTTCCAGATGGGTTTTGTGTTGTTCCGACCATCGTTTGTTCTTCCCTTTCTTTCTTGTCCACACTGATCTCATCCGTGTTGTCCTCCTCGAAATCATACACATCTGGATTTAAACCGTCCTTCTCCATGGCCTCACGTAGTCGCTCCACCAAACTAGCTTTTGTGCCTTCACTAGCCAAACCTCGCTGCTTCAGTTGCTCCTTTAATTGCGCAAGCTTTAATTCGTAGAGAATCATTTTTCTTATTATTCACAATCCCACCGCTGTCACCAATTGTTACGATTTTGCCTTGTCACTCAAGGTTCGAATCACTGGATTGTGAATAAATACACTGATTCAAATTTGAACTCACACAATTTATTTACACAACACAATTTATTATACAACACAAAATTCACAATTAATTATTATAATTATAACACTCTTTTTAATTATCACTTTAATAATCTTTCTATTTAACCTTCACTGTATCACGTTTAAAATAAAACTCAGCATTCCACGTCAACGCGCGCCTTTATATACCAAAATATTTGTTTCTAGAATAATCCTAAATGCGCAGCAAATATGTTAGTATAGAAATACGCCTAAATGTTGAGTATAAATTATAAATATAATTGAACAATTAATGAAATTAACTTATTCTATTCTAATCTAGGTGTCACCGTAACAATATTATTTAAATTAATAAAGTGTTGTGTCGCTATTCCTATATAGTTTAATCTAATTCCTAGTAAATACATGAAAAAGTAATTTCATTCAAAAATAAAAAATATTTTTTGTGTATTTGTTCGTCTTCTATCATTTCCATATTTCTACTAAACAAATAAATAACAAAACAATACATCGATGCGATCAAGAGACACGATAATAAAAAAATATGAATTATGAAATATGAAAATTCATTTTATTTAAGTTTTATCTAGATATAAATGAAAAATTCACAAAAAAAATTGAAATCGAATCTATTTTCTTATCATCTGTCATTTTTTCCTTTGCTCGCGAGCAGAGGAAATGTATTGTTTCTCTACCGATAGTATCATTTATCAAACCGGGTCAACATTTTGGCGAAATTTCATGTGGATTTGACACACACACAATGATACAAAATGACAGCACACAATATTAAAAGTGTATATTATACACTGTATACGTATACAAAATTCAACTTGAATTGAATTTGAAAAGGCAACAGAATTCATACCCTGGTCTGGTTGAATAGCTATGACCTAGAAATTCGAATTGTATAGTCGAAAGTAATGATGGGATGTATGCAGATACTTAAACATGTAGATTGACACATACATCTCAAAATTGCTTTAATTAGAAGAATGCCTATATGTAGCAACAGTTCGATAGAGCTCCACAGCACCTATTTTGTAAAATCTGCAATTTATTCAGTTTCTCTTTAACGACTGAGCTAAAGTTAGAGAAAGCGTATGAGAATCAGTATGAATAAATGGGTTTTTTTAACACATGTACTGGAACAAAATCAGCCAATTTTCTAATCAAGCATATAAATGGGCAAACTTTAATACAAATAGAATTGTTATGCTCATCGCACGTCATATGCTTGTCGAATGTTACACCAAGGTACTGAAATTGTCCACTCGCTCGTGGGGAGTGAAAAATTATATATTTCGTTTTGTTAAAATTTACTGATAATTTGTTCAGATGTAGGTTAGGTTAGGTTAGGTTAGAGTGGCTGCTATCGCACACTTAGGCCAATAATGGCCCATTGTGATACCACAGGATCCAATCTCCCCTTACTCCCGCTGAAACCAACCAGAGCTACTGATGTAGCGTAAAATATCTCGCACCCTACAGTCCGCGAGTTCAGAAAGGCTGTCCATGTTGTACACACCCAAGTACTTACGTCTTTTGTATGATAGTGCCGGACATGAGCATAGGAAGTGAACTAGCGTCTCTTCCTCCTCTTCGTCGGAAGATTGTTCAGATGTAAAAGTAAAATAATATCATCCCTCATTTGTGATATTGCTATACCTGACAATCCCTGGATTCATAGATTTTCATTTGGTCCAATACAGACCAAACTGAAATTGGACGATAATTATTAACTTTTTTAGAATTTCCAGACTTAAAGATTGGCGTCACTTTAGCAATTTTTAGACAATCGGGGTAAACACCGGTTTCCAAAAGCACATCAAATAGAACAGCTAGTAATTGTCAATATCACAATACGAATGTTATCATAACCACCACCCTTTGTAATACTGAGAGTTGAAATTAAATTCGATATTTCGGTGCAGCAAGTGGGCGAAAAGAAACATGAATTCATACTAGGTGATGAAATTACTAGTATGAACTTTAGTTAAATCATCTGAGCCTGGGCTAGAACTATACTTGCTGATACAGCAGAATTAACAAAGTTAACAAAACTGCGATTAAATATATTAACAATAGCAATAAGATCATGATACTCACCATCATTAAAAATAACGGAGTGGATCCTATTATTAGAGTTATTTTCCATGAAATGATTTAATTGTTTCCAGATTTCTTTTTGGCTCAAATTATCAAATAAATTGTTAAAATAACGCTTCTTTGCAAAAGTTTTCCAATTTCGATCTTCCTATTTAGCAAATCTAATTCATGTCTCAGTTCTAAATTAGTACTGTTCCTTTTAAAACGCTTCAATGTACACGGTTTTTAAGTTTAATTAAACCCCAGAGATCAAGAGTCATCCAAGGACAAACATTTGTATTTTTAAGTTTTACATTTACTTCCTTCAATACGGAAAACTGTAGAACAAGTTTATTATACATATCAAAAATCCCTTCAAGAATAGACTCAGGATTTATGACGTCAAATACGGTAATCATTAAAAAATATTCAAAGAACTGATTAACCATTTTGTAATTAACGTATGTTTTCGTTAGGGTCCGAGTAAAATATTTAGGCTTGAAGCGAAATTTTGAGAATACAAAATTATGTTCACATATGTCGGCTTCAATGGTAAAACACCGAACTTGCTCAATATTATGAAAACTACTAACAGAGTGGTCTAAAATATTACGGCTCACAGGTCTAGTAAAGAAAGTATCTGTTACAATCATTCCATGAGAGAGCAAAGTTGCGTTATATTCTGAGATTACGTTAGAATATTTATTAACAGGTTAATGTCACCAACTAAAATAAAATCGTGAGTTATATAAAATCGTGATTTATAGTTTCGGAGAAGTTGTTCTAGAAAATCAAGAAATGTTGCAGGTTCAGAATTCGGAAGCCTATATATTCCGCAAATCTTCATTAGATTAAACTGCAAAAGTTGAATGCATATATGTATTGGAATGTTAAAGAACCGTCATCTATAATTTCATGGTGTATGGAATATAATTCCTAATGGACATAGCAATACCACCACCCTGATCTATATAGCCGTACGTCCTCGATTTGGCAAGCAATGCGTAAAGTAGGATGTCAAAGTGAACCGCGAATGAGTTGGGAATGCTTAGGCCCCAGAATAGATTGCATAGAATAAAATCATAACATAACATTACATTTGAACAAATGTTTCCGAAATAACTACATATGTATGTCAGTTTTAAGACTCTATAAATAGAAATAACTTATCGAACTTAGCTAGATCGTTCATACCCCAAATATTAATTTGGAGTATATTTAGATTAACATAATTTGACCGTGACACATAATTATTTGCCGAATAATCATTAACATTTTCCAAGTAAAGATTATGGCACTTAGATTTTAATGATTTAAAGCTCATAACCACAGTAAGAACATGCACCAACTCAACAAACAACTGGTTTAAACGATTCAAAAGTGGTGATTGTGATGTCAGTGACAAAGAACGTTCTGCTCAACCAAAAAAATTATAAGATGAAGAATTGGAAGCATTATTGAAGGAAAACTCAGATCAAACAGAAAAAGAACTTGCAGAACAGTTAAATGTCACTCAAGCAGCTATAAACAAACGTTTACATGTCATGAAAATGATTTAGGAAAAGGAGGAAAATGGATACCACATGAACTGACTAAGCCAACATTGAAAATTATTTAATGGTTTGCAATTCTTTGCTTACAAGACACCGAAGATGTCATTTTTTGTCTCAAATTGTGACTGGCGATGAAAAGTGGATTGACTACCATACATAACGCTAAACACAAAAAATCATGGGTTCATTTAGGCGAACCATCCACATCAATACCGAAATGAAACATTCATGGAAGTAAGGTTATGTTGTGCATTTGGTGGGATCAGAAAGGAGTAGTGTACTATAAGATGCTAAAACCGAAAGAAAGTATTACTAGTGAACGTTACCAACAACAATTGATAAATTTGAACCATGCATTGAACGAAAATCGTCCGATTCCAGCCAACAAACAGCGACAATTGATTTTGCTGTCCCCCATCAGATTACTATTTGTTCCGAACAATGCAAAGCGATTTTCAAGACCAGCACTTCAGAACCCTTGAAGAAATGAAAAAGTGGCTCGACGAATGGATCGCATCAAAAGACAAACAATTTTTTTTCGATGGAATCCATAAATTGCCAGAAAGATGGTCAAGTCATAGATAACGATAGAAAATATTTTGATTAAAATAAAATTTACCATTTCAAAAAACTAAGTTATACGCCCAATAATTAATAGGAAGAAACGCATCCTAATGGCATAATGAAATAATAAAATGATAACTATTGTACAATAACTTACTGCACAGAAAAAATTTAGGTTATATGTATATCAATATTCGATGGATAATACTAAGCCATAAAATATTGTAGTGTGTTATGTACTTTAAATATGTTGAATTCTTATTAAGCGTTTACCGCTTAAAAATAGTGAAAACGAATAAAAAATAAACAAAAACTGTATAATATAAATATATAATTAAAATTGATTACAACCAGGGATAAAAATAAGTAATAAAAAGTAAATAAGCGTTTACAGCAGCTAGAGCCGTACGAGAATGAATTTAAAAAAAAAACAAAATAATATTTAAATCAGCGCTGAATTGAATATAAAATGTCAATATTTTGGTAAACAAATACGTAATTAGAATTACGGTTAAAATTAATGGTTAGAAAAAGAAGACTCAAAATCAATAATAAGTCAATAGTTACTATGCTAATGGTGAAGTTAGATGGCATCCTATGATATGATTGTTGGAGTATCTGCTGCTGCAACGGATGAGTCGTTGGCTTTATGTAGACGGTTGATGTCGTTGAAAGAATAAATATGGTGCACTTTCGATTAATATGGTATGGGAAATCTTGATCGTAATCCAATCTGCATCTTTCTATTGTAGCTACCATAAAAACTTGTTTTGAACATTTTCAATGCATTGGATACAATGCATACTTGGTAAAAGGAACATCATACTTTAACAGTATATTCCAGTTGAAATCTAACGTAGGTACTATATAGGTTTTTAATTGTTTGAACGTCATGTATATCTCTCGGCCATCGCTTAATTAACACCCCTATACCCCTAGTCGCATCACTTCAAGTGATGTGACTGCTCATCTTCTTGGCTACTATTATTTGTTCAATAAAGTCGTTCTGGCTGTTTTTTAAATCTTAGTATGCTGCTTTTTAAATATTTCCTAGCGACTGCTATCACTTCAAATGACAATTTCTATCACTTGAAATGTTGACGTGACAAATAAATAAAAAACAATTCAAACTAATGCAGCCAACTAAGATTTAAAAAAAATTCATTGGGAGTTTTGCGCAAATTATCTAGTAAATTTTGATTTTAAAATCTAGTAACCAGAAAGATCCATAGTCACGTCGCATGAAGTAAGACGACTACGGGAATTGAGTATTAAATCAACCATTGAAGTTACTCTAGCAATGCATTGTTCTATGTGCTTGGTTAAAAACATATTTTGATAGAAAGTAACCAAGTCTTTAATTTGGAATACTTTTTGTAAAAGTATGCCATTGATATAATAGCGCTTTGTAACAGGGTTTACTTTCCAATGGACTGATACGATTTTGCACTTATTAATGTTGAGCATGAGAAGGTTGGAGTGACACCAAGTTGCTAGATTGTTGACATTTTCTTACAGTTTATTAACATCGTCGATGTTATCCACTGTTCTGTAAATTTTAAGATCATCTGAAACATCAAGAACTGAGAATGATGTATTACTTCGGTTATCCCATTAATGAAACAGATGAAAATCTAAAGGCCAATATAGTATGTGTCCTTGTTTTATCCGTGAAGTAGCTTGAATTAACTTCGATCTGTCATTTTCCAGTTCAAGATATTGAGAGCGATAACTTAAATATGATTTAAACCAAGCTGCAAATTAGTTGATGAAGCCAAATTTGAATAACCGCTCCCAAAGTTTTGCAATAGCTGATATTGAAGCTGGTATTGAAGGCTTTGACAAAATCTGTATAAACGATATCAACCTCCTTATGTTTATCAATTTCCTTGATCGTGTTACTGGTAAATTCTTTGAGATTTGTTGATGATGATCTTTTTGACATAAACCATAGTCGGACAGTACCTTATACATATTCTTATGAGAATGGCTGACGCTTTTCTCATATCCTTGTATGGGGTCATATGGAGGAACTTGGCTATTTGCGCCAATCCTACCATACGGCTAGTACTGCTCTCAATCGTTTCCGTTAAATCCGTTAATAAAAACAATTTATAATTATTTTTATATACGTAGAGTACAAAAACAACAATTAAATGGAAATATATGGGATGGATATTTTGTTGTTGAGTAAACAATTTAAAATGTTTTTTTCTCCTTATACAAGTTTAGATAGAAAAAACTGAGGCGAAATGAAAGAGTTTGAGGAAATTTTATTTTTTTTTCAGAGATGAAAAACAATTTTCAACTCAACAAACTTTGACCAAACGTAGGCTCGATGCACCAAATCCCTGATACATAAAATACTATAATGGAACTTAAATACATCTACGGTTGGTTTCAGTAAGAATGGGTTTAAGTTTTATCATCTTTCAGGGGAAATTTAAATTTTGATTTCCTTTTGTCTTAGCTCCTGGCCTAGCACAAATTTATTCTCGTAACTAATTACCAATATCGGGACGCCTATCGCTTTAGTATAAGGTGATTTAAGAAATTTAAATCCTATACTTAGAAATTAAGTAATTATTGAACCATCACTTCGTAACTGGTATCGCATTTCCAAAAATTAGTAAAACATTTAATGTGGGAGACAACTTTAACAACCATAAACACACATTATGGCAGGAAACAAATAATTGTTTTTCTTTCTAATTTTATGGTAATGTTACGTGACTGTAATTCAATTAGTGCGTGACCTATCGTCGTCTTTTTGATTTTTTAATACGGTCGATTAAAAGAAATTTTCATTGCTGTTAAAAATCTCTTCGTTTGAAGACAATACGAGTATGTGGTCAAAGTCAAAATCAAACGATGATGATGATGACTTATCGAATTTTTTTTATTATTTTTTGTTGTTTTGTTAAACGCAAATCATTTTACGAGTGACTGCAAAATAAACCTGTCGTATTTTTCGACTTTTATTAAAATATTGTTATTGTTATCAATGAACCTGAAAGAATGAACTCAATGTTTGTGTTGTTTGTTGTATGTGTTATAAAAAAATTTTAATTTAATTTATTTCTGTTAAACACGCATATCATTATATACGATATATACATATATCGTATCGTTACATAGTTGGTTCGTGGCGGTTATTCACGTACAAGTATATATGTATAGTATAAATTTTTACTCGCAATGATTTATTTTTCGGACTACAAGCGTATTTTTATTAGATCTAGCACTACGTCATGTAACTTATTTAGAGCTCTAGAGTCTAGAGTGAAGAAAAAAAGAAAAATTTACATTCAACATTTTTCAGCTTGAAATATAATATCCCACTAACTACAGTTGACTTTAATCGCAAGAACAGTGGCACACCCAGAATCTGAATTATATGCCAATCGATAAAAATATTGAAACCGATAACTTACCAAAACACAGTTCATCAAACTAAAAAAAAACTTCGGTATAGCTTAAAACTTTTTGGTCCAAGATGTGTGACGATTTTTTGTAAGAAAACAAATAACCAAAACAAGAATGACCACACACTCAACATACCAAACTATATAATGATTAAACTGAATAAAACTTAAACTAAAAATAAAATATTGAAAAAATTAATTATTACTTCTTTTCTATCTCGTTTCAGACTTGGGTTGATACGAGCCCGACTGGCTGGTGCCCGCATAGCACGCGGTGATGTTTTAGTATTTTTGGATGCACATTGCGAGGCAGTTATTGGTTGGCTCGAACCTCTGCTGCAGCGGATACAGGAATCCCGAACTAGTGTTCTCGTCCCGATTATCGATGTTATCGATGCAAAAGATTTCCACTATAGTATAAACGGATATAAACATTTTCAAGTGGGTGGATTTACGTGGAACGGACATTTCGACTGGATCGATGTGCCGAAACGGGAACGAGAACGACAACGGGTCGAATGTAATAAGCACTATGAAATATGTCCGACGTACAGTCCGACGATGGCGGGCGGATTATTTGCTATATCGCGCGATTACTTCTGGGAAGTGGGTAGCTACGACGAGCAAATGGATGGATGGGGTGGTGAAAATCTAGAAATGTCCTTTAGAATATGGCAATGTGGTGGCACAATCGAAACGATTCCATGTTCTCGTGTCGGCCATATATTCAGAGATTTTCATCCGTACAGTTTCCCCGATAATCGCGACACGCACGGTATAAATACGGTACGTATGGCTATCGTTTGGATGGATGAGTACATAAATCTATTTTACATGAATCGACCGGACATGAAAAATCATCCAGGCATCGGTGACGTAACACATCGACAAATATTACGCGAAAAACTTAAATGTAAAAGTTTTGATTGGTACTTAAAGCACGTCTACCCGGAAAAATTCATTCCTACCCAAAATGTGATTGCGTATGGCCGTGTCCAAGCCAAGTCCCAAAATTTATGCTTTGACGATTTACAACAAAACAACGACGAACCATATAATATGGGCATATACGCATGCCATCAACCGCAAATAACACGATCGCAATTTTTCTCGTTCACAAATTCGGGAGTGCTGCGTAACGAAATCACGTGTGCGACCGTACAAAAGAGTTCGTCGAAACGTAAAAATGTCGTTATGATACAGTGCTCGCTGGACAATAAACGGAACGAGAAATGGAAAATTAACGATAATGACCAAATTATACATATTGAAACGAGATTGTGTATCGATCACAAAGATCTAAATAGTCAGGATTATGTGTACGTAACGACTTGTGACCCGGATAGTGAAACACAAAAATGGGAGATTACACATTAGGCGTGTTTATTTTTAGGTATTATTTTTATTAATTTTGTCCTAGGAAAATTATAATGGAATGGCGGTGTCTAAGGTGGTGTATCTACTAACTCGGCCTAAATGTAATGATATTTTTATTATAAGCTTTATAAGAACTTTAAATATTTTTAAGGTTCAAACGGTACTAAATAGACAAAATTTTGATTAAAGCGGTCTCTATTGTCAAATTGATGATTGATGCAAACAAACCATAATGATTTTTCAAAATTCACCGATGTGCACTCGTTTTGGCACGACATGCAATTGACTTAACTACGAAGCGTTTGTTTTGCGTGTTGCTATCTTGCTCTGAACGAGGAGTATTTTGTTTAATAAACGAACAAAGGGTGGGGTTTAAAAAAAATTAACCATTTTTCTGCCAATTGGGGTGTATATGGTTATATGATGTCTAGATATAGTTCTATTTAATTTTTGCAGTGAATAGTCAATTTTGACAACTTGTCATTTTCGGTGAATTATCATTTCCGGTTAGCTGAGACTTTCGGTGAAATGTTACCAAAAAGGACAATTCACCGAAAAAGTATTAATTATCCAGTGGATAGAATGTCCTTTGAAGGTCATTTAATTCTTCCCTTTTTTATTTATGCACTCACCCATCCCATTCACCTACTCACACAATTACATGGGTATACTGTGCACATTGCAAGCTAGAGGGTCTTAGTTGTGTTTTTTAACATCACCGATCGTAATCGATGGCAAAAATTGATGCAGCCTCTGATGGGATTCGACCCAGTACCGCCCACTCCAAGTGCATTTAACCACTTGTTCGGATGCAAACGGTTATTAAAATTAAAAACGGTTTAATGTTCTGCTTTAAATGTAACAAAGCAGAGAAAATTGGCGTGGTTGAAAAATGTAGTTCTAAAAACTTCAATATACAAAATTGCCTATTGAAAGGAGAATAAATTTTGCAAACTGGCCAATTTGAATATAATTAGTCAATTTATTACCGAATGCCATGAAACTAGGTGTGTATCTAAAATACTGGCCGGGTGTTATTCTGGATCCTACTGCTTTTAGTTATACATATCCCAAAATTGCTTACAAAGCTACTGTTCCATTCGCTGACGCTCCTATGACAACGTCAGGAAAGTTTTCTAAAAGACGAATTAAAATTATTCGCTTAATCATAACTAACTGTAGCTTATCGGATTGAATGGTTTGATTCCATTTAGTTGACACATTGATAATTAAAACCAAGTAATATTGGCATGTTGTTTTATGGGTTCAGATATGATCTCCATATATTTGTCCATTATTCCAAATCACACCGAAATTCCTTTTTTATCATACAAACCTTGTACCATTCCAATTGGTTGAAAAATTATTACCTTAGTTCCATTCAGATTATCATCTTATTTTCATAGAAACCGGAGTTTCCAATTAGTTGAGAAATGGCTTAGTTTCATTCAAATACTTTTAATAATTTGACTCCACTAAATAGATGAAAAATCTGAGAGAATTTCGTTGTGCTATGTACACTGGAATATTTGTCCATATATATAGAACCACAGCTTGTATTTGTAGTACTAGCGATTATTTCATATTTTCCATTTATATTTCATTCACACACCAAACTCCGTGCGGCAGAATTTTTTATTTTTATAATACAACCAGTGATCGTACCATATATCCCAGTGATAGTTTCGCATTTTTAGAACCACATCCCAAGTTCTCATTGTAATCCTATTTTTATCATGGAACCTTGATCCTTATAAATCGATTGAAAATAAATGAATTAGTCACATTTAAAAACCGAATTTTAACCCAATCGGTTGAGAAATGGTTTAAATCCAATCAAATTATCTATTTTCAAGAATCACATTCATAGCTCATTTTGGGATCTTATTTTTATCACGCAAACCGGATACCATCCCATTGTGTTTTGATACACTAGATTGGTTTAAATTGAGTGCTTTCTAAAACCACTTCTAGAACTCATAATGGAATTCAATTTTCATTGTTGATCGCGATTTCTATCCCAATCAGATGAGAATTAGCGTACTTTAATTTAATTTACTCAGTTCCCAGAATCACGGAACCTAAGCACAAACCAGGCGTCTTCTAAATGAGTTTTTTTTTCAAAATTAGGACACTTGTTAGCAATTGGTGGCGTGCTGTCAATTTTGGCGAGCTGTTTTGCAGTTAGGTTCGCTTCCTTCGAGCGTCTTCTTACTAGCCATTGACTAACAGTTCCATCTCGAACTTATCTTAGCTCCTGCTGCACATCGACGCCCGTGAGAGTGCGATTTCACAGCGCAGTTAGGACGATAAATCAATCGTCCCTCTCAGATCTCATGTTTAGCTGAAGAGCGACCTTTCGTTGATTGCATCCTTCTTACAATAAAACAACAACTTGTACGGCTTTTTCTGGAGTAGTATCCATGATTTTGTCAAAACAATGAATGAAACTGGTAGAGATTTTTTCAGGTCAACGTCTGATAAATGACTGATAGCAAATATCGGTCAACATGGTATTATACAGGAGATTGCAGCACATCAATTGTTTGAAAATTGCTCAAAAATAAAGTTATGACTTTAGCTTTGTTTAATGACTCATTTTAATTATCATCAATAAATGTTGAAGGAGGGTGTAATAATCTAATAATTCAATACGACTACGTCTTTACATTTTCCTTGCTGTTATACAACTAAAACTAACTTACCCTGTCAACCACCATTGGTTAAATTTATTTTCCATACATCAAAACAACTATATAAACACATCACTACATATTTAATACCTATAATGTACGTTACTACAAAACCCTTTTCGATAAAAATAAATGATGCATTTATATGTATATCTAAATTATTGGAATTTGAAGTAATAACTTTTAAACTTACCATCTATTCTACAAACTTATGATAAATGCAAATTATTTTAGACTTCAACTTTAAACATAAATTTTTACAAAAATTATATATATATATATATATATATATATATTAATTTTCTCGATGTCCTTCTTAGCTGCATGTTATAATCGGTTGTGACTCTCGCATCGTAATACTCTCTCTCAAAGGTGAAGTAGATTCTTGTTCTTCCGGTCCGACTGCTCGCTCGATATCGTTTGACCCTCCAACAATAGACATTTCATCCCTTTGCTTATGGGTATCTGCCATAGGTATCACTTTCTTTAGATGGTCAGGTCGTCTTAGTTGATATTTACCATCCGCACCGTGTATTACTGCTGCTTTTCCGTTCTTGACCTTTACCACATACTGATCCGGTTTGTAGTTTGGAGATAATTTATTTTCTGGCCTCTTGTTTTGACTAATTACACTGTCCCCTATTCTGATATCTCTTTCCGTTTTAATTTTCTATTAATTTACTATCATTTACCAGATATGGAATTTTTTCTTTCAAATCCCTGTTAAATATGAGTTTCGCTGGACCTGCGTTGGTTGATCGGTATATCGCATTCAAATATATTATCAAGTAATTGTTTAATTCATCTCTGTAGTTTTCCTTTTTCAGCTGTGCGATTCTTAAACGCTTCAGATTTAATCGGTTCTGTCTTTCGACTTCTCCGTTAGATGATAGTGAGTATGGTATAGTGTGCTTCAGCTTTACGCCCAATGTTTCACAAAACTGCCCAAATATTTCGGGAAGACCAAATCGTGTGAAAATTTCGATCGTTTTTTCACTTGTACACGTCTTCATTATTTCCACATGTACAAACCGACTATAATCATCAGTTATCACTAAGATAAAATCCTTATTAGGTAATGAGCCAAGGAAATCCATTCGTATCTGTCTCGATGGACCCTTAGGTAGTTCTGTAATATACAATGGCTCAGGACTTCTCCTTTTATATATTAGTTGGCAACTGCTACAAGCTTTTACATAATTCGTTACATCATTATCCTGATTATACCACCATGTCTTCGATCTTAAACCTCCTTTTCATTAACGACTCGCCAGGATGTCACGCGCCAACTCAAGTATTCTCAATTGGATGTTTTGGATGTTTTTTAGATGACTATCCTTCGGAACCGCAGTAATATTCCATTCACCTCCTATAAATCGTCGGAGTACCGCTTATAGTATGACAACTGCTGGGGTAACTTTCTGTATTTCAAACAACGTTTTGACCCTCAAAGCTCATTTTGTCAATTATATCATAATTATTTGTCATTTTAAGGATGAAAAACACCAAGCAGCAGCAGCGAGCAGCAAATTTAAATATTGGCTTATTCGCTTATGTAATGATACAAAATAATAGTTTGAGTGTAAATATACGTATTTCCAATAAAAGAAATCAAATATTTTGTATTTTTAATAGAAAATTTAAATTTATAAAAATTATATTGAATGAAGTTACATTTAAGTTTCTTTTAAAATTACAAAATATTTGATTTCTTTTATTGGAAATACGTATATTTACACTCAAACTATGATTTTGTATCATTACATAAGCCAATATTTAAATTTGCTGTTCGCTACTGCTGCTTGGTGTGTTTCATCCTTTATTCGTAGTTTTCTTGTACTTTATCCACGTGCTTTTCAGATTTAACCCTACTTTTTTTTATTTTACTGTATTTTACTTTTCATCAGATTTCATCATAATAAGTGGTATGTCAAATTTAATTAATTTCTTATTTTTTTTTAATCCTCGTCGCCAATGTAATAATTTAAGAATGCACTGCGTTTTATGATTTATAATTATTTATTCGTCTGTTAAATATTCCTGTTTTCAATACTACGTCTTTACATTCTCTTTGCTCTTATACAACTAACTTACCCTGTTAACAATCATTGGTTAACTTTATTTTCCATACATCAAAATACCTATAAACACATCACTACATATTTAGTACCTATCATCTACGGTTTGAACATACTAGCATAAATCCTCGTGTTCTAAATATGTTTTAACAGCAAACTGCCAATTGTTATAATTTACTCGACCTTTCCATTTTTCAATCGATGGACTACTTGTTGCCATTGTTGAATTCAGTTTTTTTTTACTTAACACTTTGGGGTAACATTCTCAAATATGTCAAACAAATACACAACAAGTCCACCCGAGAGACAACTTATTGTACACTTTTGAAATATCAATTTTGCTTATTTTTGTTCCCCATTATTTTTGGAAGCCGATTATTCCGAGTATGCACATTCCTTTATTCTTTTCGATTCCACTTTTGAAATTCAAAATTAGGTAAAGTTGACCACAAAATTAAGCGAACTAAAATCTTTTGCCCTGCTTGGCCTTCATTCCATTTATAATTTTTCTTCGATATTACAATACAGTCTTAAGATTTGTTACCAAATGTTCCATTTTTGTTAATATGATATATTATATTATTATGTTGGTCAAATAGCCATATTTGTATTAAATAATTTTATTTTATTATTATTATTATTACTAGAATATTTCCAATTTGCCTTTTATTTACGATATTATATTAGAATAATATTATATATTTAAACATAAAAATAATGTAAAATTTTGTTATTCTTTTATAATAAAAAAAAACACAGTCACACATTGTAAATGAAAAAAAATCAATTATTTTTTAAGTAAACAGGGTATAAAGTTTTTATTACTATAAAATAATTTTTGTGACACGTGTGTGAAAAACAAAGTTTCGATATATTAGCCGTTTTCGAAAATAGCCTATTGTAACTTTTGGGTAATTTTAATTTTTTAATGTTGGTAACAATAGTTACCCAAGTTACCCTGGCGATACAAAAAGTAAGATTACAAATTCAATGACGTACGTATAACTAAAAGTAAATTACCCTAAAGTTACTGTACATGTTCGGAAATAGATTTGGTAATTTTGTGTCAGCAAGTTACCCAAAAGTTACCATGGGCTATTTTCGAAAACGGCTATTATTTATTATTTTAGTTAAGTTGTTTTGTTTTATATTTAACCAATCAGCGATGAATATTCCAAAAATATTCAGCAAAACAAATTCCCCGTTCTATTTTTTACCATATATTCGAATGTGTCAATACAAACAAGTTTATTGCTGAATATATGAAAAATTTAAAAAAAAAAAAACTTAAATTAAAAACAAGTGCCACGATTTTAAATTATAAAATTATTATAAAAAAAAAACATCACAAAAGTGTGATAAATATAAAGAAAAATCGAATCTTTTGTTTATAAATAAAATTTTTGTTCGAATTAATTTAAATATAAATGTGTAAATATTAACTAGATATACAAATACATACATCACTATAATAATACTATTATTATTATTTATTTATGGTAATAATAATAATTATAACTATGACGCAATGATATATAAAAAAATAAAATAATAACTGTAAAAATGGTGGATTTTTTTTTTTTGATATTATGAAACAATATGGCAGCTAATTAAGGAATTGAGACTTATTGTTTTTTAAGTGCGGTACTACTTATTATATTTTTTTAATTGTACCTCTCTCTTTCAATCCATATTTATGATTAATTATTTTAATAAATTATGTAACGGGAACCTCGCTAAAGCCTCAACCAGCGAAGACGTAATAGCTTAAGTTGTACGCTGATTGTACCAGGGTTTTTATCAAAAATAATTTTGGTAGTAGTACCGCTCCCCTAAGTGGTCCAAACGGAGCACAACTTAAACTCTTAAGTATTCGCTGGTTGAAGCTTAAGCCTGCTTAATTTTACATCATACAGTATGAATTTATGATCAATTAATCAAACATTCATGGAATAGTTTTATAGCATTAGCATGCGTAGCGGATAGATAGATAAGCGGGCCATGCCAGAGAGAGAGAGAGAGAGAGCGAGAGAAAAGAATTCTAAATTTTATTTTGATTAAAGCGATCATACACATTCACAACACCCTATCCACTGCCTCAAGTCATATTGTTTTGTGAGTGGACATATCTGTAATGTTTAGTTTAAAATAATTTTAGTTAATTACTAGTATGCGTTTCCAACTGTATATTTTAAATAAAAAGAAATTTTAATTAAATAATTTAAAATACATATATTTTTTATTATAAATTATAAATGTGAATTGTGTTTTATTTTAGTTAAATTTGTTCCCGCAATTTTTTTGGGTCGAACGTCGCCTTGCGTAACCGATAATAGTTTGGTAATACTTTGCGCAAAAATTCTAGCTGCAATGTTTGAGATCCTTGTTTTTCCAGTGCCTCGCGTTGAAAGCATTTTTTACCATTGTAGATAACGGTGTTTTCGAGCAGGTTTTGTTGGCCAATCAAACGGCAGCCAGCGCCAATTATACAGCCATTCGTTATTTTTACGTCGGACGATACATACGATTTACATTCGAATATATTTTTTTCACCTATTTTTAATGCTTCCACGGTGCAACCAACTTCAAATGTGTTATTTGGCCCGATCAGAAGTACTGGAGATTTGGGCGGAGGTGCCGCCGATGCATCGAGTTTTGATGGATCACGTTTATGTATTATTTTTGCGTACTCTTCGATTATACAATTCTCGCCTATAATAATGGGACCGGATTCGGCGATAATTGTTGCAGTTGGATGAATCACACAGCCAGATGAGATTGTTATGTCGCCAGAGAGAACTGCTTCTTCGCAGACAATTGCGCCGGCCATTATTTTAATGCTATAATATAAAAATAAAACGGGTTTAGCTCTGACACAATGTTGATTTAATTTTAAATAGAATACAGAAACCAAGAGGCTCAACAACAGAAAAGTAATAATTCTAAAGACTGAACATACTCTTTTCGAACCATTTGCATTCGAGTCATTGGCCAGCAAACCCTTTGCATATATTCGTTCAGTTTATGAAAGAACTTCTCCATCACTTACTAATAGAAATGGTCGAGGCTCCGAGATAGAGTGCTATTAACGAACTTTTAAGGCTTTGATCAGTCACAGAAATTATTCACAACTGACTGGAAATCACTAAACGCTAAAAGTTGGAAATTTTATATTTCAAAAAAGTACTAGTTCTAAAATTTAAATCAAAATGTTTTCTTAAATCATAATTTATCAAAAGAAAATTCTTATTTTCAATATACTTATAATCAATTTATTAAATAATTGTTATAAATTTAGTAATTAGTATTGTCGGCGTGTGTCGATTAAATAAATACGACGAACTAATTTGATTAAAATTTTGTTTATTAAAAGTAACAAAAATGGCAAACGATATTGCGTGGAACGGCATAGAAAAATTACGTGGTAGTGAGAATTATCATACATGGCAATTTTCAATTAAAAACTAGTTGAATTAAACTAGTATAGTAAATGCATCGAAACGGGAACAAAAGCTGAAACAGACGAAACAAAGAATAGAAAGGCGAAAGCTAGAATTTGAATTAACTCCAAGTTTATTCGTACACGTTGCAAGTTCAACCTCAGCAGCTGAAACTTGGATGAAATTGAAGGACTTATATGAGGATCGTAGACTTTCGCGTCGTATCAGTCTACTAACTTGCGTATGGTGACAATACGTTTGGAATGCTGTGATTCCATGAACGATTATATTTCACAACCAATTGAAAATGCGGTATCGGTTTTTCTGTATCAGATGAGTGGCTTGGTAGCATTTTGTTGGTTAGTTTATCGAATATTTGGCGCTTATGATAATGGAACTTGAAAGTAACGGCACCAATTGTTAAAAAATAAATCAATAGATCAAATCACCACAATAACGGCAGATTCAATCAAATCGAAATTATTAGATTGCAGTTATGGTTCGAAATTGAATGGTCAAGGATCAGCGTTCTATGGAAACTGTGGTAGCAGCAATAAATCCAGGTCATCGTCAAAAATCAAACTGACGTGTTTTAATTGTGATAAACGTGGGCATATGGCTAAAGATTGCTTTTCGCCAAAATGTGAGAATATGTCACAGCCACAATATAGGTTCAAGATTCGGTTCAAATTACAAGCGCAATATATTTTTCGAAAAAGTGTCATGAAAATGAATGGTAGATAAATAGTGGGGCATCACAGCATATGTCACCATTTGAAAATTTGTTCACCGAAATAAAATTATCCGAAATTACAGAAATTACTTCGGCAAATTCAAATAAAGTTCCATTGAAAGGTGTTGGTAAAATACAAGTGTGTGTAAACGAGTTCGAGATAAATTTTAATAATGTTTTGTGCGTTCCTGGTTTATCTGTGAACTTGTTGTCAGTATCACAAATGATAAAAAATGGTAATGAAGTCATATTTGATCAAAATGGATGTAAAATTTTCAATAAATTGAAACAGTTAATGTGTAACATTAAATCAGATAATGGTGTATATCGACTTTAGGTACAACAAGTAAAATGTTTAGCATCCATGACACAGGATCAAGAGTGGTTTATTATGTGGCATAGAAAATTGGGTCATATAAACTTAGCGGACATGTGTAAGATGAAAAATGGTTTGGTAAATGGCATCAATTTTAATTATAAAAACGCAATTGAAATTAAGAATTGTGAGATTTGCAAAGAAGGTAAGCAGACTCGAAAACCATTTACTAATAGTACATCGCACACTGATAACATTTTGGATTTTTTTCATTCCGATTTAATGGAACCAATGGAGAATAAATTAATCGGTGGTGCAAAATTTATACTTACGTTTATAGATGACCATTCAAGAAAGATTTTCGTATGTTTCTTAAAAGAAAAATCTGAAGTGTTCGATCGATTTATTGGATTTCAAGCTGTAGTTGAAAAAGAAACGGGAAGAAAAATCAAAGCATTAAGATCAGATATTAGCACAGAACAGAGTACATCAATCAAAAGTTCGAGAAGTATTTTAAAACGAATGGTATCAAACATCTGTTGCGTATACCCCCGAGCAAAACGGTATCGCCGAAAGAAAAAATCGCAAATTGATGGAAAAGGCTAAATGTATGCTGAAGTAATGGGAAAGCCAAGAAAATTGGTCTTCGTGGTATTTTATAAAGATACAAAAGGTTATCGTTGTGTTGATTCGATCAGCAAGAAGCCTGATATCAGTCGAGATGTTGTGTTCATAAACGAAAGTGGTTCTGATCAAGTTGATGTAACAGAAAATTTTGTAGATTTAGAGTTTAAGGAGGTACCAAATGAAGTAAGCCAAGACGAACAAAGTGTTCCTACAAACAATAATGAATTCGTAACCAGCACTCCTGCTAAATCATCTAGTGAGCCCATCTAAAATAAATTAGAAGGTTGGTTTCATCCGATAGTTCAATTGAAACGATATATGATGACACAAATGATAAAACCTATGAACAAAAAGCTAGTCTTACACAACAAGAAACGGTTCTAAGAACCAGCAGTACACCAAAACCAAGAAAATTTGATGAATATTTTTCATATGGTGCCTAAGGTTTAATTGCTTAAGTAAATGAGCCGATAACATATAATGAGGTGTTGAATAATCAAAACTGTGAAAATTAAAAATCAGCCATGCAAGAAGAAGTTAACTCGTTAGTCGAAAATGGAACTTGGCAGTTGGGCGATTTGCCCAAAAACCGCAAACCGATAAAATCAAAATAAATTTTTAAACTCAAGCGTGACGAATCTAGAAACGTCACTCGATTTAAAGCAAGATTGGTTGCGAAAGGTTGCTCTTCTAGTACGTTACTCATCGATTCGTTTTGTCATCGCATTTGCTGTCAAAAATTGTTTAAAAATTCATCAGATGGATGCACAGCATTTTTGCAGGGAGATTTAAATAATGACATATACATGGTTCAACCGGAAGGCTCTCACGATGGAACAAATAAAGTCTGTAAATCAAATAAGGCGATATATGGTCTTAAACAAAGTGGACGAGTATGGAACGAGAAATTAATAAAGTGTTTAAAGTCATACGGCTTAAAGAAATCAATAAATGATCCGAAAAATCAAGTTACCTTGAACAAATTGAAAGAAGCGTTATGCAATACGTTTAAGATGAAAGGCGTGGACATTTCATCTACATGCATTGGTTTTCATACTACGTACGAGAATAATGGAATTGCTATTGATCAAAAGTCGTATATAACGTAGTCGTATATTAGAACTGATTGGTCGATTTGGTATAGCAAGTTCCAATCCATTTGCAACACCCAGTGATCCACGCCAAAAGTTGTCTGCTGCAATGTGCGCAACAAGCGAAGATGAAATGAAGAAAATTCCGTATCAATCATTAATTGTTTGTTTGATATTCATTGCACAAGGAACTTGGCCAGACATTGCATATGCGGTAAATGATGTGAGTCGTTTCAACTCGAATTACGTACGACCACACTGGACCGCTGTAAAAAGTATATTAAGATATCTAAAAGGAACATTATATTACAAACTGCGTCGACAAGGAACGCTCTTGTACTGGTAATGTTTTCCAATTAATGGTGCTATAACCTGTATTCCTTATTCTTGAATACGATACGAATACGAAAGTACAAAATTCATATTTGAATTGAATCAGATGCGTATGATTCTTATTTAAAATTGCATAGGAATCTTGTATTTTCGTTTTCGTATCGTATTGAGGAATAATGCCCCTGGAATAATAACCGGCACTGTACTATTGCACTTTCGAGTACGAAAGCTGAATACATAGCCGTATCATGGGCGGTTAGAGAAGCGATTTGGTTACAAAATTTTGGCCGTGAATTAGATCCAGACATTGCTCAACCAGTTCATATTCAAATGATCAATCAAAGTGCCATCAATTTATCGGAATCAGATAGAACGGACTTGTTCTTTCCATTCATCTTGTATGTTATAAGTATTATTTCAAAGGACAGTTTTCAACAAATACGCTTGAGCGTTACATTTTTATTGCATTGCTTAGAGTTGCGGAAATTGCAATAACGCAAACCTCATTTACAGTAAAATACCACTGGGCCTGAACCAATTTACCACTGGACCTGAAAGCACCCACTGTAGAGATCCAATGCTGTTCTTAGTTTCATCGACAGTTATTAATCGATAAAGTAGGTTATGCCTTTTAGATTAAGTCGATATTTTCAAAATGATAAATGCCCTAAAGACATCTGAGCTCAATGGTTGATTTGGATTTCTTTTTATATTTCATCTTTAAACATTAGAAATATAAAAGTTACCTCGTTGCTACCTCAAATGGTTGGGGAAAGTTTGGCCGCTTATGACACATTATTTATTGGTGCATCGCCCACCCCGAGTCTATTAGGCTAGCAAATCGATTTCTAGTGAGAGTGCTAATTCAATGGTCACTGTTGGCTAGTCTGGTCAATCTTTTTAAGCTGGCCTTGGTCTGGGGATATTCCTAACGACTTAATTATTGCTTTGTAACACTTACTTTCTATTCTAAGACAAAGTTTCGAGTTTACTCGAGCCACAACCGTTGATGTGATATACTGCCCTCCAGTTCCGTCTTCTAAATATTGATTAGGTTATGATTCGAACTACTCTCCTGATGCTAACATGCTATTTTAATTTTCTGATATTCCGCTAGTGTTAGAATGACTCGATTACTAGACAGACAGTTAGACATTTTCTTTATTTGTTTAGCAGTATTTCCATTCATATTTCATTCGATTATCTACCATATTCTTATGGTAGAGTTGTAACGTCTGCTGAGTTCCTCAAGTTTCATCTGTAATCCGCGGTTTCCTAGTGTAATCTTGGTAGCCGAGCACGTTGGTAACAGTTTTAAAGCATATTTTTACTATTTGTTCCCATCTCTGTTCGGAGTCCCATTTGAAACGCGATATTTCAAAACGTGATATGGTACAAAACGCGATATTTTGGGCCGGGAGTCTATCGGGTCGATCGGGTTATACAAGGAGCGGGAGTTTATAGGATCGGGTTATATCAGGCGGGTCTGCTCCGGGGAAATTTAATTTCAGTTTAAAGGAATTTAAAAATCGAAAGGAGAGGGAGTATAGGATCGCACATTCCGTACCATATCGCGTTTTGTACTATATCGCGCTATATATTTATTTATTTATTCAAAGAAATCTATTCTGTGATTAACATGTATGATTTCAGATCAGTTAGTTTAAAATAAAAATAAAAAAAATTAAAACATAAAACTTTAAACAAAAAAAAATATAAATCAAATTTTGATTTAATATTTAAAAAATTTTAAAATAATTCTTCAGGATATTTTTGAAGTAGTTCTTTGATAAATTAAATTCGAATAGGTCGTCGATGATGTTGAATGATTTAGACATCCTATTAAGAGAATTGTTTTCTCCATAGTTTGTAGAATGGTGTTCTAGTGCTAAAAACTCACGGTTTCGAAATGTTCTGCATGGCATATGAATTGATATGTTTCCCAACATAAGATATAAGCTGAATCAGTATGACCTAGCAAAACGTTACCATTAAAAGCCGCGCCTAAGAGAAGTCGTCTATTTTCAAGCGTGCATATTTTGTAATCCGTGCATCTTGTTGAGTACGGAGGTAATCGAGCCACATTTTCATGGAATGATAAGTTGTGGTCGTAATACCAGTCACTTTTCTTTAACAAGAAAATCAGAAACTTCTTTTGAATGCGTCCAATTAATTTAATGTGCACAGCATAGTAAGGACTCCAGACCGTTACAGCGTATTCCAGTTGAGATCGAACGTATAAGGTTTGAATGTCATTAAATTCACCTGTTCATCTTTTAACAAATCCAAACATGGCATTCGCTATAATCTCATTGATTCTTTGGAATACTTCGTTGTTGACTTTGTATGAAGTAATTACCGGACTTCCTTTACAATGGAAGGACATGATTTTGCATTTCTTAATATTTAAGTAAAGCAAGTTTCGATCACACCACTTAATCTATCGATGTCTTCTTGAAGTTTCTTCTCTTAATCGATCTATGAAAACAATAAATATCCAAGGCTCTATGTGTGATCCTTGGGGAACCGGAGACGTAACTTTAATAATGTTCGATTTCTCATTTCGCATTATTACAAATTGTCGCCGGTTTGATAGATAAGACCTGAACCAATTTATATAACCGAGAGAAAACCCAAATGTGAATAAACTCTGGAGTGCTTTTTGATGGCAGATGAAATCAAATGCTTTACGGAAATCCGTGTACGCTACATCTGCATGATTAGTTGATGTAGATCGGCCAGGCATAAGCCCATGCTGGTTTATTGATATATGACGAGAATTTGTGGATTTAAAGTTGTTGCATAATACTAATTCAAACAATTTTGGACCAAATACTATAAATACAATTTTATACTATATCATTTTGTACCATATCGCGTTTTGTACCATATAGCGTTTTGTACCCTATCTCGATTTGTATTATCTCGCTTCGAAATATCGCGTTTGAAATATCAAGTTTCGAGCAGATCCCCTCTGATCGATAGTGCTGTGCTGGTTTTGTTATTTTGAATATTGAATTGGAGCGTTTCATTAAAGGTGTTTCTTGTGTTACCATTTTGTCAATTTCTCTCTCTCTCTCTCTTGTTATTTCTAGTAGAATCGGCTGATTCCTTACCCTCTACTTGACGTTATTTCAGTTCCTGTTGCGTTAACCTTGAAGTTTCCATTCGACTTAATGAATACTTTTTACACTATTTGCCGTAGGCACTTGGCGAAACACACTTACACTTCATAAACACATTTTATTAAACACTTGTTCTTTATTTCGCAAAAATTAGATTTTTTATTTTATAATTAAAAAATTTGTTCAAAATTTTAAAAAATCATTCGTTCGATTTCGACTTGTTATGTCATCATCAGGAGTATCTACTCGAGTAGAGTAGATACTCCTGATGATAACCTAACAAGTCGAAATCGATCGAATGATTTTTTAAACTTTTTGAACAAATTTTTTAATTAAAATATTCAAAAATCTAATTTTTGCGAAATAAAAAACAAGTGTTTAATAAAATGTGTTTATTAAGAATTAATGAATAATTGGTCCATTGAACATTTACCAGCTCCCAAGGCTGTTGGATAAGACGTACTGGCACGCCGAGGGTAGGTTCTGTACATTTTGTTCAATATATCCAATTTCTCTATGATATTTCCACACGGTCACCAACCAAAGTTGTACCAACCCAAGCCATGGCTGCTTTCTCTGTCGCCGTGGTTTGAAATAACCTTTTAAAAATTCAAAATCTGATTATCAAAATATTCAATTTTGAGGTTTAGAGGCGGTATAACATAACAAAACTATTTCTTCTTAAAAAGAGTTGACCTTATTTCTTAAATGCAAATAGATCATTTTGAGGAAGGTTTTCCTAAAATCCGAGAAACCTTCTAAATCACAGGAATGGTAAAAATTTACTTTAGGTAATAAGAATTTGTCGGAGTTAATTTGTCACTACACCCAAATAATCACGAACAAACAATGGTTCTGAACGTAAAAAGGCAATTGAAGTCTACTCGTCTAAGACAGTTCCAATTAAATCTACCTAGGTAGTCTTTAAACCAATCTAAGGTTTCACTTTCAATTAAAGGGTAATGTACAACAAATATTTTATTCGAATCGAATATGTACATTGCTCTAAAACATTTCTCTCAGAATAATCTTTCAAATTGAGAAACGCCTGATTAATTCACGTAGATCCTATACCCAGTTATCTGTAAGTGTAGGTAATGATGGTAAAATATTTAATCGTCATCGAATTACTATTCGTGATGGGGTAAGGCAATTCTAATTAGGTTTATCCCAAGCTAGCTGAGCAGAATAAAACGCGGGCGATAAAATAAATCTGAAAAGATTTAAGAATATAACTGAGCATTAGGCCTTAACCATACAAGAGATGGCTGTACCACATTTTAGTTATATTTTAACGATTCATTTTACAAATCGAATTCAACCATTCCCGCAGTATGAGTGTGACATCTGGTCACCTTCTATGTGTAATGACATCACACTCACTAACATACAATTTTACTATTCGATTATATCCATTTTCTAAGGAAAAACAATAACTTTTTTTTACTTACTCATTTTTGCCACTCATTATAAAGTTACTTCTATTTGTTTAAACTTAAAAAATCACTTAAATATCCTTTATTTTAACAAAGATTGTGCTTTTGTAACCTGTCACGCCTGAACATCAAAACAAAATTGTAATCTGTCATAATAATTGGTTTCATCCAAAACATAACAGTTGTCAAATTGCAACCAAATAATTTCCCTAGTTTACCGACGTGTGTATTTTTTATACTTTTTTTTGAGGTGTAGTGACATTTGAACACGCGAAACATATTTTTCTAGTGTTTATTTAAATAATAAGCCTAAATTAATTAAAGTAAGTATTACTAACTAGTTAAAGGGTAATAATTTGATTCCTCTATTACAAAACTAATTGCGATTTAATGTACTATTTAAATTACCCCATTACAAAAATGTTAGGTTATGCATTGTTGCTTTGTATCTAAAAAATGGTAATAAAATACAAAATTTGACTAAACTAATCATTAAAAAGTATTTTATTACTAATTAAGATAAGTGATCGTGTTGATTAGAAGGATAAATTTAAATATGCTGCAATATTTGATTATATTGATGCAATTGTATTGTTGTTGTGATTTTGAATGAATAATAAGCTATGTAGGCCGATAAGGGTTAGGAAGTGCAGCGGTAATAAAACGAGAGAAATTATATAAACTAAAATAGATCCAATTATATATTTTACAGTATGACCTTAGAACCGCCGAAATTGGAAAATGAGGAAGGGGAGTCGCAGTCGAAGAAGGCAGCAAAAAAGTTGGCCAAAGATGCGGCTAAAGCAGCAAAGGTACGGTATTAAAATTATTCCCACGATTGCGTAATATTTATTGCACATATCGTTTATTTTAGAAAGCCGAACATAAAGCTGCAGCAGGTGTTGGAAAAGAAAATGAACAAGAGAAGGAAGAAGTAGATTATGCGGCCGATAAATACGGATCAACCGGGATTATTCAATCAAAGGATATGAAATCGGAACGTAATTTTGTTCATGTAACCGAGCTTAAGGATAACTTGGATAAGAGTGTGTGGGTACGTGGCCGGATACATACGTCCCGGTGTAAAGGAAAACAATGTTTTGTTATTCTACGTCAGCAAAGTAGCACAGTGCAGTGCTTAATCGCCGTCAATGAACACATTTCTAAACAAATGGTTAAATTCTCTGGTGCAATATCTAAAGAAAGTATTGTCGATCTACGAGGATTTGCCAAAGGTGTCGAAAATAAAATTGAATCTTGCACAGAAAAGGATTTGGAGTTACATGTAAATGAAATTTTTGTAGTATCACAAGCGAAACCGCAACTTCCGTTACAAATTGAAGATGCGTCGCGACCAGAATTAGGCGACGACGCTGATGGATTGCATATTCGAGTAAATCAAGATACCCGTTTGGATAATCGTGTTCTTGACTTGAGGACACCAGCCAACCAGGCAATATTTCGCTTAGAAGCCGGTGTCTGTAAGCTGTTCCGTGACATTTTAACACAAAGTGGATTTGTTGAAATTCATACGCCAAAAATTATTTCTGCCGCGAGTGAAGGTGGTGCAAACGTGTTTACTGTAAGCTATTTTAAGGACTCTGCTTTTTTGGCCCAATCTCCACAGCTGTATAAGCAAATGGCAATTGCAGCTGATTTCGATAAAGTGTTCACTGTTGGGGCAGTTTTTCGCGCCGAAGATTCCAATACCCATCGACATTTGACTGAGTTTGTTGGTTTGGATTTAGAAATGTCATTTAAATATCATTATCATGAAGTGCTGAATACAATTGGAGACACATTTACCGCTATGTTCAAAGGACTACGCGATAATTATGATCGTGAAATTCAAGCGGTCTCACAGCAGTATAAAGTAGAACCGTTTAAATTTCTCGAGCCACCGCTTAAACTGGAATTCCACGAAGCTGTAGCAATGCTACGTAGTGTAGGCATTCAAATGGACGACGAAGAGGATTTATCAACGCCGAACGAAAAATTGCTTGGACGTTTAGTGAAGGCCAAATATGATACAGATTTTTATATTCTTGATAAATTCCCGTTGGCAATTCGGCCATTCTACACGATGCCAGACCCCAATAATGCGAAATATTCGAACTCTTATGATATGTTTATGCGAGGAGAGGAAATACTTTCCGGAGCTCAACGTATCCATGATGCGGAGTTTTTAATTGATCGAGCTCGGCACCATAACATCGACTTAACCAAAATTGCTGCCTACATTGAAGCATTTCGATTTGGCTGTCCGCCACATGCTGGTGGTGGAATTGGTATGGAACGTGTCGTTATGTTGTACTTGGGGCTTGATAACATCAGAAAGACATCGATGTTCCCACGTGACCCTAAACGGATTACGCCATAATCATTATAAAATCATACGTTATTCCCTAATATCACTTGGCCCCAGTATATTACTTAAATTTCCATTACAAAATAAACCAACATTTTAATCGAGCAAACAAGAGTTTTTTTTATTTCTAAGACTTTCTCATACTGAGCATTGTATTAATTTCCCAAATTATGATCCGTGTACGATCGATAATTTCGCGAAGCTGTTTATTTCGAAGCATCGCAATATCGATCAATTCGCGATTTTCTTGCAGCGCTTTTTTGTATTCTTCGCTTGGTGCCGGTTCCGGCTTTGGATCTGGATCATCTTTTAACGGAATCAAACTTTCGACGTGAGTATACTCCATTCCTTGTTGACAGCAATCATTACATTTGTCGTATAAAATACGCAGTCTTTTAAAGAGGAGGCGAATGGTTCGGAAGTGTTCTTGTACCTTTTTCTCAGTACTACTGTTATTGATACCGTTAGGAAGTTGAATCGCCCTCAGCGCTTGGAAGACTTCTTGGAATCTAGTGACAATATCTTGAACTGTTTCTTGTCCAAATCGACATAAACTTACGATGTTGAATTCTTTTTGCTGGTTCTGCTGATGCATAGGCGGCTGGCCGACAATCGGTTGATTTGTAACTTGGCCCTGAGCTGGATTTGACATAAGTGGTACATTAACCGCGTTTGGAGTAGTTGGCGTGGTAAGTGTGAGTTGTGGTTGGTTTGTTGCCTGCGGTCCTTGCTGTGCAATCTGCTGTTGGTTTACAACTTGTGGTTGATTTGGATGTGATTGATTTGACATACCCGCTGGCCCAACATGTGCCGGACCCATTCCACCGGTTTGGACTATTCCACCACCCTGCCCACCCATCGGATTAGCTAGACCGGGATTCTGCATTTGTGCCTGATGTTGTGGTGACTGCATCATACCGGATTGATTGTAACCCATCATACCACCCATTTGCTGTTGTTGCTGTTGTCCGACTCCAGCCATATTCATTTGATTCATCATGGGATTATTAAAGTTTCCACGATGTCCACCAACTTGATTTGTATTAAAATTGTTTGGAAATTGATTCGACATTTTTTGTGCAGAACTAAACAAAAATCGTTTCCCAGTCACAACAATTTAGATACGTTTAAAATGACAGCTATTTTGACAACCGCGCTTCTGAATAGTCGAAAAACTACAAATGGTCCAAAAAGAGCTGTATTATCGACTAAAAACCTAACCTCGAAATCAGTTGTCAAAACATTTCGAAAACATGGATCTTCGGAGTAAAACTATCCAAGATTTGCTGGCCGAAAATCAACAAGAAACTCAAAAATGGGAACAATATCGTGAGGAGCAGAATACGGCAAGAAATAATTTAGTTGAATTTCAAAATAAATTGGAGATTGATGTACTCGTGCCAATCGGAACCAAGGCTTTTATGCCAGGTGTTCTTTACCATACAAATGAAATTTTAGTTAGCCATTTCCAAGGATATTTCTCTAAAGTTACAACCAAAACCGCCCTGGATATGTTAGAATATAGGGTTAACTTAGCTAAAAATCATTTACAAAAATTGGAAGATGAATACAAATTGTTCGAGCCAAAATTGGAACTTCCAATGATTCAGAATGACGGTAGAGAAATTATTGAGGAATACAATGAGGAAGATGAGAAGATATGGCGAGCAAATCATCGTGAAAGTATCAAAAGAATGAAACTTGAAGAAAAACAGAAAAAATCAATTAATGAAAAAGAACGGAACGTAATAGATGTGTTAGAAAAGCTGGAGCCGATGGAAGAACTTGAAGAAGAATTAGATGCAATTGAACCAGAGTTGAATAACACAGATGAAAAATTAAAGAAACTTATTTCGGGGGAACTACAATTAGGCCCACAAAAAGAACGAATATCTCATTACCACAATCCTTCTAATAACATTGAAAATTCTTCGAAGCAATCGGAAACAGCGACAGATACTGAAAAGGAAGAAGTTTCACCTTCAATCGACTCCAACGAAGAAGAAGATGATGATGAATACGAAAATATTCTTCCTGAGATTCGTATGCTAGTCGAATCGACAAAAAAATTCAAAATTGCAGATAGAATTAAGATATTTAGGAAGAAATTAAAATCCGTAAAGAAAACTCTAACCACTATGAAAATTGTAAATGAAGCTGATTTAGAGGAAAAGTTGACTCAGTTAGAAATTAAGGAAACACTCGAAGAAATCATCGAAGACATGGAAGATAACGAAGATGAAGAAGTGGATGATGAAATCCAAGAAAACGAAACCGAAGATGAGGAGATCCAAGTGGAAATACCACGGGAGAATACAGACATACAAGAATCACCATCGCTATCCAGAAAGAAATACACATTCAATGAAAATGTGGACATTTGTTATATCAATTCGAAAGATCCACCTCGCAAAATTTCAGATGACCGCAACCCAAAATTTGAAAGTACTGAAATAGATCGGCCAGCACTGAAAAAGGTGGAGATCCCACTAGTTAAACCAAAAATCGATTATGATCCAGCCTCAACATTTTCCATTCGGTTCAAACATTCCGTGGAGTGCGAACCATCAGCTACAGAACAACCGAGCAAAATAGCTAATTTCACAAAGGACGTTATATCATCCCCATTTGAAATTTATAAATTAGTTAAACAAAAAACCGAAAATGTTTCTTCGCGTAAAGGGAAGAAAGGAGGAAAGCAGCCTAAAATAGTGGAAGTTTCCCCTGCACCAATTGACAATGAAAAGTCGCTAAAACCACTTAAATCAATTTTAAAACCGGGACTTGTAATTAACTATGAAAATTTCAGTCACATTGAAGAGGAGGACATGGGCGAATCTGAACCCAATGAGGAAAATGAACCACTGTGCGACTTTAGTAAGGTAAGTACAACCTAAAAATAAAATTTTAAATATCCCAGTTGACCATTTACGTATTTCAAGATAATGGGCGAAGTAACCGAACATCCAATCACAGCAGTCGACAACTCCACAACACCGGAAGTTATACCACAAGGGAAACCCGCAAAAATTAGTAAATTTAAACAGTCACGTAAAAAGAGCTAGATCTTAAATACAAGATAAATAAAACATTTTTTTTCTACTGTTTTTACATTTTTTTATTTGATGTTTATTCGGTTTGAGAGGTGCTTCTGATGTGCTGCCGTCGACCCCTCAAAAACGGGATCGACTTCTTTGACTCGATAAAATTCTTAAAATAAATTACATTACAAAAAATTCTACTGCTTATCATTGCGCTTCGATGCAATGCCCCGTAACAAACGATTTCCACAGAGGAATGTGATTATAGCGAGCGGAATGAGATACCGTACAGTCTCGAACATATTTAATTTAAGCCAAAAGATGCCAAATAACCCGAGGATTGCAGCAAGTCCGAGATGGAATCCCAAAGCATATAAACTGCATGGCAAATTCGATATATTTACTCGTAGTTTGGCCCACAAAATTAGTAGAACGAGAAGCGGTACGGCACACAAAAGTGAGAATAAATCGGAAAAGAATCGTGGTGGTCGTGATTCCGGTTCGCGGAATTTATGTTCAATTTCTTCAAGCGGTGCACGAGCTTTTTTGAAATGATGGCTTTCGTCACCATCTTTACGTGCCGCTACATCTCCCGAGAATTTAATTTGAATATCAGCCACATGCCATTTAAACGAATTTGATATCGAAGAATCCCCAACGATTAAATCAATTGAATACATTCCAGATTTTGAATTAAAATCGGCAGCGCGGGCTCCGACATCCATATCAAATTTATACGCTTTCGTGGTATCTTGTTCCGCTACGAAAATGATCTCTTCATTAGTTTCTTTATTGCTTAATCGTACGAAAGCCTGATGTACCGTTATTGGCGCATCGGATTCCTCGTCGAGCAGTGAAATTTTCAAAACAATTTTCTGTTGTGCGTCAACGCTTAATGCTTGATCCAATTTGTTGGGGAATACAATGAATTGCTTTTTAATCGACGATGATGAATCTGAATCACCAATACCGATTTCAGATGGTCCAACTTTAACACGACCGATCACTTTGATTGTTAATTTTTGATTAAACTTTCCAGCTGTAATGTCAACATTGTATATGCCCCGAGATGGTTTGAATTGTTTCAAATCTAAACTGTATACCGTCTTATCACTAGCCGATGGGACCATATTTGATTTTGATGTAAGTACAGCGCCTCCAGGTTTCGCGGTAATTGTCGCTTGCACAGCACCAATAGAAGAGCTTAAGGCACGGCCCAAAATATCACCAATTTGAATTGTTAATTTTTGGGAGTCTGGATAAATTTGTCCGTTACCTAGTGTCTCGATCGAAATTGGTACATTTTCTGAGAGAGCGGAAATTAATCGGAGTGATTCCAAAAGTATACTTGCACCTTTAGCGGTTTGCACAGATCGCCGTGTTAAGAAGTACGAAGTAAATTTAACGAGTTGGTCTTCGTTGAGTGGGAGTTTCTTTTCCAATGTGGTGGTTAATTTTAACGCACCATTAATTATAAGACTTGTAATACTAAGCCCACCTTCGAACTGTAACATTTTTCCGTCAACTTCATCTGCTTGAACAACGGCATCTTCAATTCGATCGTATACAAAACTTGCAGAGGTTCCTAGTTCGGATGCCACCAAAAATCCGTGTCCCAAACTATTCAGTGAGTCATCCTTTTTCAAAATTTTTTCTAAATTTTTCGAAATTTTTGCTTTCAAATCTTCTCCGAGCGGTTCATTAATCGCTTTATATGATTGAATGTTGTAATAAATTTCCTGGGCTGTTCCAATATCTTTATTTAATGATGATTTTATAGCAGTTACGGTATTTGGTGGAAGCGGGCTTGAGCATCCTAATGTTTTGGAACCACTAGCAAGATAGTAGTTCTTTTCAAAATCCTGAATATAACGTTCAAATTAGTTCAGAAATATAATATTGTAAACGTAGTGTACTTACATTCAATTTGGATTCAGCATGCACTTCGAGTAATCGCTTGCAAATTCCGTCCCGTTCCTCTTTGGTCAATTTATCTAAATTAATAGCGGAATAGTAAACTGTTTGTATATCACTGGATTTCACGCCTTCACTAAATACTTTTTGCAGCCTATTTAAATCGGTAACACCTAAGTGACTGTCTAATGTTTTTGCTGCCAATGAAACGCCAACAACGAGCACAAGTATGCCCACTGCAAAAAACAAAACTGTGAGGTTATTAAATCGCCTTTTCCCAAATTGTAAATTTTATTCAATTAAAATACCAAATATTTAAAACTTATAACAAAATAATAACATACACAAGATTAAAATTAATATGTCTTGTTAAAAGACGAAAAATTTTCTGATCAAACATCGATAAAAACCGGCAACCATTAATTGAAAACGCACACAAATTTAGCCGAAAATTTTAATCAAGCGTATGCATTATTAAAGCTAAATTATAATTACTAATAAACAACATACCTAATTTAATCATTTTTTATTCGATTTGGCTAAATTTAATTCGATAGATTTATCGATATTTAGCTAACAATTAAAACAAGATTTCGGTTTTTTGATGGCAGACACGTCAGCTTTTTGACAGCGCGATGTGGTGTTTTTTATTTTATTTTTTTCAATGGAGAATAATATTCATCGGGTAACCTACGAAATGTTGCATCTTATTTTGAAATGGTGTAAAGTAGCAGAGAGCATTGTTCTTAAATTATTGATGTGAAAATGAGCGCGAACTTTTCCTAGAAATTAAAATTTTTAATATTTTTAATTTTCGACGTTAATGATAAAGATAATTTTATCTTTAAATTGTTTGAATCGAGGTTTCTCTTAATTTTTTTTCACGATCCTCTATGAGGGTTCCATTTGTAAAAAGCAGAGTGGCGCAGTGGAAGCGTGCTGGGCCCATAACCCAGAGGTCCGTAGATCGAAACTACGCTCTGCTAACAAAGTGTGAACACATTTTTTGTTGTTACTAATCATCATTGCCATTCAAACCAAAAATTAAATCCGTAATTAAGTGAAGCTCGTAAGTGCTAAACTAAATGCCATGTCAGTAAGCATAATACGAAAGAGTTGGTAGGGCTTCGGTCCAAAAACAGATTGCGAAGATTAAAAATAAACGAAATTTGTTTTAATATCAGCGATCTGCTCTTTATCGTCCCCAGTAATTACCATGTCATCAACGTAAATAATTAGATAAATCGAAGATCTATTTCTCGTTTGAGTGTATAAACAGACAGTCGTCAGCGTTTGATGGTCATTCCACCACTTTGGTGACTGCTTCAGCCCGTACAAGGATTTGTTCGGAAAGAGTTCCATGAAGAAAAGCAGTGTCAAAATCTAGATGATGCATTTAGAATTTGAATTCAAGTCTGGCTACGGGAGAATAAGTACCATATCGGGTACTTAATCGTTTGTACCAGGTGGAATTTCCAGTAACATCTGGTTCATTTTACTACTCTGTCTCAACAGCTCGTCCGGATACTTGATAGTCTTTTGGAATATGTGGCATTCTACTAAAAAATGCCATATGTCTTGCGCATTCATAATCGTTGAGATAAATCGACCTTCGGGGTATTCGTTTCTTCATATCAGGACTATCATGTAACACGATAGTTTTACATATATTTCATCTGCAGAATCACAAACTTTTGTGCGCTAAGCTCTTTATAGTGTAATATTGTGTTTTATTGATTTGTCTGTATTTGGATTTAGCCCTACATTGTTTCATCGAAGACTACATTTCTCTCTCTTTCTCTCTAGCTTCACATCCCATGAAGGGATTTTGCCGCTCGCACTATGGTCCTCCAGCCGTCTCGGTCCATCACTCTCGACCTCCAGTTTCGACATTCTAGTGCCTGTAGATCTTGTTCGACGTCGTCACGCCAGCACAGTCGGGGTCTTCCTCTACGACGCACACCGGCTGGTTGTTGATGGAAGACTACATGGGATTTTGGAAATATGCAACCATTTTCTTTATCAAAAATTCGATAGCTAGTATTAGTATATCCAATCTGTTTCGGAATATCTATCTACGAGTTCTATCGATCCAAAAACTTTAAAATGTGAATAGGATTGGTGCTCGCCGTCGTACCACATTTCAAACGGCGTTTTGTTTTTTAACCCTTCTGTTGGTGAAAGATTTGTTAAATACATTAGTGTTATTACGGCATCACCCGAGATTGATCGATCATGGCTGTCACTCAACATGGCTTGGACATTTTCAAACAGAATCCGGTGTAATCGTTTGGCAATACCATTCATCTCAGGATTGTACACTGTTGCATATTCTAATATTATACCATTTTTAACAGCATAATCTCTCAAATGGGTTGCTGTATATACACCTCCTTGATTACATAAAGGTATTTAATTTAACGATTAAATTTTGAATTGACAATCGCCTGATTTTTTTAAATACATTACGTAACTTGAATTGAGTATATAATCCATAAAGTTTGCGAAGTATCTGTCTTCATCATGTGTTTCAACTTCAAATGAGCCACATAAATCGGAGTGCACACGTCCCAACGGGCTTTGCGTTAATGGCCTAGATCCACAAACGATTGCCTTGTTTGTTTCGATCTGATACCAATTGTAGCATTTGCATAGGGCTCTCGACCACTGAATGTCACAGGGTTGATACCAGCTTTTTTAAACAAAGGTTTCATTCTTGATAGCATGCAGCAAGATTAAAGATTTTTAACTCTCTTTCTAAGTTTGTAAAATTGTTTCCAAAGTTTTTATCAATTTGATTTATTATTTTTTATTTACCTTCTAAATTTTCAATACGATACAAGTACAAAGTTTGTTCTCAGATGGTCTGTTTTTGGAAGATGTCAAAAATCATTTCTCGAAATTTAGAATTTGATCAATCCCATGTTGTCTAGTGGCTAGGATATCTGGCTTTCACCCAGAAGGCTCGGGTTCGATTCCCGGCATGTTGTGTTCTTATATATATATATTTATATATATTTATTATAATTAAATAATACACGCGGTTCTGGATTTCAATACAACTTTTTAACATGAATGTATTCTTTATTCTAGGTTATCTTTTATATGACATTTCGCAGGTGGTCGAACCCAATAAACATATTGGATATTTAGTATATAGTTTATGCATTAAATGATTAACCCTAAATGACGTTTTATGTATATTACAGTCTCCCACACTTATTGGATCACTTCTCGGTTATTCCAAATGATAGTCATTTAAGTATGTTGGAGGATGTCGCTCTCTACATGATCGTCTTGGAAGATCGTTGCTTGTATTCGGGTGAACTTCCTGCTCTGGAATATTTATTGAAGTATTATTTCCGTTGAATTCTTCTATACCTGATGATTCCTCTCTTCTGCTGTGAATGTCTGACCGATATCGACTCGGTGTAATGTTTGTTTGACACTGACTCGGTG
The DNA here is from genome assembly GCA_947310385.1 of Nephrotoma appendiculata. Taxonomy (NCBI): domain Eukaryota; kingdom Metazoa; phylum Arthropoda; class Insecta; order Diptera; family Tipulidae; genus Nephrotoma; species Nephrotoma appendiculata. The sequence continues at coordinate 212,390,681 of OX371225.1, read as the reverse complement.
TGATGTCCGTTTGATACCGACGGCCTGGATTTCGAACTGGTAGATTAAATGTTACTCGTGGTTGTTGTCTACTTGGAGTAATTACACTCTCAGTGCTTTTTAATTGATTGATGTGTCTTTTCAATTGGTACCCCGTATCCAATTTTACTAAGTAGTGAAGTCGTCCCAATTTGTGTAACACAATACCTGGAAGCCATTTTACGTGACCTATATAATTACGAGAAATTACTCTGTCTCCCACACTTAGTTTGCGCTTGACTTCTATGTTCTCGTTGGCTTTATTGGAAGTATGACCTGATGGTAGAAGTGCATCAAGTTTGATTCTGAGTTTTCTCTGGAACAGATTTTCTGCTGGACTTTTGCCGTTATTTAAAGGTGTAGCCCGATATCTTAATAGAATTTCGCGAACCTTATCGGCACTAGAACCACCTTCATCTTCCATTGCTTTTAACTTATCCTTGAAAGTCTGCACATAACGTTCCGCCTGCCCGTTTGTCGCTGGATTGTATGGTGCAATGAATTTTTGAAAAATTCCTCGTTCTGAACAAAAATTAATAAACTTTTCACTCTTAAAAATGGTCGCATTGTCCGATACCATTACCTTTGGAAATCCATGGTAGGCAAAAATTGATTTTAACTTTTCAATTGTCATTTCGGTTGTAGGGCTACAGTTTGTAATTGCGATTTCTGGCCACTTTGATTTAGCATCAACTACAATTAGAAAATATTGTCCCTTGTACGGTCCTGCATAATCAAGATGAATTCGCTCGAAGTTTTCTTCCGGTTCTTCCCAGTGGTGTGTTTCTTCCTTTCTGGGCGATTTTTGATTTTCGGCACACGCATTGCAACTTTTCGCAAATGACGTAATATCGATGTCGATGTTTTTCCAATAGACATATCGGCGAGCCAGGCTTTTCATTTTGCATATGCCTAGATGTGTATGGTGTAATTCTTTCAAAACTTCCTTTTGAAGGCTTACTGGAACTACAACTCTGGTACCTCTGAAGATTGTGCCGCAATGAAGATGGTATTCATCATCATTTCTTTCCCCATTAAGAAGGTTTTCTTTTAGTTTTGATAGAACTGGATCATTGTTTGTTTCTCGCACGATATCTTCATTTGTGAGTGTTAATGAACTAATTGTATTTATTGTCTGGGCGTTCATAATATCTGTATCATCCTCATCTAATGTAATTTCGTCAATCGGTGCTCGCGAAAAATAATCAACATTTTGTTGTTTTTCAGCTTCCCGATGTTCTATGGTATACTGGAATTCTGAGAGAAATGAAGCGTAACGCAGTAAGCGGCTGGATGTCATCGAAGGTAAATTTCTATTCAGTTTGAAAATATGTGTTAACGGTTTGTTGTCCGTTACTAGCTTGAACTTCTGACCATATAGGTACATGTACAACCTTTTAATAGTCCAATAAATTGCTAGTGCTTCACGGTCTAATTGGCTATAATTTTGTTCCGCAATAGACAGTGAACGAGATATGAACGTAACCGGCTTTTCTTCCCCTTGAATGACTTGAGATAATATTCCCGCTATTCCGACTGGGCTTGCATCGCATGATACGGTTATGGGTAATGCTGGATCGAATGGCAGTAATATTTTATCACTTGCTATTTCCGCTTTTAATCTCATAAATGCTGCTTCACACTTTGCTGTCCATCGAAATTTTACTTTACTATGTAGAAGCAAGCGAAGTGGATGTGTGAGTGTAGCTGCATCTTTAATGAATTTCGAATAATACGTGATTAGTCCAAGAAATTGTTGAACTTCGCGAGTGTTCTTCGGACGTGGTGCTTCCAATACCGCTTTTATTTTCTCTGGAGCCTTTGATATTTTATTTTGTTCGATCTGATATCCCAGATAATTGATTTTCGTCTGAAAGAATTTGCATTTTTTCGCATTGATATGAAGGTTGTATTTTTTTAACCGGTCGAAACACTCGATAAGGCGTAGGTAACACTCGTTGTAATTTGATCCTTGAATTACGATGTCATCGAAGTAGGTTGACGTACCTTCCAGACCTTGAAGCACCTGGTCTAGTATTCTATGAAATTCGCTCGGAGCCGTTTTAATACCAAACGCTAGTCTGTTGAATTTGTACGTACCCTTATGTGTGGTTATCGTTTGAATTTTTGCACTATCCTCATCCATTTGGACATGATGATACGCTTTGAATAAATCTAGCGTACAAAAGTACTTAGAATTTTTTAAACTGTTAAGAATTTCCTCAATGCGCGGAATCGGGTAATGTGCGTCTTCGAGTAGTTTGTTTACGCCTACTTTATAGTCCACGCACAATCGAACTTGATTTTCTGGTTTTGGGATACACACTAACGGTGATCCCCAATCGGATGTATTCACTTTCGTAATTATTCCTTCTTGTTCAAGAATGTTTAATTCCTTTTCGATTTGTTCCCTTCGTAAAAACGGTACCTCTCTCGCTTTGTGAAATATTGGCTTAGCATCCGGTCTAAGTTTTAGTGAACACTGGAAATCTGGAATTTTTCCCACTTTTTGCTCAAAAATTTCACTAAATTTTTCCTTGAGTTTGCGAATGTCCTCTTCGACATTTTCCGTTGAAAGAATTTCATTTACTAATTCACCTGCATTCTTCCCATCTAATTCTTGTAAATTGATGTTGAGTTTTCGAATCCATGTTCTTCCCAAAAGAGCTTGTCGTCCTGTATCGACTATATACATTTCTTCCGTAATTATTTTGTCTTTGTAAGTCGCCTTTACCGTTACTACTCCATGAGGTTTAAATATTTCTTTGAGATATGATCGGAATTCTATGTTTGTCTGTCTCACTGGATTTGAAATATTGAGATTCTCAAAAGTGTCCTTCGGAATCAGAGTGTATCCTGCTCCTGAATCAACTTCGAATTGCTGGTCGTTTCCTTCTATTCCGATATTTACGTAATATTTCCCTGCATTATTACTGGATCTTGAATAATTTGTATACACATCATGCACATTCTGGATATTATCTTCATTTATTTGAGAATTCACTGTGCTTATAGCTCTTTTGTTATTTAATAGAGTCGTAATACATACTCTCTCTACATGACCTACTTTCTTGCATTGTTTGCAGTGAAGTCTTTCTTTATTGCACTTGCAATCTCTGGTGTCGTGATTATCGCGCGCACATCGTAAGCAAAGACCCGTTAATCCTAGTTCTTTATAATTAACTCGACCATGTGGTCTTGATTGATTTCTGTGTCTGGAATTGTGACCCTGGTTGTTTCGGTTACGGATATGGTTTCTTGATTGTCGATTATTTGTAATTTTGCTGACATCACTATCACCCTGTTGTTCTGGATTCCAATTTGCAATTTCCTTGCAGTCTATCTTTGATGCCTCTGATGCCAACGCTATTTCCACGTTTTCTTTAAATTCCAATTTCCCGGCTTGTAGCAACTTTGTTCTGATTGAATTGTCACTAATTCCTCTGATGAATTGCGACAGTAAAAATGTATCCGAAATTGACACGGAACATCCCTTGCAGTTGAGTTTGCATGTTGGTACGAATCCTCGAATGGCTGCTACGTAATCTGCGATTGATTCCTTTGGTTTTTGATTTCGTGTTAACAATCGATGTCTTTCCACTAATAAATTCGGTTCTGGACTTAAGTGGTTTTTCAATATTTTCACTAAATCGTCGTATTCTTCTTCCATTGGTGATTTTGGCGCAATTAAATTTGACATAATACTGTAACATTCCGGTCCAATACAGTTTAAAAATATTGCCTTGCATTTCCCTTTATCTTCTTTTATCTTTTTTAAGTCGAAATATATTTCAAGACGCTGGATATATTGTTGAAACGGTTCCTTTTTAGTGTCGAAATTGTCGAACGCATACTTATTATCACTATCTTCATGTGCCTTATTTCCCGTTAGAAGAGCTTCGATTAACTGTTTTTGTTGAGCTGCTTGTGTTGCAAGAAATATTTTAAATTGTTCTGGATCCATTTTCTTTATATCTGGTTTTTGAATTTTTTATTTTGAATTTTTGCTTTATTTCTCCAATCTCGTCGCCAATTGTTGTGTTCTTATATATATATATTTATATATATTTATTATAATTAAATAATACACGCGGTTCTGGATTTCAATACAACTTTTTAACTTGAATGTATTCTTTATTCTAGGTTATCTTTTATATGACATTTCGCAGGTGGTCGAACCCAATAAACATATTGGATATTTAGTATATAGTTTATGCATTAAATGATTAACCCTAAATGACGTTTTATGTATATTACAGGAAATAATGTTTTATTTATTTATATAATCTCGTGACAAAATTCCAGTGAAAATTAAATAATAACCTGGAACTACTTATTGGTTGATGTTTTAAATAATCTGGCCTAATTTAAACGAAAAATTAGAAAATTTAATTTAAATTCTGAAACAAGATTTTTCAATCGATGATTACTGATTGATTTATTAGACTGATTGAACGGATCAATGACGGCTCAAGATTCCTGAACAACGACGAGAGGAGAGGCTATTTTAGAAAGATTTTTTAGGACGAACAATCAGATGTCACACATAGCGATCGTACAATTGAAATGTAATTGGTAATTTCGCTTCCTAAACAATACAAACTTTTATTAATGTTAATCTTTCCTTAAAAAAATCTCTATGTTACAGGAGTATCAAAAATATTTATAATGTATGAAGAATGAAATCAATACGATCTAAATGTTAATCGCCAATATACTAATTATCGTAAAATAATAAATTTGATTTCCAACTTGTATTTACAACATTCGACTTAAAATAAAATAATTTTCACAAGATTTGGTACCAGTTACGCCAAACTTAACATTATCAGGTCAATAGAATTGTCTGTGTACAATAAGCCAGCATGCATCAAATAATTATGCCTATACCTTTTAAGATAACGCTGCTCTCATGTTTTGCATTCATTAGTAAAATAGATAGGCCTAAACATTTACATACTTTCAACCCCTAACTTACAGCTGTAAATAACAAAAAATTCTGTTTTTAGATGTCTCAAAGACACAAAAGCCTGAACATGAGTTAGGTAAATTCGTTTCCTCTATTTATCTATCGAAAATGATCAATATTGACTGAAGTTTATAATCTTCAATTTCTACAAGTACGGTGTTTCAAACTTTTAAAAGTTTAAGAGTGGTTGAGGATAAAAACGATTAGTTACTGGAATATAGGTTTATGACCACGAGTAGAAACAATAGGTAAAATAGAAGTGTAATTTCATTTTCATGAAAGAGCGGCTCGTCGGCGAATGCCTGCCGACTAGAATCGAAGGGTAAACGGGAAATAAAATACCTCTCACAAATCAACAAGTCAAAATGCAAAGAACTCAACGAAAGCAAGAAATACTCCAGACGGTTCTCCAGTGAGCACAATTAACCGTTCATGTAGGTTGCTTTACAAATTCTGGAGAGGGATAGTCATTGCACCAAAAAACCAAATCAAACATAAAATCCATTTAAAAACAAATAGAAAACCAACAGGCCTCCTGAGAGAACTAAAAGTCACTCTCTATTTTACCTTAACGGATTAGTACAAGGACGCAATAACAGTGCCGCAACAAAAAAGGTATGTCGGCGTCACCAAACATAATCGTTCACGAGAGTTGGAACAAAACTGAAAAAAAACGGAATCTTTACAATGAGTGGCTGAAAACCATCAACGAAAAAAACAATCAAAGTGTCATACTACTAACTAACGCTTATGAAGCAGCCCAAAATTCCTAGGCAGGAAACTAATGTCAAAGCTCAGTGCGAATATCACACTGATGAGGAAGACCTGACAAGAAAAAAAAGTAGGTGTCTGTCTGTACCACGTGTACGGACATATGATGTGAATACGTGTAATGTTTCGAGAAGGAAAATTGCACACGCGATACATTGAGATTTCTGGCGAACGTTAGAAGAAAGATTGAACTCACTTAGCATGATGTTGTTTAACGTTCGTCGGGTTCAGGAAAGAAATAAAATAAAACAAATAATTACTAGTGTTATAACTATATTAATGATAGGTCTGTGACGCAAAAAGTACGAAACAAATGGCTTACAGGATACATCTAGGTTTCTGGTAAAAGTTAAATCAGTGCATGTATTACCTACCGTTGTTGAAGAAGTTTCGATGTAAAATAAATTAAATTCGCTGAGGATGAAGTCGGCCAACGAGCGGTTGTGTGAGACATATTCCAGAACTTCTTCCAAAAATTATTTAAGAATCCCATTTCCATCCAGCATATACAATACTATCATAATCGCGGATTAAGAAAATTCAAAGTTCCGTCCCAGGTGGCCATATTCCAGAACTTCTTCCAAATATTATTTAAGAATACCATTTTCATTCAACATACCCAATCCCATCATAATCGGTTAAGAAAATAAAGAGTTCAATACAAACAGCAAAAATTAAAATGGCGGTGCCTCCCCCTCCACCGCATGCCATGCATCACAGTCCCCACTCAACGTAACGAATTCTTTGATCCTTTAGCTATCGAGCGGTGTAATTAAATTTTGGATGTAGATGATAGATATATAGAGATAAATAAGCCAAATAATTAACAAATTTGATTGGAGACACAAATAAATTTTCCGAAAATTAAGAATCATCGCAATCCATTCTTAGCATTTGAAAATCCTTATCACCGGATTTTTTATGAAAATCGTTCGAGCCGAAAAAATTAAGGAAAGAGATCCGGGCTCACGTCATTAATTGAATAGTGAATGCAACAAATAAATATTAACTAAAATATTCAAAAGGACGCGATCAACGCAACAAACACAACACGGTGCAACATGTTGCGCAACATTTTGCAACATACACAACATTCTGCAGCATGGGGGAACATCACACAACGTCTCTAAACAAGATGCAAGATCAAGCAGCATGGTGCAAAATTACGCAACATGGTGCAATATAAGGCAATCTGAAACAGCATAGTGCAACACACTGTAATTTGGTGTACCAAGACGGCCCATACGGAAAACTCCTAAATGAATTTTCCGGGCAGAAAAGTAGAACTTATGTTTTCCTTGCAATCGGAAAGCCTGTACTGCCAAATTTTATCAAAACCCAAAATTACAAAACATTTACACTATAAAAGCGACTTGTTGCGGAATTATCTAGCTAATAAGAAGAACAAGACCACTCTAGTGAATGGTTACAGTTTTCTGCCTACAGCGAAGATCAATGGCATATGAAACGAGGTTACCATGAAGTAGATACTTTACCTCGAAGTAAAAATTTCCGATGGTTATTACCCAGAATAACCGAATACAGATAGAATATAAGTTTAAAATTAGCGAAAGTCCTTAATTTGGATTATAATGAAGTTAAGTTTCATAAATAAAAATAATTTAATGCCAGAAACAAATTTCGTTTTCCACCGCAATTACTCAACGAATGTGGTAACATTTTTGTACGAGAAATGCAAGTAAAGTAAGTGGTACCGTTATTTTTGAAATGGCTATGACTATTTAGTTTCAGTGAAACTTAACGGAGTTCTTTGAAACTTGAATTTCTCAGAAAGATGTATAAATGGGTGTAGTGTGTTTTTATAACAACCGGTTAGTGAATATCGATAGACATATAGAGGTACCATTAGTAAGAACTAAAAAATAGGGGATCCACTCAAAACGCAATATTTCAAAACGCAATATTTCAAAATGAGATATCCCTTTTCCTGAAAATAATTTATTTTTTGCGTTAATTTAAGTCGAAACCACACAAATGTGTGTATAAAAAATGACAGGTTGTAATATCTTCTAGATTTTAACGGTTCTTAGTTAAATCAAATTATAATTTGATAACATAAAAGTTTTACAACATACTAATTTTTATTTTTGGTAACATATTAATTTTTTTACTATTATTATAGTTATAGTGTTATTTTTCGGACGAAAACGATTTAAGTGGAATGCGGAAATGTTTATGTTGGTTCAAAATACATACAAAAATAAATTTTTAACATGATTCTTTTTCGTTACCCACACAATTGTGATGGGAGGCAGGAAAAGAGATATTTCAAAACGCGATATGGTACAAAACGCGATATTGTACAGAATGTGCATTGCGAAGTGACGGGAGCGCAGCGACCCGCTTGATATAAGCCGGTCCTATACTCCCGCTCCTTTCGGTTTTTAAATTCCAATAAACTGAAAAAAAAAAATTCTAACTAGCGAGCGAAGCGACGGGAGCGTAACGACCCGCTTGATATAACTCGATCCTATATACTCTCACTCCTATATCGATTTTAAATTCCTATAAACTGAAATTAAATATCCTCTTCATCCACCTGATACCATATCGCGTCTTGAAATATCGCTTTTTGTACCATATCACGTTTTGTACCGTATCTCGTTTTGAAATATCGCATTTTGAAATATCGCGTTTTGATACATCGCATTTTAAAATATCGCGTTTCAAATGAGACGCAAAAATACCATGAACTTATGTTCGCATAGCGAAGGTTCAATCTCCGGATGATTATGGGCCCAGCACGCGTCCATTGCGCAGTACTATGCTTAATGATTTTTATTTGTAATATTCAGAGACGATACGCGAGCTGGTTTAGAAATTTGTTTAAAATGTGTCGTATAATCAAAGCAAGTGCAAACCATAACTTTAAAAATATGTATAGTTTTGTTTTAAAATGTTAAGGTAAATATTTTTGGTTCCACTTAAAGTTACAACTTAATTAAATTTTGGTGCCAATAAACAACTTAATTAAATTTTGGTGACTTACACCTTTTAAAGGTAGACTACACCTTTTCGATGGCTATTTTCAACCTAACGATTTTTCAAGGTGTACGAAGACCTTTACATTGAAAATTTTTGATCTAGGTGTAAGTAATAAAGGCAGATTAATTTCAAGTTTCACTGTAATTTTAAAACGAAAATTTGAAAATAATAATACAATTGCTATGCAGAAAATCGAACTTGTGCCTTATATGTGGAATCATGTTATCCAAGCCACAATAGAGAACATGTGATATAGATTAATTCATTTCTAGAAACTCTCTGCTGCTCTTCTATAAACAAATATCTTTGTTACAACCTACTGTAAAATAATTTAAAAATTTCGATAGAAACCTTTTAAACGAATAGAAAAGAATTGAAGAAAGTAGTTTTACAAAATTAATAACGTTTATTTGTTTTTATTGGCTAACTAAAATAAAATCATTTTTTTGCCAAATCCGACTTTATTGATCCACATAGTTTTCTTCAAGAAATGAGGTCTGGGGACAGAAGGTAGCCACTAGTGACTTGTAACTGTCAGAGCTCTCGCACCTAACGAGCGATCCTTCAAGTAAATGTTGATATGTGCTTTAAATTTGTACATATAGTTTAACGGAAATTCAAAACCGTTTGGCGAATTCAACTTCTTTGATGTTCCATAAATAAGTTTGCGCTTGGCTTCCGCAGTTCATGAGTTTCGATTGCTGCATCGTAAACATTGACCGTTCTTCTTGTTACTTTCCTGGAGTACGCCGATGAGTTCTATCCAGCAACTGGGAGGGGGGGGGGGTGTATTATCATATGCTCCATCCCAAACTAGACAGATGAAGGTTTTTATATAACCTGATGCTATTTAAAGGACCTTTTGCATCTATTGAGGAACCCAATCTTCGTAAAGCTGACTTAGCAACAGATGCAGCAAAACATTGCTGTATAACCCAAAAAAATTGGTGACAAAACTGATTCCTGAGGCACCCGCCATTTTGTGAGTGTGTCATTGATGGTCATCGAATTTAAGTTGTAAGTTTACAAATCAGATTCTTACCACAAACCTTCTGAAAAGACTTGGGTACATCCATAAAGCAAAATATATATAAGAGGACTCATGTAGAGATTCCGAGGTTAATCTATTTTACTTTTGCCAATCTGTATAAGCCTAACAAGAACAATGAACTATAAAATAACTATGCCGATATGTTTATAAGATTCGTATATATAGATTAAATATAGAAAAAAATTAAATTTGTGTATATAAATATATTTAAACAATAAAATAAGATTGAAAAACCTGCTTTTAAAATTTGCACTACTTGATTTCTCTTATATATTTATTGCTCGATGGTACATCCAAAGCAATTGCAAACGCCTCTCCAAATTGTTCTAGGGCGAAATCCTACGTTTCAGAACGTTTTGTACCATAGCACTCTTCCAGACGCTCGGGTAAATTACCTTGCTTATAGCAAATAAATTTTTAGTTAGTATTGAAGCCAAGTTACTGGCAAACTCCTTCAATATTCGAACTAGAATTCCATCGGGTCGAACACGTTAGTACCGATGTTTTACAACTATTTCAGTAACCTTATAATCTTTAAAAGAAATTTCATTGCGCTTAGGTTTCTTGTGAGTAATTTTATTTTGTCTGACAGCTTTGACGGCTTCTTTTAAAAAGATTTTGAAATTCGTATTGGGATTGGAAAACGGTCAAGGGCTCATTGAAATTGGAAACGGCGTCATCTATTTGATTGTTATAGAAACAATGGCATCCTTCAAAACGAACCAATAACGCCATGTAATATTCGCTATTGGTGGTCTTTTTTCTCAAAATACGGAGGCCAACACCTTACCGGACGATATTTTGCATCCATGTTTCATCCATTGTCACATACCGATGCAAAACATTCTGCATATTACGGTTAAACAAAAAAACAGCCAAACAGCATTATGCTACTAAACCACCTGTAATGTGTAAGCAAAAGGTCGGGTTGTCAGAAAATTTTGACACATATCATTTGAAGGTTTGTACATTCTAAAAATCATACTATATACATTTTTCATTAGAAGCACCACCTATGTGTCAGTCTTGAGACTTAGGTAGTGACTATTTTACTCATTTACTTTTACACTTTGACCCTTTTACACTTTTACACTTATACACTTTTACACTTTTACATGTTTACACTTTTACACTTTTACATTTTTACACTTTTACACTTTTACACTTAAACACTTTTACACTCTCTTTTAATTAGAAGTACGAATTCTCCGTGGCGAGATAGAGCTGCCATAGTCCATAATATTGTGAAAGGACTTCGCGGTAGGACGTATTGGGTCCTTAACCTCCTGTATTGTGGTGTTTAGAGGAGCGCCGCCATTGTGATTTTTATTGTTAATACTACCCATGCAATAAGTTTTTATAGGAGAAGGACCACCTTGGCAAAACTCCTTGCTATGGCATAGCAGCTTGATGCTGGGGGCATTTGCTATCAACATTTCCTTATTAGCGACCAAAGTGTTCTCTTGGCTACTCATTTCTCGGAACACGTGTCTCATGATTGAAGATTGTTTCATCGAGGTTTTTTCGTATAGATCCCTTAAATTCTCTGAAAGAGCTATAAAAACCCAGTACTTTCTGGTGTCTTGGCCCGAAGGGTATTTACACTTTTGGACTTTTACACTTTTGTACTTTTACACTATTACACTTTTACACTATTACACTTTTACACTTTTACACCTTTATACCTTTAGACTTTAACACTTTTAAACTTTTAAACTTTGACACTTTAACACTTTTACAATTTTACACTTTAACACTTTTACACTTTAACACTTTAACACTTTAACACTTTAACACTTTAACACTTTAACACTTTAACACTTTAACACTTTAACACTTCTACACTTTTACACTTTAACACTTTAACATTTTAACACTTTAACACTTTAACACTTACTTTTACACTCTTACACTTTTACACTTTTACACTTTGACACTTTTACACTTTTCCACTTTTACGCTTTTACAATTTTACATATTTACACTTTTACACTTTTCCATGTTTACACTTTTACACTTTTACATTTTTACACTTTTACATTTTTACTCTTTTACACTTAAACACTTTTACACTCTCTTTTAATTAGAAGCACGAAGTTTCCGTGACGTGACAGAGCTGCTATAGTCCATAATATTGTGAAAGCACTACGCGATAGGACGTTTTGGGTCCTTAACCTCCTGTATTGTGGTGTTTAGAGGAGCACCGCCGTTGTGATTTTTATTGTTAATACTACCCATGCAATAAGCTTTATAGGAGAAGGACCACCTTGGCAAAAGTCCTTGCTATGGTATAGCACCTTGAAGCTAGAGAGCTTTCGCTATCCAAAGTTCCTTATTAGGGACCAAAGTGTTCTCTTGGCTCTTCATTTCTCCGCACACGTGTCTCTTGATGGATGATTGTTTTATCGAGGTTTTTTCCTATAGATCTTTAAATTCTCTGGAAGAGCTAGAAAAACCGGGTATCGGGATCTGCTAGCTTTAATAACGCTTCGTTTGTCCTATTTAAACTAATTGATATAATTAGCTTTACCTAGAATACACAAAATAAGTAAGGTATTGGTACTTCCTATTATATTAATCATATGCACGCTGGCGAAATGATTTCCTCTTTTAAATTAATAGGTATTGAAAATATCCTATTCTACTAAGAAATGATTGTGTCGAACGTTTGGCCTTGCCTAAATACTAATCCTAGCGATAAAAGGTCTGTTCATCCTTAATCCATTAATTACTTTTAACACCTACAAATTCATTAGTGCACTAGAATTTAGGACGGTGACTATCCAGATAAATAAAATGCAAATATGTTTTCATTCGTTCGGCTAAATACTGTTGTTAAATCAAACTAAGAAAACGAGTTTTTATTCCACAACCACGTTTTACTTATGTATTAACCAAAACTTGACGATACAATATACTAATAATAACTGGCGTCAAATATTTTCAATGGATATAAATGTAGTAGTAAAGAACTTCCATTCTTTTTCTCTCGCATACCACAAAATTTATGTAGGTGAAATTTAATTCCTATACAAATTTTCTAGTGTGTCTGTAAAATGTAATATATTTGAACGTTGAACAGCAAAAACAAAATTACCCTGCTGTTGTACTAGCTAAATAATCAAATTGAATTTTCTAGTGTTTTCCCACCAACAACCCGTCTCAACATGCGTATTGATTTATTCAAAAATTAAATATGTAATACGTAAATATTTTATCATGCCGCAGCAACACCTTAAAGCCCCTATAGAAATTCTAACATCATGTATCAAATCTAGTACATTCCTTTTTATTCGTTTTCGTATTTATTTTACACACATCTTGCCATCATATACAAAGTAAAATAAAAATACAACACACATACCCATCCGCAACCAAATAAAAGTATAACAAAACAAAAGAAAAAAATTGTGTCTGGTAGGATTTTTTTTATTTTTTTGTATTTTTTCGTTTTTTTTCTGATTACAACTTAAGTTGCAAGTCGTGCCGTCGTAGTGTATGTACGTAAAATTTTTATCTCTCGTAAAAAAAAAAAATTAAAAATCAGAAAAAAGAATAAATTTTTAATAAATAAAAAATGAAATAAAATTAAAATACAAATATTGTTAATTTTCCAGTAGTGACAAATTAAAGAATAGTGTAATAGAAAATTAAAATCTAAAAAATAATGTTGTGGTGATCTTAATTTTAAATTAATTTTCTTTTGTTTTTTTTTTTTTTTTTTAATTAAAAAATGAGGAAAAAAAAATTATTTCTTTTTCTTTACATTCATATTTGTTGTTTTTCGATTTTATCAATGTATTTGAATGAATAAGTGTAAAAAATATGTGTGTATTCTTATTGTTGTTGTTATTATTATTATGAAAAATAAGAAAAGGAAAAATATATATAATTATAATGTGTTAAAATAGAAATAACCAAGAAGTATATTTTTTTTTGAAATAAGTGTAAAAGAGTAAGATATATTTATACAATATATTTTATAAATAAATTTACATATTGTGAAAAGAATCGCGGGCTGACGTCATGGCTAGAAGAAAAGGAATATCGAAGACAAGTAAGTAACATATTGTTTTTATTTTTAAATTTGTGTTTTATTTATTTGCATACACATATTATTATTTGAGAAGAATTAAATTAATAAGATGACCTCATATCTTGATTTTATTATTAATATATTTTTTAACATAATAAGGAATGAGAAAAAGTTAAAGTGACTGGGTAGTTTGACAAGTTGTATAATTAATTTTTTTTTATATCTAGCTATCTCGTTTTTACAGTAGGCACGGTGTGCACGTAAAAAATCGTATACACAAACTCAAATGAAAATAAATGATAAGACACGAACAAAACAATTACGAATTACTATAGCGTTCAAGCGGAAAATGGGTATTTTCCAAACTAAATGCTTTTTTATGACCATTTAAATTTGTATATTCAAGTTGCGCAAATTATGACGTAAAAAAAATAATGTGCGATGATTTTTTATTTTTATTTTTTTTTTTTTTTTTTTGTTTTCGGTTAATGGTAATTATAAAAGGTTTGTAGATATTATTTTACACCTACCTAATTAAATGGGTGCCAATTGGCAGAAAACGGGATTCTATCTCTATGTGAGAGAAAAATGTCTCGACGAGAAAAATTGAACAGACAGCTCGACAAAAATTACAACGATATCACTATTTTTATCTAATTTATTTTTGCGCAAAAGGGTTTCACGTATGTAGAAATTTTTGTATTTTGCTTTGTTTAAAATAGCAATGTAAGGCAGTTACCTACCAATTGCACCACCAGACGCACGAAATGCAATATTTTGTATGATTGAAAATTTTAAGCCCAGTCGAGTGGGTATATAATTTTCCCGTTGTTCAATTCTGGTGAATTTGTATAATGTCATACATATGTGGCACAATTGTGGCTTACCCTAGGAAATAGGAATTAGGAAAAATATTTACATAGCATTTTTGTCAAAGTTATCATTAGAAATACCAAAAATATGACGCTAAAATTTGGCAGACTAGTAATAGTAATAGTCATTGAAGCCTGTCGGGCTCGATAGTTGGGGGTGTATAGAGAAAGTTAGACATCTAGTAACCACAAGGTCATCACGATCGGGTTACCAAACTTGTCACGAAATAGTTCGCTTGCGAGAAACAGAGATGTAGAAGAAATTCTAGTAATAGAGTCGCCTAATAAAATTGATGTCCGTGTTGGGCTGATCTCGACACGGTTAACCACTGTCCCCAATAAGTCGATTATAAAAATAATATTGTTAAGGAGACAAAATAGTTGATGGACCTCTAATCTAAGGAGACTAGATCTTGTAAGCATAAGCTAAGAAGGGCACATCAGATGGAAAAACTAAGTAGTAAATCAGTTAATAGTACACTCTTCAGAGGGGGGGGGGGGGGGGGGGGGGAATACTTCCAACAAGTGTGTAAACCTAAGCGAAATAGTTCCCAACGATACGTTGCGAAACGTGGTAATAATGACCCATGGGGACTTAAGTATGTACAAGTTTGTCGATGTTAAATCAAGACCTCCAGAAATCCTAAACACGATTAGATAGACAAATGGAGTCGTTATAGATACGATTACCTCCCATTCACGTGAGAAAAGGTTACAGTTAGTGGTTTGAAATGCTTCAACCGAAACAAGTCAGTAGGACTTGATAAATACTTTGGCCTATCACACTTTCTTAAGGTATGAAAATCGTTCAAATCTTGCAGACCTATCATTTGCTAACAGTAATGGAAAAGCTCTTAGAAAGATTGCCCGCTGTTCGTATTATACCGCTAATTGAACAGAGCGGTCTGTTCTTGGACAAACAATTCGGATTCCGACGTAGCATGTCTGAGAAGACGCGATTGCCTGTTTAAATAATACTGTCAATACTCAAAGTTCTAAATATTTAATTTGTATATTCCTGAACATAGCCGGAGTATTTGATAAGCTCATGGATCTTAGAATCATCGCAAGTTTATGTATATGTATAATAAATTCTTAAACGCTACTTCAGTAATCGATGTGCAATAATAAGAGACATGTACGATTCTATAGCTAAACAAACCACCAAGCTATATCCTCAAGGATTTATTTTAGGTCCTTTGGTCGGGACTATTGAGTTTAACACAAGCATTATTGTAGTGCAAAGCAACTCAACCGCTATGAAACTATTCTAGTTCCTGGCGAGGGTGTCAATTGTGGGCTGAATCATAAAACACTTGTAATAATTTACAAAGGTATACCTAAGAAGAAACGAATCAAACTAATTAGGCGACATAACAATATATTAAGAATTAAGGGCAACGGGACGGCCTCTTTCAAAGAAGGTGGAATGCTTCGTCAATGGTCGACATACTGACTTCATACTTTGACTTCATTCCGGATGTTAAAGCCAGATTCAGCCAAGCAATTTCTGGCAGGATAAGATTAAGGCATTCTTACAAAGATTAAATAAAAACGTTTAGCATCTATTTTTCAGCATTAATGAGGCGACCGGTGTGTCAATGCGAACAAAATAGCGCAATAAAGTAAACTGGCACACCGACTATACATGGCTGATCGCCTCTAGAGGTGGTAATCGTCACATTTTCTTAATTACAGATGACAAAAATGTACAAGCCAGTTATATCAGTTGTTTAAGCAACTAGGAATAATTATTACAAATTTTTTTTAGTACAGTTGACCACGACGAACAACCAATAAATGAATGTACATAACATCATAGGTTTGTTATTTGCGATTTAAAAGTCAAAGTTCTTATTTTACTATTCCGTTTATCCGAAATTAAAAAATGAAAGGTAATTGTGTGTTTGTATAGGAGTCAAGCACATTGTGGGAGAAAACAAATTGGTTTTGTGTAATGCAACTTCTGCAATATTTCAATTCGGTGTAATACAAGATAATTGTAATTACCCACATCGCTTGAATCATTGAAATTACGGATTATTAAACTTTATGTTGGCGTCAATAATTGTTCTTCCTTCATTATTAAACTAGCAAAATAATGTCCAGAACACAAAATACTGAAATAAGAAATCATTTCACAGGCCAGAAAATCATTAGCTTAAAGCTCAATCAATGCTTTCCAAATTTAAATAAAGCTAATTGCAATTTAGCGTAAAGCAAATTTATAAACCCACGAATTTAAAAGAGTTTATAATATTCAATTGACTAACTTACTCATATTAAAAATCTCCATTTCCCTTCAATCATCTAGAAAGATAGTTCTTCCTTGGTCTTAAACATCACATTTGTGAATGTAATGGAAAACCTTTGCTGATAAATATTTGCAGTGGTTCAGATAGTCACCTGCTGGCCTGACTGTACCGCGAATATTAAGTAATCATGTGGGATACACGAGGAAATTGCTCGATGGGTTCCACAAATTTTAAATGAGGCCTAAAAAGAGGCTCGAGTGCATTTTTCTAAATTTTTCCTAAATAAATTCGAAAATGGGCAGTCTAACATCTTTAGCATCGTCGTTACTGGTGACGAATCTTGGTTCTATAAGTACGATCCAAAAACCAAACAATAGTCCATGGTATGGAGCCCAACAGGAGCAAACCCACCCGTAAAAGCTATAAGCAACAAAAATCAGCAACAAAAGTAATGATATCAGTTTATTTCACCCGATCAAAAATTGTAGCTGCTCTGGAAAAGGGTCCCCTGGAAAAGGGTCAGGCGGTAAGTGGAAAATGGTATACCGAAGACTGCTTACCAAAAGTATTCAAAAAATTTTTGGAAATCCGGGAAAAAGAGGATTTGCGGCGCTATATTGTTACATCATAACAACGTGCCAGCTCACACTGCTAAAATAACGAGTAATTTTATTGCGATCTCTGGCTTCGAAAAAATACGACCAGCACCATATTCCTCGGATCTAGCACCTTTTGATTTCTGGTTATTTCCAAAAATTAAAAAAATGTGAGGGGAAAGGTCTTTAACAGTAACGTGGAGATAATTTATGCGGTTAATGCTGAACTTGATAAGCTTAAAAAGCAAGATTTTGAGGACTGTTTTGAGGAAGTGGATCTATAGGCTTAAGAAATGCATTGAAATCAATGGCGATTATGTAGGGAAGATAAAAAAAGACGAAGATTAAGAATAAAAACAAATTTTTTTTTTCTTTTTCCGTCCTTATTTTTAGGCCGTTGCCAGCCAACTCCCGAGGACGTACGACTATAGGTCCGATTTTATCACCATCTGCACATTGCATAGCTACATGCTAGCCTATACTGGCTTTTGTAAAAGTATGATCTGGTTATCACCCAGAATGACCCAAAATTTCAAACAGAAATTGCATGTAGAGTTCGTTAAATACAATAAAATTCGAGGTTACTAGGGTTTACAATTGGCGCTACAATTGCGTAGCGAATCATAATAATTCGCTAAGTCATTGTGATTATACTTTGTATGAAAAGTCAAAGTATTTTCAATATTTTTGTAGTTTGGTCACTGAAGTCTGATGAGACAACCGAATTTTTGTAATTCAAAATATTCAAACGTTTCATTAGTTCGAAACCAAGCTTCCAACGTCTTGGTAATACGATGTTCGGTTAACCATCAATTTTCTTTTTATTATATTCTGAAGGAAATTTTGCAAACTTTGGTGCCTCCTGGCTATCTCTTATGGACGCCCACCCAGGGGGCCGCCGCGGCTCCCTGTTAAGAATCACTCACTGAAGTTGAGTAACTAAAGTTTTATCAATAGTTGCATTGATTTGGTTGTTCATTTTAAGAGAATTTCGTCCAATCCAATACCCAAATGTTTAGGCGCAAGACACTTTTTGGCCCATTAGAGATTTAAATTTTCCAAGTGTGTGTATATAACATAGAGCAACAATATTTGGAGTATGTGTTACTTAGAATTTAAAAATCGAAAACTATTTCAGATTTTAACGTTTAAGTACTTTATTTTATTATAAGACTTATCTTAAAAAATATTTACACGTAGTATCGATTTAGGTTTTTTTTTTGTTGAGGAAAAGATAAGGAAATCAAATTTTGTTTTATAAAAATTTTTTCTTGGAATTTTAATTTTTTGATTATAAAAAAATAAAATTGTTCTGGTATAGGAGTTATAGGAAAAGGAAGCAATTTTTCGAGAGGGGCGAGAAAATCATCCTACGTATTTGAATTTTGCAATGATTTCAGGAAACCATCGTTATATATTTTGTAAAAATAAAAAGGAAATTATGCTGCGTACATTTTTTTATGCGAGTATAAATTATGTAGATGCGGGGGTCATTTCGAGCGAATGTTTTTTTTATAATTTATTTGATTTGAAATAGCACGAATTGATGAAAAATAAAAAGTATTTTTTAACCAAAATTAAAATATGTATATTTAAGTATAACAAATTTCTAGGAATCACCACAGGTCACGCGCACTGTTTTTAATTTTGTATAATAAAACTTAAATAATCTCATATCTTATATAGAGTGAAAAACTATATAAACTATATACTGACATAATAAATAAAATATAAACATTTCTTGTATTTTGTTTAATAAAAGCGCCAACGCGGAATTTGAAAATTTCATGGACAAATAGCACTTATTATTTAGAAAGGCTTCATACAATCACATGTTATGAATGCTTTTTTTTATATATAACGTTATATTTTTATATAACAGAATATTATAATACTTATTTTGATAGAGGTATAAGAAAATTTCAAGACAAGTTATATTTCTTAACCCATATTGCTAGCAATATATACGTGTTATTAAATATTATATTGGGGGAGATACTCGTATGTCGCCGCCAAAGAGAAAGTACTTCCATAGTAAATTTATTACATTAGGGATCGTATATGCGCGCACGTTAAATAGCAAGGTGGTCGCTGACTCAGTAATGTGGAATACCTTACTTTAAAAAAAAATCTTTTCTTCCGCGTCTTTAAAGCCTCAACACTTAAATATGTATAAGTATATAAAACGGGTTACCCAAAAACTACTAGTTAGGGGAGTTTCTTAGATGATTTTTTTTCGTTTGATAATTATTTATGTCATTTTTTAAAAAATATTTTTGTGTTGTGTATCTCTCAAAAAAAAATGCCAAAAATAAACAAGAAACGCGAAAATATCGCTAAGAAAACATTCAACTTAATAAATCACCTTGAGTTTTTTTTTTCAAAAGTAAACATAAAATTGTTTGTGATTATATCATGAATATTACATGGAATTAGAAGAAAGAGTGATAGAGTGTATGCGGTGGTTAGCGGGGCGGTGAGATACCACACAAATTATTGGGGGGATTAAAATTTGTAAAATCGCACAAAGTTGATATTTACAGTTTGTTTAATAATAAAATCTAAATTAAATTTATGTATACGCGATCAAGTTTGATTTCGTTTTGATTTTAAGATCTTAAATGTTGTGCGTGATTTATATAGGATTATTGAAAGTACTCGGGATCGATATTACTAAACGATTGGTAAACAACTTAATGATTAATTTAAAAACTACTTTGACGGATAAAAGGCGCGTTCCGTTTGGAATTTATTAAATTTGTGCAATATTTATTATAACAAACTCCGTTCAATGAAAACACAATTGCATTCTGTACTTAATACTTATGTCGTCGTCGTTATTCTGTCTTAAATTTTTAGTTTTGCTTTATTTGTATATACAAAATGAAAATAATTTAAATATTTTAGAATAAATTTTTTGTGTCGCGTTCGTTTGTTTCGTTTAATAAAATGTGGATTTGCTGTAAGTATGAAGTATATAACAAATATGGTGGGCATTAAAAAAAATACTGGGGAAGAATGTTGTAATTTAAAATGGATTTAGGTTATTGCGTAGTATATGCATGATTAGATTTAAAACAACACATGAATGATTTCATATGTACTCTATAACAAAATTTTATTGCCAGTTGCCGCTTTATTATTTCACAGGAAAGCCCATTATTTTAATATGAAAATCGAATATATAAAATCAATCGATCGATTGTCACCCAAGTACCCAAATTATATAATGTACAGTAAAAAAAAACACTTGCATAGTTTTTGTATTATTACAACGTCAATAACAACAGCACATACTTCGTTAGTTTAAACAAAAAAAGCAAAAAAGAAGTCGCTATTATACGAAAAAAATATAAATAATCGCGAAAATATTTTAATTTCGTCAGCAAAATCGAAATACACACTCAGACAACGATCATCTTATCAGCGCTTGAGTAATACATTTTAATACGAATATGTATTAAAATATGTGGATTCATCATGTCTGTAATTTTTTAACGTGTTTATAATTTTTTTAATACATGCTTACAATGTAAGCGGGTTTATTGAATGCACAGACGCATAGATATATCATTTTACAACACTATACCTCAAGGAATTTATAAAGTTCCCGATTTTTTTTTTTATTTCTTCACGGCGTATAATTGAGTAGAATGTACACAGTACGTAAGTATAGTAAAAAAAAATTTAAAAGATAAATTTTGTGTTACGCAAGGCAAGTCGATTTTATAAATTAGTCATTCGTGTATAATATATTTTCTGCTGTTTAAGTTTCGTATATTTGTATATCGCACACACATAAGCATGTGGCGATATAAATATTTTTCGCTATTCGCGGTTAAACAAGTTTCTTGTGTTACATACCAGATAATGGTATTACTTGAAATGAAAATGTATTTATTTTAAAGAAAAAAGGGAAAATATGAAAGGCAATTTTTTATAAAAACAAATATTATGTATTACACAACATTTTTAATTAACACTAGTGTTACCATAAAGTGTTCAATCGGAAAACTGGGTGACTACTATGTATTTATACGATTTGAACTTTGTACCAATACATGCGCAAATAGCAAACAACTTTTTTGCGTTCCAAGGCGATGATATTTCTTATTTTTTAAATGGCAACACCGACCCATCGGCGTGTTATATGGTTCAGTAATGACCACGTTTTTGATACTTTTAAACTATTCCCTATAACGCTGGACGGAAAACGTAGTCTGCCTTGCCTGACTGCTAAAGTTTAATATTTACGACGCCACATTGGACTTTGATTATGAAGTGAACTAGACAGAACAAGTGTTTTGATTGTTTTTGGACCTGTTTGTTCCAAAGAATATCCGCTTTACAGGTAAACGATAAATGACGGTAAATTTTCCTGTATTTACCGGTAAACCCGGTAACATTTACTTACGTAATGCATGTGCCTAAAATCAATCAAATGATTTTTCAGTTAAAAATATATTGTTTAGACTTTCCAGTGTCCACTTAAACCAGCGATATACACATGTATATCAAATGTATGTAAATAAACTAGTCTCATTTTTTTTTGTCTCAAATAGCTTTCAGCCAATGTAGGCTTGATCGAAAGTACAGCTTTTATAAAACAGATCTAGATTGTTTGTTAGTTTTCCAGTAACTTCAAACAGATTAATTTCTCTTTGCAAATTAGTATTGAAATGGTTAGTTGACCTGGTTTTTTCTTAAGCTAATAGAATTTTCTGAATGAATTCAATTACCAATGAAACTGATTGTGTGATGACGTCAAATTAGCTGCTTCATCAACATCCTTATCAACTGCAATTGCTTCAAAGCCATTACCATTAACATTTGCAATTGAAGAAAGCTTTTCTGTGAGACTTTTTGATGAATATTCTAAAACTCATCAATATTTGCGTTGCTTTCGTAAATCCGGCTTAGCTTAATTTTTGGATCTGAAAGCAACAACTTTTGCCTTTAATTTTTTTAATGTATGTATTTTGATTTTTCACTTTATTAATATTTATTTTATTTTTTAACCAATTAAATTCGATATTTTGCTGTCAAATAACAAATGCCAAATGTCTTTTTTACAACAAGAAGACAATCCTTCGAAAAAAATAAAAAAAATAACCGCCTTGCGGTAAACATCATAACCATAAAATGGTTTTATTTCCCCTAAACCTAAAAAATGTTTGGCTTACATTAAAGCTAATTCGGCTTTATACAATGCAATTGTTGTTGTAATATTTTTCAGATTTGCGAAAGCAACGCATCTAAAATATATGACTCTGATACAAAATCGCTAATATTTTAAGGTTATGTTGTTGGCAGATATCCAACCTTAGGATACGAAGGTTTACTTCGGATAATTTTAACAATAACTTACTGATCGCATCATCTTTTGTCGAATGGCGGAGACTTATTTGTATACCCAATATTTCCTTTATCCCTTCTTTATCCAGACAAGCATCCAGGATTCCTTTATCCAGACAAGCATCCAGGAAGCTGTTAATACTTGGTCCAGTTTTCGTCGCTCTCGATAGCAAAGTAAGTAGAACACTTGCTCTGTGGTTCGAGGGTCCCGGGTTCGATTCCTGGAGGTAACAAAAAGTTACAACTGGGCATTATCTATATATTTCAAACCATAGTTGTCCGCTATTCTCCATAATATATTTAAAAAAAAAATAAATTATTGGCCAAGATCTTTTTATTACCTCGACCTCGATGTTGTCTAAGCCTGGCACTTTACCTTTTTTATGGACATGATGGCAATAGTGACCTCCTTTACTGTTAAAGTGTTCCACCCGATGCGTGATTGGTGCCTTGTAGCGTTAAGCACGGCGTATGGTTTGCCCAGTTGTGTCTTTTTCTTCGCATCATTATGCAAAATTCAGTAGACATTTAGTACTATCTTCCAAACATGTTGAGGCCTGATCACCACCGTCTACCAATGTACTAAGAGTACTAAGAGTGCTGAATTTGTACACAAAGCCCCATGGTATTGTATTACCATGCTCCGTAATGAATTGCTCTAAGCTGCTTTGGCTTGGCAAATTGAAATAGTGTCGTTTATTTTGTGCATGCAACAAAGCGTTTGATTCCCTCTGATAAAACTTTCGGACATTATGAACTCTAGTACGTTTGATGGTAAGATCGTTTGATCACCTCGGTGTAAACGTTTGTCGCGCACACTAGTTATTGTTTTGGTCATAACCCGCTCTATTCTGTCAATGTCATCATCAGATGATACATTTATTTACCATTAGGCAATATATATCCATACTTGGTAACATCTCTGAGATTCTATGCATCGGCGATAGTGTAGCAAGTATTTTGGTGACCATTTGAATTTTTATGTAATATCAAGCCCTAAAACTTCCGTATAGTCATTTCAAATAATTTTGTTTTAATATGGTTTAACTGTGGTTAACTGCACAGCTCAATTCGTTCACTATTAAATGACCCTCACTTGGTAACATCTCCGAGATTGTTTTGATCGATGATAGTGTAGCATCTGTCATTTCAAACATCTGAAGAAATGTTTATTGTAATAAATTTTGATCATACCGAGTACGTATAAGATTTATTTATTATCAAATTAAATTGTTAGTTATCATAAAATGCATCTAAACAATGTTAGTTTTAATTCAGAAGTTTGGTTATCCTGTGCGAACTGGCAGCGAGATCCGCTTTATGGGCTTCAACCGATCTTTTTCTCAGGCTCTATCTATCGCAATTGTTTTCTAACTGCATTTCAAAATTAATTCACTTTTGAAATTTAAAATTGAGCCAAATTAGTATCAACATTTTTCGTCAAAACTGGTCCAAATTTAAAAAAAAAGTGAAATTTGTTCCTCAAAGTTGAAACAAATTGATCCTTTAGCCCTTATCCTACATTTTTCATAAAATTTTTGTTTATTTTTGCGATGTTACAGTAAAATTTACGACTTCAAAAATTAAACAGCAAATTTTTGTGTTGTTCTACTGTGCAATCGCAAAAAAAACAAAATCCTTATTAAAAATATAACTTGAAATTTAAATTTCCTTCATAAAATTGATTGAGTAGTCAGGATTTCGGCTAGCAAATTGCTTGCTTGCTAACCAAGTATCTACCCCATTAAGACGTTTTAAGCACCACGTTTTACAAAGTCTGTATATTGAATTGATTGTGGCCTATTAAATATTAGTTGATTTTTTTTTTCAAATATCGTAGTGAACGTTAAATTTGAGTGAATTTCTCCCATGGAAAACTAATTTTTTAAAAATAACGCCAAATTCTGCTCACAGTATGCTTGTTTGATGATAGTCAAACAAAATAACCAAACATATACGAAAAGTTAAATAAAGCGTCGGTAAAGCACATAAAAAATCATATATTTCCGGAACTTCTCAACGATTTGAAATACGAATGACATCAATCTCTACGCATGAAATGAAAAAGTGACTAACTCGATATTATATACATAACGGAAGTAACTTATCCAAAATGTCGTCAACAACTGCTCACAGCGTGCTATAAACGCGGATTCAGTGTTGAGTTTTTTCGTTCCTTCCTTCGTTCTGAAATTTTTTTAAACAAATTTCATTTAAAAAATAATTCAGAAGGAAGGACGGAACGAATGAACGCAACACTGAATCCGCCTTAACCGATAGAATATTGCATTGTTATCGATCATTAAGCTGGTCTGTAAGTTTGAGCGCGTGATGCTGTGATAAATTCAGAAACAAACTTTGTTAATTCCAAAACTGGCCGTTCATATTTATTTCTCAAGAAAATTCACCTATATTTGATCTAACAAACGCAACATACGTTCATAAGACATTTTTCGGCCAACCGAACGCACAAATTATTTTCAACCCATTATACATATTATTTCCAAACTGGAAACTGGGTTTTGTGTGTTACTGTGGTTGTTGTCGCGTTTGTTCATTGTACAAGGTCTTTTTAAACGTTTGGGAAAAGATAATCTTTCTCTAAATAAAACATTAGTAACGTACAGTCTTATTTCTTGATTTTTTCGTTATTCGTTTTATTTGGTTAGGAACGCCCGTTTTTAGATATGCATCCGGATATTTTGCAGTTTAATGAGTTTTTATCGCAAATAAATTCGGATAATTAGTCGATATCATCAGCGACTGAACCAGATATACCTCTACATCAACCACCAATTGTTTTTGTTTTGCAACAGGTACTTGATAAAAAAAAGCGTTAAAATTAATACTTAATTACTTTGTAAGCTGTTTCATAAGCATGAAGTTGCAGGTGAATAAGTGTATAGAGATAAAGTTCTAAAATTTCTAATGATAAGTTTATAAATATCTTAGATCATAAGGACAAAATACAAATTTGTTGTTCCTTATAATTTTGTTTAACGAAATAGCTTATACAGTACACTTTATTTTTGGAACCAAAACAACTAACCTCTCGTTTCACGTATCTCTGAAATAAAATTTGTTCAAATTCACGCTGGCCTTTACTTGTCCATTGTTTGTTAAATCGACTGTGCTTTCCTTACCATGGAATATTAGCTGCGTTTCTTGACACTTGATCTAATCCGGTTCAGTTCTTGTTTCATGAAACATCACATAGGCGCTTACTAGATTTCAAATCAAAATTTGTGATCTAAATCAAAATTTGGATTATGTTTTCCATATAAAATTTGAACTAATCCGGATCAATATGTGTCATGAAACACGGCAACTATTTTATTGTGTTCTACTGTTTTATGTGATCTATATGTAAGGACTTAGGACCTTTATGTGTTTAGCAGTTCATTTAAAATTTAATTTAATTCAAGTGCTTCTAACTGAGCAGACTTTAGATTCTTATTCGGTACTTAGCTTAACAAAATTAGTTTTCATGGTTACGAGCCGCACCCCCAATTAATTTTTATTTTTTTTTATATTATCCCTGCAATCTGTGTTTTGGGGCCAAGGCTCTCCCAACTCTTTCGCGGTCTGCTTTTTCCGTCCTTACTTTTACACCGTTGCCAACCAATTCGCGACGTACGGCTATAGGTCCGAATTTATTACCATCTGCACATTGCATAGCAAGATGGGTCGGTCCATGAGTTTTGCACTCCGACAGAGGGTCATAGATGTGTTCCATTTCATCACAGATCGTAATCTGTTGATGAAAATTCTCTTTGCACTCTACCCCTTTCGTGATTCGAACCCGGTACCTGCCGATCCAAACGCCAAAGCTTTAACCCTGTGCCATTTGGTCGGTCTAAAAAAAATTCCATCTGATATCTTTGACATGTGAAATTAGAAGGGAAATGTATACCGGGTAAACGTCGGCGAGGAATTGTGTTTACAAACGGTGTAGTGTAATGAACCGTGTGTGTATGTTTGGGGTAGCGTATGGCGTTTATAACGGGTGGGGCAAAAGTCCCCGCTATACCATTTTGATTGCGCGCCATCTTGGTTATATGACGTTTAGCTCAGTTTCGCTTTAACAACTCATTGTGTTGTGTAGACGCCCAAATTTTGTAATGGATAAATATACGCCACAAGAACGAGCAGAAATAGTGACAATATTTATTGAAAATAATCGTTCCATTATTGCCACTCAGCGGAAATTTCGTCAAAAATATCCTAATCGTCCAGTGCCTCACAAAATCACAATTTATCGTTTACATGCGAATTTTCGACAGTACGGTATGACAGCAGACATACTTTGTTCTGGAAGACAACGGACGTCTCGTAACGCTGAAAATGTGGCTCTGGATAGTGTTGCAGAGTTTCCAGAAACATTAATTCGGAGACGTGGTTTCCAGTTACACATTTCTGCACGCAGTTTAAGGCGAATTTTAAAAACTGATTTGAAAATGTTCCAGTACAAAATTCAATTAGTCCATAAATTGCTACCGAGAGATCGTGATCAACGAGTTGAGTACAGTAATGCACCTAAGGCTGTCTGGTGAAATTAAAGATTTTTCGTCTAAATTGATAATGAGCGATGAAGCCCATTTTCTTCTCAGTGGCCACGTCAATAAACAGAACAGTCGGTTTTGGGGAACACACAATCCTCAATTAATTCATGAAACATCATTGCATCCACTAAAAACTACTTTATGGTGTGGTATTCATGCTGGAAACATTATTGGTCCCAATTTTTTTGAAAATGACCGAGGTGTTGAAGTTACTGTTTCTGCTGAACGGTACCAAGACATGATTCGAAATTTTCTTGTGCCTGAAATGGAACAGCAGGGACTAGAGGACATGTGGTTTCAGCAAGATGAGGCCACAGCACACACAGCCCGTTCAACAATTCAATTATTGAATGACGTTTTTCCACGAAGACTAATTTCGCGAAATGGCGATTTAGCATGGCCAACCAGATCTCCGGATTTAGCAGCACCAGACTTTTTCTTATGGGATTTTTTAAAATCAAAAGTTTATGTGAATAAGCCCCAAACGATTCAACATCTTAAAGACAATATTCGTCACGAAATTGAAGAAATTCAGCCTGAGATGTTGCAGGATGTCATGAAAAATGTCTCAAAAAGAGCCGAAAGTAGCATAGCAAATCGCGGTCACCATTTAGCCGATCCGATATAATTTTCCAATCATAACAAAAAAAAAATGTAAAGACCAAATAAACTTTTTATGAAAACCAAACTTGCTTATCTTTTCTTTGAACAAAGTTATAGGCAATCAAAATGGTAGCGGGACTTTTGCCTCACCCGTTATAAGTATGAATGTTGGCTATTTAGTCAATTGGCGCGTGAATTGAAAATGTTCAATGGTATACAAGCAATGGTATACATTGAAAGTATTCAAATTCTTATTAGCTCGGAACCAAATTGCCCGATTTCTTGATAAATTACAATCGCACGTTAACTACAATAATATTCGAGGTTATGAAAGAGTAACAAATATTTAGCGGAAAATAATAATTCGCTAGGTCATTGTGTTTATACTTTGAATATCCCTTTTTCAACCAAGAAAAAAAAAGAACAAATCAGATCTCTTGCTAACCTGATTTCGATTTTTTTTTAATGATTTTCAGGTGTTAAACCGTTTGTCTAACAGAAAATAGTTAAGTAGTTAGTAGATATAGTTTTACGGTAATAACATTCATCGCGCATCACTCGTTTACTACTGATGTATGTGTATGTTTAATAATTTAATGCATAAGGACCGAAATGAACGGAATCATTATAAGAACTACGACTCACGAGAGAAGGACGTGCATATTTCAAATTGTTTATTAATTTATAGCGTTCTTGTTTTCCTTACTTATTTTGACAAGCCGCAACAGAAGTTATAAACATGTTAACCCATTCCCGCAAATGACGGCTATAGCCGTCAAATTTTTGTTGATATATATGCAAATGGCGGCCTGCATATTTTAATTAATAAAAAAGGAACATCATTCTTACGAAGTGTACTAATGCATTATTTTGTTAATTATTCAGTAATACATCAAAGAAAAATAGATGTAACATTCCAGTTAACATATCAATTGTTTTTTTGTGCGATTTTTCATGATTAGCAATTCGATATATTTCCGCCTACAGAAACAAATGACGGCTATAGCTGTCCTATTATGCTCGCGCAAATGACGGCTATAGCCGTCATTTGTCTATATATCACCAAAAAATCAGACGGCTATAGCCGTCATTTGTTTCTGTAGGCGGAAATATATAGAAAAAATGACGTGATGAGCAAATGACGGCTATAGCCGTCGAGAGTTTTCATGGGAAAACTGTGAGAAAATGTGATAATTTTCACTTCCAAACATATAAATGACGCTCAATTTCATATGGTCATAAACAATTGAAAAACAAAAAGTATGTGTCTGAGCACGGACGTCAACTAAAAAGTGTGCGGCAATGGGTTAGTAAACAGTAATAATCACTTATTAATTGTTTATGATTTACAACCCTCTTTAATGTATTCATCATGCACGTGTCAAACTGTTGCACAAATGTAATTGGTGCCCCAATAATTTATTTGTACCTGGTTGCAAATTTGGAAATTTTTCAACTAAAGAAAACGTTACTATGTACGTTGATAAGCAAGGACGTGTGTTGGACAAGATACCTTTGTTTTGGCGAGTAATTCTAGATTTGTACTCTGGCTGTCTACCTGGCTGTCTACTCTGGCTGTCTACCTAGTTAGCTGTGTGAAAATGGCTGTCTAACTAGTTTTATCTTGCACTTCAAGTTAGCGGATTCGTGGCGTTTTAAATTATTTAGATTCTCTTCAATAATAAATTCATGTGATATAAATCTATGATCAAATTTTAAGAAAAGTTCAAAGACATTGATTAGTTTGTGCTTGCGCAAGCTAGAATCACAAAAAATCAGTAAACTGAAGGCTTAGCAAGGAATTCCCTCTAAACCTTACAATAATGTATAAATAATTTAGTAGACAACCGTTCTAAACCATAGCATGAAGTTTCAGAACATTTGGACACAAATTATCTAAATATAGTATTGAGCTTTATTACAAAATGTAAAAAAATGAGAAAATGCTAGATACAATAAAGTCTTTGGTCTGGTGATAGATTTACTACCTTTTGTTAACCCTAGGATTTAAATGAGCCAGTGCGTCCGAAGTTAAAATTTCGAAACTTTTTGAAAATAATCATATTTAATTTTAAATGGCTACGAATATTTGTAAGTAAACAGAGTTGTTCGAAATTGCACATGCGCAACGTATGTTCGCACTTTGTACGAGCAAATGTTATTAACGGAATCTAAACAATGAGAATTTATGAATTTCTTATCTTAACAGTGTCTATTGCGATCTATATCATTAGATGAATAAAAAAAGACGTGAAAATTGGTTGACATTTTTCATTGGAAAATAATAATTTTCGTCCGTTCGAAACCAACTACCTTTCCAACTTTTGGTAATCTCACTTCCTCGAGTAAAACCAGTTTAATCCGAAATAACCTTACATTTCAAACATTTATTGTTAACACGTTTCGTGCCGCGTCTCACGCTGAACTTTCCGTTCATGCCATTTGGTATTTGTTAAACTATTTCTTAGGAAAATAAATGTTTTCGTTTGTTGTATTATGCATTTTAATTTTAACCTGTACACTCTTCCTTCATAAGTATTAAGTTTTGCACTATTTTAAACATTGTAAGGCATACGCCAGAGAAAACAAA
Organism: Nephrotoma appendiculata; assembly: GCA_947310385.1. Classification (NCBI taxonomy): domain Eukaryota; kingdom Metazoa; phylum Arthropoda; class Insecta; order Diptera; family Tipulidae; genus Nephrotoma; species Nephrotoma appendiculata. The sequence continues at coordinate 212,359,997 of OX371225.1, read as the reverse complement.
CAATACATGTGTAAAGCGTGTGGCATATAGGCCCACGCGGCCTTAACGGAAAGTCTGCAAAAGACGGTCTGGCAGGGAACGTGTTAAAATGTCATAGTAAAAACCAAAGACTAGCTTCTGTTTAGATGTGAAAATTCATATTACAGTCTCTGTTATAGAAATCGAATGTTGAGCATAGTCTTGAAGAAAAAGTGTACCGTCAACCCGATAAACCTGTCCCGCAAATTAACTACAACACTGATTTAACTCATTATTTTTCTTCAATTGATCTTTTTTTATGTCCATAACCAAAATAAAAACCTTAAAATCCCTATGGGAGGAAAACCTCTTACCTCTTAGTAAAACAAACATTTTATAAAAACGGTGTGAGTCAAAGCTGAAATTGTGGTGGGGTTCAGATGCGAATATATTTTATAAGGTGACAACTATCTAATTATCGTAATTTGTATAAGGAAATTATGTATCATATAAACAACAACAACAACATTGCATTTTAATATCATCAACCCAAACAATTTGAACATAAATATTGCGCAAAATCTTATTTACAAAAAGAAGAAACCGAAGAAAACAAAAAAATGTTATTTTACTGTAACCTTCAAAATAATAAAAAAGAAAATACGACGAAAGAAATTTTATAAAAGAAAACAAAATAAAAAAACCTAAAGAAAAACGTCATTATCGGAATCACCCTATTGTTTCGTTTTTATTTTATTATATATTTTCTTGTTAATTTTGTTTTCTTAGAAGAAACTCCGCCGTCACGCTGTGAACTTACTTATTCGCACAATCATAAAGGAAACCCGTAATAATAGTGCTATCTCACTTCGGTATTTTATCTTTTTTTTTTTTAATTTTAACATATTTTTTACTTCTTCTTCTTCTTGGTTGTTATCTTATTCCATATAATATAATATAACTGAATATAATATTATAATATATTCTACTTAACTACTTGACTTGTTAGGTTTTGGTTTGATTGTTGTTGGTGTATCGTTTTTTTACTGATGGAGAGTGTGGTAAGCGATTTATGTAAAAAAAATTATTCAACGCGTTCATATATGTATATGACGTGTTAGTACTTTGGGTCGCCGTAAATCCCCAAAAAAAATGTGTAGCGAGTGATTTATTACGGCGCCCCGATTTTTGCTTTAGTTTTGTTTGTTACCTGAATTGAGTATAGGGTTTTAAAAATAAGCAAAACTGAAAGTTGAGGTCACCAATTTTCGAGGGAGAAAGCACCTTGCACTTCAAACTTGTATCAACCAACATCCATATACATAATATCTTCTTTCGTGTTGAATTAAGATACAATCAGATGAAAAATGTGTGTTGCACAACAAAACCCTTCTTCAATTGCCATATTCTCTGTCTCCCTCGTTCGATTAAAAAAAAAGGATGTTCAATTTTTAACGTAATTTTATCTTGTGTTTATACTTCATACCATGTATAATTTTTTCAATTTTCAGAATTTTCTTTATAAATACAAGAATAAAAAATGAAACAGGTTTAACAATAAAATAATAGATTTTATTCAGTCGCACAAATTGATTGGCGATTGTTGTTGCTTTTATATATGGGCATTGTTGTTGGTGTATTATAGCATAAAAAGGGTCATTTGCCTCTTTTACTCTGTTATTATTTACAATTGATTTCTTGTAATTCTATCTCATTTTTTTCATACTTTTCTGTTGTACAGCTTACGTTTTATAAGAGATTGTTTAGTCATTTGATGTAAATCTCCAACCAGTCCAGTGGTGGCGCACTAGTGTACGAACGTTTATTGAATGGCGGCATGGTGGTGGATATATTATACATACTTGTTTTTATTCTTCTTCTTTTTTATTTATCTTTTCTTAGCTCGTGATTCAATTTTATTTTACTTCATGATGATGATTTCATTCAACCATTTGATTTGTAATTTATACAAGTTGTATATGTATGCGTCGTTTATGTACATCCATATCCATGTCCACATATGTTTTTGGTATAAATAAAACATAGTAGATATATGTATATGTGTATATTATTATGACAAAATGAAAACAAAAGAAAATTTTAACGAGAAATTACTAGGTTGTTGTTGTTAGTTCACCTTTAGCAACTGACAAAAATAAGACAGTGCCGAGTGCGTTGTATATTATTATTTATTGATTTTTATTTAATTGAAACGTATATAAATTTGTTGGGTATAAAAAGATATTGGTCATCTACGCTACTTAAAAGTTTTTTTTTTACTTTTTCGAGGCTAATTGATTGCTACTTTGGAAACATGTATGCTCGTTCATCGATCCTCACTTGCAGCATGCTAACACACATTGTGAAATACATTTATTCTAAGAACATAAATACAATTTTTTTATGTTTACATTGACTTAAGTAAATTCTCGTATGTGTATTATTTACTTAAGGGAATTCCCAAGAAACTTCTACATCGCTGAGCAGCAGCAGCAAGTAAATATCGTTACTAACATAACTGAAAAATGTTATCAGTGTTTATAAATAAATAAAATAAAGAAGAAACCGAAGAAAATTAATTAACATCCATCTATACAGCGATATTTTCGATTTTATATATTTTATATAATTTCTTTCAACATCATATACAAAACAAGATAATTCTAAGAAATTGTAGCTTTCTTAGAAGTTTTTTTTACAGTAAATTGTAAAATGACACAGAATTTATATATGGAAGGAAAATAAACGATATTCCGACTGAAAATATTTAAGGCGCCTATTTTTCTAAAAATAATTATTTTTAATTTGTTTATTATTTTATGATCTTTTCTTCACACACAAACGCGTATACTGATGATCTTCAACTCTTAAAACCAAAATTATTATTTTTTTTCTTCAGACGAACATGAAAATAGTCATATCGTCTGGTGTTCATATACATATACGTATTGTTTTTGCTCATACTGAGTCATAGCGCATATTCTTGCACTAAAAACTAAAGATAACTCGCTTATTCTTATAAATAAGAATTTGATCTTATCGCGTGCACAATTTTTTATATTACTTTTATATAAACTCACTTTTTGACATATTCTAATTTAATGCGATAAAATAAATAAAAATTCAAGGTGATATAAGTTTGTTCGCGATCAAAGATCAATTATTAAAGATTTTTTCGTTTATATTTATAAAAATATTTGTACGAAAAGATCGTGCTCGTACGATCGATGCCTCTGTACGTATTAAGGGAAGGAATATTCGGTCTATTAAAGACAACAAACACAATATTCTTTATCGTTAAAGGTCATTTTGGGATACCCGCGCGCATTTGAAATACCGTTTTTAAATATCGACTATATACAAAACAACATATATATATATATATATATATATATATATATATATATATATATATATATATATATATATATATATATATATATATATATATATATATATATATATATAAACACGATAAAGATTTATAATTTCTTGATAGCATTTGACATTTTGAAAAAAAGAAATATAATATATACACATTTTGGAACAAAACATTTTTTACTTCTTAATCTCATATTATATTAATTACAATTTTTTGATGACGTTAATTGTTTCGCGTTATAATTTATTAGATAAGCTATGTCTGTATAAAGACTAAGTACTTTTACACCATTCCGTCGATGTATGTGGGTTTAAAATCGATTTGATTTGAATGTAATCCGAACTTATCACAATCATAATGCTTATTTTATTTTGATATTACGTTCACAATTTTATAAGGGTATTTTTTGCCTCAACTGAGCAGTACATACTTCTATACTACTCAAAACATTAGTTAGCATGCGGTTAGAGGAGTTATACGCCGCCGTTTGAATCCCTTATTATAAACCGCGATGCATGCATGGGATGCTTTCATGTAGGTGTATGCGAAGCTTATACTGAACTAAAATTCAGTTTATCATCGATTTTACATCATAGTAAGGATGTAAGGTCCATCCTACTGCTTCTGCGATGGGGTCACTGGCTTTGCCTTATTGTCATCTATTGTGTTAGCTCTGTTCTTCATTTCCTTGTCTAAGCTGTATCCGTTAATGATTGTTGAACTTTCACTTTTATTTAATTCTATGTGATGTAATCTCGTTAACAATTCATTGGGCAACGTTTGTTTTGTTGAGTTCTTTCCTATTATCCTATAATCTTCATTACATCGCTTCGCAACTCAACTCTACAAAAAAATCGCCTATGACTGAAGTGATATTAATGCTGATTAAATATTACAGTTATATGGGTCATGATTTTTATGAATTTCTAAAATGCGAGTTGGTCGCGTTCGCAATGCTTACGATTTAATTTTACGATGCAACTTACTGAGGCCAGTGATAGTGATGACATTGATATGAATAATAATATGTATAATCATTATTTCGCTAGTTATCGTGTACGTATCGTTTCAAATATGATAATATTGTACTATTCCATCCTGTGGCACAATATTTTCATAGCATTTTTGTCTAAATTATATTTTTCTGGCTAAATAATATTTTTGAAACAAAGTTGACTGGGAAACTTTTGTTCCACAACATTTTTATAGGGAAAAGTAATTCCCAATATATCTTTGTTTCAAAAATATTTACACCCAACTAATTCGAACAGAGTAGGTCAGAAAAGTTCACTATTCCCACGGAAAACCAGAATAGTGCCACTGGTGACAAATAATATAACCACCAAAAATCCACCAAAACAAAACAAAAGACTGTACAGTCTATGGACAGTGTTATGGGGAACTACCTCCAATCCCTTGTAACGAGCACACATGGGATTGAATCGGTTTCGTGAAATATCGAGATTCATAAGATTTGACAATAAGAATACGAGATAGTTTCGCTTAGAGAGTAATAAAGCTGCTGCCATAAGCGAAATATTTGAAATGCTAAACGCCAATTTGCGAAATAATTACACGCCATCTAAATGCATCGTTGTGGATGAGCAACTATTCCCATTTCGTGGTATGGGATTGTCTGAAATATATATATATTGTTTGAATTTATTTATATGTTATTGTAAATATGTATTTATTTGTTATTCCATAGCACGAACGAAGTTCACACAATACATGCCATCAAAACCCGCCAAATATGGAATCAACATTTGGGGGGTTTGTGATTCGCCTAACTCATATCCCATAACCGGTCAAATTTACACCGGTAAGCAACCAACCAGAAGAGAAACCAACCAAGGGTTGTAAGAAATATTGTCATGGACAATTTTTGATGTGTAAACATCTTTACTCGCGCCTACCAAAATTTTTTGTGTTAGAGTAAACTTGTAAATGAAACGAATGGAAATGACGTACCTACTTCGTTTGAAAAAAAGCAACTAATTCAATAAAAACAATTTTATACTATACATGGCATGCTTGTATGTATATGTATAATAGTAGGGAAAACAAAAAAACTAATTTAAAAAATGAAATAAAAACTATCGACATTTCCATCGATCAGAAAAATCAAAAAAAAAATTACGATAAAATACGAATCACGATTACGAAATTACATAGCTACTCTTGCGATTAAAAACACAGTCAACAACTTGTGTATGTTGCTTTATCACGAGTAACGAGTCTCTAAGAGCTGTTCATCACGTCGGGTATCAAGGATTATGTCTTCTACCATAGATGTAAAAATGGGACCTCAATGGGTCTTCATCAAACTTAGCTATCGAGCCTCACTACAAATCCGCTAAGTAAGGTTGTAATGGCGAATTTTGCACGAGAAAATAATGATGTCTGGTTTTTAACATTGAACTGCCAGAGTCTCAGGGATGCTCAATTTTCTTGCTTTCCGAGAACTAAAACAGTCACCAAACATAAGGAAATCATCGTTGAACCAGTAACTCGTATGAGCGTAACAACACAACCCATTGATGATATATACACGGCTGAACTTCTCAATGGGAATAAGATGCTTTCTGTAGTCTCGCCGAATAAATCTGTCGAAGACATAATGAAGTTCCTACATTTCGTCCTTGCTCCATATTCTAAAAGAATTTCAAAAATTCTCCAAGAAGACTATCATCTTTTGTCCTATGATTATGAGCGGGGATTTCAATATTAATTTTGCTGTTCTTCAAGCTGAACAACTTATAAACTTCCTGCGAGACGAATTCGATTTGCACATGAACTCAGATCGAAATATATCTACACGAGATATGGGACGACCATTGTACAGTTTTTCAATGAAAATTTGAAAAGTTAGAGTCGACAGTATATGGATCTTGTTTTAGCTAGCATAATCCAATTGCGTCGAATATATACCGAAGGAGTAATAGACCAATTTAACGATAATAAACAAATGAAAAACTCTTGTTAGTAAAATTGCATTCCTGCAAAGTAAACTGTACACACGCACTACACACGCCATGTTTACACATCTCCTTGAGAGTACTAATAGACTCACTCTTTTTTTATTATATTGCTGCTTGCTCGCTTGTTGATATCATGGAATTTATCAATTGTCGGAACTTTGGAAAAAAATAATAAACCTTATATGTATTCCAAAAGAAATATTACCAGCAAAATATACTCCGAGGTATATACTATTCACTATTCGGGTTCAGTGATGATAACATTACAATACGCATGTACGTACCAAAAAAAAAGTATTACTACTGTCCACTCAACACTATAGTGAAAGATTAATTGGAGAAAAAAGGAAACCCGAAATTATTCACTATTATAATAGAAAATAAAGTGGCGTTGACAAATAGATAAACTTGTCTCGCACTACACAACAAAAAGAAAAACATTGTGATAGGCTTTGGCCCTTTTCTACAATATTATTGATGTCGCATTATACATCGAAAATAATCCTTCGATGGCCAATAAGACGCGGAAAAGTTTTACGAGATCTAGTATTACAACTGGCACTTTCACATATTTCTACTCGAGCATCTTTACCTAATGTGTACCGAAATTTTAAAACTCGGTCAGGAATTGAATGTATACTTGGGAAATCAGTTCCAGAAATTATGCATGGCCAGGAACAGACAACATATGGTGAAGTGTGTGATAATACTGGGCGCATTCCGCAAACATGAAAATGCTGGATGTGTCTTTCGTCAACTCGTAAGAGACGTCGGGTTTCACGAAAAATATGCAGTGTGTGTAGGAAACCGGTATGCGTTGAATACGCCATTTCTGTGATAAAGTGCTCTGGGTGTAATTAGATGATAGATTTAGTAATGAATTTACCAAAAATGTTTGATTTATTTTTATATATTTTTTTTTTTTATTTTATTTTATGTTTTTATTTTTTTTGCCATTGTTTAACTGAAGTATACTATACAGTATGCTCCATAAATAGGTTAACATCGATAGATTTCAGTTAAAAAAGGACACATTTTGTTTTTACTATAATTTAAAACAATAAAATTTCATGGAAACATTAGAATGGAAAAATAGTAGCGTTGTATTACGCATCAGTGTTTATCGAGTATAAATACATCCGCTAGTGCGACTTTTCATTTAGTGCTCTCATAGAATACGAACCAAAAGTAGGAGAACAAAAATAAATATTGCAACGTATTATGCGTATATTGTAGTTTAGTTTTAAAGTATTGTATTAAAATGTTGAACGTAATAGACAATTATTTTCACATAAGGTGCACGGTAAGTGATTTTCTTTATAAAGATAACAGTTTTGAAAATAGATGCACTTATTACTTGTTTTTTGTTTTCCTGTTTCAGTAAAAAATTTTAAAATGGGCAAATTTAAATATTTAAAGCTAGAAGAGCTAAAATTAATAATAAAAATGCACGGAACAGGCACCACAATGCGAGACATTTCTAAATTAGTTGTAAAATCATTAACTGCAGTCTACAAAGTTATTAAAACGTTCAGAAATGAGGGGCGAGTAATGCCTTTAACGCGAAAAGGAAAAGAAAATCAAATAAACGGCTGGATTTGAGGATACAAGCAATATCAGATGCAAGTCCGTCAATGTCCGTTCCAAAAATACGAACAAAAATCCAAAATGACCACCAAGTCAATCTTTCCAACCAAACGATTAGACGTCGACTACATGATGTTAATAAGCAATAAATAGTAAAGCAATAAATAATAAAAAGAAAAGGGAGCATTTTTATATTGCTCATGTTCTAAAGCCAATATAATTCTGGGATAAAGTTTTGTGGACTGACGAATCCATGATTCGTTTAAGTCATAGTCATGGGCGTATGATGGTTTGGCGAAAAAACAGACATTTTGTCATACAAGTGCGCCAAACCTACATTTAAAGGATTTGATAAGGGGCTTATGATATAGGGTTGCATGTGTACATCGGGTATAGGTCGAATCATTATATTAGAAGGAAACGTAATTGCAGCTGTTTATCTAAATTTGCTAAAAGAAATAATTATTCCCGAAGGACGATGACTAATTGGCCAAGATTTTATTCTACAACATAACAATGCGCCGATTCATCGGGCTAAAATCATTTCAAATTTCTTAAATGAGACAAACACAAACGTTTTATCATGACCACCACAAAGCCCGGATCTCACGCCCATAGAAAATATATGGGCGCTTTTAAAAGTACGCATTGCGGAGAAGGCTCCGAGGAATCTCTCGGAAATGCGATGTCTAATTGAAAATGTTTGTCCTAGTATCACCTCAGAAGAGTGTAAAAATATACACACTCGTTACTGTCACGATTAGCAAAAATGTCGTTACAAAATTGGAGTCATTGTGGTTATTAAATGATTTGTTAACCTATTTTTGGAACATATTTTTTAACATAATTTTTTTAAAAATCTTATATTTTAATACATTTTGTTTGCATTATGATTTTATATTCTACTAATATTATCTATATTGATTAAGGAAAATTTGCGAATTTGTGTTGTTTACTTTATAATAAAAAAAATAAAAATTATTGCTGAAGTTGAAAAAAAAATGTTTGTTAACCTATTAATGGAACATACTGTATATTACTGTGATGAAACGAATTAATTTTAATTTTGCATAAAATATATATAACCTTTTAGCAATTTTAAATAAAACTAAGCCTTTTCCTTATATTTGGTTCTGACTACCCGGGTAACCGGGTGTGCGTTAGAACGGTAAAAAAATTATTCACACATAACTCCATCAAAAAATAATTTTTATCCAATTTCTATACAAAAATCGAAAAATAATAGTGAATTCTTGGATGTCAAGAAGCTAGAAATGTCTAACTTCAAAATTGCAGTGCCACAAATATTTAAAATTTCATTGGCTACCCGGGTAGCCGACTCTTATACAATATAAGAGTCCAGGCGAATTGTCGAGTTAAAGTCGATATTTACGATTTAAGGTAAATTCAATTATTTAATAAAAATGTAAGGCAATCTGATCGAAAAATGTGTTTTAAACTGCGTTTTTAGCTTAGTAAACGATTTACTGTGCCATTCGCCCACAGCCAACATACCAAATTTTGTCTTGATTGGTTAAGAAATGCCGAGTCATAATTTGTGTAATTTCGTGTTGGCACTGTTTTTTTCTTTTCCGCATGTAGAAACATCGTTTTGATAAATCCATGAATGATGCCATTAAAACTGATGAGGCAAGTCTAAGTGACACAGCGGACAGAGACGGCCGCGAAAGCCTCTGTTGGTACCTAACTTCGTATCATAAAATTAGTGTGAATACATGAAAAATCTGCATCTGTAAAGATGTCATTAGGTGGAAGCATGGCCAGATGCTTCGATGTGAACGACAACGACTTCAATTTTGGGCCCTAATGATTAATGAAAAAATCGTATGTCCTTGTTGTGCAGAGCGGTTTCAAGATGGGGCATTTTAAACTATATCTTCTCTGTTAAATATTATTTATATGTTTATTAACAGTTTTAATTGTATTTTGTTTAGCGTGAAATGAAGTTCGTGTGTGAATGCATCAGCTGTATCTTACAGCCCGGCATGCTACAATTTATTGCAACTTAAACTTGCGTAGACCTTCGTTTCTCAGATAGATCGGCATTATCTGATGCTATAAATAATTTTGTCCAGGACTCGTCGAAAGATCGAATGAAAGTCGGATGGTACCATAACTCCGAATTAGATAATTTTTATGGTAGTAATTCACGCGAGATTCAGTTATTTGCTGCAACCAAAGCATAGAATCTGTGCTGAAAAACAATTGTTGAACACTAAAGATTTTTGTGATTAAATTTGAAAGTAGTTGAGCGGCAAGTGTTTCCAAGTCGAGTTAAAGTTGTGTTCAACGCGAGCAACTCGCTATACGATAACACTCAGAAGTATGACGAACCCTTGTATTTTGAATTTTCTTGAATTTCGACAATGGTTAAAAATGTGTTATAGAATGTAGATCGCTCTAAGCCTGCTGATTCTCGCGAAAGATTGACCATGACGTTTGGGAATCCATCTTCCCTAATATAACAACCTCGGAAATTGCTACACATTTCGTAATTTTCGTAGTTTCTTTGACGAGATCGGGACATTTCAAACTTCTTCCTCTGAATTAAATTCACTCAAAGGATCTCTAAGTCAAATCGTAAGTAAATATGTTGCAATCTTGTATCATTGGGGAGGATGTTTTGCCGGTACAATATCTGAAATAATCATGTATCGATATCCATTTTAGATACCTAACCAGACATTACGATTACATCTAAAGAATTTGCAGAGTTAGTCTTACCTGAGCCATCAAACAAAACTTAGAAATATATTTATGGCATTATAAGATTCGCGTAACTGGGCAGGATTTCGGTTTAATTTTACCAATTGAATACATTGCGAATGGTTAAGTCGAATATTTCATTTCGCTTAAACCCAGTTTGGACGCGAATGATTTTGTAATAAAATTAAACACGGAATTAGATATTTTTTTCAAAGTCGCAGATCAATAAGGAAGAAAATGTACCTTGAGATGATGGCGATGGTTGTTAGCGAGTTTTGAAAGTTTTTGTTAAGACCAGGTTGTGAAGATACGACAAGTTTGGCTAATGGTTCTTTATCTAATCTATCTTTATCTAAGAAGGGGATTATGATGGTGGTGGTCTGTACAGATACGATAATGATACGGTGATTTATTATCTGATTAAATTTTTAATTGTTTTACAATTTTTTGTCGTTCGTCAGCAGAAAGAGCGATAAATTGATCAGAAAACTTGATTGAATACCTTATTTCATGATTTGTCGAATTGGTTGTCATTCCAACTTATGACTTCAAATTTGAACATTTCTTCAAAGGTATAAATTGAATTTCCTGGAGATTTTTCTCCATTTTGTTCTTGTTTCCGGATCGGATTTTGAGGCAACTAAATTAATCATCACGCAGTGCGATGGCCGTGAGAAACCGAAGGTGAGAGTTAAACTTATCAAGAAAATCGAGAAAATCTTGAGAATTGACCTTGAACTTGAATATTGCTTCTACAAAGCGATTGGGCTTAATGAGTCGTTCAAATAGTAACTTTTAGTTTATTCGCAATTCTCAGTTGAATGTCAGAACAGCTGGTCTCATTTATTTAAAATTATCTTATCGTCAAGTTGAAAGATTACAGCCACGATTTTTTTAATTTTTTATATTAAAACACATGTACAAGTGCAGACTTTAATTGAAAACAGTTCAGGTTTCATCTCAAAGTTCACAATCCGAGAGCTTCATCATTTTTATCCGATACCTTCCTGAAGCCAACTCATCACATAAATAAATGGAAGGACAGGTGTTTTTATTAAGATAACAGGATTGAAATATATATATATACATACGTAATTTAAAAGTTTGACTGTATATATGAAAGACAATGTTTTAAAAACAAAGTGAGATGAAATTTAAAAGCAATTTTAACAAAACACCTGTCGTCTTTGAAGACGTAACGAAACCACACAAAAAATGTTAAGTAAAAACCGAAATTCTTATTATCTCGTCCGTATATGATACAATGTATATTCATACGTAGTTGATAAGTTAAAATTTAATAATAAATATTTGAGTTTTCAGTTTCTGAATCGATCGTACGATTATTGTATTTCTTCTGTTTTTGTGTGTAGTAGACACATATACTTTAAGTATTTAGTAAAATGATAAAGATAATATTCTTAAGTATAAAGTACAAATTCTAAATATGAAATGATATTTTATTTTCTGTTGTTTACGATCGTTATTATTAATATACGATCAGGTTGCGGATTCCTTTTCATATATATAACAATATATGTATTTGAATGACGTGAGCATCGCTGGCGGTCAATTCATATAAGCGGTCACAGGGACGTTAGTTGTTTATATTGCGATGATGCAATTCGACGATTGAATTAACTGGTGTTGTATACATAATTGTGACTGTTTTATGGACAAAATTTCCCAATTAAAATATCCGGGAACAGCTTGATAAGGCATACGACATACTTAAGAAAATTTTGCCGTATGAGTTAATAATATTTACTGAGAGTTCTAGGAAGTGGAAGCTCCCCCAAATTACAAAACAAATATGAAAAATCATAACAGTAAATCGAACAGAAAAAACCATTTGTTGCTTCTCAAAATAACAACACAGCGCAACGCAATTTTTCTATCAAAAAAAATTTTCTTTTCTTGTTGCTGCTATATACTGTGCTATATATTCACCGTTATATATAGTATATGTGCTTTGTACTAGTGTGTACACATATTTAAATAGTTTTGTTATGTATATATGGCGGTTTTATCACAAAAACATCTGCTCACAATATTAAGTGATTTGTCATTTATTTTTACATATACTTGTGTCTTGGAAAATGAATGAACAGCGCGCAGCAACAAAAAAATTGCTCGGAATTAAGTATTATGTGAATTTCTTGAATGGAATTATCATTTCATTGAACCGGGTACGACGCGCTTAACCCCTTACTACTTTGTTGCACAGATTTATTGCAATTCAATTATAGTGCACACATCACGACAGGGTTTTAAGACGTGACTCTTAATCATAACATCCAAGCAAATAACCTTTTTGATGGTTATTGTAAATTTCTGTATAAGACAAATAATTCGCAAAAGGGAATATGTGATTGTAATACTAATCAACTGGATGTACAAGGCATATATTATAAGATAACAGCATACAAAACATTCGCAAGTATATAAATAAGTAAATTGAAGTTTTCCCCGAGTTAAATTTTTTTAATTGGCATTTAAATCAAAATAGAAGACTTACCACGATTTTCTTCCCCGTGTGCGTCTTGTGTATATTGACCATTCGTATAAAATAATTTTATTAATGCTGCTCATGTATCAATCTCTCACACAAAAAAAACATACAAAATCTAAACCATCATAAGTCGTCTGTCGTTCAGCAACAACAACAAAATTAAAGAAATACACGAGAAACCATAAACAAAAACAAAAATTGAGTTCATTTGTTTGGCGCCAACTTGACGATTGTTGTTACAGAGGAATCTCTCGACGTAAAACATGTTTTCTTATATACAGTATTTTCTTCTCTTTTGAAGATTTTTTTTACAAAAAAAAAAAAAAAATTAACAGTCGCACACATTTAACAATATTTTTACACAAATACTAACGTAATCGGAGACGACGATTAAACATATATTTCACATCTAAGATGATGATACTTAAACGTTTTTATAAGAAACTCTAAGCATGTTAGAAGAAAATAATAAATGTAAGATAATGATTACGTACGTGTATTTTGCAATATATCTTTTCTTTTAACATGTTTGATGGTATTTGACGTGAGATTCGTGTTTTTTGTTTGCTGTAAAGGAAACGTCTTGTGTTCTTATTTAATATTTGCGCAAATAAAAAAAATAGCTTTTATGTAAGACGAGAATGAACTTTGATTATTTGATTGCCACAATTTTAATATTTTTTTGCTCTTTATTTTATATGATGTGTTTGATAAAACAACTTTTAACGCTTTTAGCGGTTTTTAGGCGACATAAATTATAATTGTCTCTGCTTTTTATCAAGACGTTTTTTTACCTTTAATAAATTTAATTAGGAGATTTCTAACTAAAAACTGTTCGCGATGACTCAGAAAATAATAAAGTGTGAATAACTTTCCTGCATATTACGAGTATATAAATGAGGGTGGTGTCATTCATATGATTTCATTATTTCTAGTTACGAATTGTTTACCTTAGACATCACTTAATAGTAAGTTTAATATTAGTTTTATATGAAAAACCTGATCCAAATTTTGTTTTAGATCACAAATTTTTTGGTTTGAAATCTAGAAAGCGCCTTTGCGTTGTTTCATGAAACATGAACTGAACCGGATCAGATCAATCATCAAGAAGCATAAGTGGTCTTTCTTTAGAAAATTTACAACAACAATTTAATTTACAATATGTTATTCCAAATTGGAATAGTTTAAACCTACTTTTTTGCTGGTATAGAATAATTCTATTCTACCTGTAGTTTTAATGTTCACCACCAGGGCAGTTTTAGTAAATACATTAGACTCGCGATAATGTGAACAAAGTAAAACCAAGCAAATTCATGTTTACGAGATTGTTCATGTTTGCGGGAGTTAATTTTTTCGGGTGTACTACGAAATCCTGGTTTTCAAAATTCAGGTTTTCAAAATCCCAGGTTTTCAAAATCCAGGTTTCTTAAATCTCGGCTTTCGAAATCCCGGTTTTCTTTTCTTCAAGTTCGAAAGTCTTGATTTTGAAAAAAAAAAAAATATTAATTCGGGCCAGCCATACTAATAATATTTTAACATAAAAATAAGATATCTTGCCCAAAAATTTACTAGAAAAAACCAAGGCTGCGAAGTAAGAGGCGGGAGTCAGTGCTATTTCATCGGAGTCGGAGTCGGAAAAAACTGAACTCCGATTTTTTTAGTCAAATTACAACAACAGTGCCATATATTGACACCCGCTCTAGAATTAGTCTAATTCCTAGTTTTTGATGATTTTCGAAAATTTTAATTGAAATTGCAATTTTATTTTTTTTATTATACCTGCAATCTGTTATGGAGCCAAGACTCTTCTCACTTTTATGCCTTTGCCATTCAATCCGACTATAGGTGGGTTTTTATCACCATCTGCACATTGCATAGCTCCATGCCAGCCTATACTGGCATGCAAGATGGGTCGGCCCATGAGCTTTGCACTCCGACAGCGGGTCATAGATGTGTTCCATTTCATTACAGATCATAATCTGTAGATGAAAATTTCATTTGCATACTGCCCTATCGGGATTCGAACCCGGTACCTCCCGATCCAAACGCCAAAGCTTAACTCACTGTGCCATCATTTCCAATTTCTTGAAAAATAAAAAACGACTATAACAAGACTAAAACAGTAAAACTCGGTAGTAAAGGACCGGGATATATAAGTCG
Source organism: Nephrotoma appendiculata (assembly GCA_947310385.1). Classification (NCBI taxonomy): domain Eukaryota; kingdom Metazoa; phylum Arthropoda; class Insecta; order Diptera; family Tipulidae; genus Nephrotoma; species Nephrotoma appendiculata. The sequence continues at coordinate 212,344,690 of OX371225.1, read as the reverse complement.
GGTCGAGGCGCTTCCGTAGCTTCTTTCCCTAATTAGAACAAAACTTTAGTTTATAAGAATTTAAAAACCGATAGTAGCAGGGAGTATAAGATCGGATTGATTCCCCGAAAGTACTGCGACAAACAATTATGCGATAAACAATTCACCGAAAACACAATTCATCGAAACAAAATTTTCCACTGTAAAGTTACTATCAGTTTTTAGGAGGGGAAAATTAATTTTTCCCGGAAATTTTTTCGATTTTTCGGAAATTTTTTCACTTTTTTATTTTTTCAATATTTTTTATTTTATTTTTATTAATAATAATTGCTTCGTCAACCTTGCAGACACAGATCAAAGAGTTTTTCTCGCTCTTACCGCTTCTTCTGATAGTGCCACAAATGTTAAAAAAATCAACTTTGGTAAATATAAAAACTTTTTTTAATTTTAATTCATTGTATACCTTAAAGCATGGGGCAACCAAACCCCCCTTTCCAGAATTTATACAATATTTCAAGTGTCAAATTTTATTTTGAACTAAGTAAAAAAAATTGAAAAAATTTCAAAATTTTCCTAGAAGGATTGCAAATTTTCCCGGAAAAATTACTTGTACTGTCGAAAAACTGTTAAGATACAATCCTAATATCAAAATTTTTATAAAAATTACACATTTGTTCGTATTTTGAATAAAATAATACGCATTTTTGTTTTTAAAGTCAAAATTTGATTTTTCGATGAATTGTTCAGTGTAGAATTGTTTCCGTGTAAAATTGTTTGTATTACAATTATTCTTCTCTGAATTCATTTCTAACAATTGTTTATCGCACTTTTACGATTGTATTAAATTGTGTTGCGCATAATTTTCGGGTTGCCGATCGGATTATATAAGTCGGGTTGCGGCGCTCCCGTCGCTTCGCTCCCTAGTTAGAAAAAAAAATCAGTTTAAAGGAATTTAAAAATCGATCGGAGCGGAAGTATAGGATCGGATTTTATAAGTCGGGTCGTTACGCTTCATCGATTCTTTCCGTAATTAGATTTTTATTTTATTTTATAGTAATTTAAAAATCGTTATAGGAGCGATCGGGTTATATCAGCCGGATCGCTGCGCTTCCGTCGCCTCGCTCCCTCCTATATTTCATTAATGCAACATTTTGAAATGCAATAATTATAGAAGCTAACGGCTTCGATAACTCTAACGGGCACGGGGGAGGCCGCTGCGCTCCCCCACGCTTAGCCCTCCGAAGGGCTTTAGATTTGAACTTCGGAGGGCGTCGGAGCCGGGCTTAGCAAACATGTCGCACTTCGTGCCGCACGTAGGAGCATATTATATAGAATCTATTAATGATACCTACTAAAAAGAAACATAATTGCATCATTTTGTTATGCAAGATTATTAAAAAAGCAATATTTTGTTAATACAACATTTTGACACATTTGGCCCTCCGTGACATTCGGCCCTTCGACACATTTGGTTTTCCGTAATTTTACCCTTCGACATTTGGCCCTTTGATATCATACCGAATTGTTGAGGCTTCAATTACTCTCGCGGGCACGCGGGAAGTCGCATCGCTCCTGCCCTCCGTTTAGCCCTCCGAGGGCCTTTAGAAAAAAATTCCAGGAGAGCGGGGTTCAAAAACATGTCGGGAATAAAGGAGCAGTTTTACTAGTTTTATACTAAATGAACGATTCGAATTCAAAACTGGGGGCCTACTATGGAAATCGATCGTCGACGTTTTTTGTTCGTTGTTTCTATTCAGTAATTACTATTGATGAATATAAACAAATAACAAAAAACGTCGACGGTCGATTTCCATAGTAGGCCCCCTGGTTTTTTGATACAGTTCTAGAATACGGTCGATAGGGATGGAACTTGACAATTTCTTTACTGATTATGTTCAAACTCTACAAGTAAGTTTAAATGGGATTCTAAAATGATTTTTATTAAAGCTCTAGAATATGGCCATTAGTGACAGAACTTGGCTATTTCTTGACAGATTATGATAAAATTCGACATGTGTGATGGAAATAAGATTCTAAAATTATTTTGTGGCTAAGTTCTGAAATATATCGCCTTTTTTGTCCAGATACGCACAGCTTTATCAAACAATCATTTAATAATCCCAATTAGATCGTGTCAAATTTAAACATAATCGGTTAACAAATGGCCAAATTCCATCTCTATTGACCATATTCCACAGCTTTATCAAAAACTCATTTAAGAACCCCATTTCCATCGCACGTGACGAATTTGAACATAATCGATTAAGAGGCCATTTCCCTAATGACAATATTCCAGAACTTTATCAAACATCATTTTAAAATCACATTTAGATCCCACATTTCAATTTTTGACATAATCGATTAAGAAATGGCCAGGTTTCATCTCTATCCGCCTTATTCCAGAACTTTATCAAAAATGCATTTTTTGAATCCCATTTAGGACCCTTTTGTCGAATTTAAACTTAAATCGGTTTAAAAATAGGCCTATTTCCATAGCGATGGCCATATTTCAGAACTTTATCAAAACATCATTTTAGAAATACATTGCCATCGTATGTGTAGAATTTCAACAAAATCGGTTTAAAAATGGCCTAGTTCCATCTCTATTGACCGCTTTATCGAAAAATCATTTTAGAATCCCATTTCCATCGCACGTATCGAATTTCAACAAAATATGTTAAGAAATGGCCAAATTCCATCCCTATTAGCCATTTTCTAGAACTTTATCGCAAACTTATTTTTGAATTTTGTCAACAAATCATTGTAGAGTCCCATTTTCCCACATGTCAAATTTTAAAAATTTTCTAACTAAATCGGGATTTTTTTTATTCAAAATGAAAACCAGGATTTTAAAAACCTGGAAAACGAAAACCAGACTTTTGAAAACCGGGATTTCGTTACTCGCGCGATTTTTTCATATGAAAAAAGGACAAATTGGGAATCCCCGAATCGCATATTCAACTTTACTTAATTCAAATTAAGCAAAAAAAACAATTGGAAATCCCCGCATCATGCGAGAGTGTATGAAATTTAGTTCACGTTATCGAGCTTTCTAATTGTTCACATTATCGAGTAGTACAGGTAATTAAAAAATAGTTCACGTTACTCGGAGTTCATGGTATACGGCGTTCATGTTATCGCGAGCCTACTGTATTTTTATTTTTAATAGTTGGAAATATAAATATAAAAGTGATTTTTGTTATTCATTGCAGTTTTCTAAATAAGACGAGTAATTAGCTACGATTTGTAATAATATTCAATAATGTTCTAGCAGATTACTATTTAATTAAATATTTTTTTTTTTTTCAAAAAAAAAAAAAAAATATTCAATTTTATCGAGTAATCTTTATTATCATAAAACAGAACCATTTATTTTTTAAAGATTATTTCTTTCAAATGTTCCCCGTAACTGCGGCTAACATAGTCTATTCTGAAGTTCCAATTTTCGATAACGCGTTCGGACATTTCGAGTGGTATTTGCCAAATGACCCGAGTAATGTTGGCTTCTAATTCCTCATTCGTAACCGGCTTGTACTTTACGTAGTCCCAAAGGAAAAAGTCTGTCACGGGCTTCAATTTCAGACAACAAATAGTCCGGGGGTCTATTATGAAACATATTTCGCTTTCGAGAAATTCGATATCTAAAAATTCGATACGCTTCGAATATTGCTATTATGAAAAAAAAGCGAATCGTCGCATTTGTTGTGGATCTGTCAAATCAATTTTATATATTATTAAAATACATACGTTATTTGTAGTAAATTATTTTACAAATTGCATCTTGGTAAATATATCTATTGAAATTGAAAACAATAATAATAATTGCCTTAATTAAAAAATATAAAAATAGACGACCGAATTTATTAACACGATAAAAAAAAAATATTATTTTAAAACAGCATCGAAACAATACGGTATTCGCCACCTAAAGAACAGTCGAATTTTGACGTCACATTTTCGTAAAATCCGATATCGAATTTATTTTTAAGTTTCATAAATAGTGCGAATTTTTCGATTTCGAATGCTCCGAAAGCTAAATAAAAATCATAATACCAATATTCGCCGCGAATCGAATTTTTCGAAAGCGAATAAATTTCATAATAGACCCCCCCCCCCTCCCCCGTTATCGTAGCGCGATAACGTGCGCCATTCACAGTTACGTTCCGGTCGCCCTTATTTTTGAAATAATATGGCCCGATGATTCCACCAGCCCATAAACCACACCAAATCGTTGTTTTGTGTGGATACCTCTTCGGGTTGCTCTTCAGCCCATATATGGCAATTTTGCTTATTAACGTAGCTATTAAGCCAGAAATGAGCCTCATCGCTGAACAAAATTTTCAAGCTTTCGAAACGTGTCTAATGAGCGATCTAGTTACATATAGGGTAAGGCATTTAAATTGAGGCATACAAATAACTTGAAAATCAGCGACCCAATTCGCAATTCCATGATTTGGCTTCCTCATTTTCGAGGTTACATAATCAAGTTACCTTTGGATTCGAGATCCCATGGCAGCTGAATGAGGCATATTGGCATTCCGAGGGAGAGATTTTATCGTTTCCTTCCATTTTTACAATTTCTTCTGTGCTGTTCCTATGTGGTCACCCAAATTTGTAAGCAATGGTTGTTTAACGTTGAGACGTTGATAGTAAGGTTGTTGTCGCAGTACCTCTCTCTGTCATGTGCTCTCATTGATCTCCCTTGCCTCATAGCATTGCAACTGCTCAGCAAATGTCTGCTGCTTTGTTGGAAATCGCGAATATAACAATGGTTCAAGAAAGCATAGGTTATAAGTGAATCTTTTCAAGATGCTTCATGATTCATGAAGACGGAATTAGATGGTTAGGTTACGTTTCAAGGCCCCACCTCCAAACATTAAAAATAACAATTTAGGGTTTGGGGTGATTTTAAAAATATGTCCCGGATATCTTAAATGTGAAATATAAAATTATTCATAAAACACGACAGTAAACATGAGATCAGGAAACAGTTTCCAGACCATCTGGAAATTATGATACGACGTAATAAACAAGACGGGGTTGGAATGAAGCAGCATTTTTAAAAGATCAAACTATAGGGTCTATTATATAAGATGGTGGAGAAACAAAACCAAACATTAGAGCAAATATCTGAGACAACAAAGTCAAAACAGAATTGAATAGAAGATGCAGTGAAGTTCGACATTTCGCAATTGCAATACAATTGATAGTTTTTCCAATAAAAATGTCACAATACCAAAGAGTAAGACCAATTGAGTAAACTTTAACTGTGACAATCGATGAGTGATCTTCGATTTCACTTCCCGTGGTAGATAGTACTTTCCTCAGATGTGGTGGATACGCTGGGCAGTAAATTAAATCATTCCAAAGAATCAGTGAATCAAGAGTTTCTACTTGTTGTTAAAGATAAATGTGTTTTATTCAAAAATTTCAAATTACTTAAAATACTAGAAATGTTTGGTTATGAAATTTATTGAAAATTTTATTCAGCAACATATAGATGTATGTTGGGCGTAATTCGGTAATTCTAATGTAGGAAAGCCAATTTTTAAGAGGATCACAACAAACGTAAAAAATTATAACTTTTAAGATCATTAGTTATGTTTTAATATAAAAATAAACCGTAGAAAGCCTCGTGACGTTTAATACCATACCAGTAGTAAATATTTGTGTGTATTCAAAATTACTGTTGTCCGGGGAACCCCTATAGCAAAACATTCAAGATAATTACAAATTTTATTGTATCTTGTTTCCCAGAAATGAATAAAAATTTCAAGAAATTAAATTTTACTCCTAAATGGATTTCATCTATTTCTAAGAAAGGTTTCTTTTTCAAAGTTTACTTAACAAATCTGACACTTCTAATGGTATTCTATTGCTATTTGAGTGGGTATTAGTATTGAGTTTAATGAGGGAAACACACCCAATAAGAAATACTAAACACTAAATGATTATCGTAACACATTATGCAATTCCAAAATAATTATTTTTAGTCTGACCGATTTCAATACTGGCACAAAGTTGAATCGTAAATTTGAAACATAAATTAGTCATAAAAATATTTAGCGCCTTCATTTACCGCACAGGTATAATAGATAAGAGTGATTTTATGATCAATAGGCAATAATAACACTTTTTATAGTGATAAGAAAGGTAAACTGGATAGAATCAATAAAATCATCATCACACTTAACAAATCAGTAAAACAACATGCCCACTTCAAATTTAAGTTCTATAAATTATGTAATTAGGCTATCCGTTCAATATACAATAAAATTCAAAAACACTACACCATTGGGTCACAAGTTTGCCACCTAAATAATTAGAGGCGATCGTAGTTACTATATTGGCAAAACGATACAAAAATAGCTGCCGTTGACTACTCACAGGAATGATGACGTCAGTCTATATTTATTATTTTAAGATGTTTTATGTATAAGTGTATAAATATTTTCGCTTTCCTCTTAGACTTTTCAATGTCAATTTTATTATAGTGTATGCGCGCTTTTATTTAATAATCGCGATTGATTTGCATTATTATCGATGCGCGATTTTACAGATACACCTGTATATGAACATGAAATGGAATGAATCACGATGTCGTTATTGTGGGACTGATATCTCGTTAACGAAATTGTTGCGAATTGATTTATTCAGCGAACGTTTGAATACATTTTATTGACTTATATGGTTTTAAACTCTAAGATGATTGAAAGTAAGCGTAATTAATCTAGTGAATCATACAGATTTGAAAGTTGTAATATGCATGCGGCGGTTGCTTTTCACGTCATACGTTAAGGTTTCGTAACCAAATCGAGGTTGTTCAGATATCGATCCGATTACCCGGGAGATTAATTTCTTCAATTTATTTTTGGAGCCGTCGCTAGAAAATGGTTAATCAAATATTTCGTTCGGTTCGTTGAAGATTTTAGCCTCTGATCGGTCCATGGTTACCACAATGTGTTCTATTTTACATTCTATAGTGTAAAAAACTTTTGTTATTTTTACTCCTCGTTTATTCAAATTTTCAAGAATATAAGTAGATTCTGTTTACTCAGGAGCAATAAACTTTCAACCAAGCATTTTCCCTCCATTAATAAGAGTCAGGATCTTATAGATTTTACATTTGATGCGAAACGATGGAAGAAGAGCAACGTTTTGTTGGTGATAAGGCTGGTCGTGGTCGTAATCCCAATCAAGTTTCTATAGTAGACAGTAAAATTTGTTTTGGGATGTTATCGGTTTTATTGAATCGTGCGATTGGTAGAACAGACAGAGTAGTGAAGCCAAAGCACTAAAGGCATTCTACTGCAAAGCCTAAATATCGATATGCTCGAGTTACTGGCTTTGACGACTGGTAAATTCAATTAAATTTGTTGTGGTCGAGTTTGATGATTTAAACCCATTTTCGTGCGATGTTACATTTACTTCTTACAAAAGGACTTCGACTAACTTTGGTCATTGATGTGATTTCAATTTTTCGTAGTATTTGTATTTTTTATACAAATTGACAAAAAATATACTTAGCAAGGTAAAAATATTTACTCACAATTTTACTGATCGGTATGTTTCTAAACTACTAGAAACTTATTTTACTGATTATCATATAGATGGCAGCACTGTAGGGCCTTCACAGGGCTCTACAAGGACATTATTTATTTTTATTTTTTTAGGATTTTTTTATGATTTTTTAATGATTGATATAGTTAAGAAAATATTTTCTGATCTAAATAAAAACATCGGATTAACAACTAATCGTATATCATAATTTTAAAAGTCATAGATCTATTGTACAATTTGCAAAACCATAATCGCGAAACTTTGAATACATACAGGGGCGGAATTATGAAAAACGGCAGGAAATTGTTAACAGATTGAAAACTATTTTTAAAGATAGACGGTTGAAAATTTTAAAATTTGTCTTAGAAGTAACTTATGCTGTGTGTCTTAATCGACTAAACTAAATTGACTAAACTAAATGTTGAAACTTCAGCTATTGCCTACTAAGCGGCCAATGAATTAAATTTTATAGTTTTAATATATTGTACTAACATCGAATTAATTATTTGTTTACATATAAAACGACAAATAAATTTCGCAGGTTAAAAATTTCATTTTTAGAGACATCTGCTTTTATAGTTCACGAATTTCCAGTCTTAATTTAGTCGATTAAGGCAAACATGATTTATCTATTGAAAAATGTTCAAATTTGTTTTCTACCGGTAGTAAGTACATTTCCATACAAAAAAGCTAACTACTTGGACCTAAATAAAATCTTAAGCAAATGCTAGTAAGTTTAGAAGATCTTAGATTTAAACCTTTTAAGTTTTAAGTTGGTTGATCCTCGTTTAATATTTTGGAAGTTATAATTTAATAATTGTTTAAAAAAAATTTCAACATCCTCTAATTCAAAGGGTATCAAAAATAAACCCAAAACTCCCTACCTAGGAATCACGCCGTAATATATTAGTCTGCTACACCTGGACACCCTGTGTTGCGTAATGTATTATTAAAAGACATTTTAATTTTAGCTATACGTGCTGGTTCCAGGTATTTAAAGCTAGGTGCTAGTTATTTAAAGTTGTCAACCGTTTCAATTCTAGCACCACCACGAGAAACTTGCCAATATTAAAATATATAATTTTAGTTTGTTTAACTTAAAATTAGAGAATGATAATCTATCCAGTTCCATGGGGCCAATCTTATGGCTCACTTCATTTGGAGAAAGCCTACTTAAACCCCAATTATCATAGTCGTCTCACGTCTCATTTTATACGACCATAGTCACGTCACTTCATTTTTACTATTATTTTTGCTAATCGACAAGTATCACAACATTCTTGTCACATCAATTTTACAAGTTTGAAGAAGTGACTAGTATAGTTAAAGACTAACAAGTAAAAGGTAGTTATTTTTTTACAAATAATTATTGTTTATGTAATGTTTTTAATGTGGCGTTTGAATCGACTTCAACAATACCAATTTTGACGTGACGTGACACGACTGTAGTCACGTCACTTGAAATGAGACGACTTCGACAATTGGGGTATTAAACCTAGCGTAATCTCATATGTGGAATAATTATATTATTACTGTATGGTAATACCCACTAAATTTAAATTAAATTGCAAACGAATCAAGTGATTTATGTTGACAAGTTTAAATGATGATTGTTGTTGAGTCAGTGGTCAGAAATGATGGTTTCTGCTGTATCCCGCTAGATTATTTAGCTAGATATCCAGATAGGACAATACGACCCACAACGTGTTTCTCTGTATACCTTCGCACGCCTGTTCAACGTCTATAGACTTTTGTTTGTATACAAATAGATTGTGAACAGGATACAGGACTATCCTTTTTCGCAATATTTCTCCAGTATAATCCTAAGGATGAAAACCTTATAACTACTGCTTACCAAAGCTATTCCGCTGTTATTGCTATTTAGCCGATAACCCTTTTTATGTAATGGGAAAATCTTTCCACTCTTCTGGGATTCCCTCAATAGATCATACAATTATTATATATTCGTGCATCCGGTAGAACGTTTGATCGCCGTGGTTTTTCAGCATTTCACATGAAATTCCGTTTCCACCAGGACCCTTAAGCCTTTTCATATTCGCCATCACGTTGTTACAGAATCGTTGCTAATAGTGCAGCTATGAGGTTGAAAATCTCTAGCTTTCTCCTTTATGTGGCAATATCTCTCTTTAATGTTCAGCACTCGCTGATCTACCATCTCGTTTCTTCCGCTTGCAGAACCTAGTAAAGAATCTCCTCGCGGGCATGTATTCATTATTCGCTTACATGCTTGACCTTTTTCATTATTTTTAAGCAATCTTCATCCAACCAGGGTCCCTACTATTGAAAACGACCGACTTCGTTTTATGTTTCGTTTCTTAGATTCATACTATTGTTTTTGAACGGTTTCGTTACTGAAGAACTGTCAACGTTAATCCGCGGTTCCACACTTTGATTCTTTCGTCGAGACACTTTCCTCGTTTCCTTCCCCTTCACCAACAAACTAATTTTGCCGAGAAATTTTTGATTCTTTTTTCAGCAACATGTTTTTTTGAGTCAACTGTTTCTCGCACTACTACATAGATAAATATTTCAAGGACACCTTGTTTATTTGTCGTTTTTGGGTTAATTTTAGGTTAATTTTTGTTTCGAAAAAAAATATTTTTTTTTCAAACAAGGAAACAGTTTTTGCAGCATATAATAAACTTTTTTTTACTATACGAATAAATTAAAATACATGATTTTACACACATACATAAGCAAAGAAATGCACAAAGAAATCAAATGAGGACGTTGATTGATTTTTTGAAGTGGTGGAATCACGACGAAAGAATAAAACTGTGGAAAGACTCAATGAACAACAGTATTATTATTCCATTCTTCGTTCAGACTGCGTACATCACATCGTGAGTTAGTTCGGAAAAAATACCATTGTATCACAAAATGTACTAAAACAACAAAGTTGAAAATTTCCATCTCGAGTTAGGCGAACTAGTAAAGGTGGGGGGGGGGGGGGGGGGGTGGAGAGTTGCTTTCATAAAACATTTCACGAAATTTGATTGGTTAAGGTCGGGAGCGAGTATGATGCTTTTTATTTCCGATGTCATGTACGCAACTCCGTCACATGTTACGTCACGGTATAAATAAAGCTGAGTCTTAGTAAAACAAATTGGAGTATACAAGCAATTTGAGATAATAACAAACAAAGGCGATCGGTATCAATGGTAAGGGCCCTATTTATACTCCTAGATGATGATTCACCAATGATTCATTTAATGATGTTTTTTTATTTACCGCTGTGTTTATAATGTCCCACCGGTTCTTTACCAAACCAGTCAGCAGCTGCTTTGCTATAACACCCGATAGGGTATTCTCGTAATTCAGGTAAAATGATTTTTAAAATCATCATTATTTGATCGCGGAGTTCACGGGAAGTGATGTATGTACGTTGTGATAATTGGTGTCGATGTTAGCTTCCCGTTTGTTTTGATATCTTTAATACTGAAGAACTATCTTTTTGATACGAGATTGTGATTAAAAATTTGATTCGCAGTGTTCAAATTATACTGTAAAGATAATTCGTTGGTGCATGTTCAGTTGTTGTTTGAAGAAGGTGTAAGGTAATTTACTAGCACTGCCAATTTAAGGATTAAAGTCACCCAAAAAAATTTTGAAGTAGAAAGTCTCTTTTGTTTGATCGGGTTTATTATCAGTATGAGCATGAATGTTTACGAATGAAATGTTAACATGACGTCCGCGAAACCTGAGTAAACAGATACGATTATTGTTGGGTATGAAACCAGTTATGAATTGACGATATCGGTTGCTGATCAGAAAACCAACTCCAAATTCGTGTTTGCTAGTATTGTTGCTTTGCCAAAGCGTGTATCCATTGCGATTATAAACTACAGAGTTTCTCTTGTAAACAATCAGAAGTGTAGACAACATATCTTAAGCAGCATAAACATATAAAAGATTATATTTGTACAAGTTTTATCACGTGGCTCATATTCACATATCGTTAAATCAGTACGTAAGTAACGAGTGAGGAAAACTACTGTAACTCTAACTGTATCAGTTCCTATATGCACAACCCGGTCATTATGAAAATGGTAAACCGCAACACAGATTTTATACTTGCTTAATAAAATATTGGTTCTGGAAGTTTTACTTCTTATATTTAGTATAGCCCGAACCGATACCAAATCGTATCTTCCTATGAGCTTCTGTGCACATTACGTCAAAATTAAATTAAATTTTCTATTATTTTTAATCTTTTAAACAATTTCATCTGAACTGTGTTAATATACACACGAACGAAGTACGAACAAAACATTTTATCATCCGCGAATTAAATTATAAATTAAATACAGCAAAAAAAAACAAGAATATCCGCTCACTCAAATGTGAGGAATTCTTGATATTTGCGAAAACAACAAAAAAAACGTAACATCTCGACTATGTACATATAAATATTGTGACTGTATGTCATTTTATTGCGTGTGTGGTTGTTTATAGAAATCTATATTTCTTTTAATAAAATTGGACTGTGATTTTTGGCACGGTTCCATTGGATTTTCGCGGCGAGGTAAATAAATTGCACTACATATACTCGTAAATATTTTTCTAATTTTGTCACGACATTTTTTTAGACGCCACAAAATATTTTATAAATCATCTAATTATCGTGTCCACCCCACCCGATTCGGATCAATTACAAATTAATATATCAAGGCTAATTTATATAGCTAAGTGTTAATTTTTCGGTTTTTTTTCTAAATATTATCCTCATCATCATCATCATCGCCGTTATTAATAATTTATCACAAATTTTGCGACTATATATCAAGATACAAAATCTAAACATAATAGACAAACACTTAATATTAATGCATAAGTATATACACATAAATCCGCAGAAATATTTTGTATACATACATATATCTAAAATTCCATATGATACGCGAACTTTAAAAAAAACGCGAATTTGCAAAATGTAGTCATCGATCGCATCAAGTATTTAAAATAAAAAAAAAAAAAAAAATAAAAATTATCTTAAATCCTCACATATAGTGAGATGATTTTATTATATAAATATAATTTATTTTTTTTTTCGCCAGCGATTTAAAAACATGACGTGATTCGCGATTTTGTGTTTATACTTTATTGTAAAATCTAAATGGACGAACTCAACGAACGAATTTTAATAGACTTTATATTTGTGCTGTGTTTTGTCTGACATTACGCAGTCAGTGTATTTTAATATACACCGCTTGAATGTCACGATTAATTTTGTTTTTGTTAAGTTGGTGTTGGTGTTTTTTCGGGAAATTCCAAATTTATAATCTTTATTTGTGCTAACGTATACTTACGACGAAGTTAGTTTTGCAAAAAATTTGGAAGATATTGATGGTGGATTTTTTCCGAATTTTTATTTTCGATGCCAAGTTTTTTTTTATTTATATTTTGATAGGATGGTGGGCGCTTTATAACAATTCTAGGTTGGCCGATTGGTAATGGTAGGATTATATACTGGTATGGTGAGAACGCTTAAGTACTGATACGATAACGGTTTTACTAGACAATTAAAAGACATTGCCTATAGGTACTCAATTCTTTAATTTAACCCTTAGAGGACCACAAAGAAAAGTAACGTAAAAGACCGGAAGTGACCAACGGGCGGGCCCCTATATTAAAAATGCTTAGAAGAAAATTATAAATATATTTTTTTTATTATTTTTCATTGAAATATTAAAATATAAATGTAAATGACATATTTCACAAATTTGTTACGATGTTCTGGAAATTTTATTTGGCCACAAATTACATCTATTTTTTCGTGGAGGTTCTAATTCGGAGCTTGTTCCACTGAATTCAGCTTTGACTTCAAGCTTTTAGCAACTCATCTGGAAAATTGTTTCCGGGACATTTTTTTGTTCACATTTATTTTTTCATAAATTATTTTAGCGGCAACTCCACCAACATCAATTATATTATATAGAGGAAAGCGAAAGGCCATCGTCTTGTTCGTCTATGTACTGTATAATTAAGAGCCGTCTGATCGAGCGTATCCACTCCACCTTTCTTATTGTTGTAAAATAAATTTATTTCAGATTTGTTTTTATTGCTTTCATCAGTAATAGTAGACGTGTTAAGTTTTGTTGATAGCAAAAGGACGGCACGATTTTTTTTTTGGGAACTTAAAAAAGTAAGCACATATTTTTCCGAAGTCCAAAACAATTATTCTCTACTGGTCTGCTTTTATTAGACATAAAATTTGTAGGTATATACTATTTATTTTTCCGTAATGTGCCAACGTAAGTTAAACCATTTGACAATCAAGAATTTGCTAGTGGCTTACTTGTAAAGAAATTGTCGAATGTTACGTTTCTGAACGTTCCAAAGCAAGGTTCACATAATTTTTCCACGACTTGCTGAGCTAGGTTTGCATTTCAGACTAAACCCTCTTTTCCTAAATAAGGAATGCCATAGAGTGGGTAACTATTAGCATTGTCGCATATCCACCACATTTTTATTCCATATTTATCAGCTTTACTTGGAAACGCGACCACGGAGAGGTATGAGCTGATCGTCAATTGTCAAGTTTGCTCCTGGTAAATACTTCTGTGGGCAAAAAAACGTAAGACTTTGTTCATAATTTTAAAATTCTTTATTTATTTCTCCAAATCTATTTTGTCCCCCCTCAAACTAATTCCCCCCCCCCCGGCCTAAATACAATTGTGCCAACGTTTTTTCCAATCCTCGAAACAGTTGTTAAAGTCAATTTCTGGAATAGCCTCCAATGCGCGTAGCGATTCACGATTAATGTCTTCAATTGGCTCAAAACGGTTTCCCCGGAGCGGTCGTTTGAGTTTGATGAACAGCTAGGAATCACACGGAGCCAAATCAGGCGAATACGGTGGTTGCGGAACGATATGAGTGGAATTTTTGGCGAAAAAATCACGTAAAACCAATGCAGTATGAGAAGGTGCATTATCGTGGTTCAAAAACCAAGAGTTGTCGACCCATAATTCCGGCCTCTTTTTACGAATACCTTCGAGCAAACGACGCATAACACTCAAATAGTATTCCTTGTTGACAGTTTGGCCGGTTGGAAGGAATTCGGAGTGCACTACACCTCGATAATCGAAGAAAACTGTCAACATCACCTTGATTTTTGACTTGCTTTGACGTGGTTTGGTGCCAATCAAAAACACTTGCTCGCGACATACAATTATCACCGAAGGCCTTTTGCAACATTCTGAACGTTTCGGCACCACAAAATTGATTCCGCACACAAAATTTTAATGGAAACTCTTTGTTGAATAATTTCACTCATTGTAAAAATCGTCAAATGCACTTTTTGTACTTCAGAAAGGCAAGCATATACTAAACACTAATGATTATTTTGATGTGACATTTGGCACAGATGTCACTGACAGTCATACCAATATAGAGAAAAATATTTCGACGAATGGTTTTCCGCGCAAAATTTAAATTAAAAAGTCTTACGTTTTTTTGCCCACAGTAGTATGCTTTCTTTAGATTTTTGTTGAAATAATGTCTCAAAGATCTTTTATTGAAGCTAGTTTATCTCTAGTTCCACGAGCAGATCTAAATACTCCGTCATCGAATCGTATGAAACCCTGAATATATTTAAAACGGGTTTTGCTCAAGTTGCTCAAAATATCGGATTTCGAAAAAGCGGGTCCCAAAAATCCTACATATTGATTTTGCTTTGTTTCTTTGTTAATAAAAGTCTAAAATATGCAACCGAAAATGGACATGAATTCAGAAGATGGCAACAGATACGGCATTTTCAACAATTTCACTTAAGCATCATCAGACATTGGGCGCTTTCAGGGCTGGGATGTTGTACCATCACTATTTTCGACTTTCGACTTTTTTTATATCTCATTTTTTACGAGTAAATTGGCAACCTATTTCACTTCCAAAACTTCACATTTTCTAATGTGTTCTCAGCTTGCTCGAGTAAAACATCACTCTATTCTTTTTCTACGATTTCTAATGGTGTTTTCGATTGATTTTTTACCCCTCACTAACATAGTACACTAATTTTTTGCGTCAATCGAACAAAATTTTTTTTTACCCTTATTTATGTGTCTGTGTGTGTTAGCTGTTGAGCATCACGTACGTAATTGACAATTTATCGTCAAATTCAAAATGACAGCACAATGACAATACAGTTGTTGGTGTGCGTGAAAAGAGGGGTTACTCTACCAAAAAACCCAATGTAGCAAAAATTACTCGATGTAATAAAATTTAGCTGTCAGTACAATTGTTTTTGATCAATCGAACATTTTCGGGGTGAAAAGGGTACCCTTTTTACACTCAGTGCAAGTTATTATGATCAATCGAAAACTACATTAGACTACTAGATTTATCGACTATATTTATTACCAAATAATTTTTTCGTGATACGTTTATCGAAATGTAGAAAAGAGAGAAAACTCACAATTATATCAAAAGGTTGAAATCGCGATATAAAACACATAATTGTTTACGCGAAATAGAATGATAATTGATTCCTTAAAATTGAGACATAAAAAAAGTCGAAAATAGTGATGGTGCAACATCCCAGCCCAGGTCACTCAACAGTTGGCAACATATTGAGTAAAATCACGGCCAACGTTATAGAAATTTTGAATTCTATGAAATTTTCAAATCAACTTGGCGATAATTTCACTAATCATGATGCCAGCAGTTGGTGGGCCTGAAAGTGCCCATTGTAACAAATTGCATATGTACAACCATTTGAATATTTACACCTTACTGAGAACTATGAATTTTTTTCGGAAAAGACCTACTTCGAAATCAGAGAATTAATTTTTTTATTTCCTTTTCATTTATATAAGTATTATGCGCACGCCTTTCTAATAAACATATATGGGTCCGATGGACACTAAGTAGTCCTTTACGTTATGAAAAATAAAAAAAATAAATTTCGAAGTGAAAAAATCTACAGCCTAGCATTTAATTATTGATTCTTATTCTATCAATATTTGTGCATTGTAAAAATAAAACAAAAACCAAATAATACCTGTAATAAAACTTATAAATTGAAGTCCAAATTCCTCATAATCTACTTGAGTTTGTGGTTAGCATATACTGGGTTCATAGAAATTGTTCCTTAATTATGTTTCCAGAGATTTGTATGAAAGAAGGTAGGCTTTACCAGATAGGTTTTGAAGCTATGATATATGTTTGTTAATTTTGCAATCTCTCTAGGTGGGCGAGCGCTCTCTCCCTTGATCCATTGCTGTTTCGTGGAGGATTTTAATTAAATGATCCTGGCTCTTGTTTGTTAAAGTATAATATTTACGATGACTCTGTGGATACTAAAATTGAAAAAATAGCCTTACACAAACTGTGGATTAATTTTCTTTAATTCGTGCTGGGCATGTTTGTGTTATTTTTTCTAAATGAATGAAGGCTTTAATCTCATTAGGTCTCATTTATTTTTTTATTTTTAACACAAAACAAAAATTGAAATTGAATTTAACTTTTAATTCTAAAACATGGCAGGAAATATGCGCAAAATAATCAAAATAAACAAGGATTAATAAATACAATGTTAAAAATATTTTTATAAGAATTTTGAGGTAAAACTAGAAAAAACTCAAAAAATGTATTTTACATTCTTCACAATAGAAAGTAATACTAGATGTTTCAATATATCTAAATGCCGGGTATAAAAAATTTGTGTACAAATCCACTAAGTGGAAATTATTATTATAATACGATAAGACAATCAAGTGAGCTTAAGGACATTTCCATAAAAATGGGGATAATTCTGAATTTTCTTCTGGTAAACTAAATCATTTCGTTTGATATGAGATATTCTAATTTAAATAAATTTCGGAAATCGTAGAGTTTGTCGGAAAATTCCTATAAGGTAACTCAATCAAATGAAATAAATACAATTTCCAAATTGAGAGTAGGAGTTTCGTTTTTAGTTCTGTCAAATAAAGCTTATTGGTTCGCGTAACTATTTTTAAGATAAATTATGAATATCGTAAAGATTCCACTATGTTGAAATAAAAGCCTTAGGTTGACACAACCAAATGTGAATTAACTGCCTCTCCGCTCCTTTCGGAAATGGCTATTGACTCATTTGCTTGTCTCAACCTACCGAATTTTTCCAACAAACTCAACGATATCCAGAATTTATTTAAACTACAACTACTCAAACCAATAAAATCAATTTGATTTATGAGAACGAAAAATGACATCTCTTCCCTTCTTTTGGAAATATTTCTTGACTCACTTGTTTCTATCTTTTTTTTTTTTTTTAAATCATTACCAATTTCTATTTACTTCAAGTACACAATAATTTAAAATATATAAATTGGTAAAAAAAGTGTATCTTTGGTTCAACAGAACACGCGCCAGGTACATTGATTCCTTTTTAACGAAAATATGTAATTTATAAAATATGTATTTAGAAAAAAATGTAACACGACAATATAATTTACAGTATATAAAATAAACGTTTAATAATAGTAATTTGTTTATAAACATAAAATATTTATTTATTTAGCATAAAGGATAAAGCATAGCTTTTCTATCCATACAAAAATATATACAAAAAGTAATCTAAAACATAAATTAAAATGTATTCTTAACAAAATCAAACAATAACTTTTTAAATTTAGTAAAAGGCTTCACACGTCTAATCTCAATCGGCATCTCATTACAAATTGTGAAGGAGGTAAACAGAGGAGATTTGTTGTAGATGTTTGATCGGTTAACAGGCAGCATTATTTTATCATTTTAATTAGATCCAAGTTTTATTTTCTCATATAAATATGAAGGAGCACGATTATTAATGAATTTATATAAAAGTAATAACGCTCTAAAGTAAAAGAATTGAATCATAGTGCAACGAAAACATTCTTTAAACTTAGCTGATATGTGATCAAATTTTCTCAGCCCATTAAAATACGAGGGTATATCAAAAAGTCTTGCAATATCATATGAAAAAAAAGAGTGAGTGAGACAACAATATATTTTTCAAAACCATTTTTTGTCGCGATGAAACTTCTAGAAGAACATTTCGATGTAAATTTTACAGTTCGTTTGTTTTTGTCAATTTAGTAACACGTGTTTTGAATTTTTCTTAAAATGAATGAAATTGAATATCGCGCCGTTTTTAATTTTTCTGTAAAGATGACCGAAATGCAATTTATATATTCAACTATATATCAAAAGTTTACTGCGAATCTGCACCATCATATGCCACAGTAACAAGGTGGGTAAAATTATTCAAAAGTGGTCGGGCATCATTAGAAGACGACAACTGCTCGGGTCGGCCAGCTGATGCTATTAGCCATGAAAACGTAATTTTGGCCGAATCTATTGTATTGGAAGACCGGCGTATTTCTATTCCGCGGTTAGCGTGGAGACTTTCTCTTTCATACGGTACCACATATACTATATTACATGACCACCTTCACATGTCGAAAGTAAGTGCACGATGGGTTCCCCGTTTGTTGAATGCAGAACAAAAAAAATGCGTGTTCAAACTTCAAAGGCGATTTTAGATATGTACAAAGAAGATCCAGAAAATTTCTTGGATAACATAATAACAGGCGATGAAACATGGCTTCATCACTGGGGTCCGGAATCCAAACAAGAATCGATGCAATGGATTAAACGTAGCGAACCACCACCAAAGAAATTCAAAACTCAACTGTCTGCTGGTAAGGTTTTGGCAACAATTTTTTGGGATGCTGAAGAAATTTTGATAATCGATTATATGCCACCGAAAACCACAATCACAGGCATATATTACGCAGCGGTTTTGCGAAAATTGAAAAAAGCGATCCGAGAAAAACGGCCAAGGAAAGTTAGAAAAAAAATCTTGCTTCTTCACGACAATGCACCAGTGCACAAGGCTAATGTTGCTCAAGCTGCATTAAAGGACTGCGGCTTCGTGGAAATTCCGCATCCACCGTACAGTTCAGACTTGGCACCCAGTGACTAATTTCTGTTACCCAATTTGAAAAAAAAAATTAGGGGCCGGAAATTTTCCAGTGACTATGAAGTACAGTCTGTTGTAAATGGATATTTTATGGAGCAAAAGAAATCTTTGTTTTTAGAGGGTTTAGGCAAGTTAATTGATCGATGTGACAAATGTATAAACCTTAAAGGAGATTATGTCGAAAAATAAAAATATTGCTGTCTCACTCACTCTTTTTTTTCATATGATATTGCAAGACTTTTTGATTTGCCCTCGTATCTAACGGCATTATTCAAAGTAACTTGCAGCATGGTTCTTAAAGTAGAACCACATCTTTAAAAAAGAAATTCGCAATATAGTACGTGGGGAATTATTAATGATCTAACCAACAAAATTCGAACATTTTTAGGGCAGATATTTTTATGAAGCTTCAAACCATACAAAGTAGAATTGATCTTACCACAAACTTTAACAACTTGAGAATCCCAGGAGAACCTGTCATTAATACAAATTCCCAGACTATTAACATTATTCGCAAAATTAATCTTCACACCATCAATAAAGATATCGGGTATCACTGGCAAACTTCTTTTAGAAATCAAAATTGCTTGTGTTTTAGCGATGTTCAGTGAGATTCCATTAGACTTGGACCAATCCAATCCATTGGATACATCCAAATTGTTAAAAGGTTTCCAATATATTTTCACTAGTACCACCAAGATAAATTTGACAATCATCAGCATACATGTGATATTTGCAGTATTTTATTGCTTGTGGTAAGTCATTAATAAAAACGTAAAACAAAGTTGGGCCAAGTATAGTACCTTGAAATACACCTACAGGTATACGCTCAGGAGCGGATTCTTTTCGATTTACAATGACTTTTTGATATCTGTCTGTTAAGTAGCTAAACATAAGTTTAAGTGCTCTATTGTCAAAATTAAAGAAAAGCATCAACTTCTGTAGTAACAAAACATGGTTTCAAAGAGTCAAATGCTTTGGAGCAATCCAACAGTATTAGAACGACAAATGAGTTTTTTCGATCAAGATGACAAGCCAGATCGTCTACAACATGAAGCAGGGTAGTCGTTGTACTGTGGTTATTACGGAATCCGGATTGAAATTTATTTAGATAATTACCATTAGCCAATGCTGGTTGATTTGATCACGAAGAATGATCTCGAATACTTTAGATAAGATAGAAACTAAACTAAGCGGTCTAAGATTATCTAAAGAATCGATACCCTTCTTTTTTACAATCGGAATCACAGTGTTCATTTTCCAGATTTCAGGAAATTCAGATCGCATAATACAACTGTTAATCAGGAATGTGAAAGATGATAAAATGTATGGTAAAATATTCTTAAGAAATTTTAAGTTTATTTTGTCATGACCGGGTGAATTTGATTTAATAAGATACACGGCCTTGGAAACATCTAATTCACTTACGCTGCAGAAGGAGAGAGAAGTATCCGTGACTATGCGCTCCATTCCCTGCAATGGAATACATAATTACCGATGAATGGGGCACATTGCAAAAATAAGTGTTGATAGTTGAAGGGTCTAAGTCAGTAGAAACACCAGACCTGCTAGTCCCCAATCCAATATGGTTGAAATTGGCTCCAGATTCGTTTCATGGTTAATTTACTGTTTCCAAAAAAATATTTTTGTTTGGACATCCTAATCAAGCTAGTTACTCTATTGCGTTCTTTCCGATATAATTCTAGGTTCCTCACATTGCCTGCTCTTTTGACTATTTTTTTAGTCGGTAACAATTGTTATGAATATAATAAAGGCAGTTATAAAATGATTGGAAGAGGAGATTGACATTATTAGACGCATGCAAAAAGTTCCAGTTAATGCTAGAAAAGTAATTCACTATCTTTTCCGAATCTAATTGACTGTAGTCATGGATAAGCTTGTAGTTCAGTTTAACACGCTGTGATCTGACTTTATAAGAAATGATCAGAAAATCATGGTCGGAGATATGAGGCAAATAGTGTTGACTAGACCCCAATACTCTAAAGTAATCTGCTTCTGGCACAATGTATTGATCGAGCCAAGTACGGTTATGAATAGTTGAGAACGGGACTGATACCAAATGGTTGGCTTTTAAAAAATTATGAAATTTATGGGACTTATCAAGCATATTACAATTTATATCGCAAGCAATTATAAAATGATTATAATTTAAAATATGCGAGGATAAGAATTCCTGAAAATCATCCAAATCGGATTGCACTGGAGATATGATGGGTTATAGCAAGCTACAATCAGTATAGTCATAGATGGTAATATCATTTCAGCCATCAAAACTTCAGTTTTACCATAAATAGATGCATGAATAGCCTTAAGTTTAAAACATTTTTTATAGTACTTAAATATATAAATAATAATAATAATACAATCGCTGCACAAAAACTTATGACAGTTGAACCCAATTATTATCAACATCACGAAAGTGTTACTCTCTAGTTTCAAATATAAAAAAATGGTTCAGATAAATAAACAACCAATATACGACTAAATGCACTCTAGAATATCCCACATTTCTTCAAATCGATACGTGAATTAAATTTTTCAGAACCATAAAAAATCCATAACGAAAAAGGCGAACTATTCGGAAAATTCGAAGTTCGAAATTTTCGATGAAATTATAAAACTAATATTGGTTAATCGGCAGTTTTTACAATGATTATTTCTATTAATAAAGAACGATTATGGGTTATTTAGGATTGGATTTTTGGCAAACCCTCTATCCTTCCGTATATGTTTTTTCAAAAATTCGATAACCTCTAATTTTTTGGTGGTGAACGGAAGGAAAACAAGAAATTCAAACTTAAATTTTCGTCTACTGTAAGCCTGTATAAACTTACCGTTCATAAAAGTCTCGAGTACATAGACAACTTATTACATAGGCGTAGATGGAAGAGTCTCATTAATGGTAATTTTGGGAAGTAAGCTTGTGAACCGAAGATCTGCACAATTGAAAATTGTTATGTAAATTCAGAGCACATTATTGCTAACGATAAGTTTGTGATGGATATTAGCACGTCTCAAACCGTTCGCCACTAAAATATATGCCTGTTTGTCTTCACAACATAGCGACCTTACACGCAATGTTATTAAAGAAGTATAAATACGTTGACGTTTCAAATCAATTGAAACCGGTGAATAAAAAACCGATCAAACAAGTTTCATTCAATATTGCAATATTTTGTTGTCGTTTCCCTGAAAAATTAACAATCAACAAACATTTTACTTTTTTGTTTTATTTTTTTTTTATTTACGAGAAAGACTTTACCTGTGTGTTTGAAAATAAAACGAATCTTCCAAATATTTTCTTGAATGAAAGAAGGAGCGCAACACTATACACACAGTGTATATAAAAGTAGAATATTGAATCGAATAAAAATCGCGATTTTATTATTGAATGAAAACGAAAAAGAAGCAAATAAAAAAATGCTAAAAAAATTGATATGGTTTTATCATCGTAAAAGCGCGAATTTGTTATTTTTTATTTTATTTAAAATTGAAAACATGTAAAATTGATAAAAAAAAAATGTTTTTATTAAGGCAGCGACGAAATAGGTTTGGAGTCTCGCGTTCTCATTTTTATATGGGAAGGTATATTGGATTTGTGTGTGCGGTTTATTCTATTCGTATTTGCTTGTTTTTACTATCTGGAATTTTCTAATCAGTGTGAACGACGGTGATAACACAACTATACAGTAAATTTAAAAATTTACTGACTCAGTATGTTGATAATATTATAATACGTATATATAATATCAAAATATATTTGCTGCGGTTAGTTAGTTGTAAGCGGAAGTTGTTTTCTTTCCTAATCATAACTAACCGCATATACACATAGTGCAATGATTATAGTGATGTTTATATGCGAATCTCTAAGGAAGTATGCTTCAGAATATATTTTATGCTTTTTGGTATTTAGTGCGCAAGATACTTTAAACACTTGCCTTGTAAATAATACACGGTAAGACGTACAGCATATTTATTTCTATATCACAATCCGCAATTAAATTTCAATTTAATAATTATGCGGTCGTATTGCGATTATAAAACCTCAGCATATAAGCAATATATAGTAGTAATTTAGTGAAACAATCTGCACAATAATTAGTGTATGACCTAACATTATGAGAATTTTCATTTCATGAAAATATAAAAATTGTTTACACCAAAATATACACCTACGGGAAAATAATCTATATGGGGGATTCCCTCTGACTTAAACACACGCATCCATAATAAATTTTCATTTTCCCCAAAATGGATTCTCGTTCAAAAATCATTTTTCACAAAAATAAAATTTTCCAATTCGTCGCTCGTGTAGTATAAAAAAATAAGCGACAAGAAGAAAATGAAAAAGAAAATCGCATACCAACGATCCAACCAACCAACATGAAAAATATATAAAAGTAAATAAATAAAAATAGTAAGGAATGTTTGGCACTGAAGTTGAATTGATTCGGCTTTCGTTTGTTATTTTTATACTTGTATGGTTTGCAAACTATTTCTAATGTGTTATAGGTTACACCCAATTATAGTTATACCCAATTTAAACACCTAATAATTAATAATTTTGTATCAAATGAGGTAATTTTTATAATTTAAACCACAATACGCTTCATAATATGCAACAAATACATACCAAAACAAGTTTACAATACTCTGATAATATTGAATTTTTTTTTTTGTTTACTGGTTTTTCTTTTAACCAGGTTATATTATTGATGAAGGCGCTATTTTAATTTTAGACAATATTATTAAGAGGTTTTTCTGAAAATAATAATCATAATAATTTTACTAGACGAAAATAGATTATCGTGCACAGGCGGGCGAGGAAACGTAAAAAAAAAAAAAATCTGAATCTTGAATTGCGGGGAAAACTACAATGAAAACAAAGAAAATTCATAAACATTTTTTTATTGAGTTTTCTTGTATCATTTTTTACTCTTGACTTTGAGGTTTGAACTAAATAAAAAAAAGATATTACGGAAAATTTGTTCGCACAAAAACGGATTTGTGCAGATTTAACCAATTTGATTTAATTGCATATACGATGATTGTCTTCATAATATTTCTTAAAAATTTTGCTTGCAAGGGTGCCTTTTTCGCAATTGTTGTCGATTAATTATTGGTTCAATGAACTTATCTTTAACAATTCGTATAATCCGGTCTTCATAAAAGTTAGCTTTACTTGGTTAAATTTTTAACAGTCGGAAAAACTATGACAGTGAAAGGGATAGAGACCGTTTATACGTCACTTCATTATATTCTGATGAACTTGAGAGATTAAATAATTATGTATTTAGATCTTAGCCTATACTATACAATTCAAGATATTCAAGATATAAAAATGCGAAAATTTCAAAATTGCCAACATTGCGATAAAATAATTTTAAACTGTGTATGATAATTATTTTAGTGTTCTTATATTTGTTGATAAGATGAGAACACTGTCTATAATATAATTTTTACTCTTTGCTATTTTATTCTTCCATTATTTAAAAAGTTTTCACTAGTAGCTAGCGGGTGTGTCACAAAATCCAGGTTTTCAAAATTTAGGTTTGTCAAAATCCCGTTTTTTTTATAAATCCCGGTTTTCAAAATCCCGGTTTTGTATAAAAAAAACCCGATTTTTAGGAAATCCCCGTTTGAATTTTTTAAATTTGACATGCGGGAAAATGGGATACTTAATGATTTTTTGACAAAATTCAAAAATGCGTGTGCGATAAAGTTCTAGAAAATGGCTAATAGGAATGGAACTAGGCCATTTCTAAACCGATTTTGTTGAAATTCTACACGTGCATTGGAAATGGATTTCTTAAATGATTTTTTGATAAAGTTCTGAAATATGGCCATCGCGAAAATATCGAATAGCTATTTCATCAACTTTTAAAATGAAAAAAACTAAACCGGGATCGGGGTATTTGTCTGCAAGACAAAATCTTGTTTTGCATTCAATCTTGTTTTTTGAATTCTTACCTTATAAACTATAGTTTATCAATTTTTTTTGGACAATATCTTGTTTTTTAAAATTTTGTTTTCCGAAATAATTATTTTGATTATTTTTTAATGAAATAATGAATATTTAGTGAAATAGTTTTTCGGAGATCGATATAAAATTTTCCATTTCAAAATGTTGCATTAACAAAATACATATAGCTTTTTTTATTAATTAGTTGCAAACAAAATGTTGCAATTACAAAATGTTGCAAGTACAAAATGTTGCAAATACAAAATCTTGCATAACAAAATAGTGCAATTACTTTTTCTCTTAGTAGGTGTCATTAATGGATACTATATAATTCGCTCCTACGTGTGGAACACAGTGCGACATGTTTGCTGATCCCGCCTTCTACGTCCCCCGAAGTTCAAATCTAAAGCCACTCAGAGAGCTTAGCGTGAGGAGCGCAGTGGCTTCGGCGTGTGGATGAGAGTTATTAAAGCCGTTAGCCTTTACAATTACTGCAATTCAAAATGTTGCATTAATCCCGACTCCAATAAAATAGCACCGACTCCACGAAACCGACTCCTGCCTCTGACTTCGCAGTCTTGGTTTTTTCTAGTAAATTTTTAGGCAAGATATCTTATTTTGATGTTAAAATATTATTAGTCCGGCCGTATTAATAAAAAATCATCATTAAAATCAACGGGATTTTGAAAACTGGGATTTCGAAAACCTAAATTTTAAAAACGTGCCGGCCTACTATGGAAATCGATCGTCGACGTTTTTTGTTCGTTGTTTATATTCAGCAATAGTAATTACTATTGCTAAATATAAATAAATAACGAACAAAAAACGTCGACGATCGATTTCCATAGTAGGCCCCCTGGATTTTGAATACCGGGATTTCGTAGTACACCCGTAGCCAGCTTCAACTAGTAGCTGGTACGGAATCTACCTACGCTAACAAATAAGAACAAGTGAGGAAAATGTTGCAGAAAATTATTATTTCAGGCGAAAGCAACAGTGAAGATCAGCCACGTTCGTGAAAAAGGAATGCTAGGGGCCTACTATTGAAATCGACCGCCGTCGATTTTTGTTCGTTGTTTATATTCAGCAATAGTAATTACCATTGCTGAATACAAACAACGAACAAACATCGACGGCGGTCGATTTCCATAGTAGGCCCCCTGATTAAAATGAGTATCAGTTTCACAAGGGCTTGCCTGACGTGGGTTTAGTAGAAACGCTGCCAGCAAATAAGCTGCCTCTTACGATCATCTACGAAGTAGATAAGTAACAATCGATCGGCACCAGCTGCATGAAATACAATCTTTAAAAATTCACAGAATATATATTGGCTCAGGATTATTTAACACCTGTTTTACTTGCACCTAGTGTCTATGTAGCCTTATTTTCTTTTTATTTACTACAATTTGATAACGACTAAACATATACCTTTGTTTTCAGCTAAACATTTGAGAACAGCGATCTACAGGGACATCGTTGTTTCTGACTGCAACAGTTATTCTCGTTATAGCACGAATTTCATACTCAACGCAGAGAGTACTCCTCCTCATCGCTTTCATCACGAATTCGTTTTCAACGCGCATTACTAACTGCAACTGGAGACAGGTACGCAGCTGAGGATACAGAAATTCCTGTAATTGTAGTTCGGTCTCGCTATTTTGATAGTAATAGCTATTTCATTTTTAAAATATATTTTCTATCAGTAATAGGCGATACTAATTCTTCAACTACAAGTCTAGCTATTACTCCATCTACAGGACATCGTTCTACATACTCTGCAATGTGTGGCTCGAGATCACTGTCCAGATTCCCCAGCAGTATCCGGATCATCCAAGGCCAAGTTTTGGTTCCGTATGTCGCAGGTCGAGGCAAGTGTGGAAGAGTCCTAGCTTGTAATTTTTGTTAATGAAAGCATGTATATCTCAAATGCCGCGATAACTAAGCTACGTAATACCGAAGGGATGAAATATTGAATCCTTTAATTTGTATGCTTTAAAGTAGGAGTGAATTTCGACCTTAAAACGAAAGCTTTATCAAAAAAATGCTAGAATAATGATGTATTCATCCGTCCATTTGACATTTTCAATTTTCGGCCGCTTCGCAGGAGTAGAGATGTTAAGCTGAATCCGCATATGGAATTTGGTTTGAGTTAAGAACCACTGGAATCCAGTTTACATGTTAGCTACATGCTAGGATAGCTGTATCGTCTGCAAATGTTACTGGATGAACAGAATAGGTCTAAGTTCGCTACTTTGTGGTATACCTCACCTCCTGATATTCTTTTTAGTGCAGAGTACTCGTTTACAAGTTTGACCCGAAAGTGTCGTTATGCGATGTGGAATTTAAGAATTTGATAAAATTGCTTAGACAGGTCTCAATGCAGTTTAAATTCAAGCCGTTGCTGCCAAACTTTGGCGAAAGCTTGAGCTACATCTAAGAAAATACTGGAGTATATCTTCGAGTATAT
Organism: Nephrotoma appendiculata; assembly: GCA_947310385.1. Classification (NCBI taxonomy): domain Eukaryota; kingdom Metazoa; phylum Arthropoda; class Insecta; order Diptera; family Tipulidae; genus Nephrotoma; species Nephrotoma appendiculata. Next base: position 212,316,739 of record OX371225.1, on the reverse strand, counting down.
CTTCTTTTCTCAAGTGCATCCTCAATGACATCCGTTATTCTTTTTTTCCCTTTATTAATTACAAATGAGACTGTGCTCATCTAACAATTTATCTTTCAAATTTTTACAAATTTTACATACAATTCTGATTTGTTGAGGTGAGACTTAATGGTTAGTCCCATCATTAATTAAACCTATTTAAAATACTTTTACTTATTTTAATTTGGTAAGTTTACTAGGTCAAGTAGCCTCGTTCTTTGGAGTCTTCTTTCAACGACAGGGTTATCTATCATATGGCGAATATAGGAACCTTATTTCGTGTTTGGCATGCTTTTTTATTTCATCTTTCATTTATTTCATCTGTAAGTCCCTGTGAAGGTCCTCATTTCTTGTGTACCATGGAGCATTTACGATGCTACGAAGAAACTTGTTTTGAAACGTCGATCATTTTGGCATTTCTTTGCTTAGTACATCCCCAGAGTTGAATGCCGTAGGTCCATATCAGCTTCAGTGTTTGCCGATATAGCAGCAGCTTATTGTGAATTGTAAGCTCAGAGCCTCTATCTATGAGCCAATATATTTTTCTGAACTTAATGTTAAGTTCCTATTTTTTCTTTTTGACATACTCTCTCCACTTGAGCTTGGCATCAATCGGTAGATAGGAAGCCTTTTGATATGTAAAGTTAATATGCGTGTATTTCGTCTCATTAAGCTTGATTCTCCAGCGCTAACTCCAGTTACAAACTGCATTGGTAATCTTCTGGAGTTTGCTCGTTGCATCAGCGACATTACTTCCAATCACCATGATTGCTGTGTCATCTGCAAAGGTGGTTATGGTTCCTACATTGGTTGTTGAATATCCCGTGTATATAATAAATACAGGATTGGTTCTAAGACACTCTCCTGAGGGACACCGGCAGAGATTTTCTTTAGTTCGGAGTATCTGCTACTTTCCATTACCACGGAACATATTTAAAACTTTGGTCATCTATAGCCGCTTTGTAATAGCTGCAATTCTGTTCATAATGTTTTCCATTATTTGGTTATTTTCGGAGCCCATATGTTTGTTTGAAACCAAACCTTTAACTACGTGGGTAAATGATCTTCTTTGCCCTGTGTTGCTTAGTTGTGGATTTTGATCCATCTGATTTGATATTTGACCCCTTTTATTTTCGTGATTTTGCGGTTTATTTCATGTTTTATCTCTTAATTTTTGTAGTTGTTTAGCAACCTCACAGCCTCGCACTTGGCGGGCACATCTCTCCCTATTGTAAATGCCTGGATAATATGATTACCTGACCATTTTACACATCTTAAAAATTAAATGTCTGACATTTCTTGCATTGGGGTATGCATGTTGTGGTTCTCCTCATTGGTTCGATTCTCACCTTCATGTGATGGAGTCCTTTTATTCCATTAATGTTTTGAACAAGTATCTGAGTCTAGAGTATTAATTTTCTAAACGTCATTGTTTAGCGCTGTAAAGTTGCCTTATTATCTTTGTCAGTAACCGATTTCATCAGTGACTGAATACTTGAGCTACATCTAAGAAAATACTGGACCATATCTTCTTATTCTCAAGTGCATCCTCAATGACATCCGTTATTCTGTGAACTTGTTTAATTGTAGAGTGATTTTATCTAAACTCAAAGTGGTGTGGTGAAATTAAACATATTTTTTCTGTGATGTGTCGGTCTATACGTTTTTTTTTTGCTGTTTTATCTGGTTTATGAATCATAAATACTTCCGCCACCTTCCATTGACGTGGAACATATTCCAGGTTCTTTTAGTTAATTAGTTCAAATAGTTAATGCAGTCTTTACATTAATTATTTGAACTAATTTACGCAACCCTTTCTCAGGAATGGCTTTCACAATTTGCAAGGTAATTAAGCCATAACCTGAAGCTTTTCTCATATTTAAATTATTATTGATTTCTTTTTTTAGTGCCAAAAAGGTCACATATCTAATGTTAAGATCATCTGCTTTGTTTACGACAGTTGTATTTTCATTTGCTGTTTGTCTCGGCAACGGCTGAAAAGTCTTTTGCAAATGGGCAGCAAATAGAGAGACTTCCTGCTTGTCACTTTTAGACTAGGAGCCGCCATCGTTTTTTATTGGTACATAGTTTGGTTCTTTTTTATCCCTTCGTTTCTTTCCAAAGTGAGTAATCGTCATCCTTTAGTTCAGAAAAACCTGAAAGCCGCTTGTTTATGCTTTTGTTCTATATTTCCTTTATTGCTTTATTGTGTTAATTTCTTGCACAGAAAGTTGAGGATATTTTTGTTTGCAGAGCACGAGTCTGCTGCCAGATTCTACTAGCTTTCATTCCACTCTAATTAGTTATCTGTCCTCAAGAAGATAATTTTCTCTTTATGGAGTTGGTATGAGGAATAGGTGGACTATCCCATGCTGCTTGTGGGATAGTATTATTGAATGCTTCTAGTTCATTCATCTTCCAGCTGCCTCTCTGTTCTGGTTCGCGGAGATTTTGTTTGTTCCAGTTTAAGGATGTTTACTGCGTCTTTAATTTGCAGTTCGGGATAACTGACCAAAACCTTAATTTCTCGGTTATTTTTATCTTTGTCAGTGTGCCACTCGTTACCTTCTTGTTGGTGGTGTTGTTGAGGTACGGGCATTGGTTCGGTAGTATCATTAATTTTTCCTTGCGAATGCTCTCCAACTTGTGCCTGGAATGATGTTCTTCTTTTTTCCTTTTTTTTCTCTTGTTTGTGCAACCAATTAGTTTCTCGTACAAGTTCCTCATCATCTGTATGGAACTCAGCAATAGTACAGGTAATTGTGCTCTTTTCATTATATCTAGTAAGAGCACTTTCCAAACCTTCTATCAGCCTCGTCTTCTTCAGCTCTGCTTTTTCTTTCTTTAACTTTGCAATTGCTAGATTGTGATGACATTTTTTCTATTTCTTAACTGCGGACTGTGTTTGTTTAGGTGGTGAACTGGCTATTTTTGAACTTTTTGTTGTGAACTCATTTCGTTATTAAAGCAGGTGCGGTTGACATATGGGCTGGTATATTGACTTTCTAGACCGACGCTCCTTACCCCCCGCAAAAATTAAAATGAATTAATTAAGTATATACATACATATGTTTAAGAAGTTTGTTACTCTGTACTGATTCAAGAAGTTTAATTAGGCAAGTAAAGTAAAGAAGATAATTGGTTTAACCATAATAATAGATTAACCAATCTTGAAATCCCAGAATGTACGGCAATAAAATTAAAATAATATTCGAAGAAATCATATTTGATTGTATGTACATTGCGATATTTCCACGAAACGCAAATCCATTCATTTGCCAAAAAAAAGATATATTGCGTAAATAAAACGCTGCAAGAAAAGCAAATTTCTTATCTTGCAAATTTATTAGCCTATTTGGTTACAACCGATTTGGAATCGGTTTCGGGTACGCCAGAATATATGACTAATTACATTTTTATTTTATATCGATATAATCTTAAGTGGTAACTTATGTACAATGCAGTGTTATGAATTTTAAGACATTTAATATTTTTGAGTATAGTGATAGCCAAATTAAAACGAATAATCATTCGATTCAATCAAAATTTTACAACATAAAGTCGGACATCGTAAAATAAAGTATGCGGGATTTTCCGAAATTTTACAGAATTATGATCATTTGTTGATTAACTTTTTAACGTATATGGTACTTATCTCTATATTATGCTGCTTCTTTATGATTTGCTACTATTAATAGAATATAATTGGTTGTGACTATGTGTGTTATCAAACCGTAATTGTTGTTTTTATTTTACTTCTCGCGCGATACGTCGCCTATGTGCGATATGCGTATATGTGCTTATGATAACGTAAAAAAAAAAAAAAAATTGAAAAACTCACAAGCAAAATCCAAGTGACTTACTGACTGACTGACTAATAATTATAATAACAGTATGATAAGCGCGGGTCTAGATTATAACTTACTGTTCAGTTACAATGTTAGTGTAAATATTTTTATATTTGACCGATCACATAACACATTCCTACTGATCGCTATTCAAACAACTACCACATATACAATTTAAAAAAAATTCAAGAAAAATGTCTTCTACATTCGTATCTGTTATTTTTATATTTTTACAGAGACAAGTGCCAAAAAATTGATCGCCGAGACAACACACTCAATATCAACGGAGGATAGCGGCAGCCGAATTAAAGGTAAGAAATTCCAAATTTCTTTTTATAGACTTAAATATAAATATGCAGTTAAAAATTGTGTTTTTTGCATTTAACGCAACTTATTAAAATTTAGCAAAATTAAAGTGATCACATGACTAAGTAAAATAAATATATTGTGCTAGTGTATGTAAATCTTTATATATTTACGTATATGTGATGTGTGGAGTGGCGCGATTTTTTTTCGCAAACGATAATTTCACTGTGTTTGTATCGTGATGCGTTGATTACCAAGATAATGTGTGTATATATTTCAATTCCAATAAATGAAAAACAAAAAGTGCAATCTTATCAGTTTGATAAGTTTATTTCATTCAATTGTAATTGTAATAAATTATTTGTTGTCATGAGAGAGATGGACAAATCAAAACGTTTGGTGCGATACGCTCAATAAGTCATTTCCTATATGAATTTGATTGATTGAAATTGTTAAGTCTCGACTCGTCACAATCGAATCGGATATGATATATTGGCGCCACTTAAATTTTATGCTTAAACTATTAAAATATATATATCTATACTTATGTACTTATCTGTTTTATTCGATATGTCTATCACATTTACTTTATATAAAAAACCGATAAAAATCGGAATTGACAGCGAGCAAAGAAATTGTTTGAATGTTTACAACATGGGGAAAATTCATATTATATTTTCATGCGAGCCGGGCTTCTGTTTATAAATTTGTATCTGCATAAAATATTCATCAATTAAAATCGAAATTCTCTGTATGGGAACTTGACCAAACGTGGCAAATTTATTATAAAGTGTTTAATCGAGATAAATTTAAATACGACCAACAAAACGAAGATGCTAAAATATCGTATTATTTTCATATAAATATATATGTATATAGCTATGTATAAAAAAAAGAATATTTTTGAAGGCCATCGAACGACATCAAAATATTTAAATTAAGATTTTTTTAAAAGCAACGACGAACGTCAGTTAAAGAAACTGGCCAAAAATATAATACAGTAGTTTTTTTCTTGTTTATTAATTTGACTTAATTAATCTCTGGTAACCCCCAGTATTATGATATATTCAATTTTTTTTTTGTGTAATACGTCAGCAGTTGTCAAAATATGATTTGCGTACCACATCTGGTGAACGTCGTGCACTGTTTTTGCAGCCAAACAATTTTGTTTGTTTTGTTTTTAAATCTTCGTTATATCAAATTAAGATGAGCTCGTTTATATTAACTTGTAAAATAGCCATATTCATCATTAAAATCACCTCCGTTACTTAAATTGGATCCAATTTCATCTCTGGATTAGTTTTTTTATGTAATTATTTAGCTTTGATGTTTCCCAACGCTTCTAGCTTAATCTAAGCTGTCTTTGGTAATATTTTTGCTTATGGTTAAAGCTTTCAAAATGTTTTGCCGTGGCGCACATACATACAGTATCGGATAAAATATTTGAAACTATTTCAATTACCGTGAAAAGTACAATATATGAAAGGTATTTATAAAGTGCAAAGAAAAAAACAATTTACTAGCATTTTAAATTATTCCAGATTTTGTTTTTGTAATATCCGGACGTTGTAAATCCACTGAATTTACTATAACAGTCCTACACCGCGTTGGCATTGATTCGAATAATTATGGTAGCTTCTGGAACTCCCAACCAAGCTTCCGCGACCCTTTGAAATAATTCGTCCTTATTTCTGACGTTATCGCGGCGAACCCTTCTATTTACGATCTCCCAAGAAATTTCTATTGGATTCAGGTCAGGGGATTGGGCTGGCCAATCCAAAACTTCAATTTTATTTGCAGTAACCAGTTTTGTGTGTTTTGGGTCGTTATCATGTTGAAATCGCCACTTAAGTGGCATTTCCCACGCTGCGTATGGTAGCATAACGTTTTCTAATATATCTTTATAGACTAATTTATTCTTTGTATTACTTATTCGATGAATTGGACCAATCCCCTGACCTAAAAAACAACCTCAAACCATTACATTTCCTCCTCCAATTTTTACAGATTTTATATAATATTTCGGATGAAAACGTTTTCCCGTTGGTCGTCTAACGTCACAAATTCCGTCGCTACCAACTAAATTAAATTTCGATTCGTCGCTGAACAACACGGTCTTCCATTTATTTTCATTCCTATTACCATATTTGCGTGCAAATTGCAAGCGTTTTCTTCTGTTGGTTTCAGAAATAAATGGCTTTTTGACGACATAAACGGATCTCTTTTGAAAGATCGCACGATGTTACTATCTTCTCGTGTAGTCATTTTTCGAGGACGTCTATCTTTATGTGTTGTCTCAAATGTATCACAATTACTAAATTTTTTTATAATTCGGGATATTGTGGATTTATGCACTCCATACTTCTCGAAAATGTGATTTTGCTGTATACATACGTGCACAGCACGAAAATCTTATATAATTTTTCTCTTGAAGACACTAATACTTATTGCCCGTCGTTTTAGAAAAATTCAGTTTTTGTATTCAAAAACACAAAAACCAAGTTCCGTAATTGTTTTGTCCGACGCGAATGTGAGAACGGTCAAACAAATTCAAAATTAGCAATGAGAAAAACAATTGAGATTGGTTATGGAGGGTATTCAGATTTAATAACACGTATGAATATTTAAAGGAATAACCTTGATCCTGTTTCCATCTCTAAATTCTTCATGCTCAATTTGAAATAGAACAACGTTATGATTATTTACCATTTTAAAATCCTTGCTGCAAATTTGGTCTGGTCAGCTTTTTGAGTTATAATTTTCTTCCTTCAGAACTGTTAACTCTTCTCTCAGGATGTTAAGATAAATGATTACTTAGGGCTCGTTGACATCTCGTTACTTAGGGCTACTACTATCTATGATTTTGAGTACACTAGAGAGCTCCCCGAGAATTGTGTAAATGTTCACGTTTCGTTTGTGTGCTGCGCTACTGATGCGATGCTTGATAGTATTGTTTTTGTATTTAAATTGAATGGTTCCCTCCATTCTCCATACCTATTATTAAATTTTTCGACAGCATTATTCACGACTTTTCTTAAGGTATCGAATATCGTTGCGAATACACAAAATGTCTTGTCTTTGTCAATATTTGATTAAATAATTTTAATTATTTAAATTTAATCAATTTAATTATATAAATATTATAAATATTTCTTTTTATTTAACTTTATTATCTATGCATTCTGTTCTGGGACCGAAGCACTCCCTACTCTTTCACGGTTCGCTTTTCACGTCCTCCTGCCGCTTTAATTCGGTCGGTATATAAATATTTCATAACAAAATTTTATTCAGATTTTCATATTTTTGATACAATTGAAAAATTCATAATAGTGATTTTTGACATTATCGAATTAGTCGATAATTTCGAAAAAACGCTATCGAAAATTTCAAAATAGACTTCAAACTGTTTTGCAAATAATTGTACTACTTGTCTAATTGAATATATCAACATCTTCAGGCTTCTGGTGTTTTATGATTGTTGAAGACCTATGCCGTTGTTAACCATTAAACCTATCAATCCTTTATCCTTCCTTCCACTAGATTAGAATTGTGGTGTCTTGTAGGGTCGGCGTTATCCGGCAGAGTTGTTCAGTACTTGGTAGGTCCAATCAATCAATCAAACTTCAGACTTCTGATGTTTTACGTTGTGTATGTTTCATAGCCTTCCGTTTGCTCAGTTTTGTATTTATGTTAAATTGCCTTAAGTGGTGGTCGTTCCTTGAAGCATGTGTTCATTACTGGACACCTGCTATCAAACAAACCTGAAACGATTTTCTTAGGAATATTATGATCGTTCCAAAGAAATTGATTTCTTACCTTGGGTCTCGGGTTTCCCCTTCGGCTCCCTTATCTTTGTGAAGTTAGTCCAGTTTATCATCCCAGAAAAACAAAAAATACCAGGCAACACATAACATAACAACATACCGGATGTCCCAAAAAAAATGTACTAACACTTCGAATGACGAGAAAAACTTTATTTATGAACATAGACAGAAGTTGAGAGGCTTCAAATACAGAAGACCAATGTAATTGAAGAATTATGTTCAGAAATGTTCAGATTGATGACCATTATTGTCCACACAACGCGACATTGTCTTCCAATTTCAATGCATCAATTGTTCTTGGTTTGGTACCATAAACTGTCCTGGAGATATCCCCACAAAAAGAAGTCCAGGGGCGTGAGGTTGTGGAAACGCGCAGGATATTTAATGCAGCATGTTAGCGACAGTCAAAGTGTTAGTACATTTTTTGGGGATACCCGGTATTTAGTGAATGCAAAAATATTGGAGGGATGTATTCGTTTCGGTCAATACTCGACTTTCTTTTACCATGAATGTACATATATCTCGATGACACCACCCTTGATTTCTAAAACGAAAAATTAATCTTACCGCAATTTTCATAAAAAGTATCTTGTATAATCAAAAACCATTATGCCCGTTTAAATTTCAGAAAACAAACAAGTGCTGCAATAAATGCTGTACTTTCTAGTTTATTGAAAAATCTGCCACTCCCGGTACATAGAATTCAACCCCCTTTCGCAAGGATCTCCCAATTAATGGAAAACGGTGAATTATTGCTTAAATTTTGGAAAACTGACGTGGACCGATATTGCTGTAATTTAATTTAAGGTCTTCTAGTTCATAGTGATTTTTCTCATAAATGACATAGTTGAAGAAACTCTTAAGGAAGCTTTCACTTTCAGTGGACCGATTTCGGCCAAACTTAACTGAAAAAATAACGGTTTCAAGAAGAATGTAATTTCTCTAGCCCACAAATTTTAAATTTTTTTATTATGTTGGCCAAAAAACAAAATAAAATCAAACGTCAAAAATTAAAAATTCCAATTTTGATATAAAAATTTAGTGAAAGCTACGAAATAAAATTTACAGAGTTTACAATCTCGAATTTCCTTATATGACTTGTATGCCATTCGACTGTTCAGTCATGTTAGCTATCTCTGATAAAAATATGTATCAGTAAGATTCAATTTACTAATCTTATTGATATTTTTCTCAGAGATTGCTAACGACTACCAGTCGAGGGACACATAAGACATATTGGGCCTGAGTCATTTATACTTTTGGCAGAAAAATTCCTTCGATTCCTATGGAAATTTAGTAAATTGAATTTTGAAGCTTTCACTAAATTTTTAGACCAAAAATAGAATTTATATTTAACTGAAATTTTAGGTTATTCTGTGGGTGCTAGACAGACACCAGCTTCACATGAGGTGAGGTTGCGAAGACGTTGGTAGTTTGGTTTCGACCTAATGAAACAATATATAATCACAATTCCTTAGCGAATTATTATATTTTTTGATTTGGTCACTGCAGTTACCAAATAATCTTATAATTCTAACTTTTGATTTTTCACCTAAATAATAACATTTTAAAAAATTTCTAGCCAGAGGAAATTTTTCATTTCCCTAAATATGTGTATCTAATTAAATTCGGGGCCTGAGGTGACTGTCTTTTTTTTTAGTTTTTGTGAGATGATATACTGGGATAACTTCACATACATGATCCCTTGAGAATTCAAATGTTGGTAGGTTAGGGTAGGTTTGATAAAACATTGTCCTTAAGAAAATTCTATTTCTTCGTGATTTTATAATAAGTTAGGAAATACATGTATCTGGTGCACCGTCTTATGATATAACTGTAATAAGGTTCCAATAAAAAATTTATTTTCGTGGTGTAATGTAAGGTGGGAATAGGCTTTCCACTTCTACTTTTCGCACGGCAAAGCGCTTTATCACTGAAGCAATCCGTAATTTATCTAAATACGAGATTTTTCAAAAGAAAACTTAAGAATGCTCGAAGCGATTCAAATTGACCATCTCCACCGCATGGCAGTGACGATTCAAAGCCCTTAAGCGAGGACTGCTTTGAGGAAAATTGTAATAATGTTCATTATGTATATAACTGTCCTGCATTTATCAGGAGGGACTTATTTAACTATTGCTTTATAGCCGATGATCAATTATCTTCCATTCCTTGGTTTAAGCTTGCTCATACAGCTTGACAAGGGATCAAAGTCCAAATTGTATGTAGTGTTTGTAGTATTGAATGCGCAACCTTTGAGGGTTCCAACCAATTTAATAAAAAAATTCTAAAGTGGTTCAATGTTGCAAATAAGGTTAGTTAGTAATTTTTATCTGACACCTTTTGTGTGATAATCTGGTTAAGCTTGTATTTGTTTTTTTATCCATAGCAAAGGCCGCTTAGAAGTGATTTCACTATAGTCACTTTATTAGCGTCGTCAAAATTGTTAGTCTGTTTTTCAACTTTGCGTTCCTCTGTAACACCGAAGCACTCCTAATTCTTGTGCGGCTCGCTTTTCCGTTTCCAGAATACGGAATTTTGGAAATAAATATCGGTTTACTTTCATTGTTGTTTCAAAATTTTTTCTGGTGCTAGGGCAGAAATTCAATACCTGTCACCACTAATGTGGGCATAATATTCCGCCTTTGAAACGCCAAGCAACACCTGTTTTTATGGTTTAAGAAGAGTGCTAAGTTCCGGATATTCTTTCAAACCTAATAAAACCTTCATAATTAGAAGATATACAAATAATCGGTCCCATATTGTCTGATTTATTGCGAATATTTTCATTTATCACACAATTCCTTTAAATATTTAAAGACAAATTCTAGACACCAACAAATTTTAGTCCAGCCATTTGGTGCAATATTAATGAATAGTTCCACGATCGCTGCACTTCTTCAAGTTAAATATAATAAATGACGTACACAGATTTTTATCTTCGTTATAAGCTAATGTTGCTTTAATTAAATCGTGTTTATTTAGAAGATGAGTGTCTCAATAACTTTTTTTCAGCACATTTCAAAATTTTAATTTAATTACCTTGAACGTGTATAATACAAATAAGATGACTCATTTTGTCTAAGATCATATATTAAGAAACATGTTTTTCTTGGTGAGATGAGTGTGTTCTCCTCTCGCGCCACACCGTACCCATTTTATCAATTCAATCAAGAAAGCAAAATAAGCAAGTATTTATAACAAAAAGTGCTAATATTTATTCATCTCATTCTTCCGTCAATTACCGATCATAAAAATGTATAAATGTATTTGCGTAAAACATAAGCACACGAAGTACAAAAAAAAAATAATTTAATTGACTTTGGCTGTGTTGGTGCTTATGTTCCAAAAGCTGTTATAAATTTGTGTGTTCTGTGTTTGTCATCAAATTACCGCACGATGTGATGACGAAAGCTTTTTTGTTGTTTATTAATTATATTATGTCTGTCTCGTTTTAATTTGTTCAATTGAATATAAACAGTTGATTAATTAACCGTTTAATTTAATGCGCTTGTCTCTTTTTTCAACTTTTTCTTGTTTATTTATTTATTTATAAGTTTATTAACAACAATTTTTAGGTTTGTGTATGTTAGTAAATTAGTATGATTATAGTTATTGATATCGGTTTGGATTGGAGTTGGACACGACAAAATTTTATGTCATTCCTTTATATTTTTATTTTTTGTTATTATGATTATGATAACATTGTATTGGAATGTCATACATTGACATTTGTAAGATTTTTTCGGTTTTGGTTTTATGAACGAGAAAATAACGTAAACACATTTATGGTGTAAAGGGTGATTAGTAAAAATAATTTTATCAAATTAATCGCCTTATTATGTAATTGTATAGTAAAGTACATAGTAAATACTAAGAATGTGTTTATTTTTAGTAATAGTAAAGTAAAATATTACATTCGCTTGTAAATATTATGTAACTGCACCTACTACGTAAGTGAAGGTTACAGTGTTTTATTTTTTGTTAAATGACTTTTAAATTATTTCCGATTGTTTGTTATGTTAATCTATATACACTAGTGATTCCACACGTTGACGTCAAATATAGAAATTTATTGTCGTACTATTAACATGAGTAGATTTCGATTTTGAATTACATTTTATTTTTATTGATCGGAAATTTTATTTACGTTCTGACTTCTCTGTGGTGTCATTTTTTGTAACATTTTATACAAAAACTTTCGAGAGGACAGTTCTAGTAAAATTCGGTTCGGAGGTTACATAATTTAACGGCAGTAATCAATTTTGTTGAGATCGGTAATCGAAAGAGCTACTGGGATTAGAATAAAGGCGACTTGTTGGAACCGGCCTTAAGAATATGACAAACTATGTACAGTATGCGATTTTTTGTTGTTTTTATTATGAAAGTTTATTGTATTTTCTTCGGCGCTATCAACTAATACATAGTAAAGTCACCATTACTGTTAATAACTGCTTGGCTCCTTTTGTCCATACTATCAACCAAATTTTCTGCATATTGTGGTGATACATTTTTCCATATCTTCCGGGCAACTCGCGCTAGAGCGCTCAAATTTTTTATGTGGTAGTTTTAAGGCTTAACCTTCATGAATGCCCATAAATTTCGATCGCATTAGAATCAGGTAACTGAGATGGCCAATCCAATGTTGTGATGCCCTTTTTGAGTTTAAATTCCGAACAGAGTATGCTATGGTATTTTTGCCCGTTTTCTTCTTGCAAGATCCAATTAGAGTTCCTCGCCCCAAACCATTTAAGGACAGATGGTAGCAAACCTCGCGAATAAATTTTATTCATGAAAAGTGCGTTTAGGTTTCGTGTGGAAACGGATAATTTACCAAAACCTTGTTTGATGAAGCATCCCCATACAAGAAGTTAGGGCGGGTACTTCACAGTTCGGACAATGTGTAATCCTCTTCTGTATAAATGTTTACTACTTTTTTATATATTTTGCTGTACTTGCAACCGACATTTTTGGTCCTTTCGGATGTGCATTTAAAAACACCGGTTCAAATCGTCTTTTATAAATCGCACTAATTTCTTTCATGTTTGTTATCCGCTAAACAATTGGCAGTTAAACTAATTTTTGTTTTAGAGCGTCCAAGAGGAATCAATAGAAAATCGATTTAAGCCCCGCCCATATTTGTTCCTTTAGTTTTAAGTACAGTCATGCTGTACACGCTCTTGTTGAACCTACTGTAAATATGATCTATTAATGGTTTACGACTTGGTCCGACCAAAAACCCCAGATAACGCATGGTCGTATACTTGTTGCTTTGTTAGCTTTTCTAGGATGGAACGGCCCGGTTTCAGATACATATGTTCTTAATTTAAGGTCAGCTACCTTAAAAAAATTTAAAACAAATTTAGGAATGCTATATACCTGCAAGTTGCGAAAATTAACTATGTAGTTTTAAAAAATTTGAAATGAACGAAATGCCTTAAATAATTAGAAATTTAAGTTTAAAACTAATGTAAATAAATTAGATAAATACAGAAATATATAAATAACTATAATTTAAACTCCCACGCCAAATTAAATCAAATAAATGCATGATATAAAATGTTCAAGGATCATTCTTTGCAGATATTTTTATATTAAACAGGAACAGTTTACCAATTAGGCTTCACTATAAAATCCATGACACTTTGACAATTTTTTGTCGACTATTTGTTGCAATTATTACCAATCAAAATTTTAGATTATAGGGTCTTAACTTACAAATTTATGAATATTGAGTGGCATTTAAAAATGAATAAAAAACATTATTTTTGTAGAAGCTTTTTCGTTTTCTGAATATATTTTGAGAAGTATATCATTTATGAGAAAAACGGTTATGAACTAAAAGATTCTAAATTAAATTTGATCCACTATCAGTTTTTCAAAAATTTAAGCGGAAATGGCGATTTTTGACAAAAAACTGCTTTTCAGCAAAAATTCGGTCTTTGTACAGCCCATATGGATTGACCGGGATGAAACTTAATACTTAAGCCACTTAAGCCTTCCACAAATTGGGAGATCCCAGTGATTTTTGGCTGACATCGGGTCACCGGAAGTGCCAGTTTCCGAGCTTTTCTGTTTTTACGCAAATATTTTGAAAAGTATACAGCATTTATGAAAAAACGATTAAAAACAAAACGATTCTAAATTAAATTTAAAAATTAGTTCAAATAATTATTTTAATTTTTACCGGCAATAACGAATTTTGTAAAAAAAAACTTTATTTCGCCTAACTTCGGCATCTACAGTCCAGGCTAGTTCACTATTCGGAAAAAAACTTCATACTTGAACTTTTTCCATTAATTGGGAATCCTTGCGATATTTAAAGAAAATCTGTGTATTATCGGAAGTGAAAGTGATGTTGAAAAGTTTAGGATTTACAAAAATTTCAAAGAATTTACAGATTAAATTTTCCACCAGCAAGGATTGACCTTGATGCTTTTCTGAAATTTAAGCAGTGATATTGTTTTTTGATTATATGGGTCTTTTAGTAAGGGTGTTCGATTTTTATAATTGTAAATAAAACAAGTTGTGTGAGATATCCACATAATTTTTTTATTTGAAAGAATATTTATGGCAATAAGTATGAAATATAACGTCATTCAAATCTCCGCTGCGGGTTTGCTTGGTGGCACATATTCAAGAGATCCAAATTTCGCTGGCTTTGTCGCATCATAAACCTGGCTGAATTTGCTGGGTGGCGTTCGTTATGTTGACTTGTGGCATGTGCCGTGTGGTACATAGCGCCATCCTGTCATATCTCCTCTATAATCTTAAGCATATTGTCGATATAAATAAAATATAATTCACTGATTGAACCAACGTAATTGAAAAGAATGCGGCACTGTCATAGATCGTTACGTGTTGGCCTTGAATGATACCTTAGTAGACCCTAACCAAACCGAGAATGTTTTCGTCAATTCTGGGTCAGTGACGTGCTTTACGTAATCGCCTATTACTTCTTGATGTACATGTGATATTATATCTATGGCAATTTAACATAACCACTTAAGTTGAGATAAGTGGTTGTGTTGAAATATGTATATTCTAATCGATATTATTTCCCGTTTCTTTTTTCCCTTCAATTATTCATCAAAATCTGGCTATTTTTCTGATCGAGATATAAGCAAAAAAATAAAACCACTTAATTGATAATTTTGGATATTGTAGCATGAAATAAGTGATATTTAAAACAATAGTTTTATTTGTAAAATCAGAAATAAATTCAGAATAAGCACTTATCTTGAAATAAGTTTTTATTTTGAATTTAATTTTGCGGTTGGTAACTATTTACTTAAATCGATATAAGCGTTTTTTCTAAATGCTAATTAAAAATATTGGGAATTTTCAGTGAACCCAGAGCAGGTAACAAGTGCTTGAAGGTGTCAATAAACGTAGTTTAGAAACCCTGGTACCATGGATCCAAAAATAGTTTAGTTATGTCCCATAATTTTTTCACAAATCAATTTCAAATTTAAATTTGGTCCCCTGAAAAGTAGCTAAAAAATAGATAAGTGGTTTTGTTGAATTGTCACAAATATTTTTACCCTGGAATATAAGACCATCCTTTGAAAATATGGTAATATTCCTATTTGGAATTGATTTTTTATCAATGATGCTGGTCGTCTTGCTTCGTTTCTCTTCGCCAGTCATATTTTATGCAACCACATAGGCGCTGCTCATTTGGCGTTAATTTAGGTGGGGAATTTTGTTTTCAGTTGTGAATGATTTGAGAAAGTTTTACTTTACTACTGAAATTGTAAATTTCATTCACCGCCACAAAAAATAGAAATATTTTCATTTTAACGCTGACCATTGTGCTTGTTTATATGAGAGTGCATTATGTTCTACTTTGACGACGGAATAGAATCAGAAAACTGTTCTAATAAATTATTATTTTTTTCAATTTATAACCCACTTCTGCATTTTTCTAGTTTGTTGTATTTTTAGTGCAGTGAGAATGCGAGTAAATATTCGAGTTTCCAAATATATAAAATGTAGTATACAACCCTCGGAATCTAGTTAAGATCCGAGATAGGATAAGGTAATAATTTTAACCCTCGCAGTTGAGGAAACATAAAAAGTCTGTTACTAAATTTCGATTCGTACGAATTTTTGACTTTGGATAGTTGCGATGGTTCGTGGTCCATTCAATAAGCTTCGCGACATCCTGTAAATCGATCGACACAGGTTAATATACGCGTATATCTATTGAATTGTGGAAACGGACTTGAGAAGAGATGAATTTTACCTGAAGCCCAGGGTGTAAAATACGAGGGTGTAAAATGTGGTGTAAAACTTAGAAGATAATGTGGTGTTACGGCTCTGTAATGTAGGGGGCGATTGATTTCAGGCGATGTTTGATGATGTACAAAATGTAAATTCCGATGTTCTATGGCAGCTGGTTGTGCCTGTGTGATGGCGTCGAAACTCGCTTTCACAGTTTTAATTGACGAATAAGTAGATATAATAGGATCCATAAAACATCTAGGCTGAGACGGGTGCGATATATTCTACGTACACAAAACCAAACCACTAAGGAGGCCCTTGAAGCCGGCACCAACGAAAGTGGTTCCCCTGACATGGAAAAGGATCCGTACAAACTCGATCCTCGTGCCTGGCGTCCCCTTGTTGTGAACTGAAATATCGTTGAGGCGGCTAAATCCCTTGATGGCCGGTGGCGGGCACATGGGGAATTCCCAGCCTTCGACGAAATATTAATTTTAAATTAAACTTAATTATTTAAAATAAATGATTTTTTATTGCTAAATTGCGATTATTTTGACAAATACGATACATTTCGCGCCAAACACAGCGAACCGTTTACGAACCATTAACCAAAACTAAACTTCATACAACAGTTCGCAAACGAATCGCTTTTGCGGCTCACGTATCAAATGTAACATTTTTGCGATTGTACTATAATTAGTGATTCGCAAACCCCTTAAATTAATAAAACCAAAAATAATAAAATTTTATACTTAATAAAAATAAAATTCCAACCCATTGTGCTACGTCTTTCTCATAACAAATCTTGTGATATTTCGATATTTCCTCGGATTATAGCTGATTTCTCATTTTAAACTATTGATACTTAAATCAAACTCGTCCAGCCCCAGCCTTTGAAAAAGTTGTTCCAAATAGAGTTGTGTACACTGTTCCTCATTTTTTGATGCCAGAAGAATTTCATCGATATATGGGAATACAAAGTTAAAAGGAAATGTTTGTGTGACATTTTACGATCAACTACGTCGCGACCGAATTAAGCCGTCGATAGTCTCCGCAAGGTTCACAATTGATATTTTTCGAGACCATTTTTTTATTTCAATTCAAGACCATTTGGAGCCGGGCAAGTGGCGGTAGTACCGATGGACGCTAAATCCGCGGATGAGGTTGGTTATGATATCCGTAGTGTAAAAATTTCCTAGAGAGCTTAAAATTTTCTAAAATCCTATTGAATGCCAACTTTGCCTATTTTTTGTGTAGATCGCAATGATAATGTCCAATTTCAGTTTTCCTGCGAGGGATAATTGGGCACGGATGACATTCAAAAACAATCCCATGGCATTTTGTGCCAGTCTAAATTTTGTGTAAAAATCCAATGTAAATTTGATGGCTTACGAAGAAATTGTGCAACCTATATTACAGTCGATTGGAGGTCGGAGTTGTCGCTTCTTTGTCACTGCACTGGGAATTGGGATTGAGCAATAGCGAGCTATACAGTTATACGTTTTAAATGAGTTTGAATTCCATTCGAGTTTTTGTTTTGTTCCCAGTGTTATCAAGATCCTTACATCATTTACCATTACATGGAGTAGTATTCGACTGTGATAGGAAGTCACCTTGATGCTAACTTTTTATTTCGCTGAGACAATCGTGTTGTCGTATCGCAATCTTATGTTATCACGTAAAGGCCAGTTCCGTTCGTTGTTTTAAATGTGCACAAATTTTCCATTGAAGGTCATTGTATTTAATCAAATCAATGATTTTTTTCATTGATGCATTAGTTTCCTTTGTGTTTGTGCTGAGTGCAATTGGAATGGAATTTTTTGAGTTGGTAACGTGAAAGAGAACTGCCTTCAAACTAATTTTGGAGGAATCAATTCCGGACGGAGTCTTCTGTGAGAAGCTTTTGAAAAAATTGACAAGACCCCCTGAATGACTTTGTAGAAGTTCCATGGACGAAGAGGAGGAAGAGATTTAAGATAACTTCCTATGCTCGTGTCCAGCACTATCATACAGAAGGCATAGATATTTGGGCGTGTACAGGATGGCGGCCAGCCTTTCAGATCTCGTGGACTGTGGAGTGCGAGATATTTTGCGCTATACGTACGTAGCTCCGAATGGTTTTGAACAGGGGTAAAAGGGAAATCGGATCATATGGTATCACAACGGGCCACTACTGGTCTAAGTGTGCGAAAGTAGCCACTCCAACCTAATTTAACCTAACCTTGGCCTAAGTAAAACACACATATATGGTGGATGTAGTTTTTTGGTCTCGATATGTGCAAAGTTGTTTGTCTTGAATTGTGCAACAACTTTGCTGAAGAAAGCATAACGAAAATCTTAATGGTTCAAGAGCTATCAACGTGATAATGAGTGTATATTTTGACAAATTTTTGAGTCAGAGCAAAAACATGTCGAAAGCGATATCTCAAAAATGGGAACTAACTTTGAAATGGGACTAGTACCATTGAATTCAGCGTACTCGAATTAGGTTTACATACTGGGTGCCCAGCTTGTCACTTTTTTTTCAAATAGCACAGTGAATTAATAAATTGTTATATTCATATAACTATGAAATATAGACTTGGCACAAAAGTTGAGGAAAACGTCAGAAAAGGATACACAAAACTTTAAGTCAGGGCCACTTGCAATACCTATTTATTTAGTATTTACCAATGTTAGTCTAAAATCAAAATGTTTGCATCCTAATAGCTGTTTGATGAATGATGGATGATTCATCAGCGTAGTTAATAAGCTATTCACGTTTTGAGTATGCTGAAATATGCTTGAAAATTAATCATTGTTCTAGTTAAAAGTTCGCCAGAAATATCGTAAAACTACCAAGAAATGGCATGTGCTATTTATACGAAGATTGAATTACATAAACGGTGATACCTCTCGAATATATAGAAACGCAGACGTAACAGTATAATGTACATATACGCTTTGTGATTTAATCGGATATATAACGATTCTAGACCTTGAGAGCACATACAGGGAAATCCTAATAGAGCGAATAAACTTGTAAAACAAAAATTTATAATTTAATTTATTTTCTCAAGAAATTTCCTAAGAAAACGAATGATTATATAAAATAAAATAAAAACAAATCACGTCTTTCATCGTATTTAAAAAGAAACCAAAATAAGCTTAAAATCTAGAAGAGAAAAATAAACAAACGAACGAATAAAAAATTGTATTCTTTACCAAGAAAGATTTAAAACACAACAGTGGAGAAGAAGAATATATCTGGCAAGATTCATCAGGTGATTCAATTTCGTATGAATGAATCATTGTGTGCATTTTTTTGATTACATGACGTCGTCAGCTTATTCATTGCCTTTTCGATTATTCATATTAATGTTGTGATAGTTTTTTTTCTTTGTGCCGTGCTACTTACTCCGGCGTTCAGTAGTTATATGCTATCACGGTATTTTCTAATCTATAACCGACCCATCCAATAAAAATTAAAATTTTCTTTATCATATTCATCATGCTGCATGTCATGTGTGTGTGCTTAAAATCGCGAAGCTACTTATCAGTCAAGTTGAATGTAATGAATTTTGTACTATCTTATCTTATCAATATTTTTATTTCTATTATTAATATTTTTTTTCGTTTTTTGGTTAATTCCAGATGATTCAGATGATAGGGGTGACAAATCAGCAGCGCCATTAATCGATATAGTACAAAAAAATAGTAGCAGTAATAATAACAATAATGAGATAGATGAACGGCATAATCGAAGGGACGAAGATTTATTGAAATCACATCATATTCATAATCAGCACCAGCCAATAAGAGAACTTCCAAAATTTGTAAATAATAACAATAGTAGTGCAACATTTGATGATCGAAAGTACCTGCATAAAAAATTTAAGCGACTCGCTAGTACGACACTAAATGATATACATTTAGAAAATAACGGTTTAGTGAATAATAGTAATTTAATAGTGAATAATAATAGTAATAGTAATATCAGCCCACCATTATCAAATTTTACATCAACATCATCACAATCTCCTCCCAGTGTTGTGCCAACTGCAACAACCACCACAACAACAATCGCATCGACAACCACACTAATATCACCTCCAAATTTACATCATATTCAACATCAGAAACATCAACACAGTGAGACGGGAAATTGCAATCCAATGCAATTAATGAATAGCGCGAATAATAGTGCCACTAGTCCCAAATACAATGGACATCTAGAAGAGAATCATCATCATACTCATAATAGTTCAAATATTAATTACAATGAATTGAGGTATAACGATAGTATAACAGTTTCTGGCCAGATTGTTACTACACAGCAACCACACATTGTTCAAACCGGCGGAAACAATGTAATTTATGTATCTCTGCGCCCATCCAATCTGGTCCAACAACAATTGCCGCCATCACAATCTCCGTCGATATTATCACAGCAGACTAATTACATTAAGGAAGAGGAGTCATCACCAATAGATGATATTTCATCGTCAGGAATGGGTATTAATGAAAGTTACACCCATCAAAATCATTATCAACCGCAACATTTGCCCAATGGTATTTTGACACAAGGCAACTCGTCTACCACCACAACAACACTGATTTCAGCACCAAAATTATTAAGTTCAATGCCGAGTACAGTGCCGTCGTCCGGAGCAATTTCGGCAACTGCACCTTCATCTACAAATGGCCGGCATGTGTGTCCGTACTGCCAAATGAATTGTTCTAAACCGTCGGTCCTACAAAAGCATATCCGGGCACATACAAATGAGAGACCATATCCATGTGGACCGTGCGGTTGTGCATTTAAAACAAAAAGTAATCTCTACAAGCATCAAAGGTAATCAAATTGTTATAATATGTAAACATGTTGTAAATTATAATGTTATTTTAGATCCCGAACTCATACTCTTAGAACCCAAGGTGGTGAGCCAGCGGAGGATGATGTGTCACAAGGGTCTGATCAAGAGCAAGATCAAGATCAACAATTTAATCAACTCGATAGTTTAACACAGCCTCAGAATCCTGGTATGGAAGTGGTTGAAATGACGTACTCATCACAACAATATATTCATCAGCAACCACTGCCAAACCATCAGCCACAACAACAACAGCCTATCCAGGAGCAAAAGCCATACAAACCAAAATTTCACCAAATTAATGCCTATAAACCGTATGGTGATCAAGGTAACAGCAATAGTAGTAGTTGTAGTGGAACCGTAAAAGATGAGCCCAAACAACAAAGCCATATTATTGCAACAACAAGTACTAGCTATATTGCAAATTCTTCGGTAATGATTAAGCCACAAGTTCCAAATGTAGTCGTAAGTGCACTGTTACATTCATATATGCCCGCCAAGATTTTTATTTAAAAATATTTTTCCATTTCAGTCGACTCCACCAAAAAATTTAGATTTTGCTTCGCACATCACGAAATTAATATCCGATAATGAAGCAATTGTCGAAGGTGGTAAGCCGCCGCTTCCAAAGAAAACCCTTAAAACATCATTTCGTGGTACAATCCCAGAAAACTCAAGTCCAAAACTGGCGCTGGCCTTGTTGCACAAGGAAATAAATGCGAATGCAGCTGGGCAAACGTCCAACAATAAATTAATAGTTTCTAACAGTCGATATGTGAATTTTCCGACTAGCATAAATAATCCGGGTACATCGATTCAGGCAGACACCACCGCGGGGCCTAGTTTAACGCAACCGTTAAATTTAAGCAAAGTTGTGGTCAAAAATGTGCCCAATCATCCACAAAATCCAGAACGATCCATTATAAAAGATTTGCTTTTGAATACGAAAGAATTCGGAGCAGTGGATGGTATGGAAGCGGCCGAATCACTATATCACTGTCCGTTTTGTAAAATCAGCTTTCGTAATGCTGAAACACTGAAGTATCATACAATTTGTTATTGCCAAGGAAATCAAGCGAATAGTCCGCATAATAGTGCAGCAGCTAGTCCCGCAGCATCACCTTCTCATCAATATATGAGGACGCACAGTAATTCAGAAAGCTATAACCCAAATAGTCTAGCAAAATTGGCTAGTACATCTCTGCGTCAGCATCCTTATCGCACGCCCACGAAACTATTTAATTTGGCTAAGGCTAATATAAAGCCGACGCGTCCTAGACTCGAAAATATCGTGATTAATACCGCTAATGAGAAACAAGATGAAATTGTAAATCGAAATATTGATATTGTGCAAGCACCTTTACCTTCACCAGGACCATTACTGGGGAATACTCGTCTCGTTGATTCGTACTATAAAACATCTAGTGACCGAGGATTGATGGAAGAAAAAACGCAAGGCGTTTCATTGTATGTTGTTCAAACAAATCAGGAGCGCAGTCCCTCGCCGATGGAAACGCAAAGTCATAATTTTGCGTTACCCACAATGATCAGCGAGGACCCGGCAATATCTCACCGAAGAAACTCAAACAGTGTAAATAATTTTCAAATGTTTGGAGGTGAAGTTCAAATCATCGAAAAAAAGAATGATTTATTTCCAACGTACGGTGCAGGCGGTTCAGTAACATCGCTGTCACCGTCAGATTCTGAACCTAGTCCAATACTTGTGCGAACAGGATTATTTTCAGGTGGTTCGCTTCAGTTACCACAGACGCCTAAAGAAAAAATTAATCGTACGCCATTAACACCTAAACTACTCGGTACTCCGGCAATGGTTACACCATCGTCTGTAACACATTTTCAATTTCCACCAATCAATTCAATATCAGGATACAATCCGTTAACCCTACCTCCGATCACAATTTCTTCAACATCATTACCATGTTCTTCGCCTGTGCCGACACCATCATCATCAAATCAGCCATCTGCTATCATTCATGGTGGTAAAATTATTCCTTTCGTACCCGGAATCCCGGGGCCAAATACAAATTCATCATCGAATTTACTTCTACAGCAACAACATGCTCTGAATAACGTGCGAGTGATAAGTCCAAATAGATTGAAGAACATCCCGAGCCCGTTAACGTACACGCATGCCTCGAATAATTCTATGCTGTCTGGAACATCAGTACTTCGGATTAATACCGGCCTGTCCAATACAAATATACCAAATAACGCAATGTCACCTCGTACCATACCGCACATCAAAATTTACGATGCTACCACTACTACTAGCGAAGATTTAAAGCTGAATAAAAAACCGCCGCACATGGTTGGAAATAAAAACGGGCTACTAGTAACAACAGAGAAAAATGTGATTTGGTCGCCGGCAAAACAAGAACTTCAAGCAGCCGCGGCTTCTAATACTTCTAAAAAATTTAATTTTGCCAGAATGGCGGAAAATTTGAGTCCACGCAAACTGAGTACAACATTGCCTCCCGGACGATCACCGGATGCTGAAATTCGTCATTTTAATTATGAAAATTTAATTTCAAAATCAGCTATTTTGATCAAACCTCCTCCGCCACCATCTAGTCATCATAATGAGACACCGCCGCGTCCTGCAGCTATAACGCCAATTCATATCGATGTCGATCCTATAGCACCAGCTTCGCGATCACCACAACTACCGGTAAAAAATAAATTTCTGCGGCCAACATCTCTTCCCTTGAAGCCCGGTACTTTTATACAAAAGAAACATCATGGAATCACCCCGACGCACAATACTATGCCACTTATTTCACCGGAAACTCCTAGACCATCAAAAAATTGTATCCAGCTCTATTTAAATGGACACGCATATACATATCTTGGCCTGAAATGTAGTACAAAATTGACATATTGCACGTTAAATCGAGCGCAACCCGTTTACATTGCAAATCAACATAAATTGTCCATGTATAGTGAATGGCGGGTGCAAACCGATTATGATCCCCATCCATTGGGTTTGAAACAAGACAAAGCAATTTCGTTGTACGATTCGAGGCATCGGCCGCACACATATTCGATCGCAAAGGATAAAACTCGGTTGGCGTCGCAAAATACATATTTGGTGCATTCCCAATCTACAATTATGACTCCGTTTGAAAGCGCGATGCCCACCCCAAAGGATGGCCAATACCCACATCATCAAGTTATGCAAATTGAAGTTCCACCACCACCACCACCACAACAACCAGTTCTTCATTGTGAAACAACAAATCTGTATAGTACAACGACGACGGGGCCTATTTCGTCGTCGACTTCATCGTCCGCTGTGGGGGCGATACCTGGTGGTTACGAGAGTAATGAAGATTATACGTATGTGCGAGGACGAGGGCGAGGTCGTTATGTCTGTTCCGAATGTGGCATACGTTGCAAAAAACCGTCAATGCTTAAGAAGCACATTCGAACGCATACTGATGTACGGCCATACACTTGTAAAATGTGCGCGTTTAGGTAAGTGCTTGCTTATAATGTAGTCTCCAAAATATTTTAAATAATTATAGCCCTTTACATAGTTTCAAGACCAAGGGAAACCTGACAAAGCACATGAAATCGAAGACGCATTATAAAAAATGTATAGAATTAGGATTGAATCCGATTCCGATGCCGGGTATGGGTATGGATGATGATTCAAATGAGATGTTGGATGATCAAATGTCGATGACCGGAAGCGGTCGTACTAGTACCATTCCTGGGGATTCGGACACAGATTCGGAGAGTGATGGGGACGATGTCGAAAGTGAAAGTAGTGGTAAGTTTGTTATAATTATAAAATTCTATATGAATTTTGTTAATTTGTTATTTGGCATTTTTGTCTAGATACCGATGAATCCAAATCTCGTCTACTGGAACAGGAAGCTGCACACTGTTTAATTTCGCTATCTATGACTCCACCTATGCCATCGGTAAGCACAACAAATTCCTACACTCAACCTTCAATTGATCCAGCGGAAAATCGGCAACGGTGTATTATTACAACATTTTCTTCAGCCAAGCCAAGCGAATTCAATCTTCTAAAACACGATCAATACTATTCAAATCCTAAAGTGAATAAAGCGTTCAATGTAGTACGAAATGCGCCACCAGAAGTTGTATCAAGTGATATATCATCATCAGCCACCGATGATTCAATGCCTATTGATTTGACAAAGCCAAAAGAACGGGAAAGGCCGGCTTTATATGGCAATCCTCATAGTTTAATGCAACAAGTAACGGCTCAGGCACGTCCACCTATATCAGAAGTTATCGGCCCAATCGATCAAACTCGATTTATCACATCGCTAGTGTCAATAATGGAGAAGATACCTACTGCAACCAGTAATAGTGATAGTAATAACTTACCAAGCCATATAGATGAGAATAAGTTGCTGCATCAATATTTGACGGAGCGGGCTCTCCAAGATTCAAAAATGAAACAGTCCCAGATGATAAAAAAATTAAATAATATTGAGAATTGCGAGACGAACACAAATAGCAGCGATGGTGTAATCGGGGGTAATGGCATCATTATATTAAGCCAGCCGTCTACACCGCTGGCATCGACACCAACTAATTCCGAGAGTTTCGGTGCTAAATATGATGAGAAAATAATAGAAAATGAAAGTGAGAAACAATCGAATCACAGTGAAACCGATAAAGAGCTGGGAAATGCTTCGAGTATGGAGACCTTAGCTGAGATTGCAGCAAGTTCTGTTAAACTAGATGTATCCGCAAATCAAAAAATGTTGAACATAAATGATAATGCGAAAACTGTGGCATCTGAATATTTAAAACTGGCATCGAATGAGACAAGGCGGCAAGCAAAGATATCGATCAACGAAGATGACGAGTTTAACAACAGTGAATCAGATCAGGATGATTTATCGAATAAACTTTCGAATACCAATCTTGTGCGTAAAGTGGTAGTCGGTGAAGATGGTTTTAAGAATCCGGTCGCTGAAAATACACAAGTTCCTTATACACCACGGCTTCTCGAGGATGGTCGCGTTGTTTGCACGGTTTGCTCGAAAACGTTTCAAAAGGAGTATCATTTATTATTGCACTATAATATTCACTATATCGAACGTAAATTCCGTTGCGAACCGTGTGCCATTAGTTTTCGTACCAAAGGCCATCTCCAAAAACATGAACGAAGTGTCCAACATAATACCAAAGTTTCAATGACGTCAACATTTGGTGTGGCAACCACATCAAATCCGCGTCCATTTAAATGTGGTGATTGTAAGGTTGCGTTTCGTATACATGGGCACTTGGCAAAGCATTTACGATCAAAAAGTCATGTCATGAAATTGGAATGTATTGGAAAATTACCGTTTGGTATGTACGCGGAAATTGAACGGGCCGGTGTTAGTCTAACCGATATTGATACAACAGACTGTGATAACTCATTGACAAGTTTATTGTTGCTTGCCCAAAAATTACACGAGAAAGATCCGAATATATTTGGTAACTGGAGTCCAGATACGAATAATATTTCGATTTTACAACAGCAGCAGCAACAGCATCAGCAGCAGCATATTAGTAATAAGAATAATAATAGTAATAATGATACAGATAGTGATGATAGTGATAACCAAATTGATGAACAAAAAGATGAAATTAATAGTCTTAGCCGTAATATGGGTAATACCAGTAATATTGTTGGTGGTGGATTGATAAATATTAGTAATAATATTGGTAATAGTAATTCTATAAGTGGTGGAAATGGTGGAGGTGGTGGTGATTCAGCATTTTCATCAGACTCGAGTACTGGTTCAATAAAACGTAAAATAGACCAAATAACCGGAAGTCTAGATCCTCTACTTATAGGAAGCGATGAGCAAGCGCCATCACCATCGTCCTCATCATCTATAAATATCGATCATAAAAGACTTAAAACACTAAGTGACATCTAGTGCCAAATTTTTAGTTTTTATATATTATGTATTTTAATTTCGTGCAATTATTATTTTTTAAATCATAATATTACATATTTAATATTGTTTTTACTTAATAAGCAGCCATATTATTGTATAAATTAAAGCTAAACAGTTATAATTTAAATTTTATGAAAGCAACAAAAAAGAAAAAAAAAATTGGTTGCCATCGTCTTAAATTAATTTTCTTGTGTAAATATATAAGTTTTAGTATATAACAAGTATATATGTAATAATATAATATATAAATTACCTTATTTTATGAAGTCTATATAAATATATAATTAAATTTTATATAAAAATTAAAAATACAATTTTAAAGAAATGTAATACAGCGCCATATTAAAATACAGAATACTTCTCACACACACACACTCAATAGAAAATATTCTACAGTGACCAACGTAAATTTTTTAATTGCATGTAGTTGGATTCATATATTTTATATTATATATAAAGATTTCGTATAGCACGATATATAAAAATCAGGAAATTTCACGTAGAAGATATATTTTTTTTTGATTCTGTATGTTTTAAATATGGAACAAAATTTTTATTTTATTAAAATATCTCTGCCATTATTAAAGAAATTGGAAAAATATATCAGCAAATAACTATAATAAATAATTATAAAAATTAGGTGGATTTATTTTATTTTTTTTAAAAAAACTTTTTTATGTAGGTATCTCTAAACAAAATATAAATAACGGGCCAATTACAAACTATATAGCATTTATTATAAAAAAAAACTACAGAAATATATAGGACTGCCACCAAAACAAAATGTGAAAATGCTTCCAGAATAAGTTTTGTGCCAAAAAATCGCAGAAACAAAAATAAAAAAAAAATTTAAAATATTGGAAGAATCGCGTGGGAAAATACATATTAAAATATAAAACTATATCTTTTCAACCCATTTTTAAAAAAAGTAACGGACATGTAACGTTCTAATTCTAAATTACCAAACTTAAAATCGCATATCAATAAGTGATTTTTAAAAACAAATAAAACATAGAAATTTATTATAGCATTATATATAAATATAATATTATTTTATATATAAAATGTCTTCCATATCAGAAATACAAGTAAAAATGAAAAATGTAAACAAAGAAAAAATATTAAAAATAAAATAAAAATACATAAAATATATTATTATTATATTATACAAGAAATACAATTTATATATAATTATTATAATTAAACATGAAGTAAATTTATTTGAAATTATTTATTAAATAAATAAAAAAAAATTATATATTAAATATAATATTGCGTCCCATTTTATTAACGAATAAATAATTAATACGTATTTGGCGCCCAACATGGGGTTAACAAACCGAATACACAAATGCGCCACTTTGGACGCCAAAAAGTGGCCGCATGTTAGTCGCCAAATACAATAATAAATGATTGAATGATTTGCGAACAGACGTTGATAGATTCGACAAAAAATAATGACAATGTGACTACAGTTGTAAGATACAAAGACGTTATACGACTATGGGAATTAAAGTACAAATAAAATCCGGTTTTAATAAACAATATTTTTTAAAAAATATGATATAATTATTAAAAAGACGTGGAAATATTGATTCCATTGTGATTTTCCGTTGAAAAATGTGTCAGAACGGTAATTGTGAGTTTTGATACTTTCGAATATGTTTAAGAAATGCCTATTCGCGGTTTCCAACAAAGTTAGCTGACATCTGGTGAACAAAATGTGAATCATTATTTGATATTTGCGGTCTTACTTTGGTACAAGCTAATTCCATTCTGGTATAGAATTAATTTGTGCTCAAAGTAACAACTAAAGATATTTTTTAATTTATTTTTATTAGTTGGTAACAATTACATTTTGAATTTGAAAACAACGTAAAAACGCAACTAAATATATTCAATTAAACAGTAATGTGCTAGAACATTATTGAATATTATTACAAATCATAACTAATTTTTCGACTTGTTAAGAAAAATTCGATGTCAAAATAACAAAAATCACTTTTATATTTTTATTGCCAACATTTAAAAATAAAAGTATTCAATAAAACAGCCCTGGTGGTGAACATTAAAACTACAGGTAGAATAGAATAATTCTATACCAGCAGAAAAGTTGGTTTAAAATAATTCAAAATTGGAATTACATATATGGGATTGTTGTTGTAAATTTCTCAAAGTAAGACCGCAATTGAAGCAAGGCGGATTAAAACTGTCATAACAATGGATTTGACAATTCTCGTCCGTCTTGTAGACGTAGAAACCAACGCTATCTACATGCGATGGAAATCGCCAATTGGAAACCTGGGGGCCTTGTGTTATGTTATGAAAATTCGTATTATAAAATTTTTTTCCTTTCGTAAAATTCGAAAATCGTAAAATCTTTCATAATAAAACCAAAAAAAAAGTCGAAATCGAATTTTACGAAACTCAAATGTCAAAATTCGAGACCGTGGCTGTTTGCTTGGTCTAATTCCATTTGAATGCTATTTTATTGGTCACTTGGCTAAATATCAACTAATACCAGGTTTCCATCGTCGATAGCATAATAGAATAATAGTATAATACTATTATACTATCAAGCTCTGCTGATTTTCCATCGTACGGTTTGGATTAAGCCTGCTCGAATTGATCATTTGATAAAAAGGGTATTTTTAATTTATTTGACACATACTATATAAGAATAATATATAACGATAATCAGCCAACAAATTATTTCTCATTGCGGCGAGAAAATATTAAAAATGGTAATGGATAAGCTACGAAAATTAAATTTAGTTTTACACTGTTAAATTTATAACGTTAAAAATAATATTTGCTACGTATTATATTTTGATAGCTAGTATACTGAAATATTTTAATAAACTATTATACTATCAACTATGGTTTTCCATCGTAATACTTTAATATTATAATACTATTATACTTGTATACTATGACGATGGAAACCCGGTATAAATTGTTTTGACATCTATGTTTAGATATTAGTACTCAAAACCATCTAGGCGAATTGAAAACATTTCAGCACACAGAGTAGGCGTAGTGAAGACGCAGTACGCGATAAAATTAAAGCGAAAGTTATTCCGCCATTCCACACTTTGACTCTTTTGTCGTAATTCCTTCTCCTTCTCTCTCCCCTTCACCTACAAACTAACAACAGTTTGTAGGTGAAGGGGAAGGTAACGAAGAAAAATCACGACGAAAGAATCAGTGTGGAATGGCGGAAATAGCGGAAAAGAACTAATAGGGGTGGACAAAGTGAAATTAGTTGTGTAATTTAAACAATTTAATTGTGTAAAACTGTAAACTGAAGTACTAAATAATGGAAAATATCTAGTGAATATTTGGAAAAATATTAAGAATATATTTTGTATTTTCGGAAATATTCTAGTAGTTACCGAAATTAAGAGAATATCATAAGTGGTGCCCCCACGATGAGCACCACTTATGATATTCTGAAAATGATAAAGGAAGTAAACTTATAAAGACATAAATTAATAATTAATGAATTTGAAAAAAAATTCTACGGAATTTAATTATCATACGATGGATTTAGTCATATCGTTCATTAACAGTTATTTTTATTAAGCAGCCATCGAAAAAAAACGACGAATTCTCAAGGCAGAATAACATTTTCGAATTACGGTGGTTTTCATGCGACTCAAAATCTGCCATAAGAAAACTAAATAGTCTTCTCGTTTGTTTTCTTCTTCTTACGTTCAACTTATTTTTTCTTTCTAGGGACAACTTTTCCGATTATTTTGTTTGATTTGTGTGACACTATTGGCTTGATTGTAGGGCAGTTTATGTTGTTTTCTACAATTCCTGGTTCCTGGCCTGAACATACCTCGATAATTCTTTCTTTGTGTCTTAGCCATCTCGAGATACTTCAATACCCAATTATTATAATATAACCTCGCTTAGCCTAAGATTATCGTGTGAAAAATATTATTTTGTATAAAGATGGAAAAGTTGTGCTCAATTCGTAGAAGAATCGTCTGATCTTCTACAAACTGGCCGAAGAGCGTAAACACTTTATTAGATTTTTATATGTTCCAATAATAAGTTGTACGATTTTATAAATGCCACATCGTTGTAATAATGCTGGATGTGTGCTAGATGTGTGTTCCTCTACTAGAAATGAGGCTTAAGTAGTACTTCATCAATGAATTTGCGTTACTAAAACTCTATTTTTAGAGAAATTTTTTCTATTTTTCCTTGAGGAAGTGATTGCATAGTCACTTGGGTTTCAGGTTTTTGGCTGTATTGTATCTCTTCATGTAGATCGATCCCTTATTTCCTAGAAGAGCTAATACGTAATGAGATACTTCTTGTATTGAGGGTGGAATCTTTAAGCGTGATCCAAAATTTATTTAGTACAATTTAGACAATCTATATGACAATTTTCATTGACAATTTTTATTAGTGCAAAAAATTACTGTACAACTCACAAAATTAAAATATTTTTCAAGGCTGCAGTAGGCCAATTTTTACGTTTCTAAATAAGTCCCGAGGCTGACACATAGATGGTGCATCTATAAATACCACGACATTTTAAGGTGCAATTTGAATGCATCAGTAGAAAAGTTAGGTTGCAAGCAATTGGATATTCCAGCAGGACAACGACCCCATACTGCTCATATTGTTCGGGAATGGCTACTCTACAACACTCCCAAACAATTGAATTCACCTCCGCAAAGTCCAGACCTAAATCCTATAAAGCATCTGTGGAATTATGTTGAGAAAAAGTTATGTAACCACGTAATAACCTCCAAAAAACCTTGGAGTAAACTATCAGAACGGAATGGGATAAGGTTCCAGCACAGTTTACCCAGAAATTGGTGTTCTCGATGACAAACAGACTGCAGTGTGTCCTAGATGCAAAAGGTGGTCTAACCAGATATTGATGGTTTGCATAAGCACAATTTTTTTAACTAACCGATGAATTATGTCTGATAGTAAATGAGAACTTTTATTTTTTTAATTATATAAATTATATTAAATAAAACACAAAACATTGAATTCTACACAAATAGTTTTTATTTCCGATCACTTTTCTAACGTATAGACTTTGGTAATATTGGTTGCAAGTTTTTTGAGTATTCGTAGATTAAAAGGGTGTACGATGAATTATGTCGCAGAGTGTATATCAGTTGTTTAGTTGTTTTATGTGATTTTCTTTTGAATTTAAAAAAATGTCAACTGTCTTGCGTCAATACAAAATAATTTGATTTTAGTTTGCTCAATCAGATTATGTACTGTGATGCCAAAAATGACATACTAATAGTCCACAACTTACGACGAGCCACCGTTCCAGAAAGTCCGTCGTAAGTCGAAATATTCGTAAATCGAGGAATATGTTTATTTTATGGAATAAGTATGTACTTATGATAAAATCAGCTCAGATAACCAAATAATGTTAACAATTTTAGTATGAATTACCTTAAGCATTAATTATTAATCCATAAAATTAAATAAACGCGCTATAAACATTGTAGTTTTTCCAGAATTGTAATAAAGTCAAACTTTCATCTTTGTCTATCGCTGCAACATCATTTGATAGAGTTTTTCGTAGACAGTATGCCTTCAAAGTGGAAATGGCACCTTGATACACTGGCAGAATAATTGAGGTAGTGTTGAGAGGCAAATAAACCACTTTTACGTTATCGTCCAACTCTATAATACCAGGTGGGTGACTTGGCGCATTGTCCAACAGTAAGAATATTTTGAACGCAGCTTTTTTGCGATCACAATATGCTTTTGTTTCTGGTATGAAATATTTTCTGAACCATTAGTCAAAAATTATTCTTGTCATTCACGCTTTACTATTTGAAAAATAGTGCAACAGAAGCATTTGCTTGTTTACTATTTTCATAGCTCGAGGATTTTTCGAATTATGAATTAATATACATAGGTTTCAACTTATATCCAGCAACATTACCACCCAATAAAAGTGTCACGTGCTCCTTAGACACCTTGAAACCCGGCATAGTATGAGCTTCATTATTGACGTAGCTGCGTTGTGGCATCAGACTCCAATAAAGACTGGTTTAATTAAAAATTTATTCAGGCAAATAATTCCCTTGTTGGATTATTTGGTTTAAATTCTCTATAGATATTTTAGCATCTTTGTCATCGGCACTGGCTATTTCTCCACTTATTTTAACATTATGTTATTTAGACATACGCTTAAAATTCTGGAACCAACCATTGTTGGCAAAAAATGAATTTTCTGCGTATCTGCTTTTACCTTTCTCTATATCATCAAAAAGGCTAAGCGCTTTCGCTTTAATTATAGCTAAGCTAAGTGACATGCGCTTCTGAATAAGATCATCCATCCAAATGATCAATAGTTTTTGCATTTCGTTAATGGGTCCATTTCTTTTCTGGGATATCATTGTTTCATTTATTGATGTCCATTCTTTGATTTCTGATCGAATTTCATTCTTTTTTAATAAAATTGTTGAAATCGTCGAATGGCTGAATACAAAATCACGAGCTATTGAAGTTACTGTTTTTCCTTTTTTCTTATCTTTTATTACTTTCAATTTGATTTCTAAATTGACGACACTAATCGACCGCTTGTGAATGGTTTTACTCGACCCAGGTTTATTTTCTATATTCGATTTAAAGGAATGACGGAGTTTATCGCTTATAAAAAATCAACTGAATCTACTTACTTACTTATTGAGCTCTTAACAG
Source organism: Nephrotoma appendiculata (assembly GCA_947310385.1). Taxonomy (NCBI): domain Eukaryota; kingdom Metazoa; phylum Arthropoda; class Insecta; order Diptera; family Tipulidae; genus Nephrotoma; species Nephrotoma appendiculata. The sequence continues at coordinate 212,283,008 of OX371225.1, read as the reverse complement.
TATTTGAATTTAAACTTAAAACGAACATAAAACTATGTTAGAACGTATGAAAAATTAACATTAACTTCTCCGAATATGTATGATTAAATAGAAATAAATTTACTGATTTTAATTTTCAGAAAAAAATTGATAGGAAAGGAAATTGAAAAACACGTGTTTTTTCGCAACTCGAATTGTCGTAAGTCGAACCGTCGTAAATCGAGGACAATTAGTATATACATACCTACGTCTATTTCTACAAAGCAAAAAACATAAACGCCAAATTATCATTTTTCATTTGTCACTTTCATGTTTCATTGTTTCTCATTGGTTTTTTGGCCAAAAGAATAATGAAACGTCCATTTTTTTGATGTAGATCAAAAATACATTGATTTTCGCGTCAAAAAGAACACATTATAACGCTAGTTTTATTATTTTCAAAACAATGGAAAAAATTAATTTCGTGACGTATTGATTTAAAATAGTTTTTTGATGGACAAAAATATCGTTCAAGCAAATCAATGGCTCTGGTCGCCCAAACTAAGCAGTTATACCAGAAAAAATGCACAACATCGTTTTGGAAGACCGTAAAGTGAAGTTGCATGAGATTCTGACACCTTGATATCATAAATACACTGTATAGATACATTCTTTTGCAGGAATATTTGTCCATGAGAAAGGTGTGTTCAAAGTGGATGTCGTACCTTCATACATTGGACCAACAACAGCAATGCGTTGATGATTTAGAGCGCCATTTGAAGTTGTTTAACCGTAATAAACAGGATTTTTTGCGTCGGTATGTGGCAATGGTTCAAACATTGATCTGCCACAATATTCTAAAATGTTAATAAGCTGAGTGGACAACAGCTGATGAAAGCCGCCAGACAGAAGCGACCAAAAACGTAAATGTCGGCTGTTAAGGATTTAGCTTCCGTATTTTGGGATGCGCATGGTATTTTATTCGTCGACTATCTTCAGAAAGTATAGCACATAAATAGCGAATATTACATATATGATATTATTGGTGCGTTTGAAGGAAGAAATTGCAAAAAGGCCCTTAATGCTAAAGAAAAAGTGCTCTCTTTCACAAAACCAAAGCACCGTGTCAAAAGTTCAAAAGTCGTTTGCAACGATGGCAAAATTGCTCGAATTGAAATTAAAATTGCTTTTCTATCCGCCGTATTCTCCGGATCTGAATCCCAGCGACTACTTCATGTTCGCATCTCTCAAAAAATGCTCCATATTGGGAATTGGTAAAATATTTTGCAGTAATTACAAAATGCAATAATTCCCAAATATTTATTTCCCGTACCCAAATGTATATTCTGGTAGACTGAGAATAACTTTTCGGGTCAATTTTTTATGTAGATTTTTGTCAACTAAAACACGTATTGCGACCTTACTACAAGTTTAATTTATTTTTGAATATACTTTTATTAGATAAAATAATGTTTACAAATTTAAAAATAAAGTCAAAAATGCTATAAAATGAAAATATTTTTTCCCAATAAAGAAAATTCTAAACGGCAGAATACACTTTGGGGAATAAAAAATTCCCAACTGCTAGAAAAACGTCACTAATTCGAAATTCCTTTATTCACGGCTAACACCAGAATAGTGCCAAAAGTGAAAGAGGTTTGCGTCTATTTTTCGGTCAAAGATTCATCGATTCATTCTTTCTTGAAAGAATCTATGTTGATGAATAACGTCGAATTTAACAAAGATAATGTTTCTTCAGAAGTTAGCCACGGAACTTTTGAGAGACCTCTGATATGTTAAATTAGCATTATTTTCCGTCCTTTCCCTCTAAATAAATTTTCGAGGCCTCACCAAAGCGAATCGTAAACGAAACGCAGGTAAATCATTTTTTTTTATATGACACCAACACTACCACGTTCATATATACATAAGTTGTTTTTTGCTATATATATATCATTTTTATATTCTTTATTTATGTAGCCATTTTGCTTTTTAAAAAATAAAAATAATTCGTGTTTAATAACAATAATAAGAGTACAGTGATAAAAATAGTGAATATTAATTATAATAGTGATTTATTATTATAGTGATTCATAACAATAATAATATTAAAAGTGATAAAGTATTGTACATAATATCAATTATTACATATATAATAGATTATAGTGCATTATAAGTTATTGTTAGTATATTCGAAGTAACTACATGATAAAAAGTAGTTCGGTAGTGATACGTTTACATATCAACTGCATTTCGTTTTTGATTCCAAAACGTTTCGTAAATGAATCGAACATGAAGAGAAATGCGAACTACTAATACATACAAATCTGTTCGCTTTCATTTTAATTTTCATACGCCAAACGAAATACTAACGAATCGCTTGCGCTTCGCTAAGGCGATACGTTTGCGAAGTGTTTCATATATAAATTTGCTCGCTTGCGATTCGTTTTCGATTCGCCAAGTTTAGAGGGTTATAGCAGTTTTAATTTAAACAGGAAGGTCAGATTGATTTGTAACCGAATTATGAACTAAACGCGCCATTATGGTTGCGTTCATTCATTCAAACAATTTTTTTAGACCAATCATATTGGATTGCTCCAAAATGATGAGTTTTTTCTTCTGCATTTTTTCACAAGAGATGATTGGTCGAAAAAAATTATTTGAATCAACGAACGAACGAATTCAACCATAAAGTCACCTTAAATGACCTTAAAATAAATAAATAAAATAAATAAATGTTTTGTTGTGCACTTAAAATGTACCGCTTTAAGGATGAAACACACCAAGCAGCTGCAGCACCAAGCAGCAGATTCAAATATTACCTTATTCGATTATGTAACGATACAAAACTATAATTTGAGTATAGATATAAGTATTTCCAATAAAATAAATATTTTCTAATTTTAATAGATATATTTAAGTTTAAAGAAATTATATTCGCATCTATCGCGGCATCAATAGTTTCGCAGCAGATGGTTTTGTTTTAGTAGTAAAATTAAATTGTACAAATTTTAACGAGGTTAGTATAGTAGCAGGTTAGGTTAGTAGCAGAAAAGAGCAGCAAATTAAAGCTGCTGGGTGTGGAACCTATTGATGCCGCGACAGATGCAACTTCATTCAATATAATTTCTTTAAATTTAAATTTTTCAATTATAATTACAAAATACTTAATTTCTTTTAATGGAAATACCTATATTTATACTCAAACTATGATTTTGTATCATTAAATAAGCGAATAAGCCAATATTTAAATTTGCTGCTCGCTGCTGCTGCTTGGTGTGTTTCATCCTTAAATTGCACTTGGCTGCTACTCATAACCTCGATAAACTTGACATAATTCTATTTACAACTAAAACAAAACAATCTGCTGCGCTACTTGGTGTGTACACCCATATGCAGCCGTTAGTGTGGTTTGCTTGGAATATGTTGTGCTGCTCTTGGTGTGTTTCAACCTTTACACCAATGACTTACTATATTAACTACCAATAACTTTCTATTGACGATTGGAGCATCACGCATTCCAGATAGCGTATTTTTTGAACTATGATAACTACAAATTTTGACATTTATGACATTTGCATAAATACAATAAACAACATCAGCGACAAGGATATTATATCTGCATAGTTTAAACCTAAAGGCGATGCCACATACACATTTCTATGGACGACATCTAAAAACAGATTTCGCATTTACGAATTAATTAGAGCATATTTTTGACTCAAATCAATGAGATAATATGTAAAATATCTCAAGTTAGTAGCTAAAATAATAAATTTGGAATTATTTAATAATTTTAATTGATAAATTATCAATTTTCTATTTACCCGTTCCTAGAAACGATTTTTTCTCTGAATGGTATAATTTTACACGTGAACGAACGCACAAAAATCTAAAACGATTTCCGAACTCATCAAAAAATTTTAAACGATTTTTTTCTGTTGTCTGTGAACTTCAACAAATGTCAAAAAATTCCAAAACAAAATATATATTAATATAAATATATACACTTATATAAATATATACACTTTGGATAGAAATGGCGGTATAAACATTCAGCTCAAAACAAAATATAAAGAATTGTTGTTGTAAAAATCGTCTGTATTTTTTTTTGGTATGTGGCGAGGCAAAATAAATTTACGCACGAATCGTCTGTTATTAGATGTGTATGTGGCAACGCTTTAAGTAGAGTGATAAAGGTATAAATGAGTGTTTACTATTTATGTATTTGACTTATACTGGGTTTACACCAGAGCTACTTTAATAGTATAATACTTTTTTGCTAATAAAGTATAATATCCGGCCAGTTTACACCACAAGCGGTGTAAACTCATACTATAATACTATATTAATTTTTTTGTTGACAAATATAATTTTTTTGGTTTAATATCACAAATGGAAATGTATATCCTAACAAAAAATGTCTTCACCGGTTACTTGAAATAAATAATAAACATAATTAATGTATAATAATAATAAATTAGAGTTTAAACCACGACTGTAATACCAATATTTTTTTGATAGCTATTATACTTTAATAGCAAAATAGTACGTGATAAAGTATTAATTTTAGTTTGGGTTTACACCAACATACTTTTATTCTACTGGTGTAAACGGGGTATTAAATTATCAGAAAGACCTTTTTCCTCGAAAAAAATTGACAACTGAAGCTGTAGGACAAACTAAAATTTATTTGTAATTTTGAAAGTTTTATGACACAACTATTAAAGTTTAATGATTTAAGCATAACCACAAACTGTTAAATTTTAATGGCATAATGATAATTTATGAACAAAATAAAAAAATACCACTTTATTTTTAAGGTTTAGGTCCCACATGTTCAACTGTCAAATCGTTATTTTGACGTTTGCGGAAAATGGTCTATTGGTATATAATTTTAATTTTATTAATTTGCTTGAAATTATTTTTCTATTGTATTGACGTTTTTTAGTATTTTAATTATATAACCATCAAAAATAAGCCATGTTTGTTTCGATTGTTTAGAATTTGAATTTTTCCTTAAAACTTAAACTTTTTATACTTAATACTTCATATTAAACTACAATGATTTAATAATGTTAATTTAAAAGTTAAATTTTTTTAAATCTAATCAGTATTTTAATTGTGGTGCACTACACAAAAGAATTTGGTTCGCAGCTCTCGTGTCATTTATAACAATAAATAATGACAATATATTCGCCACAAATGTTTCGCCTTTGTACGAGAATCCATCCACCATCTTTCATTTTTCATTAATTGACAAGCTGAATTCTTGTGTGTTTGTGTTATAATTTTAATAATTTAATTAAATAAAACCAATTTTCAGCTTATTTTAATTATTGAAAAATCATATTTTATGTAATCTACTATAAGGTAATATAATTTACTTATCTTTTTATAGAAAACAGATGTCGAAAATATATTGTCAAACTTTTGGCCACTAGAATTTTTTTGGGTTCATCTTTGAGATAGAATAGCGAGAAGAGTAGAAAATCAATATACATTATAAGAAAAAAAAATTTTAGATGTAAAAATATTTTTTGGATTTGTATATATAATAATATTAATAAAGTTTCTCGATACCCGAAAGGAATCATGTCAAAACGATCCGCGGAAGAATTTAATGCCGGAAGCAATGCGGGCACAGCGGGGAATCAACCTCCGATCAAAAAGGTTCATTTTGAACCCCATTTGATTGGTCCCGTTTCGACATTAGAAGAAATGGATATCAAAGTTCTGCAATTCCAAAATAAAAAACTTGCACAGGTACAGTATCGCCGGTTTGAATATGTCGCAAAAGACGGCACGACATTTCTCTAAATCTACTTCCCACTTTCGCAATATATTTACTGTAACTGTAATTGCAGCGTATCGAGCAACGAGTACGATGTGAAGGCGAACTAAGGCAACGAATTGAACAGCTCGAGAAACGTCAAACACAAGATGATGCTGTTCTGAATGTTGTAAATCGGTATTGGAACCAGTTAAATGAAGATATTCGTGTTCTGCTTCAACGATTTGATGCCGAAACGGCTGATGAATCTGAAAATAAAAGTAAGTCAGATATTTATAGATTCGCAATGACCATAAAATATTAAATGCCTCATATACTGGTTTACATAATAGATGAAATGGAAGTAACAACATCATTTTTAACCCAACTCTCGACATGGGACAAAGAAGAGCTGGACGATAAATTAGCAAATCGGGTTCAAGTATCAAAGCGTGCTGTAGCTAAAATTGTACAAGTAATAGATCGGTTAATGCAACGTAATGAGAAATTAGTTCATGCAATGAAAGGTGAAATAAGTGAGGATGGGGATGAACCGCAAGTTAATATTGAAGAAACATTACGTCAAACTCATATTGAAGTTATGGATGAAAATAGAAGTTTGCAAAATTTGAATACATCATTGCACGAGCGATACCATACAATATCATTGAAGATGTCCGAATTACAGGTTAGATAATGTTTAATATTAAGTAGGTACGTAAATATTACATCGCATTCGAGGGACACACTCAAATAAGTGGGTTTTGATTTGTGACCGACGTTTTATGTTCACATATCGGAGAACACTTGTAACTTGCTCTTTGTGTATGGTTCTTATTGTTATATGGTTATGGGGCACAAAACATCTTCTGATTGTCCGTTTTAGATAGTTCTGTGTATTTCTATCTATTTCTAGTTCGTGTTCTCACCAAACGGTTAAGAAGTTTGTAAAGACGATATTAAGTTAGTTTTGTTTTTATCATTCATGTGTATTTTTTCGGCGGTTGAATATTTTAAACTTTGTTCCCGTAATTCATTGTACCTGAAAAAATCGAAATATACTGTGAGAATTCTCTGTTCTCTGAATTCTTCAGCTAACCTGAAACGAAACCAAAGAAATTGGTGTTCACACAGTATTCTAACTCATTAACTAGAGATTTAGACGAGAGATTGGTCATAACTCTTGTACTTTTTGCGTGGTTCTCTAACATTTGTGAAATTTGATATTTTAAGGTATCCATTCTATGACATGCCAATATTTACAGTACCAAACAACATTGCCCGACGCCCGTACCTTGGCTGTTTTTAATCTTTATTTGTGGTAAAGTTAAAGTTATATAGTTTTAATGTGGTCGGCTATTTAATCAAAGTATCGGATACATAAAAACAGATTCTCAGTGAGAATAGTGTAATTTAAGCATTTTTTTCTTAGTAAAATCTTGGTAAAAAAAATTGATATGGCGGATATTTAAGGGATACCATGCTTCCGTATGCTGATGAAAACATGCCCCTTCAATTGGTGTTTCAGTAGGACAATGATCCGAGGGCACACGGTGAAGGTAGTAAAAGACTGGTTTGCTGCAAATAAAATTAATGTAGTGAAATAGCCAGCTCAGTCTCCCGATCTAAACCCAATAGAAAACCTGTGAGTGAGTTAAAACGTGGTTTAAGTAAATTGCCGAGGCCAAAAAATATAAATGAGCTTTGAGAAAACGTTCAAAATGGGTGATGGAATAAATGTTTTGTCTTCTAGAAGAGACTGACAATTAAAAAACCATGTTTCAATTTTTGATATTGATGATTTTGTGACCTATTATATTGCACACGACTGAATATTTTGTTTTCTTGAAGGGTTTTTTTTATTGCTATTTCCAATGAACAGTTTTGACCGCCTCAACATGGGTGTTTCTCAACGCATATGAATTGAATGGTCTTTCTAAGTCTATGCCATCATGAAATGTCACTTGCTGCTAGTAACTAAAAAGCGAAAATAAAAGTAATAACTGGTCTTATTACCGCATTGTAGACATCCATTTCTCTGTTGCGTGTTTCTTAATGAAACTTGAACCGTCGTACCGCATGACACCTTGAAATTAATCTCCTCGTCTTTACTTTTTTGCAGTAATTATATATTTGATCTTTAATTCGTTGAGTTTCAGACCAATCTATTGATTGGTTGGAGTATTGCTTAAGAAAATGTCATCCGCGTACACTAATAACTCTTTAAGATTTGAAATATATAAAGCTTCGTTGGTTTATACTAAGCTGACGGATGGCGAATTTTAACTGTTTTTAAAAGTTTATGGAAAATTTGGTTTCCACCACGTGTACCAGATGTTGTTACGAAAGCCTATGGAAGTTACTTTCAATTATCTCTTTAAAGCGATTCATTAATAATTTACATAGAGACATCAACTTGGAAAATTATGTACAATGCCTAGATTTAACTTTCCTGGATTATATCGATCTATGAAAGCGTTCCGATGCATTACTTTGCGGAGCATAGTTATATTTTTAGGAACTCCAAAAATTCTAAGCTTGTAAATTCGATCCCATTATCTGAATATACTGTTTCGGGTACGCCAAAAATATCGAATTGTTCTTTTAGAAACGACTTTATATATTCTCGTTTTCGCCTTGGCCAATATTTTCAACACAACAAATTTCGGTAGCTGGTCTAGTACTACTAAAATACATATAAGGCTTTCCTGCGTACGACCGAAGTTCTGGTAAATCATTAATGCTGTAGACAGCTCTCTGTCTGTTGTTGTTATGGTATTTTACAAATGGCACAAGCACGCAAGAACTGATATACAACGCGGCACAATTTCGGTCAATAGTAATAACGACTTTTCATGCCTTCATGAGGCTCCTTGTGGTAGGTCCTTTGTGTTTTTGTCCAAAATGTTTTTGCCACAATTGGTGGTATACACAATTTCCAGACTGGTAAATATATTAGTATTTGATCATGGTTTGAGTCTCCCCGGATGAAATTTTTCTTGTTAAAAATACGCTTAAGTTTGGAAACAAATTCCGCGGTACTTCAATCGGCTTGCCTCCACGGTTTTCGAATTCATCTCATTTAAACTTTTGTAATGATTTACGTCCTCTTTTATCTTGTACTAAATTAAATCTATCGTTTTAATGGTGAATCTCGAAATAATATTGTTGGAGTTTTAACTCCATCGGACTTCCTGTTAAGTCCCTTTGCATCATTACCCATTGCATTGCCACATGATCGGTTATGACTTTAGACGTAACACCTTGGTCCGAACTTTTATTTTTATTTTTTTTTATTTACAATGCAATCTGTTTTGGGGCTCAAGGCTCATCCTGCTCTTTCGCGGTTGTGCTTTTTTTCGAGCCTATACTGGCATGGAAGATGGGTTGTCGGCCCATGGGTTTTGCACACCAACAGGGGCTCATAGATGTGTTACATTTCACCACAGATCGAAATCTGTTGATGAAATTTCAGTTTTTCATCCTGCCCCTCTCGGGATTTGAACCCGGTACCTCCTGATCCAAACGCCAAAGCTTTAACCACTGTGCCATTTGGTCGGTAAATGTGGTTCGAACATTTATCGATTTATTATTATTTTTCGCTTTCATTAGTTTGTAAGATGTTAGATGACACAGAGAAGGGAGCGGTCTTTTTACAAATGATGACGGATGTTAGAAATAATATGGGTGATAGGAATGCATTTTTGTTACCAGATAATGAAAGTGAACTGATGAATGGCATGTGTAAGGAGTTTGAATGGGATGAGTTGGAGTTCTAGAAACCTCCAAATCTACTACCCCTGGAACTAACAGAGTGAGTTATAAAATGATTGGTAGATTGGTGTTCGAAGCCAAGGTGGCTTTGCTTCGAATTCTTAATCAAGTATGGATGGGTATTCAAATACCGGAAAATAGAAGGAATGCGGGGTGGTATCCATTCCAAAAAGAGATCAGGACCAAAATATAGCAACAAATTTCAGGGGAATATGTATGTTGAATGTATTCGTCAAAATTGTTAATGGTATGATGAAAGGTCGTTTGGATAAATTGGTGAATGAGGGTAATTTGTTGCCGGAAACACCTTTGGGTTCCGTCGTAACCACTCAGCAGATGAATGTGTAGAACTGTATGGGAAATAAGAAAGGAAAAGAAGTATGTTGTGGGGGTATTTTTGGATATAGAAAGGGTATATGATTACGTGGTTCCGGGGAAGCTTGCAATTTGCAGATGACTTTGTCCTGATGGGCAAGGGAAGGACCAAACAGTAACAGAACGTTTGAAAGAATTCAATTTGGGTGTAAATTCGAGAAAATGTTGAACAAATCGTGTGGTAGATATATAATGAGGTGTATAATGAGAGAATATAGTGTGTAAATTTGACTAGGTATTTGGGAATCTGGATTGATAAGCGATTGAATTTTAGAGTGCATATGGATAAATTAGTCGATAATTGCAAAAGCAGATTAAATGTGATTAAAAGGGTGAGCAAACCGAAATGGGGAGCTCATCCTTGTGTGACTGATATGTGTTTATGGTGATAGGTCCAAAGTCGGGTTTAAAAAGTTGATGATTGTGGAGAATACTTGTGCCAGAGTGGTATTGGGGGCGATTAATTCAACCCCAATACACACTATGGTTTGAATTTTGTGACTCACCTTTAAATTATAAGAGGGAGTCGATCACTGTGCGAGAGACTGTGCGAATCTTGACTAAGGGCAATAAATTATTGAATGAAATGAAAGAGAGTTTGCAAAGAGGAACGGAGCACCAAAGAACACAACTGTCACGGGTGATCTTGGTAATATGAATGTATTTTCCAAGATTAGGCCCGTAAGTCCAAAAGTCCTTCCGAACAATCTAATTGTGCGTTTGAATTTTGGTGATACAACAAAAGCGATGATGAATGTGTTATCGGTTAAGAGTGAGTTTTGCAAAATGCGAATGAATTATTTTGCACATGTGGAAGTGTATACAGATGCTAGTGTGAACGATAATCGAGTAGGTGTAAGAATCTATATTCCTTCAATGAGGAAAGAGAAAATGGTAAGAGTGAATGACAGTATCTGTATAATGAATGCAGAGTTGATTGGAATTATGGAAGGGATCAAGTTGGCAATGACACAAGAGAGGAGGAGAGTAGTGCTATTCTCCGACTCCCGGAGTGGGTTAGAATTAATTAGTAAGGGTGGGGGTACTCAAGGAAATGTGTTTGTGGAAATGTTGTATGAATACCTTCAATCTTGTGGGAGTGAGGTCATTCTTCAATGAATACCTTCACATCTACAAATTGAAGGTAATGAAAGAGCCGATATGCTGGCGAAACGGGGTTGCTTGGTTGAAGGTAGAAATGAATATGAATTCATGGATGCAAGAGATGTACTTCGCATGTTTCAGGTGAATCTGTGGAGAAAATGGGAGAGCAAGTTTATTGAAAAATATCAGGTGAAAGGCAAGAAGTACTTTGAGCTGGTTAGTTCTACTTTGAGGCGACCTTTTTTAAGGAGATACTAGAATGTTACGAAAAATGGAACCTGTGAGATTGAATCATGGTAATTGGAAAGAGTGTTTGAAGAAACGCAATTTGATTGTGGGTGAATTATGTGAAAGTTGTTTGGTTGTGGAGGACATCAAACATTTGATTCTGAAATGTTCTTCAATAAAAGATCAAATAAAAAATAAAATTGTAAAATTTGTAAAATTCGAATGAAAACTGTAAAAATTGTAGATGTTGATACCGGGCCAAAAGGCACCATATTTTGGGGCTAGTGCAAAAAAATAATAGGTTGGCATCGCACTAATAAGAAATAATTTTGAGTAGTCTGGTTTTGAACACCGGAGTACTCATTAATACTAGTCTAGTTCTAGTAAAGACCTTGTCGCCTTCCTCGGTCTACTGGCATTTAACATTTGTCCGGAGCAACGCCGTAATAGCCATCCCTAAAAATCTTCGCACCTACTTTACTTTGGTTAGCTGGGGGGTTAGTAACTTGTAGAATTTATTTTGGAGAAGTCAGGAGTTAACCATCTTCGCCTAAGATGTACCCTAGAAAATAAAAGTTTCTTAGTGCAAACATGATTCTCTATAGGTTAACCGCAAGACCTGCTTCGGTTTGTTTCTGGGCGACTATCTTTAAAAGGTAGAAGTGTTCATTGAAGGTCGAAGACATCACCAGCAAATCATCCATGTCTAAAAATATTTTCTCTCGCAACTCATGCGGAATTATGTCCATTAGGTGGTACATATATGTAGGTATACTTTTCTCTCGGTACAGAGAAAGCTGTTGTCTCTTTAGAATCCTTTGACAAGGGGATCTGTTAATATGCTTCCTTTAAATCGACGGTCGATATAAACTTATTATCTCCCATGCGTATATTCGTATGTATTGATATTTGGTACACGTACACATTCTTTTACGAAAGCTGGTGTTTTCTTAAAGCTATACAAAGGTGCGGCTACCATTCTGCTTCTTCACCAAAATTATTGGCGAGTTCCAGGCCTTCAGGCTTTCCTCGATTACTATATTTTTACCATTTCCTATATAACCTGGTTCACAACGGCTTGTACAGCTGGCGAAACCGAATAAATATATCCTTCCTAGTCCTTTTAGTCTTAGTGAGTTAGTTTTATGGTATTATTTATTCGATTTAAAAATGAAAATGTTTGCATTGCTTGTGAATTTGGGTTTGAGTTAACATAGTGCTGAACCTTAGGGGAGGTAGTTTATTGGCAAAAATCGCTCCTTTGGATTGCTGCTCTAGGTACATTTGTCGTTCCAATTTTTTAATGGTGCAGATAAGGCTGCTGTGTTAAACAAACTTTGTTCTGGATTGATAGAGAACCAACATTGTAATCCACACTCATTGACATCTTATTGATTGGCGGATAATGACGCACGCACGGAGATATTCTGCTAGAGTGCTTCTAGTGCTAAGAGCAAACCATTTTTTACGAAGCTTTTGTTTATTTTCGACGACCAGGCGGCACTGATCATCGAACCAATCATTACGGAATCTCGATGTTCTTTTTCCGATAGTATTTTGCACCGCGGCACTTGCTGAATAACTAGCCACTGCTTCTGATATACTGGTGGAATGTCTCTTAGAGACCATGACGTGATCTATTTGCTTTTCCGTTCTATCATCATTCAATCTCCACGTTACTTTGCGGTTTATCATATGTCGGAATAACGTACTTGATAAAACTAAATTGTACATTTTGAGTCGGTCGGTGACGCGTTGGTCATTGTTGTTACTTGTGAAGTGCAAGCTTTGATGTACGTCGCATGAGAGTCAATTGCAAATTTTTCTCGTGGCCGCTGTAATGAAGAGTGTTACCATTGCTGGTGTCATGAATTCCACTCCCAGACCATCTAAGCTAGCACGTCTAATGTGTAATTCTTGGTCCGTACTCAATTTCCGGCCTTTGTGTAGGGTTCATAACTTAATTTTTTTTTTGAGAGAAGGTTGTTATTGTGTTGCTCAACCCGCTTGTTACGTGTGTTGGTTAGATACTGGTGAATAATCTAAAGGTATCCAGTCCTAACTTGAGCACATTTACATAACGAGCCGCTTGGTACGAGTGACATATGTCGTGTATGACTATAAACAGAATTTCCTTCGCTCGCCTCCACCACACCGCGTGATTCATTTGGAGTTACCCAGAGAGCACCGCGAGGAGGTATGCATTTCGACATCGCTCTGCAATCGCTATTCAATTTACTAATGCTTGGTTAATCTATTAATGCTTCCACAACCTATTCTATAATGTCGGACTAAGACGAATGTTTTTAGAAGTGGCACACTGCTATCTTCATACTGGGTCAGTTTCATAACACTATTATCGGTCCAAGCGGTTTTTAGAAATCCTGGTATGAAATATTTTGGGATCGTAAAATTTCTGGACTGACAGCAATATCATGGATGAAAAACTGTCGTGATAGTTTAGTGGTGTCAGGCTGGGCTAAATTTATACCTCCTACATGGTCGATTGATCCCGCACATTCTATAATTGAACGAGTTAATCATCCTACGGGAATAATAGACATGGTGAAAATTCTGGGAACCACATGTTCATACAATTGATTTCCCTAGGTCACGTGGTCAAGTTGGAAGTGAACCGTTTTCTTCCAAGAGTTTTAGAGGCTTATCTTGATGGACGTAACATATAAGTTCAACGCAGGACGAATCCGAATTAAATCTTTTATTTGGCCAGAATCAACCGTAATCCCTCGTATGACCTCGCTTGCTAGTTCTTAAGAAATTTTAATAAACTTGCTCAAAAAAGTATAGTTAATGCATTTACAGGTTGTTCTGATACTAAACATTTTGGTTGCTCGCTGGAAGTTTATCTTCCCCCTGATAGCTTAGGATTACAATCAAAACTAATTTAAAAGAAAATTTCGGCTTAAATTTATACTACGGAGATTTTTTACAATGGAGGTTTAGATTTCGTTTTTATTATGTGCTTTAACCTAAACCTTTTTAAAATTACGCATAACTAAGAAAATCAATTTCCGTTTTGTCTCTTAAAATGCCACAAAAAAGGAATGTCGATCTAAGACAAACTGGATGAATTATTTTAGGTCGGATTTCCAACTAAAAGCGAATTACGGCTCAGTTGTACCTAATAATACTAAGAACTTCCATTTATTTTGGAAGTTCGGCACGAAACGAAAGTAAACCTTCACTTTACTTTTAAATTAAATTTCTGCATGTCGTCCCCAAAAACTCCATAATTAGTTGATGCGGAGCCGCAAGTACGGGCTCTGCGGTTACTTAGCTAGACCACCGTCCACAGAATTATTAAATATATGCAAATCCTAGATCAGGGGCGTCATGTTGTATGTTCGAACCGTTTCGAAATTCGAGAAAAGTCGAAAGGCGGAATGTTGTATCATTTTTGAATCGCAATACTGATAAAATTTCATCATTTAAAACAAAAGTAATAATAAATGTAGCTGACATTTCATTCTCGAAAAAGTTTGCAAAATTAAAGAAACGATAATAGTCGAAAATGATACAACGACTATCACTTTTTTCGATTCGACTCTCAAAGTCGATTCGATAGGAAGTGGTGGTACAACATGCCGTCCCAGGTCTTTGCGAATATAATTTATATAATCGAAACATATCCACAAATACTCACAGAAAGTTAATCGAAGGAGCTTTATCGACTCGTCTGTCCAGGCCTGTTTAACACAGTCAGAAATGTTCGTAAATCTATTATATTTCAAAATTATTTATTCATTCGAACGACTCTTATGTCGACGGTGAGATTCCCTTTGCTTTAAGAGTTACTAAGATGCAAGCTCAATATCAGGCACTTCAACCTTCAAAATCATATCATGCTATCCCTATAGTATCTTCCTCTCGAATTTTTCCTTTCGCCATATTATTTTCGGGATACATTCGTCTCGGCTAAAAGTTCAAATGAAAGTTATCTAACGGTTTACCGATCCAACGGCACAATGGTTAAAGGAAAAAGAGAATTTTCATCAACAGATTACAATCTGTGTAGAAATGGAACATCACTATAACCCCCTGTCGACGTGCAAAACTCATGAGCCGACCCATCTTCCATGCCAGTATAGTATGGCGGCATGGAGCTAAGCAATGTGTAGATGGTGATAAAATTAGACCTATAGCCGTAAGTCCTCGATTTAGCAGGCGACTGCGTAACGTAAGGACATGAAAAGGGAATTGCGAAAGAGTTGGGAGTGTTTCGGCCCCAGAACAGATTGCAAAGATTAAATAATAAAAAAAAAAAAAAATTAAGGGTTCCAAAATCGAATTTTATTTCAAAATATCATTTTTTGTATTTTAGGATACATTAACTGGCAAAGAAACAGAAGCTGCTGAACTACGAAATCAAATCGATGATTTACAATATGAACTCGAGAAAGTTCGATGCCGTAATGATAAGCTAGAAAACCATTTGGCCGAGGCAATTGAGAAACTAAAGGCATATCATCAGATGCACGGTGGGGATGCAACTACAAAAGCACCAAAAACTAGTTCGACCACAAACGTACAAACACAACATTTAGAAGATTTATCTAAGGAATTAGAGGAGTATCGTGAGTTAGCGAATAATCGTTTACAAGAATTAGATAAATTGCACCAAACACATCGGGAAACATTGAAGGAAGTGGAAAAGCTAAAGATGGATGTAAGAATAAAACAGAATATTGTTTATTTTATAAATCTATAATTCGGATTTATTTTGAATTTTCAGATACGACAATTACCTGAATCCGTCATTGTAGAAACCACCGAGTACAAATGTTTACAATCTCAATTTTCAGTTCTCTATAACGAATCAATGCAAATTAAAACCATGCTAGACGAAACCCGTAATCAATTGCAATCGAGTAAAAATCAGCATTTACGGCAAATCGAAATGATGGAAAGCGAGGAGCTAATTGCCCAAAAGAAGGTGCGCGATGAAATGATTCAGATGGAAGATGTTTTAGCACAAATTCGGAAAGAATATGAAATGTTGCGAATTGAATTCGAACAGAATATGGCCGCGAATGAACAAACAGCACCAATAAATCGTGAAATGCGCCATTTGATTACGTCGCTACAGAATCACAACGGTCAATTAAAGGGAGAGGTACAACGGTACAAGAGAAAATATAAAGAGACTGCAGGCGATCTCACAAAAGTTCGGAAGGAGTTGGAGGAGGCGACGGCGAAATTTAATGGGGGACACAATTCTCGAAATTCGAATATGCAGAATAGTTACGATTCGATAAAATCGGAGAGTAATAACGGGACGGGCGGTATTAAAGATGAAATGAATTCGTGTGATTTGGCGTACGCTCAAAGCGTTAAAGAAGAGGCACAAAATCATTGTGGCGGTCTGGTTAAATCAGAGGGAGATGAAAATGATGAAGATATGGAGTCAAAGGATGGAATTAAAAAGGAAATGAAAAATGAAAAATCTTTAACGCCAACCACTTCGGGGGGTGGTGGTACCAGTGATGTTAAAAAAGAAAATACTCCTGGGGTAGCTGGCGCTGTTAAATCAGAGCATAGTTTAAAAGAGGCGCAACGTATTAAAGAGTTGAAACTTGCCGAATCAACGATAGTACGTGATTTGCGAGCTCAACTAAAGAAAGCGCTTAATGAACAAAATGAAATGAAACTGCTTTATGATATGTATAAAAATGTGTCAAAGGATCAGCGGGACAAAGTACAGCTGATGGCAACGGAGAAGAAATTGCGAGCCGAAATCGAGGAGCTTAGATTACAGTTAAAGAAAATTCAGGAAAGTAAACGGGAGGATCGAAAGAAATTGGCCGATGAAGATGCCATGCGAAAGATAAAAATGTTAGAGGAACAAAAGTATGAACTGCAGAAACAAGTAGCCAATCAAAAACCGTCTGAAGGTATAGGTTGGGTTGGTTATAATCGTCCGTTTGTCGGTTCACATGAAGAGGAGGCTCTACTAAATGAAATGGAGGTAACGGGCCAAGCTTTCGAAGATATGCAAGAGCAGAATTCAAGACTGATTCAGCAACTACGCGAAAAAGATGATGCTAATTTTAAATTAATGTCTGACCGAATTAAATCGAATCAAATGCACAAGCTGTTGCGCGAAGAAAAACAAATACTAGAAGATCAGGTGACGACCCGCGATGCACAAATTGAAGCAATGCACATTGTATTACGAAAGCTAGAAGAAAAGGAACGGATACTACAAAATACGGTAACGTCAATTGAAAAGGAGCTGGTGTTAAGGCAGCAGGCAATGGAAATGCATAAACGTAAGGCGATTGAATCGGCCCAATCCGCAGCCGATTTGAAATTACATTTAGAAAAATATCATTCCCAAATGAAGGAGGCGCAACAAGTGGTGGCGGAGAAAACGAGTTCGCTCGAAGCCGAAGCCTATAAAACGAAACGTTTACAAGAGGAGTTAGCACAATTCAAGCGAAAGGCTGAGCGTATGAAAAAGATCGAGATGACGGGCACAACGATCGATGAAGTAATGCTGGAGGAGATACGCGAATATAAAGAAACGCTTACATGTCCGTCGTGTAAGGTTAAGCGAAAAGATGCAGTACTTTCCAAGTGTTTCCACGTATTTTGTTACGATTGTCTTCGCACACGGTACGAGACGCGGCAACGTAAATGTCCAAAATGTAACTGTGCATTTGGTGCCAACGATTATCACAGGCTTTATTTATCAACTTAAATCCAATATACAGTTTTATTTTATTTTTATTATTTAATAAAATATATTTAGTTTTTTTATATTATAATATACATTTATTATACTTTGTTATCTATTTTAAATAAATAAAATATTAATTATTAATTTTACGATCCATTCTGTATTTAGTTGTTTAAGAATATTTTTAAAAATTAAAAAATTGAATTGTAAAACCGTACATACGTTTAGATATAAATATTACTTAATATTATTCTTAAAATTATAAAAAAATAAATCAACTTGATTCTAAAAAGTTGTGTCCCTTTATATATATATATATTTAGGTATATAAATAAGCATTACACACACACACACACCCACACACCATTTATATAAATTAATTAAAATTATATTTATATAAAATAAATAAATAGATAAAATATATTTTTATTGGGATTAGTATTCAAAGAACACAAACACTTACCCACATTCATCAAACTATAATAATTAATCGTATAATTCATAAATGTATTTATTTTAATTCAAGTAAACTCCTAATGAAAATCCTTTGTTTTGGCCGGGATGTTCGAACGAAGGTGGGACTGTGTAATTAATAAAACATAAAAATGAACGAAACTGAGCATTTTATGATAAAAAATCAAAAACAGTGTTAAATAAGAAATAATCTTTAATAGGCGGTTTTTAATTATATTTTATTAAAATTAATAATTCATTATTATTATTATGAAAATAAAACAAAAAATTCTTATTTTGAAAAAAAAACAATTTTAAATAGGAATTTCTATAATGAAACGATGAATTTTAATTTTTTTGTCTCCATACACTCAGTTAACTATGTGCTTGTTGCGGGATCCCAACGTGACAAATGACCCCAGTTGCAACGTGTTGCCTAAATTGTTTAGATAATTTATATCTATATCTTTCGGCTTCAGCTTGATTGATCGAATGGGATTTTCCGATGGGTCACCAGTGCTATTACAGTACAATTTTATTTTCTCTTTATTTTCATTGTTTTGTTTTATGAGTATTAGCTCTTCTCATTTGGATTGTTTTTTCTCTTTACATTATCAAAATATACCATCTGGAATTTCTCGCTTTTGTTTCCTATATTTCTGGGGACAAAGTTTGGGGGACAAAGTCCCCCAACCTTTTCGCCCTACTTGGTCCCCCAAATTTATACCACAGCTTTGTCCCCCAAATTTGTTCCACGAGATTGTTCCCCAAATGTGTCCCCCAACTGTGTCCCCTAACTTTATCCACAAACTTTGTCCCCCATTTTGGTCTTTCAGCTTTGTCTTTCAACTTTGTGTTTTAACTTTGTCCCCCACCTTTGTCCCCCAACTTTTCCTCCAACTTTGTCCCCAACTTTGTCCCCCAACTTTGTCCCCAAACTTTGTCCCCCAACTTTGTCCCCAATTTTGTCCCCAAACTTTGTCCCCCAACTTTGTCCCCCAACTTTGTCCTCCAACTTTGTTCCCCAACTTTGTTCGCCAACTTTGTCTTCCAACTTTATCCCCCAACTTTGTTCCACAACTTTGTCCCCAACTTTGTCTTCAATTTTGTCGCCAAACTTTGTCCCACATTTTTGTCCCTCAACTTTGTCCCCCAACTTTGTTCCCTAACTTTGTCCCCCAATTTTATCCCTTAACTTTGTCCCACAACTTTGTCCTCCCAAATTTTCTCCCCCAACTTTGTCCCTAACTCAATAGTTGAGCGTTTCGCTCTGAAACCAAACTGATATTCTGGGATAACAAGAAGATAAAAGGTAAGGCTCAGAATCTTGGTTTGGAGTCATTCTGCAAATATTGTGAAAAGCGAGGTCATGTAATTGATGAATGTAAAAAGAGACCGAAAGGTTCAGATTACGTTAAGTTTGAAAAAAACATCAAATTGATAAACCGGGAAAAAAACATCAAATTGATAAACCGCCAACTTCCATAGCGTTCAAAGTATCAGATACAAATTCGGTTAGATTGGTTGTAGTAGATTGTCCTCTAAGGAAGCCATGCTGATTCATTGAAAACAATGTTTTATATTGAAAGTAAAGGGAATCGTACACAATACTCTCGAATAACTTGGGGATAGTGGACAGTTTCGCAATTCGCCTATAGTTAAAGGCGTCTGATTTACATCCCTTATTCCGTAGGAGATCGACTTTTGTAACAGCATTGTAAGTGGCTGCGCTAAGTTACCAACACAGTTTTTTAAAACGATGGAAGGCAAACTATCGGGCCAGCGGAAAAATCATCTTTTAGCTTGTTGATGGTCCTTACCACAATTTCAAGATCGATTTGAATAGAGATCGGAGATGCTAGAGCGCTGTTATTCATGTAACTGAAGTAGGCCGCATCAGACTCGATGTCGTTATTGGAGTTCGCACTTATAAAAAAAATTGAGAAAAAGCCAGCAATGGTTTTGGGGTCACCAGAACAATGATCGCCGAACTTCATCATAGAAGGATATCCATCTGATTTCTTCTTGTAGTTAATGAATTGCCAAAAGCGCTTTGGGTGAGCGATTGTTTCTGACTGCATATCAGTGATGTAATCCTTATAGAGTTCATGAGACATGATCGAAAATGCATTGTAAACGTTCACGTTTTTCCAGTTTTTGTTTCTTTGATTACGCTGTGATGGAAATTCTCTAGTCTACCAGGGTGCAACAACCAGTTTGTGTCTTCGTACAGTATAATGAATGGACTGTTGAAACCATTCAACCATCGCGGCATAAAAGTTGAGAGTTTGGGCTTCTAGGTTGTGATTATTATCAAGAATGAAGTTAAAATCGACGTTAGCTTATCCATTAAGCTTCTTAAAATCGGCCTTACGGAAATTTAAACTGGGTGAAGTTTCGCAATTAATGTTAACTTTATACATTTCGCTGGAAAATGAAATTAAAAGAGTCTGATGATACAAGTCAATTGTACTGAGAACCAGATTAGTTTCTAAGACTCTGCAATTATTTGTCCGGAAGAGAATACTCAGTCAAGATGCCTGAACTAGAAAAATTATCAGTAATCGAAATCTCAATTGCAGATCGTACATTCTCACCAACGTAATGGGTATTGTCCTCGGATTGTGTCCATATAAGGTCCGGAAGGTTAAAATCTCGAAAGACAAAAAGGCCATCTAAAATAACAGTGTTATCAAAAAGGAAATCGACAGCATCTACAAGAAGCTGGTCGGTATCCGCATGACTATTAGGGCGTATGTAGCAACACATAATGTAAATGTGTTTATTCGTATAACCCAAATTCGTATAATTCCAATAACACAAATCAGCTCAATATCGTCGGTATTTGGGATTATCACTACTGAGCAATCGAACTTAACATGCACCGCAATAAGAACGTCTCTACCATTCAATACACCATCAGAAACCGAGCCATCTTTGCGGAATTCATTATAAGCTGACGTAAAGTATTCATTACAAATTTAAACAATGACTTTATAGTTTAAATTTGTTTCAGTGAGTGCAAAAATTGCAAAAAAAGTTTCCGGGACCGTCACTTTAAAGGAGGAGTCATGACCATTATAGCGAGATATAGTTTTACATTGTACTTGGTTCAAGCCAACAGTAATATCAGGCTGATTCAAAATGGAGGCGTGCGCATAAGAATATTTGCGTTAGTCGTCGAGATACTGAGCCTGGAAACGAATATAATCTTATTCTTATGAGCTACTCTGAGTCGACAGGGAGGTCTAGTGTTACTGATATTTTCAGGGTTAACGGATGCTGTATAACATAGTGGAAATGTGTCAGCGGAAAATAAGAGATTGCGCTATTCGCCGCAAGTGGCAGCACAATCACTAAAGAGAATTTATTTTGTTATGTAGTTACCAGCGGAAATTTTTCATTCATTATGTACCATTATTTTCACTAAATAAAACAAATTAGCGAAATAAAATATTAAAAGTGATCCTTAAAATGGCAAATTGATTGATCTTCGAAGTAAAGGAACTCGGTATATGAAATCTTGAAATTTAACAATAATCCGTCTATCCGCTATTTCTTCCACTAGTAACCAATACTTTCGGTTATTTTTGTAGTAGCTTAGGTCATACTGAGACTGTATGGAAAATTTGGGAAAAGTCATGGACTAGAATTTTCACTAGAATTTTTTGATTTTCTGCGGCGAAATAAATGATTTTCAGTTATTGACCAATATCTCAAAAACTTCCACTAGTAACTAAAACTTTTGGTTGTTTTTCTAATAGCTTAGGTCAAACTGCGACTATATGGAAAATTTGGGGAAAATTCTTGTACTTGAATTTTCACTAGAATTTTTTGATTTTCTGCGGTGAAATAAATGATTTGCAGTTATTGACCAATATCTCAAAAACTTCCACTAGTAACTATAAAAAACTAGTAACTATAAACTTTTTGTTGTTTTTTTAATAACTTAGGTCATACTGAGACTATATGGAAAATTTGGGAAAAGTCATGGACTTGAATTTTCACTAGAATTTTTTGATTTTTTGCGGCCATATAAATGAGTTTCAGTTTTTAACCAATATCTCAAAAACATCAACTAGTAACCAATACTTTCGGCTGTTTTTATAATAGCCTAGGTCATACTGAGACATACTGATCAAAAAATTCTAGACCAAGAATTTTCCCCAAATTTTCCATATAGTCTCAGTATGACCTAAGCTACTAGAAAAATAACCGAAAGTATTGGTTACTAGTGGAAGAAATGGCGGATAGACGGATTATTGTTAAATTTCAAGATTTCATATACCGAGTTCCTCTACTTCATTTTATTCCGCTGAGATATTTTAATTAGTGAAAAAAGTGGTACATAATGAATGAAACATTTCCGCTTGTAATTACATAACAAAATAAATTCTCTTTAGTGATAGTGCTGCCACTTGCGGCGAGTAGCGCAATCTCTTATTTTCCGCTGTCAAATTCCGCTATCTTATACAGCATAAAGAATTAAGGGGTTCGACGGATACTAAATCAATAATGGAAATATCATGAGTGTGACTATAGAGTTAATTAGATATAGCTTAAAATCATTTGCTTTGAAATCTACAGAAGCAGCCCCTTTGCAACTACCAAAGATACATAATGAATAAAACATTTTAGCTGGAAATTACATAAAAAATTAAATTCTCTTTAATTTTAGTGCTGCCACTTGCGGCGAGTAGCACAATCTCTCATTTTCCACTGTCAAATTTCAGCTATCATATACAGCAGGTTAACGGAGTAATTATCGGATTTGTGTTGGAGGTGAAAGATTGTTGATTGAATAAGTGTGAGAGACAGGAACGTAAGACGGCTGTTGATTGACTGAGTATTCGTTGATAGAAGTTCATGTTGAAGAGTGATGGCATTTGGAGGAGCTTCTGTTGCTGTAGGTTGGTTAGTTATCACGCAATTTTTCAACTCGTTACAGATATTCTTCGTGGTTTTAAGTTCGTTCTCAAAGCAGGAGATAGATGAATGTAAGTGTTTGGAGATGTTATATTAGTGTTTTTCTTAAAACCACCACTAAGAGTGAAGCTAAAATCATCGAAAGGGCGCAAATTATCTAGGTGGCACTGTATTTTATTTCTATTATGACACTAGCTTTTATAATCGTGTGTCTCTTTCCTTTATACGTTTAAGAACTCTTTATTATTCATTTCAAATGTATGTTTTGTATTTGGTAATGTTGAATTGTGAAAAGGTCGAGTTAGTCCTCTTTTAGTTTCGAGACGACAACACGAGTGTTTTGAATTGTTTTGATTAAATAAATTTAGAAATAATACGCATCAGTTTGTTTCAATATCAAAAATACCCATACGAAACGTATAATTATCGCGGAATATATCCATCCTGTTAAATTCATCTGGAACTAAATCCGTTAAACGACCAAGATAAACCAACACAACCTATTCGGGATAAAAGGTGGTTACAACTTTCACAAACTCAATGTGTGAAACCTGTCACAACTTTAAGTAAATTATACCAGAGAGAGTGCGTTCACCAATTTCAATAATATTTAATAAATCTGGTCAAATTGCAGATGTTGTGCTTCTTAGCTAAAAAGCGTTCCGTTCAAATTTCAATAATCTTAAATTTATTTAAATTGGACTTGCAAATTTTGATTTAATTGTCCCTCGAAAGCTATCCGGAAGCACCTAAACCTATAATTAATAAAATTTTATTGGTAGTAAGATATTTATCGTGTTATTAAGTAATTATATGAAAATGAAAATCAACTCACGAAAAACAAATCAGCAATTACCATCAGTCAATTTAAACACGATTAATAAAATAAATATATATTTGTTCTTCCCAAAAATTATCTTAAATCGTTTCTTGTGTTGTTTTATTACCCCTTAAGTATGGTATTCCTCCTACCGCACCTTTTCGTCGTTGTTGTTGTTGTTTATGTTATGTTATAACTAAACGCACAAAATACAAATTACATAATTCAATAATAACACCATTTACTCTTATTTATATCCTCGTACGTACGTACGAGACGAGGTAGGTACCTATTACCTTTCATGAGGGGCGGACAATCTTTAATTTAATTAGTATAAATTTCAAAACTAATAATTTAATAACATATCTATTATCACTTGGATGGATGAATATAAATTATAAATTATATTTGTGGTTTTTTACATGAACGTTGTTCTTTCTGCTGCTGCTGTTGTTGTTGTTGTTGTTGCTATTGATGCTGGATCCCGAATGGAAGCACAAAAGATACTCTTAAATAATTGAATATTGTTACAAACATACAGACCCACACACACAAGCAGCACACAGGTAAGAAGACCAGGTAAAATGAATGGGAATGAAATTAAATAAAACGATCGATCTCATGTGTGCAGAGTGCGCAGACACACAGCAACTGAATAAAACTACAAACCAAGAACCATGAAAGATTCAAATCGGTTAATTTTTATTTTGTTTTCTGTTTTTGATTATAGGCTTTCTACAATTTATAATTATCACATACACCTCCTATTTCATATCAATTTAATTGCTTTTATTTATTTACTTGTTTTTATGTGTATCTGAATTTATATGACGATGAAAGCTTTGCCATTATATGCCTTTGCAGGCAGATCGGTACCTCGTTACTGGGCGTGTGTGAGTTGAGTGTTCCGAAAAAGAAACAAATTATGTGTTAATATTGTTAATTGTATAGTGTTGTGTCCGTTATTTTTGGTAGCTACTGTCTCGTCTCGCAAAGCTTATTAGATCATTACCTTGCTTGTCAAATGTATATAGTTATAGTTGTCTAGCACATTTAAAAAATACCGTTAACATATTTGTATGTTGATTGATAATATTGAGATATTGCTACTTAAATTTCTACCGCTACGCTTCGTTAATGTCTCTACTAGTAACATAAATAAAACTTGAATTTTTTAACAATTTTATTTATTTATTGAATCTGTCAACATGAACATAACAATAATAAGTTGTCAAATCTTAATCAGTAAGGTATGTGAATCTCAATAAATAATTATTATAATTTATGCTGTCACAACCATCAATTCCTTCTTTAATCGTGAAGACACATGCATATCTGTTAAATTTGGCGCCAGCAAATTCGGATGAGATGCTAGTTTCCCTGTATAGCTGATCCGCATTTTTGTAATTCATCTTTGATAGTTACACTACAGGCGGAAAGTTTTAATCCAAACACATTTTTACTAATTTTTTTAACAATTTTGATTTATTTTATATTTTTTTTTAAATTCACATAAAGTACTACGCAACAACAACAACAAAAATAAAATTAAAACGAAGCTTAAAAAATAAAAAGACTAAAACTTTAATTTTAGATTCATCTACGTGGCCGCCTTTTGCTTTGATGACTGCCTTACATAATCTTGTCATTCTAGCTAACAGCTGCTCTAAGGCTTTTGGCAGAATTTCCTTCAACGCAATTTGTAGTTGGTGTTCCAAATCATTTTCTGACTTGGGACAGGAGTTCCATACTGCCCGGCCTAATTTATCCCAAAGTAGCTCGATGGGGCGAAGATCGGGTGATTGAGGCGGTGTTACGTGCCTCAATGCTCGGTCAATACGATTTAAATCAAGTATAGGCTACAGTGGTCTGTAGGGGGTTCTTTGCCCATTTTCATAAGAGACACCACAAACGAATAAATTTTACACCGACAAATTCATCACCAACAAAATTAACACCAATTTTCTCATGATTTATATTTTATAAAAATGTTCGGTGCATAATGTTTAAACTTTTATATACATACTAGCTGACCTGGCAAACGTTGTTCTGCCATATAAATTATTTCTAGTGAATATTGTGGTTGTTGCATAGAAAATAACGAATGTATTTTGTGTGGGGATGGGATCTATGACAGACAGAGAATTGGAGCGCACGATGACCGCCGATAAAAACAAAAAACACATTTTCTCAATTCAATGTATTTCATTAACGTTGTTTATCCTAAAGTAGGAAAAGGAAATAAAGAAAATCAATATTAAGTTGGAAGAGCAATTGAGTGTACGATATTTTTTGCCAGTCCGTCTGTAGCCAACACAAATAAGCTCGATGGTTTACCCACGCGAGAACGCGCCACGTATAATTGTCCGTGTGTAAAACATGGTGTGCCCAAATCTAATCTCTAGCGGTCAATGAGAGCGTTTTGTGAATCAAAGATTGTGCATCCAGTATTTTCATAGACAGCAACTTTTCCATCGCCGATCGATGTCTAACAATTAGTTCGAAAATGTGTCAGCTTATGGATCTTGTTATAGCATTTGGACATCCATGCTTATTTTTAGCTGGACTTTTTCATCATTACGCCACAGTGGCGATAATTTCAAGCAAGCGTTAATCTGTTCAGCGTACGTTGAACGTGGAATGACGGGAAGTGTTTGTCGGAAATCACCTGAAAGGAGTAACAGAGTGCCACCGAATAGTTTGTCGTTGTTTTTTATATTTTTGAGTGTTCTGTTCAACGCCTCAAGAGAATGTTTGTGTGTCAGTTCCACATGGTGCATTCAAAAAAAGAATCCAATATGTCCCGCCGAAACTGCCAGCATAATGCGGTTGTAAATGATTTTTTGTTCATGAGTCAATAGTGGGACATTGCGAGTAACAATTGCTGCCATTTCTGCAGTATCGTACTGCATTTCACGATTCATTTCGGTTTCCATTGAATCAGATGCACTTCGATTTGGCGAACTCATACCGAAATGACTTGAGTGGTAAATTGGCAATGACAACGCAAAGATCCTCGATAGCAATCAATGCTTCATTGTATACATGGCGTCGCTGAATGTAATCGTTAGATCGTTGCACCGTATACGAATTCGAAGCAATATATCGTCAGGCATTGAATCTTTGTGCTTATCCCACAACATGTCTGCTCGTTTCAGTGATTATCGCCTTCGAGTAAATTGAGTGCAAGGCATGCATCTTTATATGTTGGATACTGTTGTCCATTCACTTTGCATGTATCTTGAAGTTACAATGGGCCGGTAATATTAACCAACAACAGTCGCACATAGAATCACTCAATCTGCCTTGGAGTGACTGTATATAATCGGTCCAAGTATTTGATTTGAATAGGCCAGAGCACACATCAATTGGTGTGCCTTGCTTGCGGGGCAACCATTTTTTTTGTTTGATTCTACGTGAAATAGCTTGGTACTTTGGAACAGATTAGTGTTCGTGCAAAGGCACCGAAAGTATCCGCACGATTACACAATTCGAAAAATTCGGTGAGTGTTGTTTTTGGTGGATTTATGGCACGCTCAATTGCTGTCTCGTTGGTAAAAAATACGCACTGGCCGTTTTCAAGATGGACGGCTAAATGTATAACTGCTGGGTATAACTGCCGGTATAACTGGGTGGATATTGGAGAGCGTTGTATGAACGGTGTGTGTCGGCGATGAACTCTAGATTATTGTTTCTTCTTCGAATCACGATTTCTAACGTCGAGTTGCGGTCATCAACTATTATTTGAGCAATGCCCTCAACAAAAGGCGCAATAAATCTACGCACGTGCTCTCCAACTGGTGTTTTATCAGGATTGATGGCAATAGCGTGATTGTCACTTTACCATTCGTGCATGTGTGATTTGAAGAATTTCAATAATTCATTATGCTCATTCAATAGGGCGTCCAGTTAGCCGATAATGCGCCTGGCATTAGGTGAATTGAGGTTATTGTAGCCACAACGTGCATCAACACGATTGATGTCCTCACCTCCCATGAAGTAGATTTCTAAAAATGTATGTGGTTCCTTTGGCATTGGCAGCAATGATCCTACTGTGATATACTTGGCCTTTGATTTTGAACGTTGAAATTAATTGTTCACCATTTGCCGCAGTATTGTGAACTATATATCTGTTGCTCCGAACGAAGTCATTTGGAAGCATGAATTGAATGTGCGAATGGACTTCAGGAAAAGGTTTGAATCTGGAACCGTGCCGATGAGCAAGCCGTTCGATGGTTCTGGTGGTGTCTCAATTTCTGGTAATTGCACTTTTTCTGATGCGCAATACATCCCGGCTGACTCATGTTTGAATTTGAGCGCATGACAATAGAGACATCCTTTGTCCATAGCACCAATCAGCACTTCCAGATGAGTGGAATATTCAATATCTGGCTGGATGTACTTGTTGGCGTTATCGGTCATTTGATCTGCGTGTGTTAACGAACCGGCGCGCTTGTATCCGTTCCAAATGTTGTTGTTGGTTTCGTTCAGCTCATGCCTCTTGTGATTGAGATGCACGCAATTGCGACATGCTCACTCGCACATTTTGCATTACCTTGTTGGATTTGTTCGTCTGTTCTGTTCTACTATTTAGCATGTTTGTGTTTCGCATGTATGTCGATGGGGATGAAAGTTCGATGAGGCGGATATAGTGCCATCTGTCATTCAACAACATAAATAATTTCGTTCGGTTTGAAATACGAACGACGGTTAAATTATTTGGATATTGTTCATACAAAAATACTAAAATCGCGATTAAAAAATGGAAGGGTGGGTGGTAGGAAGACAATTTATTCCTCTATAGAGACACCCTAATCACCTAGCGGTATGAAATATACTTTACGACCTATTCTCATACCTACCAAATATACATACATAAAAAATTTCATAAAAATCAGTCGAGCCATTTCGGAGGAGTGTGAGCACAAACACCGTGACACGAGATTTTTATGTATTAGATAAGAAAATGGAACTTGAATCGTTTTTTTATTGAAAACCGTATATTTATATCTGGGTATGTAAAAAAGCAACGGTTTTTATAAAATTTAAATGTTTGCTGAAAACTCTCACGTGTACGTCTCCAAAGAGCCCTCGTTGGAGTCGGCTAGATTATTTAAGTAAAAAAAAAAAAGAAAATGTTTGCCTATACACGTCCACACTATCACAAAATCTAGACAATTCACTTTACTTAATTATTATTAAATAATAATAACTAAATATAATAACCGAGTGAATTACAGGCGGTTTGCTGGTGGTTGTCAGATTGGAGTTTTGGAGCCGTCCCATTACACGAAGTATGAATTTGCCTTGTTAAATAGCTCTGCAAGTATGTGCGACCTTTTATTACCGTCGCCAACACTCTCTTTTCTTGCAGCTGTGCTTGTAAATCTGATGGTGGGTTCGGAACGGGTTCTTCAATATTCCACTGCGGTGGAATAGTTGTTAGGAAGCTTGGTCCATGCCACCATAAGTTGTTGTCAATGTGCTGCTTGGGTATTATACCACGTGAGGTGGCGTCTGCAGGATTTTGCCAGGTTGTTGTTGGTAATGTCTTCTTAATCGTCGAGATTCTATTTGTCACCAACGTTTTGAAGCGGCTTGGGTCTTCTTTAATCATCGTTATTGTTGAATCTGACCAAGCGTTCGTATTAACGTTTTCAAGCTTCATGGTGTCTTGAACGTGTTTCATTAATTTTGCCAATAATAAGGCTGCATTTAACTCGAGGCGAGGTATTTATAGCTTCGTTTAGATTGGTGCAACACGTGTTTTGGACATTTATAGCTGAGATGCTGGTTTACCGTTGTCATCCACTGTCCTACAAAAAAATCACTGCCACATAATCGTGCTCTGACGCATCAGTAAACCCGTGTAGCTCCGTTTTGCATCTAGACGTTGTACTGAGCTATCTTGGAATTTTTAATCTTGATATCTCATTCAGGTCACCTTTGTAGTTCTGCCATTTGGCAGAACTTATTATTCTTTCTGGTAGTTGTTCATCCCAGCTTATTCCCATTTTCCAAACATCGTGCATCATGATATTGGCCATGATTGTTGTCTTGGACAGACATCCTATTGAATCAAAGAGCTTTGTTGAGTCAGATAGGAATGAGCGTTTGGTGTGCTGGTTGTTCGTCAGCTGTAGTCCGGCTATATCGAATTCGAAAATATATCTTCCGCCGGGTTGTATAGTATTCCCAACGTTTTAATGGTGTCATTTAATTTTATTTGAATATTTCCGTTGGCTTTTGCTCTCTAGGAATGCTTTGCAATATTTTGGGACAGTTTGACGCCCATTTTCTCAAATTGAATCCACCTTGTGCTGTGAGGGCTTGCAGTTCTTGCAGCACCAGTAGAGCCTCCTCAATGCTGTCTGCGCCAGTGAAAAAATCGTCCATTTAGAAGTCGGTCATCATTATTTTAGCTGCTTTTGGATGAGTATTGGATCCTTCCTTGGCCAGTTGGATCAATGTTCTTACTGCTAGGCTCGGAAGGGTCCTGTCTCCATAATACTCGGTGATAGTTCTGGTCGTTTGTGTTGAGCCAGATTTGACGGAACATTTTCTCGATGTCGGCTGTCATGACAGTCTTGTGCTTCCTCTACCTTGGTAGCATGTCGGCCAAGTTTTCTTGTAGTTTGGGCCCGGTCATCATGATGTTCTTTAACGAGACCTCAGTTGTTGCTTTTGATGATGTATCAAACTCCACTCGAAGTTTGGTCGTTGTGTTGCCTTTTTTGATATTGCCATGATGAGGTGCTCGTATGTAATACAAATTATCGACGCGCTCAACTTCTGAATTTCCCTGTATTAACTCCGTGTGGTTCAAATCTATATATTCTTGCATGCATTGTTTATATAGTTGTTCGTAGTCCGGATCTTTGACAATCTTCTTTCGGTTTGCACAAGTCTAGCTGCTGCTCTTTTCCTAGATTCTCCAAGTTTGACGTGATCGTTCTTAAATGGAATTTTTACTATAAATCGTCCGACTGTGTGTCGATTCAATGTTGATTGAAATGTCTCCTCAACTTGATTTTCTTCTGCTGTGTGGCTCCTTGCTTCAGGAATGCTATCGAATGTTGTCGATGGTGGTCTCTCAGCTCGTTGTGCCGCCTTAGCCTCAGCGAAGTAAACTCTTTGTCCATTTTCCAAATGCACTGCTAAATGTATAACTGTGGGATATCTTTCATGAATTTGAAATGACAATAATCGCCACAGTGCTTCATTAGTACTGACGTATCTGCCCATTTGGAAGTTGCTGATTTCGTCATTCGCATTTTCCGACGCAATACCAAACACAGCCGTGTCGCTGCCTTTTGTGACGTATTTGCACAAATATTTGACTGAATTGGCCGAATGACAACTCTCAACGTTCGCATGTGTTTCGAAAATTCGTGATAGCAGCGGGCAATATGGTACAATGAATTCATTTCCGATCTCAATCTCTTGATTTCGAACTTTAACTTTGATAGTTCGACCATTATCTTCTTTTGAATGCCGACGATAAACTGGATATCCATCGTTCCCTGTGACTGTTTCAGCAACTAACGGTCGCGGATATCGTTTTGTGCACTTTCCATCAGCCATACAAGGCGATAATGGATTTAATGCACCACACGGTCCATGCACCATCTGTATCGTCACAATGTCGTGTAGATGGGGATCAGTGACTGGTTCAGGAATTTCAGCTGATATGATGTCATCCACTTCATTTGAATGTAATTTGTTCAGCAACCAAATTAGGATATGAGCATGCGGTAGTCCACGCTTCTGCCATTCCACCGAGTACATATAACAACGTGTGTCACCAAAAACTCGATACCTAGTAAGCACATCCATCATAACCTTGAGTTTTTGGTAAAATACTCTGGCGATTATGTCATGGCGATCTAGCGGTTTTTGGCCCGGGTCCAACTCACGTTCAATTTCCATCCACTTCGGATTACATGTGAACGTAATGAATAAATCCGGAGTTCCATAATTTCGCACGTACGTCATAGGGTCTTGAGCGTATTCGCGCATGTGTCGTGGGCTTCCGATATAAGATGATGGGAGAATCGTCAGGCGTCCAATATTCTGAACATTACCATCTGAATGAATAGCATCACGCAAGTGTATATAGTCCTCAGATCGTAGCTTTGCCTGATTGAATCGGATGAACGCTAAACGTTCGGTCTCGATTTTGACATACATGTCGACAGCGAATTGCTGGAATAGCCGACGGCACTTCAGAATGACATTCTCCTCATGTGTACGAATCATCATACGATACGCATATTAATTCATTGCGCTTAGATTTTTGTTCGTTGATACGCCTGAAAATGCAAAATTAAATGGATTGTTAATGGAAACCAATAATAGCAATAATTAGTGTGTGAATATTGTACCTGTAATTGGATCGACCATTTTCAACGTGATGTCGTATCCGTCTTGCCCTTGCCAATAAATGATTGGATATTGTAACGCATCGTACAAACGATGTGTCTCGTTTACACGATGCATGATATTGCTTCTTCGCTGAACGACAATGTCTCGTGATTTAGTTGGATCGCCAACGATGGAAGTAATGGATCCTTTTGAACTTTAACGCATTGCAATATCGGCATACAGTCGTCATTGGTCCAATATCTAAATTGTCATCATCACTGTAGTTCGCAGTGGGATCATATTGGAATGCCAAGCGATTGTATGATGCCAATGATCTTCGTGTGCTCACGCGTTGTCTCAATCGGGCATTTTCTCTTATTATATTTTGTCTTTCTTCGCTTAAGTTCTGTGAATACACTTTTTGCTGGCTTGCATGTCTTGTGCGGCGGCCGATGTTCGCACGTCGTACTCTAGGCATTTTGGACTATCGACAGACTATTTATTTAATTTAACCTCAAATGCACAATCCACATAATTTACACAGTTCAACTTACCACCTTAAGAACAAATGCCTTGCTGTTGAAATTGAATAAAAATTTGCACAATACGCGTGATTGATTTGATGGTTACCAATTGAACTGTTAGGAAACGAATAACTTTAACCTCAATTTCACAATTTCACAGTGAACACAATACCGGTTTAAAGTTAGCGTTTGAAAGAACGTGCGCATAATAAATGTCACATGAAATTAACTGAGCAGAGTACAATGAGTAGCTGTCAAACAATGTATCACGCACCGGCGCCATCTACTTAAAATGAAACGTACTTACACACCACGTACTGGCGCCATCTGCTCAACCACCATGCAAAACCATATTGGTTTGTAGTACATGCTATGTATCAGAGATGGCGCTGTATGTGAAAAATGATTTTCCCTGTTTTCCTGCTTTTCTGATGAAATTTTTCTTGAATTTTGTTTGCTATAAACCTCACGGAGCCCGAGACCTTTCCAACGAATGTAAAACCGTGGAAATCGGTTCGTGCGTTCTGGAGTTATAGCGTCAGGAAGGAAAACCCGACTTATTTTTATATTATAGATTTTAGTTGCTCCTCCATCCGAAGGGATGGAGCTCCTCCACCCATAATCCATCCGAATTCTGTGTTCTGCGATATTGGTTCTCGCTGGCTACCTTTGATAATGTTGTTAGCTTAGTGTATAGTAATCTACGCCTAGTATGATATGAATCGGTTGAGATAAATTGTAGTGTGGATCTGCTAGTTTTATAGTTGGGTTAATATGTGTATTACCAAAGCTTCCACGTCCAAGCTAAAGTCTCCATTGAATCTTGGCACCGGCTTTATGTTGATTGTACGCTTGCAGATTCCTGCTTCGCTACCGCCAATGGCTGAGATGTTCATATGTGTTTTTCACTTTTTGATGTTTAGCAGATTGGCAGCTTTCGATGATATTAATGTAGCTTGGGACCCTAAATCAATTAACGCCCTCATTGTGGTGAGATGTGCCGTGTCTGTTGCTACTCTGACCATTGCTGTTGGTATAGTAATACAGGTCCGTATTGTTTAACTACTAGAGTTTGTGTTGTCCCCATGTTGATCGATGCCTTGTTATTACCATGCAGAAGAGTGTGGTGATGCCCTTGGCACCAAGGGTACCCCTTGGATGTCGCGTTAAACAACGTACACAAGTAGTTGTTTCGCTGTCCAACTTGCTTCTCTCTAGCATTGGCATTAGCTTGAACAGATTGCAGTCTTACAGCTGATGTTTTCCTTGGCATCCCTTTACTACACAGTGGCTTTCTATGGTTGTAGCGTGTACCCATTTTAGTGGTACCTTTAGTTGCGGCTGTGCATTTACCACCTTGGTGAACCCCATAGTCTTTAGTGATTGGAATCTTCTTTCTAGAAAGTCGAAGAATTCCTTCATGTCTGGAATTTCTCTTGGCTTTTCTAAAATTGCTAACGCTGATGCTACATGTATTGTTGGTAGATGTGTTGGTATAGATGACAATGAGCTGTAGTACTTATTTGCGAGTAACCTGGCGTTGTTGTACCTTGCTTGCAGTATTTTCCAGGTTCTCGTGTTGTTGTCACCGGTTGTTGAGATGAGAAATGACTTATTAACTGGGCCGCACCTATTTGTAAATTTGTCTTTAAGTATGTCATCTTCATTGTGTTGGATAGTTGGTTGTTCTTGTAAACGAGCACTGTGTAAATGTCTTTGAAAGAGTTCCACTGCTCATACTCGCCATTAAACGTTGGTAGTTGTATTTTGGTTAGGTATGCCCTGGCGTCTCCAGACCATCTCAATGTTGTTGAGTCCACTCTATCCTTGAGAGTCTCATAGTAGTTATTTTGGAAGTAGGGAGCTGTTTTCTCTTGTTCTTCCATTTCTACTAAGAGCTCTATGTGCAAACCATCAATTGCCCCCAATTCTTGGAAAAATTGAGCCATTTTCAGCCTTATGAACTCCATTGGAATGTTGTTGTTGTACAATGATTCTTCAATCGATTCCAATCTTCTGTGCATCCTCCTTACCAGGACATCTTGCCTCTTGAGTTGCACATTGATGAAGTTTCATAGATTTGCTGATTGATGAAGTTTCATTCCTTCGGTCGTTGTTGTTTGACTCCTCCTCGTCAAAGTTGAATTTGGGGAATGTTTCTGGAGCTGACGTTGATGGCAAGGATGATGAGTTTAGGGGTTGACGCATATCGTCAACATATTTTGTGAATCTTTCCCATACTATTTGCCTATCTTTATAGTATTGGTGTGTTGATTCTAGTTCAGGCTGGAGTTCTCTTATTTTATTGTCCACATCGACGTACTCGTTGTACGTCTTTTTAAGAGTTGCTATATTTTCAACTCAAGATATTTTTTCGTTTTCCGAGCTGCACCAACTTTTTTATAGTTCGAGATGATGTGCTCCATCTCTACTGCCTTGTCGTTTTGCTGCTGCAATAACCGCTCCATGTCTATGTTTTATTGACAGGGCTGTTGGACTGTTGTTGTATGGCTGTTGAATTTTGATATCTGTTGTTGTGAGTTCGAAGCTTCGACGTCTCTTGGCCTACAGCAATATATTTGTAGAACGCGTTGGCTGCCGGTGGTTGTGCGGTAGCTCGAACTCTCAATGTAAATTTCTTTACAAAGTGAGATTTATTGTCCGTCGGTTGTTCTGAAGGAATTTAAAAATCGATAGGAGCGAGAGTATAAAGGATCGGTATCAATTGGGTCGCAGCACTCCCGTCGCTTAGCAATGCACATTCTATACCATAACGGATTTTGTTCTATTCTTTTTTGCATACCGATTATGGCTACTCACTGTAGGTTAAATAAATAGTTAATTAAATAAATAATGCTTGGAACTGGACTCCAAAAAATGAGTATACAATTTCAAGGCTAGAAGCTCTCTTGGATTGGATAGTGCTGGTTCAAAAATATTTGACTTTCTCTATCAAGTATTTGAAGACTGGTGAAAATTACCCAGCTACCAATATTAGTGTCAAAATGTTCAAGATTATTAAAAGACGTGGTGCGTTACCTACCGCCGACGGGTATTCATTATTTTCCACCTGGGGGCGCGACAGAAACATGTGATACGTCTATTCGGTTCGGACCAGTATGCACCTAAGCTCATAACCTCACCTATATTTATGAATAGCCTAGTGAAATGCTGTTCACCATAACTGCACTATGAACTATACGTATGTATGTCTATAAGCCATTAAAGAAATTCAAAATTAAACTTCTGGTTTTAACAGTCTCGCTTCGCGTATAAAGTCGTCTTTATAATCTGGTGAAACAACATTCTCCGATAAGTTTATATAACTAAATACCGATTAAACCGCATGTACTCGAGGGGTCATACGAATTATTTATGTGCGCGCGATTTAATCACATTATGATTTTAACTTTATAAAGGCAGCGGAATCAAATATAAAAATATTTTTAACAATAGAGTGATAATTTGAATAAAAAATAATCTCGTGAAGATTCTGAAGCATTTATATATTTAATGATTTTATGTCTTAGGTATAAAGTCATTCCTGATGTGCTTAAATGCGATAATAAACCTGTTCGTCGCTAAAGCAATTCGATATATTAATTTATTTTAAATGAGGTGCGATACTCATAAAAATTGTGCTGCCATTGATTATTCGGTCATTATATTCCCCAATACATGACAGTGTGCAATGACAAAATTTGAATTCATCATCAGGACACTTTAGTGTCCACTAAAAATTTTAAACGGTTTTTGGCAGTAGGTATATAAAACGATTTGTGTAACGTTCATTTTTAAAAATTATATAGGGTGGAGTTATTTTCTGCATTTTACATATGTAAATTTAATTACATGTCTGGCTTATAGGAATACGTATATATGTACATAGCTATGGTACGAGAACCAGTTTAATAATTATAATGGTTCTTTGTATTATATTGCGCTTCCATCATTTAATAACGTAGATTGTAATTCGCGATACAGTATATAATACTATGTTTGGACTGTGGACAGAGGGCTGCTACATAAAAATTGTGTAAACCCATTTTGAGGCATGCAGGTGTCTCCTATCCGATATTTATCAGCAATTTTGAACGATCGCGCAGAACAAAGTAAAAATTATTTGTCGTATTATCAGATTAAAATATCTTTTCGTATTTTGATGAATGTCTTTTATGTATACGGACGTAATATTGATAAAACGCAGGATTACACCTCAAACCATTTCCAGTAATCAAAAATCGTTACAAAATTTAAATAAATTGGCTATAATTATTGGTTATTGTTTGATTTTTTTCTGTATGTACAGAAATCGTGATTATTATTTTCAATCAGCCATCGCAGTGGACGAACCAACTTAACCACCACTAGCAGTTGGTAATTTTTTTTTTTGTTGAACAAAATACATTTTAATGCAATTTAATGATTTTGCCGTACATACCTGGTTACATACTGTTGTTGCTGTTATGAACAAAAAAAAAATTCTACTTACCTTTTAGCTCCGCCTCAACATATTTTAAAACAATGTAACATACACGTATGTACTCTTATATACGACACACAGGAACTTCAGTTTCTTCTTGCGCCGCACATAACCAAAGTAAAAAAATGATCCGCACATAAGAATTTTAAATTATATGTTATGATGATGATTTATATCAGTAATTTATGCGTTACATGCTGAAAACATAATTAGATCATTATATACATAAACAGAAATATTTGTGGAAAATTATGCAATTTATGCAGGGCTTGTGTTTTATGTATATAGGGAATATTATGCTTATTGCACAACAAAGTCAGTTTTGAAATTATATCTATGGCCCGATTCAGAAAATGTAAAAATTCTATAGTTGTAACTCTTACACGTTTTTTTTAAATTTTAAAATAAACTATCAAATTCGATGGCGGCACTCAAATTTTGACATAAACTCCCATTATAGGGAAGTAAATAAAAATAAGAATGATATGTATAGTTGTCAAACAACATACGTATATAGTACAGTTAGCGACATTTGTTTGTACACTTTAAAAACAATATTTTTTCTGTGTGTATCCAGTGCACCTAGAAAACTACAGGCCACACTGCTTTAAAAATTTTGCTATATGACGTCAATTTATGTCGACAGTTCTTTCTTTGGCTATTATAGACAGCACTAAAATTAAAAAGATTGTTTTGATTTTTTTTGTGTTTGCTGTCATATTGATTAGAAAAAAATTGTAAACAAACAACAAGAAAAATATTTTAATAATATGTTTTAAAATTCAATAACAAGCTATTGGTAAAAGTAATAATTCATAATATTATTATAAAATTATGGATTCTAAATTGTGTTAAATATTAAAACACGTATAAAATGTGTACACATTTCGTATAATTTACGAGAAGACATAGCCTTACTTTTAGCACTCGTACAAAAAAAAAAATTGTTTGTGTTTGTTATC
This sequence comes from Nephrotoma appendiculata, assembly GCA_947310385.1. NCBI lineage: Eukaryota > Metazoa > Arthropoda > Insecta > Diptera > Tipulidae > Nephrotoma > Nephrotoma appendiculata. The sequence goes on along the minus strand of OX371225.1, from coordinate 212,244,564 downwards.
GTTTTTTCTTTTTATGAACATGACTGCCGTCTACAGTTCAAAGAATAAACTGTAGACATAAATTTAATGACATAGCAAGCAGTGTGGCCTGTAGTATTCTAGGTGCACTGGTGTATCGCAGACAAATTATTTGTTTCGACTGTACGTATATGTATTTCATTATCAACATTTAGGCGTGTAAATAAAAAAACCTAATCGAATAAATTTTATCTATGCTATTTTATCTTTTTTTAAGCAATGCCGACGGAAGTTTACATTCGCTTGCAAAAACTATACGCTCTATGGAAACAACCATATAAAGTACAAAGAAATCCATACTACCCGCCAAAGAAAAGTGGGATTATTGTAACGGTCCTCTAGTTTTCGGCTACCAGGTGATTCACTACAGGGCAGGCTCGTCGGATAGGATTCATTGGAAACTTACTTATTAGAAGGGACCGAGATCAGATTACACAATTCCTTTACTCGAACATGACTAAGTCCAACATTTCTTGTTTATTAAATCTTTACAAAACAAAATTTTCGTAGGAAACAATTTACTTGTATATGAATGTTCTTAAGTAATCCACCAAAAAAAAATCATTGAGATGCATATTAGTATATATACTACAGATGTAGTGGTTTCACAGTTTGATTGCTCAACTTATCGCAAGAACAAAAAAATTTGGAAAATTCAGAAAAATTTACGAATGTGGTATAAAAAAAATAAAATTTCGGTACATACAAACAACTGACCGCCATCACTACTTACTCAAACCGCAACGCCCCTATGAAATTAGCTGGTGACTGGTTCCCCCCGTGGTTAATCAATATCCATACACTGTTTTCGAAACTGCAATTGTAGATGGCCCCACCGATTACTACTTGAACTGCGACCTCCGCCGAAATTTAGATTTCAATGAATTTGCGGGATATTATAGCGAGATGGATGACACTGTACAACAATCGATTTTGATTTTTATTGTATTTTATTTTTTAATTATATTTTTTTTTTGTGTTATTTTTATTAAATTTATTACAAATTATTATATTATAATTAAGTCAACAATGATTTACGTATAATTTTAGGTTACTCAGACAAATAAAATTACACAATTCAACTTCTCGTTATTATTGCAGTCATAGGGACTGCCTGAGTACCAGTATGTTAATATGTTTAGCGCTATCACTGGGTATGTACCGGTACCGTTTTTTTTGTAATCTACGTTAAGCACATTCGGTTATAATTTTAGAAGTTTTGATTTTAACACTAGATTGATCCTAAAGAACCGTACACTTGTGGAACATACACTTTCTTAAGACAGGTTATCTTAAGGTACCTCTCACTGTTTTTCGATCGATTTACTTAGTCCTTTCACACACAAACCGTATGATATCTAAATAATTGCTGTGTTTTTTTATTAGCGCCCGATAGCTGTATCCGGAGCAGCCAATTTTCTATGTCAAAACTTATATTTAGCGCGCTATTATTGCATTTAATTAATTTATTTAAATCTAAACTAAGATTTTTCATTCAACTTTTTAATTAAAAATCGATAAAAAAATATCTCGGCTCACTTATTTATCGGGAGCCGCTATCGGGAGCGCTATCCATTTCAATGGGAAATTTGAAAAGGCTTTTAATTTTGTAAACCCCTGAAACCATTAGAAACTAAATCTTACAATAAAAAATTAAAACGCAGCAAAATGAATTTTTGTTTATAACGTCATGTCAAAATAAATGTCAATTAATATATTTCAGGTGATAAATGTTTTTTTTATTGATGAATTTAGTTTTAATTTTTATAGTACAGCGACACCAGTGAATAATAGCTGCAGTTTCAATAGAAAATTGCCATTTGGCTCCGGATAGTGCTCCAATATTAAAACACAGCAAATATCATCACCGATGTCAACCGACTCAAGAATTTTCTTCCTTTTTTTTATTTATTTTTATTTTGGTTTACACAATGGAATATATAAAAAAAACTACTTTTTGTTTAGTTGATTTAATAAAATCCTCATGTTGTTCACCGATAACTTATTTTATACTGCCTAACCTTTCTCTCGATCCCCCTTGTTTTATCTTTTTCTGTCCTCTTCTATATCGGGCAATATTAACCGGTTAATATTGTTACGATTTTGCCTTGTCAATCAAGGTTCGAATCACTGGATTGTGAATAAATACACTGCTTCAATTTTAACTCACACAATTTTATTTACACAACACAATTTATTATACAACACAATTTTCACAATTAATTATTATAATTATAACACACTTTTTAATTATCACTTTAATAATCGCTTTAATAATCACTTTAATAATCTTTCTATTTAACCTTCACTGTATCACGTTTAAAATAATACTCAGCATTACACGTCAACGCGCGCCTTTATATACCAAAATATTTGTTTCTAGAATAATCCTAAATGCGCAGCAAATATGTTAGTATAGAAATACGCCTAAATGTTGAGTATAAATTATAAATGTAATTGAACAATTAATGAAATTAACTTATTCTATTCTATTCTAGGTGTCACCGTAACACTACCCCCCACCTAAGCCTGTTCGTCCCGAACAGGATCCAGATCACCTCCTCTGTAGAGCGCCAAACGCTCTAAATGCACCACCTTTGGTTTACCTCTCCGTCCTTTCTGTATGCGATAAACCACATCGTTCAACTTTTTAATGACAGTGTAAGGTCCTTCCCATGTGGGTTGCAACTTCGGTGATAATCCCTTCTGCCGTTGCGGGTTGTAAAGCCATACCAATTGCCCTTCCTCGAAGCCTTGATTATTTGCTCGTATGTCATACCGAGCTTTCATTCGATCACTTGATATTCGAATTTTCTCCCGTACAAATTGATGTATTTCATTGAGTTCCTCTTTCATCCGGTCGACGTAATCCTGTCCGCATAGAGCTGCTGATGGAACAGCCCCAAACTTTAAATCTCCGGGTAATCGCAGATTGTTCCCAAATATGGTTTTAGCTGGTGTCACTCCCGTTGTGTCATGTACCGCTGATCGGTAGGCCATCAGGAACATCGGTATATGTCGATCCCAGTTGCGTTGGTTCCTTTCCACAACCTTTGCTAGATATTCCTCCAATGTGCCATTGAATCTTTCCACCATACCGTCCGACTGTGGGTGTAAAGGCGTCGTTCTTGTTTTATTGATTCCCAGCATTTGACATATCTCCTGAAATATCACCGATTCGAAATTCCTTCCTTGATCCGTGTGAATTTCCATAGGTACACCAAATCTGCTAATCCAATTGTTGACCACGGCATCAGCTATTGTTGTTGTTTCCTGATTGGGTATGGGGTACACTTCCGGCCATTTACTGAAATAATCCATTATTACTAGCACATATTTATTTCCGCTCTCGGTGGTCGGAAATGGCCCCGCCACATCCATTGCAATTCTCTCAAATGGTGCCCCGACATTATATTGTTTCATGGTTCCACGGCTTTTTCGTGCTGGTCCCTTTACTGCCGCACATTGGTCACATCTTCGACACCATTCTACTACTGACTGTCTACATCCGGACCAGTAGAAACGTTGTCGAATTTTGGCCAATGTTTTATTAATCCCTAGGTGACCTCCACTTGCTCCTCCATGATACTCCTTGAGGATTTCCGCTATCCGATCTTTTGGCACCACTACCAACAATTGTTTTACTTTACCATCCGTGCTTTCCCACTTTCGTTTTAAACATCCATTTTCTATGTGGAGGCTATCCCATTGAGCCCAATAAGCTTTTACAATGGGAGTTTTGTCAGCTATCTCACTCCATGTGGGCCGGTGTTCTTTTTCCTTATGTTTCATGATGAATGATAGGTCAGCATCCCGTAATTGCTCCTTCTTGATCATTTCATCAGTCCATTCCTCATCTGGTAGCACTTGCATAAGCCGAATATCGATGATGTTTTCTTTACCTTCCACACGCCCACAATGCTTGCATTCCACGGGACATGGCCTTCTTGATAATGCGTCGGCATTTCCATGTGTGGTTCCCTTCCGATGCTCAATTTGGAAATCGTAACTTTGCAAACGTTCGATCCAACGTGCTACTTGTCCCTCTGGATTTTTGAATTGTAACAACCAGCGCAAAGCTCCATGATCCGTCCGTAGAAGAAATTTTTGGCCATAGAGGTACTTATGGAAGTGCTTAACACATTCCACTATAGCCAACAACTCTTTCCGTGTTACACAATAATTCCGTTCCGGTTTTGATAACATCTTGGAGTAATATGCAATAACTCGCTCCTCACCATTTGTTGCTTGTGATAATACTCCTCCTATACCATCATTACTTGCATCGGTGTCCAAAATGAATTTAACGTTGGGTATAGGGTATGCGAGGATTGGTGCTTCGCATAATCGTCGTCTTAGTTCCACGAATGCCTCTTCTTGATCATCCTTCCATTCGAATGCCTTGTTCTTCCTGGTTAACTCGTGTAAACTCTTTGCAATACTGGCGAATCCTGGCACGAATCGTCTATAATAGGTGCACAATCCAAGGAAGCTCCGTAATTCATGTAAGTTTTTAGGTCGTGGCCATTCCTTCACCGCTGCGATCTTGTCTTCATCGGTATGGATTCCATTGGTTGTTACCTTATGACCCAAATATTTTACTTCCGTTCTAAATAGTTTGCATTTCTTTGGGCTTAGCTTCAATCCGGCGGCTTGTATCCGATCCAAAACCTCTGCCAAATTCCTTAAATGCTCGTCGAAATCCTTGCCCATAACGATGATGTCATCCAAATATACGAGGCACGTCCTCCAATGTAATCCCTTTAGCACGCGCTCCATTAGCCGTTCAAAAGTCGCAGGGGCGTTACATAATCCGAATGGCATAACGTTAAATTGCCATAATCCGTTACCCACACTGAATGCCGTTTTCTCGCGATCTTCTTCCTGGACTTCCACTTGCCAATAGCCGCTTTGCAGATCTAATGTCGAAAATATTCGAGCACCCGATAATGTGTCTAACGTGTCATCGATCCTTGGCAATGGGTAACTATCCTTTTTCGTCACAGCATTTAATTTTCGGTAATCCACGCAGAATCTCATGCTACCATCCTTTTTCTCGACTAACACCACTGGTGAACTCCATGGACTGCTTGATGTTTCGATTACCCCTGCTGCTTGCATATCTTTTACCATTCGATCCACTTCTCCTTGCTTTGCCAATGGTAATCTCCTGGGTGGTTGTCGAATCGGCGTTTCTGCTCCTGTATCTATTCGATGTTTTACCATTGTGGTTCTCCCATTATTGTCCGATGTACTGCAGAATATTGGCATGTACCGCTCGAGCAATTGTTTTGCCAAATTTTTCTGTTCCATGGTAAGATCTTCGGTCCATTTCTCCATGAGTTGATCTATAATTGCTTTTTGCCCATGCGAGTTAGTCGTCTTAATCGGATTTTTCTGCTCGCACTTCACAATCGCAGATATTTCTTCACATTTTCCGATTATTGTCCCTTTCTTGATGGTTTTCATCTTATCCGAGAGATTTAGAGTCCTAATTGGTACTCTATTATCGCTGTCTGGTTTCACTAAAACTTTCCCGATCATAATTTCTCTGGCTCCGCTCTCCGCTTCATTGGCTTCAACAACCCACAACCTGGATGACCCAGAATCTCCATCCAATCTTGCCCATACTACTGTTTCCGAGTTCGGTGGCAACTTCTCCCGATGATCCATTATAATTTGCCTGCTCGTTTCTCCTATAGCGGCGCTAACGTGAAGTGGCAACTCGATATTATCGTAGGTTAATACACCCCGTCCAACATCCACCACGAAGCCATTCGTTCTCATGAAGTCCATCCCCAAGATGACTTCGTCTACAATATCTGCAACCAGCACCTCGTGTTGAAAGTAATTTCGCCCAATCCTTATTTTTACGACCTTTTTCCCTTTTATTGCTGAATTTTCTCCAGTCGCCGTTCGTAACTTCATTCCATTAGCTGGTTCCATAACTCCATCGATAATATCCTCACGAACAATCGTATGAGTTGCTCCCGTATCCAGCGTGATCATGCATTTCTTCCCATCAATATCGGCTTCAATTGTTAAGCTATCACCGCTCCTTGCTATTCTCGAAACATGGATGGAGGTTATGGGGCAATCGGTTGTGGGAGTCAGCTTCTGCCCGTTCAAGCTGACTCTTTTTAGTTTAACGACTCCACTGTCGTCTGACGCTCCTTTCTGGATTCTATCTGCTCTTCGTTTGGTCTACGCTTCATAGGAGATGGCGACCTTGCTCGTTTCTTCTTAATCTCCCAACAGTCCCGTGAGATGTGACCCATTCTATCACATACCCAGCATTTAATCCTGCCATTTCCATCTCTGAACCTTGGCGTAGCCCGCGTGGTGTCTGTTCTGGAATCAATCTCCACTCGACGAATTTTCATTGCTGGTTTGATGATGGTTTGCGCAGTTTCGTTTGTTAACGCACAAGCGATGGTTTCCGTAAAAGTTGCCTTAGGTGACAACATCACCGCTCTGCGCGTCTCAGGATCTCGAATACCGTCAATGAATGCATCTATCTTAATTCGCTCCATGTAATCGGCCGACATATTTGAATGGGCTAAATGCGCGAGCCGCTCAATTGCCGATGAAAATTCCTGTAGCGATTCTCCTCCTTTTTGGTATCGACCCTTCAATTACATGCGATAGATTTCTCGTTTGTGGTCACTTCCATATTTTCGATCTAGCGCCTTCATAATTCCGATGTAAACGTTCCGTTCTTGCTCTGGAATGATTTGTAGTGTTTCCGCTGCTTCGCCTTTAAGAGCCACAATTAATGCTGCAACACATTGTTCTTCAGTCCACTGATTTTGCTTAATGGCCGTTTCGAATTGGAACTTAAAAATACTGAAGGATGTTGTTCCATCAAATGTTGGTGGTTTTATCTTAACTGTATTAACCGTCTGGATCACTTGATGTGTCGTTCCATTCGCCTTGACATCTTGGAGCTCCTTCTCGAGACGTTGAACCTCCCCTTTAACATTTTGAATTTCCGAGTGTACTTCTGTTTGTAGTTTTTCCACTTTACCGTGTAGTGTAGAAGATAACTCCAGAAACCGCTCGTCCATTTTCTTTTGGCCATCCTCTATTTGATTTTTAATGTCCGCCCCTTGTCGCTCCATCTGCTGTTTCATGTCCTGGTTCGACAATTGTATCTCATTTTTAACTCCAACCAACTGTTGTCCCATCATTTGATTCATAGCAGCCATTAACTGCGATAAATCAAAACTTCCGGATGGGTTTTGTGTTGTTCCGACCACCATTTGTGCGTCGCCTTGTTTCTTGTCCACACCGGTCTCATCCGTTTTTTCCTCCTCGAAATCATACACGTCTGGATTTAAATCTTCTTTCTCCATGGCCTCACGTAGTCGCTCCACCAAACTAGCTTTTGTGCCTTCACTGGCCAAACCTCGCCGTGTCAGTTGCTCTTTTAATTGCGCAAGCTTTAATCCGTAGAGAATCATTTTCCTTATTATTCACAATCCCACCGCTGTCACCAATTGTTACGATTTTGCCTTGTCAATCAAGGTTCGAATCACTGGATTGTGAATAAATACACTGCTTCAATTTTAACTCACACAATTTTATTTACACAACACAATTTATTATACAACACAATTTTCACAATTAATTATTATAATTATAACACACTTTTTAATTATCACTTTAATAATCGCTTTAATAATCACTTTAATAATCTTTCTATTTAACCTTCACTGTATCACGTTTAAAATAATACTCAGCATTACACGTCAACGCGCGCCTTTATATACCAAAATATTTGTTTCTAGAATAATCCTAAATGCGCAGCAAATATGTTAGTATAGAAATACGCCTAAATGTTGAGTATAAATTATAAATGTAATTGAACAATTAATGAAATTAACTTATTCTATTCTATTCTAGGTGTCACCGTAACAATATCTATAATCACCAAATTTAACTATAAATGCCCCAAAAAAATAACCTCTACCATCAATGACCATAAAAATTTCCTTACACATAATTTAATGACAGCCTGACCCACCTGATCGTTACATTATGTCGGAAACCCGATTTAATTTTTTATATTGTTTTTTCCTATGATAATTGCACACACTTTTGTGCAAGCTACTAGAGCAGATTTCCATAGTAATTTCACGTTATGGTTTCATCGCATTTTTTTTTTATAAAATTTACATTTCTCACTCGGCATCCATCTTTTAAAAAAACATGAATATCGTCAAATAGTTATAACATCGTCATTATCAAAAGTATACGTCATCGTAAATTTGTACATGATGATTGAAATTCAATTTTATTACTATGATGTATTACGATTACGTGACATATGATATTATGTCAGATGTATACGAAAGTATGGTTTTTAGAGTTAAGTTATAATTGAAAGAGAGATGGTGGATAGGAGAAGGAATAATAGAGGAGAATAAATAAGTTATGGACCTGAATTGACGTGTAGTATTTTTATTGCGTTTGAAATCAACAAGTAAATATAATAACTGGAGATCAGGATTTAAAAACGAATAATAAAGAGATGTGCTGTAAATTATATATGGATGATTAGTTGTGCAAATATAAAAAAAACATGTGGATAAATAAGGTGCAGTGATAATTACATATATAAAAAAAGAAAATGATGGCGGTGAAAAATTTGGTTGGACACATGGAGTCATGGGATACCAGGAGAAAACTTTATAGAGTATATAGGGTGGTTAGAAAATTATTTGGAATTAAATGGTGTAGATGATGACAAATTCAAGGTGTTATTATTGTGTAATTTGATGGGTTCGGATACAAGTGCGAAATTATTGAAGGCATGTAAGCCGAAAAAGTTGAATGAATTTAATTATGAGGAGATTATAAAGAAGTGTAAGGATCTGTTCACAAAAAAGGTGTCCAGTTGTGTAAATGTAGTAAAATTCAACAAAAGAATGCAATAAAGAGGCGAATCAATTCATGAGTTTGCCATGCAATTAATAGTGTTGGCAGAACAATGCCAATTTGGGCATATAAAGATAAGGTGCTTAGGAACCAATTGATTATGGGAATTATGAAAAAGCGGCTTAAAGTGGAGCTTATGTCACTAGAGGAATCGAAAACATTCGACGATATGTTACAAAAGAGTGTGGTTGCAGACATAATTTCAAAAGATGTGGAAATGAACATGAAATAATAAAATTTGGGATAATGATAGAGAGGTGAGAAGCCACTCACACAATTCGTCAGATGGCGGTCGTCAGAATTATTTTTATGGGTCAGGACAACAATGTAATAGCAATAACAATAGGAAACGATCGCGAAGCAACAACAGGAATTTCAAAAGGATCTGTCCGTCACAAGGAGCATCATCAGCAAATAAATATATAGGTAAAAGGTATAATAATTTTAATAGTAGTAAAAGTTGTAATAGTACACGGAATGAGAATTATCCAAAGGGAGATGGAGTCAAGTCAGTGAGCGAAAATCGAAATGTCGATGAAATCGAACTCGAAAATTTTGACTTTAGTCAATTGTCATTGCATGATATTGAGAAAGATAGTTTTAATAATATTACTAGAGATGATCGAGAAATACCATCTAAAATGTATAATCGCAAAATTGATGATTGGGTCACAAATAAAAATGTACATTTTAAGAAAATTAAACAGTGGTATAGTTTAGGCTACGGTAGTTTAAATTCTGTTAACGTTGGACAAGTAAATGGAAAATATTCAGAAGTGGAATTTATAGATATTATCATAGAAATTAAATTAGTTAATTTAATTTTTTTATTTTTAAATTTTTCCGAACAAGGTATATATTGTAAAAATTTCTTTTTTTCTAACAAATTTGTAATACATTTTCGATATAAAATATTTCGTTAACTTATTCTTTCAAATTTTTATTTTATTATTTTTTTATTTTATTTTGATACTTAAAAATTAAATATTAAATTTTCTTGCTAAGTTTATTCTTACGGGTTCATACAAACCTACGATTGGTGTGACTCGGAGTACTTAGTGCCCTCACCAATAGTAGTTAGGTAGCAACCCAAACATACAGTCCGTTATATAAACTAAAAATTTATTTAAATTGCGATCTTAAAATTTTTCTTATATGTTTGTTTTGTCAAGTTAATACCTGGCTTGTAAGCGTCAATATGGTTATTAAAAATTGTACATGCTCTATTTATTGGTTCATTCATTCCATAGTTGGTAGGGTGGTGAACTTCTTTTAGGTACTTTGCATGTCGAGTGCGTCCTTGATTTTAAATCCCCAGCATTTGTAATTTCATCGACGTTGGTGTTTTTTTTTAACACGTCGCGAGCAAATTTCGTCTTAATGAAAGAGTATCTAAACCTATTATGTCGAGTCTAGAATTGTAACTTGGTAGGTTGGTATAATCTTGCGGATCGAACATATGCCTGAGCACGAACAATAAGAATTGCTTCTGTACTGATTCAAATTTACATCATAATGTTTATGGAAATTAACTCGCGTGTCAATTATTACACCTAAATCTCTTATTTGGTCCACTCTTTTCAAACTCCTCTCATCAATTACTTAGTCAATATTATGAAGAACAACTTTCCTTGTAAAACTGATTACGTAACTCTTGTAAACATTTAGGTCTAATTTATTACTGTTGCACCACGATATCAATTTGTTTAGATTTGATTGTAAACAAATTGCATCGTCTGTATTTTCGATTTTGTGATATATTTTTATGGTCATCAGCATAGAATAAATGCTTGATGTTTTGCAGTACTGTTGACAAGTCTGATATGAAGAGAATGAAGAGAAATGGCCCAAGTGACTACCTTGTGAAACCCCTGAACTTACTTGTACTGCTTGTGATATGTGGCCTTGAAAGCGAACACATTGAGTTCGGTCTTTTAGATATGAGCTCAACCAGTTGAGTAATGAGCCACCTATTCCCATGAGTTCTAGTTTTTTAATCAACACTTTATGATCCACTCTATCAAAAGCCTTGCTGAAATCAGTGTAAATTGCATCAACCTGAAATCCTTTTTCTATTTGTTTCAATAAGTAAGAAGTAAAGATTGTCAGGTTAGTTGTTACGGATCTACCTTTGATAAATCCATGTTGCTGATCATTAAGATTGGAGACAATGGTTTATGCAAGCTTATCATGATTTAATTTTTCAAAGAGTTTGGGAATACAAGATAAGACAGCAATTCCTCTGTAGTTAGCTACATTACACCTTCCGCCAGATTTGTAAATTGCTGCCAAAAATGACAATTTCAAAAAACTAGGAAAGATTCCTTCCACTACAGATTGGTTAAAGATGTAATATAATGGTTTAACTAGAGAGTTTGCACATTCTTTCAAAAATATGGGCGGAATGCCGTCAGGCCCATCGGGATAAGGTTTTTATGGAACTTAAAGCAGATTTTGAGGTGGTATTTGATGGTAATCTGAGAGCACCAATTAAGGATTTTGTAGTTAACATACCTTTAATGGAGAATTCAAAGCCAATATTCCATAGACCATATACGTTACCGTTTAGTTTAAGAGGGAAGTTGAAAAGGAATTAGAGCAATTGCAGCGTGATGGCATTATTGAACCAATTACTGTATCAGAATACGCTTCGCTGATTGTTCAGTGACAATTAATAAGTTAGTAAAACCTCAGTATTATTCTTAACCTGTTATTGATGAGGTAATTGCGAGTTTAGCGGGTTGTACATTTTTTGAATCGCTTTTTAAATCAATAAGCGTATACACAATTAAAATTGAGTAATCAAAGTCAAGAATTATTAACCATTAATACACATCATGGGTTATATTAGAGCCATCTATGATTTTAAAAAGCCGTAATATTAAAAAAGAGCTTTAAATAGAGGGGACGCTTTCATTGAGTTACTATAAGAAACCGTGGTAATTGGAAAATTTTTGAGTCCTGTGTAATTCCTCGTTAGTTACCTAACGGTAACCATTCGCGTAAAAAAAAAATTAAATTTTCCGAAATTTCTGCTTTAAAATCTGCCAGACTTAACAGTTTCATATGATGGAAAACTCTCATATACCATGTTTCTTATTTTATTTCTCTAACGTCCTAAATTGGCGTCCGGCAGATCTACACCTCCCATAAACTTATTATAATCCTTCACTATTGACGGACAGTCATCATTGATAGTGGCATAATTTTTTTCCATCTCGTCGACAAATGCAGTGGAATTGTACCAACACAGACATTAGAGTGAAAATCTTTGTGTGTTTCCACTGAACTACAGATATTTGGTTTCCTTCGATATTAGACACCATCTCAGACGAAGAGCCTCTTTATTACGTTTTCTAATATGAATCATCCGGAAGTTTGGAATTCGTTTTAGCAATTCGGTTAATAATAGAATAGACGAATAAATAGTTACCAAAAAATAACTTATAATTCATGTTTGAAGGAATTATTGGTGCATTTAGATCAGACCTTGGCCATTTTCGTGGCCATATACGCAAAACTATACGCATTTGTTCATCTACCGAAGGCAACTTTTGAAAATGTTGATTGAACTTGTTGAGCAGTGGCCTTATTTTGTACAATCGGTCGTGGTTTGGGTGAGTTATAGGAAGCATTCTGTCATTATTTTTAAAATTAATGTTTTGTTCTAATTGCCTCAAATTTTCTTAATGGCATCGTTTCTTGGACTATGGCATTACCCAATTTCGGATGCCAATATCTTCGAATGTTCGTGATTAGCGCAACTGAAGTAAACAGACATATTCCTATAAAACTCTTCACATCTTTGGTGGTAAATGATTTAGTATGATTCGGATTTCTCTGAAATCCCTATAAATTTGTCTTTTCAGCAATAATTGCCACTATACTCTCGTCGAAGAAATCATTGAAAAATGATAATGGTGTACTTAAATTTATTTGGTCTCTCGTAAGATCAGACGCCCTTAAAAGTTTATGTTGCTCTGAAGATATTTCAAAATCCTTTTTTTCCACACAATTTGTGAACATTTATATTTAATTCCTTTAATTTGTTCGCAGCAGTCACTGTATTGTTAAATTCTGGCACACTTTCGGCTATTTTGCAAAACGCGATATTTCAAAACGCGATATGGTGTAAATCGGGTTATATCAGGCGAGTGAAGAGGAAATTTAATTTCAGTTTATAGGAATTTGAAAATCGATAGGAGCGATAGTATATATAGGATCGGGTTATATCTGGCGGGTCGCTACGCTCCCGTCCCTTCGCTCCCGTCCCTTCGCTCCCGTCCCTTCGCTCCCTAGTTAGAATTTTTTTTCAGTTTTTAGGAATTTAAAAATCGATGAGAGTGGAAGTACAGGATTGAGTTCTATCAGGCGGGTCGCTGCGCCCCCGTTGCTACGCAATGCACATTCTGTACCATATCGCGTTTTGAAATATCGCGTCTCGAACGGATCCCAAATAAAATATAACCTCCAATACTACATACGTTGATGTTTTCATTGTGGTTTGGTCCCTCGTTTATAATTTGTCATGTTTAATCATACTAAAGTAAAATAAATAAAATTGATTGATTGATTGATTCTGAATGTACGACGAAGTTCTTACACAGGAGCTTCCGGGTGACGCCGGGCCCAATGTCCACTCTTTCTGAAATATAACAAAACCAAAGGATTGGATAGGTTAGCTAAGTGGGACAGAATCGGCCCGGTTACAGACACCTATAGCCGATTGTTAGTAACACAAAGACAACACAATACTAATCTACAAGAGGAAGATTAAAGGTTTAATGGGTTAGGTTATAGGTTAGGTTAGAGTGGCTGCTATCGCACACTTAGGCCAGTAGTGGCCCATTGTGATACCACAGGATTTAATAGGTTTAATGGATAACAATGGTATTGGTCTTCAACAATTGCTTCTTTAAATCAGCAACCTAAGAAAAAATGTTATTATTTCACACATATCTTGAAATTTCCTGAAATTTAATTCTAAATTAATACTTTCCGGCTTCCTAAATAATATAAAGAATAATTAATTTAATCCTCCTGCTTCTCCACAATTTATAAGAGAATTTCCTGAAACCATAGTTATTTGAATTATATTAAAAATTATTCTAAAATCCATTAGTATTTAAAACATGAATTCGGCAACTACGAAAAATTCAAAAAGCTGTCAAAGATATGAGAGGCATCCCAAAAATGTCAGATTAATTTCCGGATTGGATGTTTCCAAAAAAAACGTCTTGATGTGTAAATATGTGTATGTGTAAATACATACACCCAAACCTGTTCCTCCACTGTGTTTTTTGCACGATTTTGAAATAATACGGTCAACAAAAATAAAATAGTCCTGTTTTTACACCATTGATTATTTTTACACAAAAAAGAGAAATAGAGAAAATAAATCATTTTCGAGTTATACTTTCTGATAATTTATTTTCCTTTGAATTAAATAATTAAATCTCTCTCTAATACGTAATTAGGGGATTCACATTTGCTATCCATCAATTTTCTCCCAGTTTTATTAGTTAATACAAACAATTGTTTCAATCTTAGTTTTAAAACAATAAATTTAAATTAAATTGAATTTAATTTTAATAATTACTTTAAAACGATTTATTTTTAGTGCTGCTCATTTAATAAAAATTGAATTTAGTGTGATATTGGGTAAGTCAAGATTTTTCATAACGCAAACAATTAAATTTTTTAATAAATTCTTGTAGAGTTGACCGATAAAAAAAGAGAAATATTATTTCGTTAGAGACGAAAAAAGATATATTAGACCGACTTGTAAAAGATATGAAGGTTCCACATCCGTCAGTAAAAGCTTTAAGTTGAACGAAGGTACAATTCGAACAATTAAAAAAGGAGAAGGCTCATATACTATAGAGATATAGCAATTGAAAATATTGAAAATGATTGTTCAAAGTTATTGAAGATCATAGCCAAAAACGTATTCCGTTGGACGGTATTAGCATAGAAAAATCAGTTTACCATAGATTTCTCATTTTTATAAATCAAGAAACAAAAATGAGTTGAGTAAAAAAGTTCTGATAATTCCAATGTCATGATTGTATTTGTGACTTGCAATGTAATGTCACAAATACAATGATGACATTGGAATTGTTAGAACTTTTTTACTCAATTCATTTTTATCGTTCGATTTATCAAAATGAGAAATCTATGGTAAACTTATTTTTCTATGGTATTAGTATTAAGGAGAAGGCCTTAAGCATTTATGAGAAACTGAAACAACTGGAACCATCAACTGGAATATCCTTCTACACTTGTCAACATAATTGAAGACCGTGAATATAAGTCTGATCAAATTTTTAACACAGATAAAGGCCGTTTACTGGAAGAAAATGCCAAGCAGAACATTTGTACCTAGAACGGAAAAGAGTGCTACTGGTTTCAAAGTGGCGAAAGATCGCATTACGTTTTTGCTTTACAGCAAAGTCTCAAAAAATCGTATTTTGAAATCTCTCATAGTTAATCGATCACTCCGACCACGAGCATTAAAAAGTGTCAATGTAAAGGAACTTCTAGCTCATTGGATGGTAAATAAGATAGACTGGATTACGGAGTCAGTATTCAATGAGTGGTTCGAAAAATGTTTTGTTCCAGAGGTTACAGGATAAAGGCCTGCCTTTTAAATGTAATAGTCGTCTTCTTGCCACCTAATACAGCACCGCCTATCATTGTTAGATTTGCACTTAAGTCAGCTGCTATTGAGTATTTTAATCAGTACAGAATTAAACAAACATTATCACTAAAGGATATTGGCATCAATTCTTCATCACGCATATATATCAATCGTGGTTTATCTACTAATATTCATTTGTTATTCGTCGAGGCTAAAAAAATCCAACAAACTGGAATCATATTCAAAGCCTACGTCAAGGATGGTTTGGTACACATTTTAAAAACCAAAACATCCCAAGCAGTTGTTGTGAAAAATATTCAACAGTTAAACCATTATGTCGACTCTGAAGCTCCACTGGGGCCTACTGACGCAAATCCGGATATATCTGAACGAGTGACCCGGTCTAAAGCGGGATCTACATCTACTGCTTAACCAGTGTTGATAATAGGTATATCGTATGTATTATGTATTAATAAGTATATTTTAGTTGTCCAGTATGAGGTGATGGTAATTTGGCATTAATAATCAACAATAAATGACATGCCCGCATTTCCTGGTGGCATTGTTGACTTGCCTTCACGTGGGAATATAATCCTAACAAACTGGTCCTGCAGTATATAAACTTCATGAAGCAAATACTCGTGTGTTCTTATTGCAACAGTGTATTGGGGACTTAATATGATAGATTGTAATAAATATGTATACTAAAAAATATTTTAGGTTTTATAGATTAAATAATATGTTTTATGTTAATTATAGATCAATTAACCCTGTTTTGTGTAGTATCCAACTTGTTGGTCGAGTGTCGGCTGTCGAGTGTTTTGTGTGGAATGATGTTAATGGCATTGTTAAATGTCCAGTAATTTAGGAGTTTTAACAGCTGATTCCCCTTCGATCTTAAATAACAATATCGTTCTGAAATCGTTCATTAATAGATTTCAGGGATTGAGCTTTTCATTTTTAAATGTGCGTAGTATCTATCCGAAGTTTGATGAAATTATTAGCCTTATTTCTGGAGTTCATTTAGATATTGTCTGCTTCGTAGAGGCCTGGCTAAAAGACCACATACCTGATGCTGTAATAGATATACCGGGATATACACTTCTTAGAATGAATCGTGAGTTGGATAATGTTGGTAGAGGTGGAGGCATTTGTATTTATGTTAGATCGATAATAAAATCTAAAATAATTTATAGGCATTGTGCCCCTTCCTCGGAATTTGCCATAATTGAAGTGAAATTGGGAGTGGTGAATATATTGGTAATTGTAGTTTATTTTCCGAATGGATTGATTTATGATGATATCGAAGCGATTCTTGATGAATTCACTATCCAATACAATGATGTGATCATTTGTGGTGACTTTAATTGTGACCTCAGTGCTAATAGTTCTAACTCAATTAGATTCGACTGTTGGACAGATTTGGGTGTAAATGTCAAAATACTGAACCTACGCATTTTACCAGTACTTCATCCACACTGCTTGATTTGATAATTACGAATACTGATAAGATACAATTTCATAACCAAATTTCGGTTGGATTCTCCGATCATGACTTAATCTATTTCTCCTATAATGTCGACTTCAGTAGGAGTGACTCTTTATTTAGCTTTCGGGATCATAGAAATATCAATGTACCAGCCCTTTTTGAAGAATGCAGAGGCCTACAATGGAATACACTATACACCATTGTTGATCCCAATGACAAGGTAGATTTTTTTTCCAATTTAATACGATATTTATTTGATGAATTTGTTCCGTCTAAAATTGTAATTAAGAAAGCATCACATCCGCAATTTGATAAATCTTCGGAAATGGAATATAAAGCAATTCAGAATAAGGTCACCAATGCTATTAAAAGTGCTAAAGCAAAATATTTTTCTAAATGCATAAACACCAAACTACCATACAATATTTTCTGGAAAAATCTTAAATCGATCAGTGGATCTTCAAATAATACAAAGAAAGCTAATTTAGACTTCTCAGCTGATGAATTCAATAATTATTTCTGCAATCGTCTTACCGATGATCGCAGGAATGTGGAGGATTTTCAGTTTTCTGGTTTTAATGACTCAGGGTTTAGCTTCAGAAATATTGACATCGTTCCTTTAAAGTTCATTAAGCTTCTTTTACCTTATATCGATTGCTTTATACTTCACATTTTTAATAGCACAATAACTTGCTCCTGTTTTCCATCAGAATGGAAACATTCGAGGATTATCCCTATTCCAAAAAAGTCCAAGACATCTGAGCTGGCTGATTTCCGCCCAATTAGTTTGCTTCCTTGTCTTTCAAAAGTTCTGGAAAGGATTTTGCAAAATCAGATCTTGCATCACATTGAGTCTAATAAACTACTTTCTAAATACCAATCTGCTTATAGATCTAAGCATAGCACCACTGCAGCTTTGTTAGAAATCAGTGACGACATCAGAAGAGCGATTGATAAGCGAAAAGCCTGTATCTTGGTGCTTCTTGACTTCAGTAAAGCTTTCGATTTGATTGATCATCACTTGTTACTCATGAAATTGCGCGATAAATTTTTATTTTCGTTATCATCTCGCTTGATTTTATCATATCTTCACAATCGCTGTCAAACTGTCGCACTTCAGTCATCTATTTCGGGAACTTGCTTAGTGAATTGCGGAGTTCCTCAAGGATCTATATTGGGGCCATTCTTATTCATGATGTTTATTAATGACCTGACTGCGGTAATTCAGTATAGTAAATATCATCTTTTTGCAGATGACTTGCAAATATACAATTCCAGCGGAATTGGTAATATTGCTAGTTGTATTGAGAAAATGAACAATGACATTCAATTAATATCTAAATGGTCCTCTACTAATAAACTTCATTTGAATAGCAGTAAAACACAATGTATCTTAATGTCTTCATCCAAATATTGTACTGACAACCTGCCCAAAATTATTGTTGATGGAACCAGCATATGTTATTCTAGTACAGTACGCAATCTAGGCGTTGTTAATGACAATACCTTATGTTAGAGTAGTCATATTCAGGGAATTTGCAAAAGAGTTGTCTTTCTATTAAGAATTTTGTGGACCACCACTAAACACCTTAGTTATACCCTGCGTCTTCATTTGGTAAAAATGTATATTGCACCTCATCTTTTATATGGAGATGTAGTTATTTTTGATCTACAAAAGCAATACCTTCATCAGTTACAAATGGTTTTTAATTCATGCATTAGATACATTTTTCAGTTAAGAAAATATGATCATATCTCACAGTACTCTAATATACTATTTGGCTGCTCTCTCTATGAGATGTATAAGTTTAGGGTATGTCTGTCGATCTACAAATTTCTAAAGTATCGTCTGCCCGATTACATTTTTGTTAAACTTGAAAAGTCTCAATCAAATCGGTTACAGTTTTTAAAAATAATAAAAAACCGTTCAGAATTATTGAACTCATCGTTCTTTGTAAGTGGAATCAGTCTGTGGAACTCATTATCTATTGATATAAGGAACTCCGGGTCAGTGACATCATTTCGCAAAAATATTTCGACAAGCTGCACGAAAGTAACACATAAACAGGGGAAATCTAAATTTAATTTAATTTATTAATTACAAAAATAAAAATAAAAATGTTATACGGTTATTATATTATTATTATTGCTACTCAGTTATTATTACATATTTTTATTGTAACATTATTTTATGTATGTTCTTTTACTATTATTATACATATTATTTATGTACCAGTAATGTTATCATACTAATGAAATAAGTTGTACAACTTCCAAACATTGAAATAAACAAATAAATAAAATAAAAATAAATAAAATAAATAATACAGCTTCTCTTCCGCAGCCACTCGACTAGGGAATAATTGTAACGTTTAAAGTATGTTATATAAGACGATCATTTAAATATATTAAACACGTTCGCGGATACTTTCTAAATGTGTAAAACACAAATTTGATAATTTTTGTAATTACAATGATATTTCGTTGCGGAAAGGCATGTATTGTTGAGAATTGACAAATATGTCGTCTTATTTCTTAAACAACGAAAAAGTTGTATGACTGCTTATAGCAGTCATGTCTGTGAACGTATTAAATAAGATGGATGAGGATGAATCGCTAACGGTTGTTGACGTGTGGAAAAACAAATCCATCCTGACTGTATAAAACATGCAGTTTTGTTCGTGTCTGAAATAACGCCATCTATTATGAATGCACTAAAATAAAATAAATAAAATATCAATAAATTAATATTCCGATAATATAAACAGTGAAACATTTAATATGCGTAACTGGAGTTACAGTGAGGGCAAGGCCTTGATAACCGTTTATCAGGATCGAAAAAAAGAATATTTCAATACTAGAAACAAAAAACACTTTTGGCAAAATATTCTCGAGGCGTTAACTGTTTTGGTAATTTATTTTTTATTCTTTAATATGAATAAATCTTTTGTTTAGTTTATTTATTATAATTTCTTAGGGAGTGACCAACAACTGCCGAAAATGTTTTAGTTAAATGGCGTACCCTTTACCGAGCCTACAAAAGTGCCAAAGATCGGAGAACCGTCGCAACTGGAACTAAATTTATGCATATGGAGGAGATGGATGAAATTTTTCATAATACCCCGTGATTAGCATTCCGTATCAGTAGGAATGGAACATCAGCCGGAACCAGCAACTACTAAAAATTACATCTAACCCGAAGAGGAAAAGGTAAAAATGAAAAATTAAAGCGAAAATTGGAAGCGAAAATGTTTATAGAAGTGAAACGTAAATATTACGAAGCGAAAATAGAAGAAAAGATAAGAAAGTAAATTGCTGGAAAAATATTTAGAACAAAAGGAAAGAGACAGAGAAGAGAGCCAACTATTACTGTTCACTTTGTTAAACAACTAGATTTTAATTAAAACTCAATAATTTTATTAATTTTGCCGTATACCTACATCTACCTGTGACATTTGAAATTGGCTGTTATTTTGTCATGAAGACTTATTACTCTGTATATAGTATAATTCTTTTCTAATTTAATAACCCTATTTATTCAAACATTTGCCGCCTCGCACTATAATTATTATGATGGTTCATGGTGCATTTCCAATTGCACCAAATCATCTTCATCTTCTATTCTCTAATATTGTGAAAAACACAGGCCGCTACAATACAATTAGTGATAAAGCTTTAACTAAGGCTTTCGAAAAATTTCAGTCGTCGAAACCGACATTTTAATAACCCAAAGCCATTTTCAATCACTATGCTGGTTGTTATTTAAATTTTCCAGATCTTTGAATGGTGGTACTAAGTAATTACTCTCAGGATAAGCTGAGTCGCCAAGAGACGGGCATCGTGAATAGATCCAGGTTCTCCACAATGCACAACTATAAATTTTTTTCGGTGTTTACGATTGCCTGTAACAGTAAACTATAATATTTTTTCCGCTTATAGTATGACTGATTTATCGTATGATTGTTAATCTTTATATGGAAACCATCTATAGATCTAACAATGCGAGGTAAACCCTTCATCATTGAAAAATGCAAATGATTATTTCGCATTTCTTGCACTGTACATGGCATTTTATATAATTGTGGCTTTCTTTTACTAGCCATTTTACGACACGGTACAGAATTCAATATACCGAACTCTGCGTAATATTAAATTGGTTCGAAATTAGCCGGTACGTTTCCATGTTGGCTTAAAAGCATAACGTCACATAAATTTCTCTTTCAATGTTGTACAAAATGAATGTTGTACAAAAATTTTATATAAATCTAAAAATGTTAAAAGTTCAATTAGTATTGAGGCAAAATAATTGATGAATGATTTAGGCCCATATTTATAATTCTTCAGCAAACAATTCTCGATAAGCGGAAATGTTTCTTAAATTCAGCATCAGTTTATTTGTACACTACTTCTAAATAATTTCCACCCTAACCTTCTTAATAATAGTATCTTCATCAGAATCTGATGTGGAAGCGGATGACGAGGTTCTAGACTCCCATAGTAGGCTACTCTCAACTCACTGCTGTTATCATCGAGTACCTGAATAACAATCTTAAAAGAAACTAAATTAAGTAAAATTTTAAATGCATTTCTATAACAACTAACTTTTCTTGTTCTCGAATCCATTTTTTGTTACAATAAAAAAACATTAGTAGTTTTTAGTCGAT
This sequence comes from Nephrotoma appendiculata, assembly GCA_947310385.1. Taxonomy (NCBI): domain Eukaryota; kingdom Metazoa; phylum Arthropoda; class Insecta; order Diptera; family Tipulidae; genus Nephrotoma; species Nephrotoma appendiculata. Next base: position 212,222,813 of record OX371225.1, on the reverse strand, counting down.
ACAAGTTCGCCAATGGAAGACGCTTATTCATTTCCGAATAAAATTTGAAGAATCAAGTATGCCTTACGTTTTTTAGGATTTCTGTTATTAGCTCTGGAAACTTCTTCTTCCAGTTCTTCCTCATCTGTGAAATAATCCTCTATACTCACGAGCATTAAATCTATTATTCTGTTGAGAGACTGGGAATTGCTGCAGCAACCAGTTGGAATTATTTGAATGATGTTGACTGGTTGATGGCTGAATATGGTTGACAGGCAGGTTTGTAGCTCGTGCTGAATCCTCAGCTTTACTATTTTTAACCTTTTTTTTTATTTTTAGTCTAGAGTTTTCTCTGTTAAGTTCAGCAACTTCATTGCTCAGCTGCGCGATTAGTTTCTCCATTTTCTGAAACTTGGTTAACAGATCCTCGCTGTTTATAATGTTTGTTGATGCACTCGGCATTTGTAATGAAGTTCTTTTTGCAGTGGAGACTGCGTCTTTTGCAGTTACTGTGGACGCAGTCGCTGTTGGCACAGTTGTCTTTAATTGTAGTGTACGTCTACTTACATTTGGAGGTGGTGATCTCAACATTTTCATGCTATTAGGAAAGTTGTTTCCATTATTTGCCAAGCGGAGATTCCCCCAGAATCTATGGTACTAGCATCCGAAGAATAGATGGAGCGGCCCGGTTGATTTGATGCTTCTATAGACGCATCCGTCTCATTTCCTAATATTATTAGGCTATTATTTTCATCATCATTTTTCATCATGAGGAGCTACGGAACCTACTGGATCGCACCAATGGACCAAAGCGCCTAAAAAGAACAAAACCTTTAGAATTAGTGGTTCCTTGAGCCGCTTAAATCAAAGGACTGACAGAGCTGGTATGAACTGATAGGTCTCATCCCACAAGAGTGGACTACTTAACTTATAAAACAATTACTAGATAATCCATATGATTAGTTGTAATATTATACAGAAATAAAGATTTCTTAAAAAAAAAAAAAAAAAAAATTCATTATAACGTTTTATTTTATTCCCACGAGTAGCACGAGAAATTAACGGTCGTCTATGACAGAGCTCTGCGGTATCATAGGAAGGCTATGGGTTTAAACCGAATGACGCCAAATTCGGAGTTCTCATACTAACGACTAAGCACCCTCTTAGCCACGCAGCCATCGGCGTATGTAGTACCACCTTAGCTTTGGTGTGCTAGTTTTTGGTCCGCCCCGAGTATTTAATTTCCGGGGGAGGCGCCTAATGGGGGTACTAGCAAACCCCACAACTTTTTAATTGAAACAACTAGAATTTATTAAATGAATCGATGTCGCACTCCGTAATGGATATTTTGACAGTTTGACACAAGCATAGTACTAAAAGATTATCGTATTATTGGTAACACTTGAAATAAATAGTACTAATATTTTACCTTTTGATCGAAAGAAATAGTACAAAAATTTTCGACGGTCGTTCAAATAGAATCGATAATAAACGAAGGCGAAATACCAACTGTCGAAAGCGATAGTAAGCCCCCTATTCACAAATAAAACCGCAGTATGCAGAGAGTAAAATTAATCCGGTTGAATACAATATCATAGAGTGTTTTTTGACAGCGCACTGCCTGCTCGGATTAAATTAAACAAATACACCCACTATAAGAAAAGTTTGAAGGATCAACTAGTCAGTCCGCAAAAGCTGAAGTTGAGCTCTATTTGGACCATTTCCATTACGATTTCTTACCAACTAAATCATCTTGTCAATACTCAATAACCAAATATTAAAGTCTCGCTTATAACTGTTATGACCGACTAGTTCAGCCTTAAGAATTTTTAAGTTTATTTAGCTTATCAGAAAACAATTTGTTTTAAAGTATGGAAGAATATAACTCAAATTACCTAATTACATTTTATAGATTTACTGCTTTTCGAGAATCAGTATAAGAAATGGTATCGTAAACTGCTTCAGACAAAAGATATATTCGTTCGATTTTAAAACCAATTTTATATATTTACGCTGCAAAATTGGCCAAAAGACATTTGACCATAAATAGACATATTTTTTGTGCACGGAAGAAACCTTATATTCCACAGTCATCTGATCTTATCTGTCAAAAGATTAGTTTATTATCTTACAGCATTTTTCAACTACAAGCAAAAAATTAATAAAATTATACGTTATTTATACGTGTGAGTGTCCTCAATGCATTAGTGTGTGTGTGTGTGATGTATCTGCATATAACGAAATATGATTTTTAATATATTTTAATATAAATTGTTATAATTATTAAGTGCCCCAAGTAAATTTAATATTATTATTATATTTTTATTTTATTATTATTTTTTGGCTTTCATTTCATACATTTTTTTGTTTTTGCTTGTGTTTTTCTTTTTATCGCAAAAGAAAATATACAATAAATTTATCTTAGTTTGATCTATAAAATTTATAATTTGTTATATTAAAATATAAAAACAAAAATAAAAAATTATTTTTTTTATAAAAACTATATAATTTTGTTGTAATAAATTTATTATATTATATTTTTGAGAGGTTTGTGATTTTTTTTTTTTTTTTGTAAAATATTTTATCTACTGTTTTTTTGAATGAAGCCTGTCGGTTATATTGATAAATTAATATTTTTATTGTAAAAGTCAAAAAAATTATAAAGTTTTTTTTTTACTTGAGTTTTTTTTTTTAAGAATTTATGAAAAAAAAAAGGAATGCGTATGTTTTCTTTTTATGTTCTTATGCTGTGTGTTGTACGATAAACAGAAAAACAAGAGAAGCATTTAACGCATATTTTATGAAAATATGTCAGTGTCATTCATTTTATGGCGATTATCAATTTATTGCTGTTTCTGCTATGGAAATTACAGATTTTTAGCGGATTTGCTTTTTTTATGTACCCATAATATGCAGTATGCTGAGCTACCTACTACATAAAAAAATTACAAGTATGTGAGAAAAAATTAATTAAATTATGTCTGTATAGGTTGATACACAAAAAATATTATATCGATGTGCGATCGCAAAGGTACTTGGTTGAACGTGATCGACCGGATAATACTTAGACGATGCGGTTAAATTAAGTTCATTATAATTATATAGTGTGGATTTTTAACAGAAATTTCCAAAAGGCGATTTTATCTTTAGATTTTCCTTTTTTGTAACTATATGTATTTTACCACGATAAACCTAAATGTGTTCTTCAATGTCAAACAATTTTAAGTCGGGCTGTAATATAATAGGGTGTCTTAATCTTGGCAAACTACAGTCTATGATAATTATAGTGGGAGCAAGTAGGATAATCTGTGCGTTAAAATCGGAATATCCTTCGACCTGACACACCTCAGAACATTTTAAAGCTTATAGCACTTCTTCACAATGTTTAATACCAATTGGGTTTTCTTAATTTCAATTCAATTTTACATTACAAATTAATTACTGATAACAGGTTTAATATCATAAGCAAGAGAATAAGGAAACATTATTATTAAAATCGGCATGTAAACATTTTTATATATCTGGGCATATGCGAAGCATAGACTCAACATAACGGACTACGATATGAGTTGTATGTTCGTGTTACGCGAAGTTTACAGAATATTCAACATTTTTTAACTGATCCATTAACTTTTGGTACAATTCGGATGTTAGATAAATAGCCGGTTCACTCAAAATTTTTTTTTTTTTTTTAATATGATAGTGGACTTAGAGGAGGAAGTTTTTTTTCCATTTATTAATTACAACTGAGACTGTGCTCATCTAGCAATTTATCTATCAAATTTTTTACACATTTTACATTTCTTGAACAATTCTGATTTGTTACTAATTTTAATTTGGTATGTTTACTAGGTCAAGTGGCCTTATTCTTTGGAGTCTTCTTTCAACAACAGGGTTATCTATTATATATTGCGAATATAGGGGTTTCCATGTTCTTGGAGCCTTATTTCGTATTTAGCGGCATACTTCTTTATTTCATCTTTGATGTATTCGGTAAACAATTTACGTCCGTCAGCCAAAATAATGAGTTCTGGTTCGTGAGTCGATAAAAGTAATCCAGTTTGTATAGTTGGTGCGTCCTTAATTTCTGATTGATTGTCAGAGTAACATGGTTTGAGTAGGTCGATGGAAATTTTGGCGTGTCGTCCATTCAAATCCAAAGTGTAAAATTTGTCTGTCCGGTCGATAGCCAAATACGGTCCAGTATATGGTGGTTGCAGTGATCTGCGTACTGCGTCAGTCCGTAAGAAAACGTGCGAGCAAGTCAGCATATCTTTATTGATGAAAATTTTGTCCGTAGTATGTCGAGAAGCCGGTACAGGTCGAATTTCATCAAAATGTTGTCTTAAATGGGTAATAATGTCCGATTGTAAAATTTGATCATTTGTAATATCTAAAAATATTCCAGGATCTCGAATTGTACATTTGTAAAGCAGTTCAGGTAGAGTAGCTTTTAGTTCGTCACTGTAAGTCGTTCGTAGTCCACGTAAGATTGCAGGAAGAACACTAGCCTATTCAGATCGATAGTAGCACAAAATAACAGATTTGACGACTCGATGCCATCTCTCGTTCATGCCATTACCTTTTGGATTGTAACTAGAGTCAGCCAGTTCGTGAAAAAGTTGTGATTCGAATTGAATGCCTTGGTCCGTGATAACGAACTCTGGCACACCAACATGAGCTATCCAATAAGAGTAAACGCCAAAAGCGTCAGTTGCAGCAGTTATATCCGGTGTCTATCTATCAATCAATGTAACGCAATGCCGCTGATTATCATAAACTGGTAAAGGATCAATGATATCGAGGTGAATAGTCGAAAAGCGTTGATAAGTTAATTTATAGTTACCAAGTGGAGATTTTGTATGTCGAGGGATTTTAGTCTTTTGGCAAGCTACGCAACTTTGAGCCATTTTCCGAACGTCCTTTTTAATCGATGACCAGATGACATTGTGAGTCAAAAGTTTGATGGAAGCTTTGACACCAGGATGAGAGAGATTATGAAAATCCTCGAAAACTTGTTTTCGGAAATTTAGGGGAATGAATTGAAAGAAACGGGAAATTTCTCAAATTTGAGAACAGAGTTACTTCTTAAAATTCCTTGAAGTTCCTCGTCATGGGTCTGAGCATCTGTGATTATAGCATAATCAATACTTTCGGGAATAGAAATTTGATTCATACATAAAAGAAAATCTGCGACAACGATATCCAGACCAGAGATGTGCTGAATATATGAAAGCGTAGACAAGTGGCTTATGATCGGTATACAGCGTGAATAAACGACCTTCGTGACGAAATCGAAAATGTTTAATTCCCGAATAAGCCGCGAGCAGTTCACGATCATAGGCACTGTATTATTTTTGCGATTACTGAGACGTACTGAAAAGAGTATTTAGTGGGTTAAATGATTTTTAGTGGTTTAGTTTTGCAGTTTAAAAATGCTCCACCGATATTTCCGATAATAAGTGGCCGTTGTAAATTAGTTGTGAGCGGCCGATGTAAAATTGTTGATTACTCCACGATCAAATCGGGGTCACCAATTTTGGTAGTTAATAAGCCCACGAAGCTTTTTTACAAAAAATGACGAAACACAGTCACTTAAGTTTTTAAAAATTTAACTTTTATTTACAAACACAAATTACATATTAACATTTAATACATATTTTTAATGTTTTAATGTTTTTAAATTATCTTTTAAAGAAATTTTATATATTTTTGTAAAACTTATATTTTCTTCAGTGTTACCAACTCTTAAAAATTCATGTCGCTAGAAGTTAATCGAAAACTCGCTAGAAATCGTTAAAACGGCAAATTAAATAGAATCACTAGATGTCGCTAGAAGTGTGGTAAAATTTAATTGATCGAAGGAATTTCAATAAAATTTAAATGAAATACATATTTAATAAAAATAAATTAAATTTGTATATACAAAAATAATATAATTATGTAATAATTCAAAATCGACTAGAAAAATGTTTGAATCGGGTTTCTACCCTCAGTCTGTTAAAAAATTAGTTAATATCAATAATATCTAAATCTTCTTCACTCCCTTTATTCGATTCCATAGTGCCAATTTTGCTTACTACTTCATTGGGTATTTTGTACGTATGACAATTTTCAACGGATGTTCTTAAACCACAACGTATAGTTAATAAACATTGTAGTAGCTTTATCTTCATTCTATTTTTCCACCACCATGACATTGGCATTATCTGTCCCATTCGAAACAATTTTGTCCAATTTCAATTTGAGTCGGCCTAGACATTCAAATATAGCATTTACAATCGAAGATGCCGTGCCAATATCCAAAGGTACCAAATCCAAAAACGTAGACACATCCTTATTTTTAAAATTACTATAGTAAATTATCACGATGCCCAAGTATTTATTGACACTAATATCAGTACTTTCATCGATTAATAAACTAAACTGAGAATCCCCGATATCATTTAATAATTCATTACTAAAATGTGGTTCTAAAACATTCATTATTATTGCTGCACATTTGGTTTTATGAAGAGCAAACCCGTTGGCGGCTTTTGAGTCATTAAATACACTTTTAACTAGGTCACCCAGATCATTCGCACTTAATATTGAGCAATGCTCAGCAATGAAAAATGAAATCATAATTTTGGCCTTTTTTGTTTCGTTCATTTCCAATTTTTTTTAAATGGAATGGGTTTTTGAAAAGCTAACAAACCTACAGCTTTAATATGTTTGACACGAGTGGAATGATTTTTTAAATCAGTGAATTTATTACCTAGAATTGTGTGACAATATCTACACTTAGCTTGTTTTACATTATCCGGCGGTACCACAACGCATATTAGCCACTTTTTCACCCCTCGGGGATAAGTTAATAGTGCTGCCTATAACTTATTAAAGCGATTAAAATTAAAATAAAACGAGTAAAAATTTAAGGAGTGACATAAATATATATATACATACATATATATATTTTTAATAAAAAGTATTTTTAAAGACTAATAACCTAAACTACTAAGTCTACTAATACCTCTACGTGGTCCGAGGGGAGGCAACGAAGTAGTGGTTCCACCGTAAAGGTGCAATAAAAATCCACTGCACGGCGAAAATTAGTGCAGGAATTTAAGTAGATTGTGTGGTATAAAGTGGAGTGAAGTAAATATTTAAAGCTAATTTAAATATCCAACAACAAGCGTAGCTAAATTTATTTAGCGGATTACCCAGAGATATGGGTAAGGGGTCAAGGCGTGATCCGGGTCAATCTTCGCAAGAAGATGACTTCCAACGAGCCTCTAAGAAGGCTAAATTGGACGAGAATCTGAATGATTCAACCTCTGATGCCGAGCTTGTCGGCAATGATGAGACGACGGCTGAAGTTGAAAACACTTCGCCAAACAGTAGTAGTCAAGTATCAAAAAGCGAACGACCCCATGAGAACCTCCTGATTGAAATCGTTTCTCTTGAAACGATGCTTGAGCAAGTCAAAAACACGAAACTTACTGAACCTAAGTTTCGTGATCTAGGAAAAGGCACCAAAGGGGGCTGCACGGGATTCAGTTCCCAGTGCTAATTCAGACAAAATCAGTAACGTGGAAACCGATCCTAAAGGAGACGGAGAAAACTGGCAAGTGGTCGGTAAAAAGCGAAAGAAACGGAGAAACAGAAACGCTGGCCAAAACAGATAACAAAATGGATAATTATCTCAGCAAGGGATAATGAATCCAGCCTTACGACCACCGAGATTACAAAGAAGATCAAAGAAGTTATCCGACCTAGCGAATCGAACGTAAAGATTCAGTATGTAACGAACGCCGGCACGAAAGGTGTCGCGGTTACTGTCGAGGCTTCCTCCGATTTGAAAGTTTTCACGGAAAACAAAGATCTGGAAGGCGTGGGTCTAGTAGCCACCGAACCAGCGCCTATAAAGAGATTACCGAAGGTAATTATCTTTGACGTCAGCTCTGATCTTGATGGAAACATGGTAACTAACGTCTTATTAAAAAAATTGCCTAGATCAAAAACATTTTAAGGTTCTATTTAGAACTGGTACGAGAAACCAAGAGACCGCTCACTGGGTGGTAGAAGTAGAACCAGAAACATGTTGCTAAAGTGTGGTAGATTGCACGTGGACTGGGTTCGATGCCATGTGAGAGATTATGTGACTCCAACTAGGTGCTTTGCCAGCGATACGGTCACATTGCAAAGAATTGTAGGGCGCGCACAGAGACCTGCTCTCACTCATCATGGTCATGGCTTTAAGGGATGTCCTAATAAAGACAAACCTGCCAGCTGCGCAAGCTGCAAAGAAATGCAAAAACCAAATGACCACCAAGTAGGTCGCGTTTCATGTAACGCATACAAAAGTGTTGTGCAACGCCTAAGATTTAATACTAAGCATGATGTTTAGTCACAATCAAAGGAATTGTAACAGCAACCTACTAATCGCCCACCTCGACATGCAGGGTGCTAAAATAGTCGGATCCGAAATATGTGAAAGCGTTTCCACCCACGACATATATATTCTGTGTATGCAAGAGCCACACTCTGTCAATGGTCAAATCAGCGGCATGCCTTCTACAGCCAGAGTAGCAACAGGATGCTCTGAGAATCCCAAGATTGCAATTAGCATTCATAGTGTCGGCATGGACATGATGAGGCTAACTCAGGCTTGTGATAGCCACTCCACATGTGTTGAAATATCATCGGAAGCTGGTTCATTCTACCTACTTTCAATATACGCCCAATATAGTGAACCGATCGAGTACCATCTGTGCAAAATCGAAACGATCTTAGGCTCTTTGTCCGGTCAACAAAAAAAGGTAATGATCGTCGGAGACTTCAATGCCAGAAGTAAAATGTGGCATGACCGTTTAACTGATGAAAACGGAAGAAAAGCAGAGGACTTCGTGTCTAGAAATGACCTCTTCATAATGAACTTGCAGGGACACCCAACGACGTTCTCGTCTAATGGGAACTCCAACATTGACCTAACAATAGTCAACGGAGCCTTGCTGGGCTCGATAGTTGGGTGGTGTGTAAGAGAAAATTGGATCTCTAGTGACCATAGAGTCATCACGCTTGAACTATCAAACGCGTCACAGAACGGTCCACTTGCAAGTAGCAAAACTCCGAGATTTGCCATAAAGATAGCTGATTGGGGTCTATTTGCTAGACACCTGGTCGGCTCTTGGGACAGTGTAGAAGCACTTCCTGAAATTAACTCGATTGACGAAATTGATGATCGTGTGGAGCTGATCACAACGCAGTTAACCAGTGTCTGCAACAACTCAATTCCAAAGAAGAGAGTGGCAAAGAGGCGAAATAGTTGGTGGAACTCTAATCTAAGGAAACTTAGATCCTCGATGCACAAGCTCAGAAGAGCATACCAGAAGGAAAGGAACCAAATAGCAAAAGAGTTGAAATTGTCTCTCTTTAGAGCGGCAAGGAATAAATACTTCCATGAAGTATTTATAGCTAAGCAAAGTAGTTTCCAAAGGTACGTCACGGAACATGGCAACAATGACCCATGGGGACTTGTATATAAATTTGCCGCCGGCAAAGCAAGACCACCTGAAGTCTTAAACACCATCAGGAAGACAAATGGAGTCGTCACTGATACGTGGCATGACACACGCTTGGAGTTACTAAACTCACTTCTGCCGGACGAAACACCTGACGTTACTGGGCCTCAAGCAGAAATGCGCGAGATCGCCACCAACAATAGTTGGATATCTGATGCTGAAGACCCCCCATTCACGTGGGAAGAGGACACCAGTGCCCTTACTTGCTTTAAGCGTAACAAGTCTCCCAGACTTGACAACTTGAACGCTGAAATAACCCAACTGGCTTGGCCCATAATAGGGACTTCCATAGTAAAATTATTAAACAGCTGCCTAAAATTTGCCTACTTCTCGACGGTGTGGAAAAAGGGTGAAATGATTATAATCAGGAAACCTGGGGATAGAGATCCACTTTCTCCGAAGTCTTATAGACCAATCATGCTGCTACCTGTCATGGAGAAACTCTTAGAAAGGCTACTAGCGGTTCGTATCTCTCCAAGAATCGAACAGAGCGGACTATTCTCGGACAAACAATTCGGCTTCCGACGTAGCATGTCTACTGAGGACGCGATAGTCCGCTTAACAAACACTGTCAAAACCCAAAGTTTAAAATATGTTATGGGTATTTTCTTGGATATAGCTGGAGCATTTGATAACTTAACATGACCTAGTGTCATTGCAAGTTTATCAGTTTACAATCTACCTGGAAACATCATGAATGTTTTTAAGAGTTACTTCAGCAACCGAACCGCAGAAATTAGAGACAAATATGGTTCAGTAACAAAACAAGTTACAAAAGGATGTCCTCAGGGGTCAATCCTTGGCCCCCTAATATGGAATATCGTGTTTAATACAAGTATGATGAATAACCTGGACGAAATAGCATTTGCAGATGACAAAGTCATTCTGGTGCACGGCAACTCGGCAATGCTGCAACTAAAAGGCAAATTTGACTCTAGTCGACCACCAACAATATCACTAAACGGTCGAAACATGAAAATAGTCAAGTGCGTTAGATATCTAGGAGTTGACCTAGATGAACGAATGGGCGTAACGCTAAGAAACTATTCCACTCATTGGCGAGAGTGTGAAGAGAGGGATGGGGACTGAATCACAAAACACTTGCAATAATATACAAAGGTGTGGCGGAAGCGCTTTTCACGTATGCCGCAGCTGGTTGGTATGACAGGTTAAACTGTCACCATATCAGATCACTAGAAAGTGCTCAGAGGAATATTTTGCTAGGAGTAACAAAGGCCTACCGAACGGTATCTAAGGAAGCCGTTGTGGTTCTGGTCGGCGTGCTCCCGGTGAATATTCTAATCAAAAAGCGAGCGCTCATGTATCACCTAAGAAGAAGCGCCATAAATGATACAGGTGACCATATAAATGTCGCAGATAGTGAACAAATTCAATATAGCAACAAAAATGAAATTGAGCAAATGGCGATTGACCTGTGGCAAAGCAGATGGAATGAATCAGCAGATGGAAGGCATACATTTGCATTCATTCCAGATGTAAAAGATCGTCTAAAAATGAAACTACAACTAACAAGCTCGATTAGTTAAGTAATCTCTGGGCATGGTAAGTTTAAGGCTTACCTCCAGAGATTTAAAATAATAAACCATTGTCGATGTCTATGCGGTTCGGAAGTAGAAGATGTAAAACACCTACTTTTCGAATGTAACGAGGTGACGGTCAAGTCATTAAAACAAAAGTGGCTTGGTAACTCAAACATACATGAATTACCACTGCCAGAATTACTGAGTGCCGAAGTTCTCCCACAGTTTCGGGCATATTGCGCCAAACTGATCAACGTCTTAAAAGACCGTAACAGTGCGCTAGAGTAGACCGGGTAACCGGACGGTACATGTCTCCAAGCGACTAGGGATGGTACCGATACAATTTTTGAATTGTAACGGCTAAACTGTACCTAGCACTATTATCAGCGAACTTGCTAATTTATTAACAATGCAAATATTGCAAAATGAGGCTTGTGACCTGCTATGTATTTAAAAATTCTTAGTTTAAGGTTATACCTAGGTATAAGAATTAATGTAAATTTTACGGGAATGTTGACTACGACGGATAATTGAATTGCACCTCTAGTATTTCTCCCGGTTTGTTGGACATCTATACACATATATAAAGTTATATTAGTATATTTAACTTTTTTAATTAAACGAAAATGAATAAAACATTTAAAAATAATGTAGATTTATATTTAAATTTACAATCACACATTGTCGTCAAATAAAATAACACCACACGAAATAAATATGGACATTCGATCATCCATTTCTTTTTAATAAAATTTAAGACACAATCACAAAACTCATTGTTTTGGATTTATATAAATATTTGTATATTATAAATACTAATTACTTACATTAAAATCTAATTTAATTACTCAAAATGTATGACTTTTTATCAGATGCGTATTTTATTAAATAATATTTTTCTAAACCGCTAATTGTTAGTTGAGTAAGCACACCACACCGGATCCGCCCGAAACCCGATATTTCAAAACGCGATATTTCGAAACGATATATGACAAAACGAGATATGGTACAAAACGCGATATTTCAAAACGTGTTATGGTACAGAATGTGTATTGCGACGCGACGAGAGTGCAGTGACGCGATTGATACTGATCCTATATACTCTCGCTCCTAACGATTTTTAAATTCCTATAAACTGAAATTAAATTTCCCCTTCACCCGCCTGATATAACCCGAACCTAAACTCCCGTTTTGTACCATATCGCGTTTTGTACCATATCATCATGTTTTGAAATATCGCGTTTTGAAATATCGCGTAATAAAATAAAATATATAGCGCATGCGTGCAGATTATTTTGCCGGCAGATTATTAACGCGGGTTCACGTACGTGATCAAAAAAATTTGATCACAATAGGAAGTTAGAAACAAAAGCTATTGCTCTAAATATTAAGCTATTTTATTTGACGTTTCATTTGTCATTTTCAACCATTTTAATTTGTGTGTTGTGTGTGGCTGTGGTGACGACTGACAATTAAATAAAATAAAATAAAAACATTCATTTCATTTTCATCAACATTCGTTCAAGGTTGAGTTTTCTAAATCACAAATCGAATGAATGAGTGATAAATTGATGAAAAGTTTTGAAGATGCCCGTAACAATCCGTTTCCATTTCGGCATTTGCAGTTGTGTCACAATTTGGCGGATTTAAGTAAAGTTCCGAGCCCAAAGATCGTGTTAGCTTCTACTTCCGATATTGAATGTGGATAAGCACGTGATTTGTTTGTACAATGAGCTTCAAATTCTAACAACAGCATTATTCTAACGAATCGTACCTCGCCTGGGAGTTTTGCTCGCGATTTAATAGAAAACGGTTTGAATGGGCGTAAAGTTATTATATGTACGAACAATATGCGATAGTATAAATAGAAAATAAAATATGTATTTCATTTTTCATAAAATAAAGACAAAAGTGGAAAAGAAAATTGATTTAATTCAGTTTTGTCCGATCTAGCCAATCTAATTATTTATTACTTTACCCTTCACTCTTCTGCTTATTGTGGTAAGGGATTACAATTGGCGCCGTGCATCGGCGTGATCATTTTATGGTGGCTAGTTAAATTCATTTGTACCAGCTGGTCGCCTATATCTGCACCTTTCGAATCCTTCGTAGTACGTCCAAATCGCTTAAATTATTGCTGTAATATTCATTCAAAAGTTAAATGGAGACAATTTAGTGATTTAAACAAACGATCTACTCACATGACTACAGCCGTCAAACGCTTATTTAAAATTAAGTTTTCTAGCACATCTAATTTACGTTTATGATTATCCTGTTTTACTGTAATATTAGCGATATGGCACAGAACCGCTTGAAATGGTTAGTGATCGCATCGGAAATAGGCTGTCCTATTTCCGAATTTTATTCAATGTAATAATTCCGCAATTACACATTATTTTAGTACACAAGATATTTTGAAAATACGTCGCACAAAATTACAAATTGTTTTCACAATTTTAATACATCTAGTAATATTAAAATTAATTAATTATGTAAACGCACGACACAATTTAAAACACCAAATGCCGACAGTGAAAATGGCGTGTGTTTTGTTTTTGATATTGACGTGAGTCATATAGAAATGTCAGAAAAATAGCAAAATTATTTATCCCTTTCCCACTTACCCACACAATTGTGTGGGTAAGACCAAATTATCATGTTTTGTATGTGTTTTGAACCAACTTACATATTTGTACATTACTTTCACACAACTGTGTTGATTGTACTTCAAATCAACCGAAATTTTTTATCAAAAAGCCATTACGTAGTTTTTTTTATTTACACATTTGTGTGGTTTGGACTTAAATTTAGCGTATTTTTTTTGTAGAAAAAGGGATATAATGAGCGTCATTGTTGCTCATAATTTGTTTTATGTTTTTTCTATGTTGGATGCTTGCGATCAAAAATTTGCCCAAAGATAAAAATATTTCATCTCAGGCGGGGAAATTCCAACGATTTGATTGGCTTGATTCGCGAATCATTTTTTGATCACGTACGTGAACCCGCGTTTATCGAACATTTCTAGATTCTAGAACGTTAAGAAACCAAAAAATTAGAAACAAAAAACGTTTAGTTTTGCGGTTTTGTTAGATAGAAAATAGATTTTGTTAGTTAGAAAATGAAAAACAAAATAAATACCGAAAAATAGAACTATAGTAATAAAATTTGTTGTGTGGAAGTGTGTTTTATCGAATAAATTTGTTGAATTTCGAAAAAATCCAAACTCGTTAGAAATCGCTGTGCGAAAAAAATACCGTCGAAAAAGTCGCTGTAGCGAGTAGAAAAAATATTTGTCGTTGACTTTATTGAAAAATCGCTAGATTTAGCGACAAAATCACCAAATTGGAAACACTGCTTAAAGAAAAACAAAACTCAACTAACTTTTATTTTTCAAAGCTAGCTTTATAACAAAAACAAACATCAATATTTTTTAGAGTTGGCTAATACCCAACTAACCATTCCGGTGCTAAACAATTTTAAATAAATTTATAAGGTGCATTTGGAAACAAGGTGTGAAGACGCCACAAAGTAACTTCTGCTACTTTCCATTGTCACGGAACATTTTTTAACCGAAAGTTTGCATCGATTATGTGTAATAGCTTACGAAATCCTTTATCTGGTAGAGCCTTGATTATTTGGGATGTATAATCAAGTCATATACCGTGGGGCTTTTCTAATTTTCATGTTGCTTTTTACTTCTTCTTTGAGAGTTACTGGGCGTATTTCAAAATCATCTAGCTTGTGGATTGACTTTATATTTTCATTGGCTGTTTGTCTTGGTGGTGGTTGGAAGGTATTCTATAAGACCTCTTGCCTAGGTTCCATCCTCCTTTTTAAGTGGAGCGCTTGCATTCTGCGTCTTTTGAGTCCCTTCGTCGCCTTCCACAGTAAATAATTAGATTTTATTTCATCGGTTAGGCTAATAAATCTGTTGATTGATGTATTTTTAACTTCTTTAAGAAGAGATTTGAGACTGTTATCTAAATTGTTAGGAGTTGTTTTGTTCTCCGGTGTTCTAGTTATTTGCCTGATTTTACGTGCCCGTCGTTTTTCTGTTACCAACTCTGTAACTTCCATTGGGTAGGATATGTTAAACTTCTTCTTATTTTGTATAATGAAGGTATTGCCAAAGCAGCATAGTGAATTGTTTCATTGGTATGATATCAAAGGGCCGAATGTCGAAGGGCCGAATGTCAAAGGGCCGAATTTCAAACGGCCGAATGTGTCGCAGGGCCGAATGTCGAAGGGCCGAATGTCGAAGGGCCGAATGTGTCGAAGGGCCGAATGTGTCGAAGGGCCGAATGTGTCGAAGGGCCGAATGCCGAAGGCCCGAATGTGTCTAAGAGCCGAATGTGTCGAAGGGCCGAATGTGTCGAAGGGCCGAATGGGTCGAAGGGCTGAATTTTTTTTGATGTTTTTTGTTTTCAGAATTATATTTTTTTAATTTTTTTATTTAATTTAATTATTTTTTTTATTTTTTGTACCATATACCTATTATCAGAAGGCTGACAAAAAGGCCGAATGTCTCTGGTGGCGCATGACAAAATTTTCCTTCACCAAAATGTATCGCTGATCGGATACGTGGAATTTCATAAATATTCAAAGATGAAAAATATTAAAATACATAAATTCATAAGAAATTCATTTATGTTTAATAAAAAAAAAAATTTACAAAATATTCTATAAAAAATATGAAAAATAAAAAAATATTTTAATATTCTTAAAATACTTTATTTTGTTATAAAACAATAAATTTAAAAAAATATATTTCTAAAAATTAAAAAAAATTCGGCCCTTCGACCCATTCGACCCTTCGAACCATTCGGCCCTTCGACATTCGGCCCTTCGATATTCGGCCCTTCGACATTCGGCCCTTTGTACCTATTCCGTTTCATTGAGTTGTTCTAATTCATCTTCCAACTGGTGAGAATTTCTTATCAGTACCTGAAGATTGATTTTTCTCTCCATACTTCACGAAAAAGATGCCAGTTTGTTTTTGAATTTGTTAATCTGGGTGCACTCTCCCTTTGAATTGATTTTGACTTTGATTTCACTGACTGTCATGATAACAGGGAATGATCCGATACTAGAGAATTACCTTCTTCAATGTGAATGTATTTCTGGGATATATATACCTCTTGTTACATAAAAGTCTATTAGGTCAAGTATTTTCGTTCCGTCACTGGGCCAGTTTGTTGTGGAACCATTAGAGTAAAATTCACATTTTGATGTCTGCCCTGCTTGAAGCAATTCTTTACTTTTTGACGTCGTAAGTCTTAAATGGCTTTCAGATATTAAGAAAATGTCGATTTTTCCTGAAATTAAAAATATTTCTATTTCTGGAATATGTTGTATAATATCCCATTCGCGTTCCAGATTGCCATTTTGAAGGTTGTGTTCTTACTTAACATTTTTCGTTGGATTGCGTTGTGGGAGCTACATTTCCTTCTGTTGATCAAGTATCATGTTGTTCAGATTACTTTGGTCATCTAGCGGTTTTGTAATAGCTGCAATGCTGTTCATAATGTTTTCCATAATTTGGTTATTTTCGAAGCCCGTAAGTTTGGTTGAACACAAACCTTTCACTACCTGGGCAAATGATCTTCTTTGCCCTGTGTTGCTTAGTTGTGGGTTTTGACCCATCTTGCGGTTGATTTCTTGTTTTATCTTTAAATTTGTGTAGTTGTTTGGCAACCTCACAGCCTCGATAGTTAACCGGATGTTAGCCCTAATAATTTGTACACTTGGCTGGCACACTTCTCTCTATTGTATGTACATGCCTGGGTAATATTATTACCCGATCATTTTATACATCTTGGATCCCGGCCGCAATATATTTGGGTATGATTAAATGCCTGACATTTCTTGCATTGGAGTATGCGTGTTATGGTTCTCCTTAATAGTTCGATTTTCACCTTCATGTGAAGGATTCCTTTTATTCCATAAATGTTTTGAACATTCTCTTTGTTGTCAATACCAGCACCACCACCCTTCCTTGATTTCTGTTCTCTCTTTTTTAACAATATTCTCAGTATCTAGTATTTTAAGACCTTTATTTTGTAATTCTTCCATTATTTCTTTGCTTGAGCAAGTGTGATGCAAACCTCTTGCCATGACTTTTATAGGTCGAGCCTGTTTGTTCTCATAGGTAAACTGATACTTTTGAGCATTGAATTTCATACATAAGGTTCTATAAGTATCTGTGTCCAGCAGTGGCACTATTCAGGGGGCCTACTATGGAAATCGATCGTCGACGTTTTTTGTTCGTTGTTTATACTCAGCAATAGTAATTACTATTGCTGAATATAAACAACGAACAAAAAACGTCGACGATCGATTTCCATAGTAGGCCCCCTGGTAATTCCCTGGGAATAGGGAATTGGGGAAAGATTTTATATGTAATTTCTATTTAAAATGTTTTTCTCCGGCCTACTGAGGAAAAAAGTTTGATGTAAATATTTATAAATTGGGAATAATTTTTCTATATCTAAATTGGTAGGCAAAATTATTCCCAATTTAACTTTGTTTTCAAAAAAATTAACACTAGCTTTTTACCTCAGTATGCAAGAAAAAAACATTTTAAATACAAATTACATATAAAATCTTTCCCCAATTCCCTATTCCCAGGGAATTGCCAGAATAGTGCCACAGAGTATTAATTTTCCAAACGTCATTGTTTAGCGCTGTTACCTTATAAACTTTGCCAGTTACTGATTTCATCAGTGACTGAATTTCTACTTTCTAGGTAACTGGTTACACCCACAATATTTATTGGTGGGGAGGTTTTTCGTCCGGTTACTCCAAATTTGGTTTAATGTTCCTGTTAGATTTACTACCTTTTGGTTGATTGGCTTTGAGTAGAACAACTTTTGAATGTGGACTATATTGTCCCCTACCATTTAATTGCTCAGCCTCAGGTGACGATTCAACTTTTATTTTCTTACTCTTTCTGGACTGTTTTTGCTTCTTTAGGATTCAGTCCGTCTCTCTTTGTAATTCAGCTTCATCAGTGAAATAGATGAATTTGTCTGGTTCAATGATTCCTATATCGCAATCTTCTTTTGAATTTCGATATTCATTTTTAGGTTTTCATTTTCTCGCTTTAGATACTCAATTTCTTCACTTAGCTTGGCAAATAATTGCTCCATGTTCGCCTCTAATCTCGCCAAGATATCCATATTCTCCTTTTAGGTCAACAGTTGTTTTACTAGATTGGGCTGGCCCTCCCCAGAATCCATAGGGCCAGTCTCCACAGACAGTGGATTTACCAATGTTGATATTGGTGTACCACCTGGGATAATATTTCCTTTTGTTAGTACCATTGCACAGTTTTGATTGACTAATTAGCTATTCTGCTTCACTACTTCATCCATTTATGAATACTTCGATGAGGCTGTCAATAATTGCCATTGTAATCAATTAATGAGAAGCTACACTCTACAAATCCAATTTAACTTATCAAAACCAAAATCTAAACCAAAACTACCACTATTATTGCAAAAGAAATTTTTTTATTTTTATAATCGCGGTCCAAACCACTCTTTACACAAGTGAATCGGAATTTGGACTGAAAACGTGTAGAGGACCGCAATTTAGAAAGTAATAAGGTAACGCCGCTTGACTGAATCGTTTACCCAATTATGGTAAAGCGCCACTTCACATTATTGTGTTATATTCGAATATTCTTACTAATCTCTACATTATGACCCGCACATATAATATGGTTTTAGTTTGTCGGCCTAAACAAGCCGTATAATGTTATTATATGCGGTCATAATATCCCAACTCATATATATTTTAATCCAAATATAAACCAGAACTCAACCGCTCCGAATATTTTAATCAACTTAATTATAATTCTAATTAACGATAAACAAAACAAAATACCCAAATATTTATTTTATATGAACACCACCAAGTCTCATCTAACACCCATTAATATCTTACTAAATTGTCGTCATAATTAATTATTTACTAATTTTAAATATTAAAATTTAATTTTATTATAATTTTCTGACACATTTGACCGAAACCCCGAAAGATGTTAATTTACCTGATTTTTTTTTGTTCATTCTTATTAATTTTTTATTTTTATATTCTTTTAATCGCCTACATCATTTGAATAAAAATATTTTTGTGTTAAGATATTTCTTGGATTTCATTAATATAAAATACCAAGTTGCAATATTATTTTATAAAATACACAAAATTTTTTTAATTTAATTGTTGGCTGCCATACGAGCAATGCAAAAATAATTGGCCGAATGTAGTGCAGTGTGTGTGGTTAATGAATTAGGTGTAGGTAAAACAGCGTCCGAGCGCACCTACCAACGGAAATTAATGTACAATGTCGATGCAATTAATTTAACACAGATTACCATAATGTACACGCAGGCAATACAATTTGGAAGCGGCAAACTGCGCTACAGCATCATTAAAAATAATGATAATTTGTGCAATCCACTAAATTATTCAATGTAAATTGATTTTAATATTACGTCGATTTGTAGCGATTTAATTAACGATCGAGAAAATATAGGCCAAAGAAATGGTATTTTATAAACCGGTCTTTCTTGATGAACACAAGAGATATTCGTAAAAACAAAGAACAATTAATTGTTTCTTACTGATGTACCCTAGCTAATAAAATCATACCCAGAGCAATAATGTGTTGCAAGAGTAATTACATATACGTATATAAATCCGCAACAAGATGAGAAAATTTACTTTGGGTTATCAACCCAAGCTAGAAAAAAATTGGGGGAGTGAATATGTTGTGGCACTCGAACTCTCTTTTACCTGCACGGACAGCTTTTCAGCCCAGACAGCCTCGGTTGTCTCTGCGTAAACCTAAGTAACAAATAAATAGCCACGTCCACGTCGCGCGGAGAGCAATAAACACCACGAGTTCAAATCAATTGGATTTAATAAAGAAGAGTAACAAAATCTCATTTGCCGATCGACTGCGGAAAGTTAAGGTGGACCCGACGCTAAATACTCTAATTGGTGAAGAAAGAGTATCGAACATACATCAAACTTATAGTGGAGACCTATTGCTCGAGCTACAAACTACAGGAGACCAGCCGAAGACGGCAATATTTCGATATTTGTTTTACTCCTTTCTAGCAGCTTTGAATTAAATCTGTCTATCTTTGTTCTTCTTAAACCTACATGACGTGAGTTTTGTTCTTCTTTTACAATGTGTAAGAAGTAACAAAACTCGCAGTGGTATTATATTTTGGCCTAATTAATCAATGCTAAGACATGCCAAAAAGATTCAAAATGCATGCGCTATGCGACAAAACGGCTAAAGGCTGTAGCAAACACATATCTGGTAGCGTTAGATGCGACTTACCAGAAAGCGCTGCAAATAGAGCATTGGAAATGAAAGTCATCCAAGACAACTTTTACCACTGTGAGGCTGCCCAGGATCTACTGCAGCACTCCATACAGAAAGTGGAAGCGGAGGTTGTAATTCTGTGTGAGCAATATAGGAACCTTGACAGACGGTGTTGGACTTCAGATAGATCGAATCGAGCTGCTGTACGGGTTGGTGGTATCTATCCCTACACGAAATTGGTGAGAGTATTGTGCCCGGGTTTGTCAGAGCCAAAGTGAACGGTGTTCATATTTATAGCTGCTACGCACCTCCTTTGGCATCAATTGAAGAATTTAAAACATTTCTCGATCAATTAATGGATGATGCACGGAGCTACAACCCGTTGCTCAAAGCCAGGGATTTTAATGAATGGGCCGTAGAATAGAGAAGTAGAGAAACCGCACTGTAAGAAACCTTCGCATCATTATACCAGTCGTATTAATAAATACAGGAAATACTCCTACTTCCTGTTGAGGAAATACAACCTCGATAGTTGACCTAGCATTGGTGGTGAGCAATCTATATACGCGTAGTGATCATCAAGCTCTTGTGTATGAACTGGCGGATAGTGGACCCCAAAGGACTATAGTTAGACACAAGAAGAGAATAGAATGGAAGTCCGCAGCGTTCGATGAGAACATCTTCCGTCTCATGAATTAGGATCTTACCCTATCTGGTACCGCAAATAACAAAGCCGTCCAGCTTATGAGACATGTGATGCATGCAGCAATGCCAAGAAGGATGATGGATAATCAAAGAAAACCGGTCTCCTAGTGGAACGACGAGATTTCGAAATTGTGTAAAAGGTGTCTGAACACAAGAAGGCGATACCAAGCGTGCTAGACACGCCAAAAACTCTCCCCTTCGACAATGATATTGTAAAGATTGATCGGAGCTCAAGCATGCTATCAAATTAAGTAAGCATCCTATATCTACTTTACACTTCTGATATACCGACAACGGAAACAACCTTCATTGGAACTTTTGCTAATGATACCGCAGTATTGGCATCAAGTGAATCGCAGAACCAAGCATTAGAATACTTATAGCACGCACTCGATAAAATCAGCCAATGGACCAGGGATTGGAAAATAAAGCTTAACGAGCTGAAATCAGTACATGTAACATACACGTTGCGGCACAAAAATAGCAACATCCATACATTTCTCAATGGGGTACCAATTCCCCAAGCTGAATCTGTAAAATAACTCGAATTGCATCTCGATTTAAGATTGAACTGGAAATATCACGTTAGACAAAAAGCAGAGCAAATGAAAATGAAACAACGTGAGATGTACTGGCTAATAGGAAGACATTCTTAGCTTAGCCTGTACTGTAAACGCCAGATCTACGAATCGATAATTAAACCAATTTGGTATCCAGCTCTGGGGCTGTACTAAACAATCAAATTGTTTAATTATTCAACGTTGTCAAAACAAATTTCTACGTACAATAACGAATGCTTACTGCTACGTAACCAACGAGGAATTACACAAAGACCTAAATGTTAAATGGATTGATGAAGTGATCCAGGAATTTGCCATCAAACATGAAAGAAGGTTACTGCAACATACCAACAGTGAAGCAATACAACTTCTTGACATAACACAAGAACTGAGACGCCTTAAAAGAATTAAACCGCATGACCTAGTCATCTAATAAATAAAGTTTCATTATTGGGAGCAGAATATTGATTTCTGTAAACCCACACTCGCTCCACTTATTAGTTTCAAATAAGTGCGTTATTATCATTAGTAATAAATTATCATTTGATAAGATTGTACTATTTAAATAAATAATTAAAAAAAAAAAAAAAAAATATTGAGCAAATTACGCTTTCAAAATTACTAAAATTATTAGGAACGACTGGTCAACATCCCGAATTACCAATTGATGCTAGAACGTCTAGCCACACCGCGACAAGTGAATCTACGTCAGATTGACAATGGCCAATACATACATTTCGGAGTTGAAAAGTACCTGCGATCTATAATTAATTCAAATAAGGCAGAAATAAATATAGATTTATTTGATATTCAAATGTCATTTAACGTAGATGGAACTCCAATTTCTGATAGTGGAAGCAACAGCTTTTGGGTAATTTTAGGTAGCATTGACGTTATTTAGGTAGCGTTGGCGTATATAGTGGACCTGCCAAACCCAAATCGTTTAATAATTTTCTTAAAGAATTCGTCGATGAAATTTATAACTTAATTAATAATGGAATTGTAATTGAGCATAAAAGCTATAAACCAAAAATTAAAGCATTTATTTGCGATGCACCAGCAACGGCTGAAATAAAAGCGATTAAATACTACTCTGGTTATTCATCCTGCCCAAAATGTGTGACTAGATGAAAAATTGTTTTAGATAGAAATGTGAAAACAAGTAAAGTAGTCTTTCCGCAAATAAATGCTCCACCCAGGACAGATTCAAATTTTAGAGCAAGACTTACTCCCTCTGGTGAGGCTGATAAAAATCACCATCAATAAATTCGCAGTGAGCTTGAGCGTCTTCCCATTGATATGGTTAAGAATTTTTTGTTGGACAAGATGCATCTAGTTGATGAAGGTGTAGTGAAAAAATTAATTTTCCTTTGGATAGGAAAACCAAACAAGCAAAAATTGAATTCACAGCTAATACGGCAAATTAACAACAGATTAGAGAATTGTGACAAATTTTACTGTTTGAAATTTCAGCGAAAACCGAGGTCATTTCAATATGCCAAATTATTGAAAGCATCAGAATGTAGAACATTCTTATTATACAGTGAGTGGCCCCGCAATATTGAAAGGCATTTTGCCAAAAAATGTGTATAAGCACTTTTTATGCTTGAGTTTGGCAATACGTATTCTAACATCTCCACTCTACTATTTGATGTACAATGATTATGCTGACGAATTGCTTAAATATTTTGTAAAAAATTTCATTAAATTATATGGAGAAAACAACTTGACATTCAATATCCATGGACTAATACACCTGGCAAATGAGTCTAGGGTTGTAGGTCCCTTACATGAAAATAGTTGCTACAAATTTGAGGCATACATTAAAAATATAAAAAAAATGCTACATTCATTTAATCGTCCTCTCGAACAGTGTCATAATCGACTATGTGAAATGATTCAATCAAATATCGAACATGTTACGAAGTCAAACAATCAAAATACCTATTTTACGCATCGTATACTTGGCACAAATAAATTCAAAACAGCAATCTTTAGTGATTTTACAATCCGTTCAGACCTCAAGAGTGATTGTTGCATTATGTTAAGAAATTCATGTCAAGTTTTTAGGGTAAAATGGTTTGGAAAGTAAAATGAAGCGTTTAATGTGGATGGCCAGAGGTTCATAAATATTAACAACGTTACATAGTGAACCTTGGGCATAGTGAAGGGGGGCAAAGTCCTAGATTCTTACCTCCTCGCCGGTGCTCCCTGGGTAACGCTAAATGAATCAGGCGGTGTAGTGGAGACGAGCAGACTAAATCCTGTTTATAGTCATGGACACTACATGTCAAGGCGGGCCATTGGCGCCTCAAAACCAATACCAAACCAGCGTCTGTTCTCCAGGTTCGCAGCGGCTGAAGCGGGCGTCTGTCTTGTATTAAGCGGCTCGCTATATAAATGTGTTTCAAGGTAGGACTGGATGCCTTAAGATTCTCACCAGTACGTGACCCACACACGTAATAAGCGGGTTGAGCGGCAGGCCAACAACCTTCTCTCATAAAAACATTTAAGTTATGAACCCTAAAGAAAGGCCTCGGATTACCATATCGGATTCATCACAAACTCGACCTCGGAAATTGTACACGGACAACGCTTTAAAAATGGGAACATGGAACGTGCTTAGCCTCTTAAGACCTGGAGATCTCCAGAACCTTTCGAACCAAGCAAAGAGTTACACATTAGACGTACTTGCATTACAAGAGCTTAGATGGTCTGGGAGTGGGATCCATGACACCACCAATGGTTACACTCTTCATTACAGCGGCCATCAGAACGGAGGAGAATTTGGAGTTGGCTTCCTCATTCATCGGCGCGTGAAGCACCATATCATCGATATGGTGCCTATCAACATGCGGATATGCACGATCAGACTTCGCACTAAGAAATTTAACATCACGATCGTTAATGTGCATGCACCCACCGAAGATAAATCGGATGACATCAAAGATTTATTCTTTGTCGAGCTGGAGGAAGTCATCAATAACATACCGCACCACGACATTAAAATCATCGTGGGCGACTTTAATGCAAAAATCGGTAGGAGTGCAGAAAATACATCGCACATCGGTCCTAACAGTCTGCATCTAACTAGTAACAACAACGGCCAACGCGTCACCGACCTGGCATTAATGTACAACTTAGTTGTATCAAGTACGTTTTTCCCGCATAAGAGAATCCACAAAGTAACGTGGAGATCGAATGATGGAAGAACTGAAAACCAAATCGATCACGTCATGGTGTCCAAGAGACACTCCACCAGCATATCTGACGTTAGATCCTACAGAGGTGCAGACATGGACAGCGATCACATGCTTGTCATATTTAAGTATAAGTGCAAACTGTCATCTACGTTTAACAGACAAGCACAAAAGACCGTTCGATGGAATATCGATGCTCTAAAAGACCAAGCGTCACTGCAGAGTTACCAATCAGCTGTCACTAATTATTTAGACCGGCCCCATAACAATGAAGAAGCTCCTCCTAACATCCAGGAGCAGTGGCACGCTATACAGTCAGCCATAATAACCGCGGCGCAAAACACCATCGGAAGAAGACCTCCGAGGCCCCGCAACGATTGGTTCGATGATCAATGCCGAAGGGTCGTCGAAAATAAACGAATGCTTCGTGAAAAATGGTTGGCTCGCAATACCAGAAGCACTCTAGCAGAATATCTCCGCGCTAGGAAAGCCACGATTAAATTCCTTCGACAAAAGAAGCGCGAACATATGAGATTATGCATCGAAAACATCAGCTTCCAAGCGGAAGTAGGAAACTCAAGGGACTGTTTTGCCAACGCCAGGAATCTCACTAAAGACTTCCATCCAAGAAGTACAGCCATAAAAGACGTGAATGGAGAGCTGAGAACAAACGTGGCTGATGTTCTCTCAGTATGGCAAACCTACTTTCAAAATCTGCTAAATCGGAATGACGAAGTTACCCCCATTAGAGCAATAGCTCCGCCAGGTGAAGAGTTCTTTGTCGAATATCCCACAGTAGAGGAAGTAGACGCAGCTATTAGTCGATTGAAAAACGGCAAGGCACCCGGTCTCGATGTAATCCCCGCAGAACTAATTAAACTCGGAGGCGCTTGCAACAAGTTTATACGATCTCGTTGTTTGTATTTGGGACCAAGAAGAGTTGCCGGAGAACTGGAAGACCGCACTCATATGTCCGTTGCATAAAAAAGGCGACCGTCTTAAATGTGAAAACTTTCGTGGCATAGCTCTATTGAACACTGCTTACAAAGTGTTGGCTAATGTTGTACTTGCCAGACTCATCCCTTTCGCCGAAAACATCATTGGCGACTATCAGTGTGGTTTTCGTCCCAACCGATCGTCCACTGACCAGTGTTTCACCATGAGGATGATCTTGGAAAAATGTTGGGAGTACAACATAACCATACATCAGCTATATATAGACTTCAGACAGGCGTATGACAGTATAAACCGCGACAACCTATGAGCCGCGCTCATATGCCTGGGAATCCCAGAGAAACTCGTTTCTCTGTGTAAATTAACAACATCCGGGTCTGTATGTAGAATCATAATTGAAGGATCTGTGTCAGACCCCTTTGAAATAACATCTGGTGTTCGACAGGGCGATGCACTCGCGCCTTTGCTGTTCAATCTGGCGCTTGAGTACGTAGTGAGGAAAAGCAACATCGAAACCTCGCGCTGTATATTTAATAAGTCAGGCCAAATTCTTGGATATGCAGATGATATCGTGCTTCTTGGCCGAAGACCTAGCGATATCAAAGACAGTTTCATACCCCTCGATCGCTGCGCAAGAAGACTTGGTTTGGAGGTGAACAGCAGTAAAACCAAATATTTAGTAACACCTAGGAACATCTCTACGGCAAATCTCGGAATTGGCGACCACAACTTTGATTGCGTCGAAAACTTTAAATACCTCGGGTCAGTTTATAACATCGTCGAATGATATGCAGGCAGAAATTAAAGCCCGAATCGCTGCCGGACAACGAGTTTTCTACGCCAAATCAAAATTATTGCGATCGAAACATCTATCGCAGTCGTGCAAGCTCGCACTTTATAAAGCACTTATAAGACCTGTGCTGGCTTTCGGAAGCGAGAGCTGGACCATGACCACTAACGATTGTAGATTATTATCTACCTTCGAAAGGAGGGTTGCCCGTTCAATCTTTGGTCCAATTAAAGTTGCGAACAACGAATATCGGATTCGTATGAATCACGAAATAAAGCAACTCCTCGGAGGCAGCGATATTATCGGATTCATCAAATCCAATCGAGTGAGATGGCTCGGCCACGTTACAAGGTCTCCCCAACAACGGATGATAAATAAAGTGTTCCACCAACAACCAGTGGGAGTACGTCGTAGAGGAAGACCCCGACTACGCTGGCGCGACGACATCGAACAAGATCTACGAACATTAGGATGTCGAAACTGGAGGACGAGAGCGGTGGATCGAGATGGATGGAGGGCCTTAGTGCAGGCGGCGAAATCCCTTCATGGGATGTGAAGGCCAGAGAGAGAGAAATAGTGAACCTTGGTGTTTAAAGGAAATTTTCTTTTTGACTGGCGTGTTTGAAGAGGCATTAATAGAATCTGAAATTATAGAGAACATGCAAAATAACCTTTGCAAAATGTTTTGCTGCCCATTTAACGACAGATATTTTGTTGTCCCTCTAAACCACACATTGAAAGCGATTTCCTAATAATCTCTCTAATAAAAACATGTTAGTACAAATTCAGTCTCCTTTTATTTTTTTTTCTTAGTTTTATTTCTATAACAAATATAAAGTAATTACATAATATGAAAAGTAAAAAAATCATAAATAAAACTAGTTTAGAGTCTCCTTATTAAAGATAATGTTACGGAGCTACGATTCAATTACAAAAAATATTTAAAGAATAAATTAATTACACTATTACAAATTTAAAATGTTAATTATAAATATTACTATTTCTATTCGGGTACTGAAATTTTTTATTTTTATTTTTTTTTTTTTTAAATACAAAAGAAGAAAATTATTAAGATGAAAAAATATTATTGTAATTTGTTGATAATTGTTCATAACAAAAAAATTGACAAACAAAATGGTAAAATGTTCATTACAAATATACTTCCATGTTACTAACAGTAAATAGCCAATCCTTTAATAACTTGCAAAAATCATTAACATTATTTGTTAAAAACAAAATTGACGGTAATTCATTATATAGTTTAGGAGCGGTATAGTCGAAGAATTTTTTAAGATGTTCCTTATTAGGATTTATTCTATTAATGTTGCGCAAATTATATGAAGCGCTATTCAAATTACTAACTGTACGATTACCGCTAATTAAATAAAAAGCTTTTAATACTTTAAATACATATAGATATCGAAGCGGCAAAATTTTGAATTTCACAAATAACGGGAAGGATGGAGTCAATCTTGGTTTAAAGTTAATTATTCTCAACACTGCTTTCTGAAGCCGCCCCAGTTCAACAGTAACAATCGCCCAAATCGGACGTGTTTTTTTAATTGTCATATACAATAAATTTTTTGTATATTTTTTGTAACTTATTGTTATTTATTGTTACGTATTTTATTGTTGTTACTTTTTTCCTGACAAATCAATTATACTCAAGTAACTATTTTTTCATTTTTCTGTAAAAATTTAATTTGAATGTATAATACTGTGTGTAGTGCATAAAATAATAAACTAAATCTTGACCTATATTAAGTGTATTTGTGTTACGGTCATAAAAAAGTGTTTTACAAACTAAAATAAACTGAACCAGTGAAATGTCTGTGGAAAAAAAATGTGTTGAGTGCTCCGTCATAATTGTGGATGAATGGTTTTTCGCATGTAAGGGATTTATGTGCGATAGAGTCATTAGTTACACGTGTGCAACATCTAACGCCAAAAAGCTAATGACTAAATTTCCCAATGACGTCAAAAAGGCCATGAAATTTATATTTGATGGATTGCCCGGTTTGAGTTGGTTTTGCTCTGAATGCTTAACTAACATGAAAGTATTGCATTCTAACTCGCTCGTCACATCAAAAGAAATCGTGCAAGGAAATGATAATTCGAACAATGATACTCATACAGTGAACGAGGTTTCAAATGAAACTGTTGAGAACCGCAGAGTAACACGATCTCAATCAAAAACTCAACGGGAAAATGACAAAATACCACAAACTGCCTCTTCGAAAACTTTATCTACTGATATCCTGATACCGTCTGTATCGAAGACCACAGACCCGCTACCTCAAACATCTCACTCTTTATCAACACCTTCATCAGCGATATCTCTAAAAACAACATCTGTATCGCCAACGGAATCATCGCACTTAAAGCCTATATCATCAGTAACCACAACTGCAGCTTCATTAAACTCACATCTTACACATGAACAGTCATATCAGTCAGCATCTGATGAAATAAAAGCTGTAGAACCTCGACGATGGCTCTTCGTTAGTAGAATTGAAAACTCTGTGACGAAAGAAAAATTCGAAGACTTTCTAAAAACTAAAATGAACTTGGATAACGCCGTGTGTATCAAAATTTCCCGCAACCAGGAAAACGGTCATATGTATGACTATACATCATTCCGTGTTAGTTTACCAGCAAATCAATTTTTAACTGCATTACATTCCACGTTGTGGCCTTCTGGACTACTGGTTAAAGAATTTGAATGGAAACGACGTCGCCAAAATTTTCGACTTATGGCACCAATCACCAACCTTTCTGAACATGAACTTAAGTTTCCAAAAAAGCAATCGGATTTTCGGAATTCAATAAACCACAACCAAATAACTTAAAAACTTCCAAAACGAGCAACTCTGCCTGCAACTTCAATGGTGGTTTTAATATACGTACTATGGGTGAGGTTGATGAAGTCAATGCTTACTTGATGAATTTTTCACGCTATGAAAACCTCGTCAAGACAGCGAGAGTTAAAACCATCAAAATGAGAGATGCGGTGTGCGATTCAAATGGAGGCTTATTTCATTTTTCATCTTCAGAAAACTACTCAAAGACTCCAAGACTGGGTAATAAGTGCACATCTAAACACTGCGAAACTCAAACTGATATTGACATCAAATCAACATACAACAAATCAATCATCTCCTCATTTAAATTTAAACTTATGTTAACAAGAAGCATAAGTAACAACCACCAAGAAGATTATAAAAACGGATATGAGTTTGTTAAAAATATCCCATCTGAAAAATTCATGCATGCCGAACCACAGATTTCAACCTGGCTAAATGGCAAACACTTAATAAAATCATCTATTTTTATTTGTGTTGCTTTTGAAGAAAAATTGGATAATTGCAATCTTAAAAAATATCTATCCCGAAATGGACTTA
This sequence comes from Nephrotoma appendiculata, assembly GCA_947310385.1. Lineage (NCBI taxonomy): Eukaryota > Metazoa > Arthropoda > Insecta > Diptera > Tipulidae > Nephrotoma > Nephrotoma appendiculata. Next base: position 212,192,780 of record OX371225.1, on the reverse strand, counting down.
TACTACATAACTTCTACATTAAATCAGTTAATGAAGTTACAAAAGTTTATAAAATCGGAGGTAACTACGTTATTGTAGTTACTCATCAATCTAAAACTGATTGCAGTGATCTAATCTACGCTTTAGAAACTTTAACATCCTACTTGCAGCATCGAAAAAATGAGCCTTTCATAATTACCTTGGATGTTAGCCATCATGTCTACAAGGTTTTGCCAGTGTTGGATTATGTTACAAACTCTCCATTTAACAACATCAAATGGGTTTTAAATATTCCTTTCAATATGTCACTGCAGTATGAGAGAATGTTATCTTCCCGTTGGATTACAGGTGATCCCTCGAAGTTCTCATATGGAAACTGTACGGATTTTCCATCCACATCTCCGACTTTTCACAAGGTGTTGTCTGCAGAGTCCAGCTATAAGAATTCGATCATAGAAATAATGTTTTACATGAAACACTCAAACAGCCTAATAAAAAGCCACTTAAAGGATCATTACATTAAGAACATAAATCTATTACCTTTCTCCGCTGCTTCCTTACGACAATTAAACATATTTATATTTGACAAAATACCAAACAATATCTCGAAGAACCGAACACAAAACATCAGTTTGGCTTCGATGGGAATAATCTGGTGCAACTGTGTGAAGACACAAACACATTTATTACCCCAAACAGATACATTTTTTGTTCATCGGGTACGGTAATTATGTTAGATCATCAGACTTACAACTCGTTAAACAATATCTATCTTAAAACAAACATAAAGATGCCGGATATTACAAATATTCAAGGTGTACCTGGGTGTGGTAAATCAACATGGATTATAAACAACCATAATCTGGGCACTGATCTTGTTCTATGTGCTACAAAAGAAGGACTTGCAGATATAAAATTAAAGGTAACATTACGTTGCGAGCACAAAAACATTAACTTTAATAACATCAAATTAAACTACAAAACGATTGCCTCATACCTAATAAATGGTAACCGGACCTACGATACAGTTTTTGTTGATGAGTACATGATGGTGCATGCTGGATATATAGGACTTGTGGTTATCAAAAGTAAATGTTCTAAAATATATCTTCTAGGTGACAAAAATCAAATACCATATATTGACAGATTACATCATGTCAATATGAAATTTTCCGATGCAAGTGCTTTTGTAACAAAGACTGAATACTTGAATGTAACGTATCGATGCCCAGCTGATGTTACTTCTGCTCTCAAAGAATACTACCCTAACATCACTAGTATGAACACAGTGGAATCTTCCGCCGAATTTATAAACCTGCCACCAAATCTATCATCATTACCTGTGTTAGAGAACGCTTTCTATCTAACTTTTACCAGAGCTGATAAACAATTAATCTCTCAGCTTAAGATACCAGAAACCAGTAAAGTCTTGACGATCCATGAAGCACAAGGTTTAACCTCACCAAATGTAATATGTATAAGAACCAATTCTCAACCTCTTGAGCTGTTCGATAGTGTACCGCATGCCATAGTTGCAATCTCTAGACACACAAAATCATTTAAATATTTTTCTCCGGTGGCCAATGATAGACTACACTCACTTTTAATGAAAGCTCGAACTTATACTATTACTCAAAAGGTAAATCAGCCCATAAAGTCCAAAAAAAGATCGGTATACGAGAAATGTGCAATTTACTATCAAAACGTAAACAAAATGGCATCAAAAGCATCTAAATTCTACAAATTCGTTTTAAAATCAAACTACCTTATTTATGTAATTTGTGAAACTTCATTAAAACCAGACATACGGAGCAGCGAATTTTTTGGCCATGACTACGTTGTTTATAGATGCGATCGGTCTCCTGAAACTAGTTCAAAGAAATCGGGTGGTGGCGTACTGATAGCAGTACATTCTAAACTCTGGAATGCTCCAGTAACTTTAGCCCCATCGAGAGTCGAACAGATCGGTGTAAAAATCAAAATCAACCAAACCAATCTAATCATCTACGCAGCATATATACCACCTCAATCAAATAGTGATCATTATGCAACTTGCATCGATGCGATTGATGAAGTTATTAATACAACAAACTCGTCAGATTTAGTTCTTGTGCTTGGTGATTTTAATCTTCCAAATATAACTTGGAACTTGGACCCAGAACTAAACTGTATTTTACCTTGCAATATAACAACAGATGCGGAATCTTTATTTGTGGACGCCATGCTTGGTTATAATTTGAACCAAATAAACACAATTGCTAATAATCGTGATAGATTATTGGATCTTGTCTTCAGCAACGACATTGACACCTTTAAAATTTCTGAATCCCTATTACCTTTTGTCATAAATGATGTTAATCACAAATCTTTGGATATTGTATTTGACTTAACTAAAATGGCGAGATCAGAATACCTACAACCAATGAAATACAACTTTAAAAAAACTAACCGTGTGGGGCTACAAAGTTACCTGGAATCCATCAACTGGCAAATAACTCTCAATTCCAATGATATAAACGAAAATGTGGACAAATTTAATGACATCATGCTTCAAGGCTTCGAAATGTATGTACCTATGTGCTGTAAACCACAAAATGCTCACCCTCATTGGTTTGATGATAGACTAGTTAACTTAAAAAATCGGAAGTCGAAAGCGTATGCCAAAATGTTGAAAAGCGGGTTAGAAGCAGACAAAACTACGTTTCTACAACATAGTAATGAATTTGAAATTTATTTCAAATCTAAATACAGGTCGTATCTTAATCAAATTCAAGACAAAATCAAAGTAAATCCAAAACAATTTTGGAAATACTTTAGGAATAAACGCGAAATTGAAGGATACCCTGCTAATATGACGTACAACAATACCTGCTCTTCAAACACCAAAGATATAGCTAACATGTTCGCGTCGTTTTTTCAATCAGTCTATAGACCAAGCGTTACTAGTGGATTGTACGAACAACCCAGCAACAACAACACATCAATAACTCCTCCTATTATTTTTGAGGACAACATTTTATCGGCTTTAAGGGGGTTTGGAGATGGTTGCGGTCTTGACGATATTCCCTCCTCTATTCTGAAGGAGTACGCTGAAATTTTAACAATTCCATTATGTTATCTATTCAATCATTCCTTAAACACCGGCGTGTTTCCTGAAAAATGGAAAATTTCAAAAATTACTCCAATTTTTAAATCGGGTAAACGTGAGGATATCTCATGCTACAGAGGAATATCAACTACATCATCAATTCCAAAATTATTTGAGTTAGTATTATGCAACAGTTTTAAATCCACAATTGCACGGCATATATCAATAAACCAGCATGGGTTTATGCCTGGCCGATCCACATCGACTAATCTGGTTGAATTCACCAGTAAACTAATTAACGAGATAGAAAAACACCATCAAGTTGATGTAGCGTACACGGATTTTAGTAAAGCATTTGATTCTATCTGTCATCATAAAGCACTCCAGAGTTTATTCAATTTTGGGTTTTCTATCGATTACATAAATTGGTTTAAATCATATCTATCAAACCGGTGCCAATTTGTGATAATGGGAAATGAAAAATCAAACGTTATTAAAGTTACATCTGGTGTTCCCCAAGGATCACACCTCGGGCCTTGGATTTTTATTGTTTTCATAGACCGAATAACCGAGATAATCAAAAACTCAGACGTGCTCATATTTGCAGATGATGTGAAAATTTTTCGTACTATTAATGGATTGTTAGATACGGAGAAACTTCAAGAAGACTTAGATAGATTAAGTGAGTGGTGTGATCGGAACTCACTATACTTAAATATTAAGAAATGCAAAATCATGTCTTTCCATCGTAAACGAAATCCAATAATTACTTCATACAAAGTCAACAACGAAGTACTGCAAAGAGTCAATGAGGTTATAGACTTAGGTGTTACATTTGTCGAAAACGCCAGTTTCAATAGGCATATTGAAAATTGTATTGCGAAAGCGAATGCCATGTTCGGATTTGTTAAAAGATGGACAAGTGAATTTAAGGATATCCAAACCTTATGTTCACTCTATTTCGCTTATGTTCGATCTCAACTGGAATACGCTGTAACGGTCTGGAATCCATACTATGCTGTACACATAAAAAGAATTGAAAGCATTCAAAAGAAGTTCCTGATTTTTTTGTTAAAGAAAAGTGACTGGGATTACGACCACAACTTACCATTCCATGAAAATGTGGCTCGCTTACCTCCATACACAACAAGATGCACAGATTACAAAATATGCACGCTTGAAAATAGACGACTTCTCTTGGGAGCAGCTTTTATTGGTAACGTTTTGCTTGGTCACGTAGATTCAGCTTACATCTTGGAAAACATATCAATTCACGTGCCATGCAGAACATTTAGAAACCATAAATTTTTAGCACTTGAACACCATTCCACCAACTATGGAGAAAACAACCCAATTAATAGAATGTCTAAATCTTTCAACTTAATTGACGATGTATTTGACTTCAACTTATCAAAGGACAACTTTAAAAATATCCTTAAAGACTTTTTTCTAAATTTTTAATTGTTTAAACCAAAATTTGGTTTATATTTTTTTTTTTTTATTCTGTTTTAAAGTTTTTTGTTGTTTTAATATAATTTTAACTATAACTGTAAATAATCTGAAATCATACATGTATATTACAAAATAGATTTCTTTAAATAAATAAATATTATGATTGTTTAATTCAAGCTGGCTCGATTTAGTTTTAACTTTATGATTAAGTTTATTTGTAAGAATTATAGTGCAACGTGGTACATACCAGTAGAAACAGTATTGCTAGTTGTGTCGTTAGGTGGCCTTTTAGCTGTAAACTTATTGTTCAATTAAATTGGTCTTTATCATCCAAAAATCTACACCTGACTACCTTGATCGCGTGTTTTTCAAACCCCCTTTTGTATTTATTTATTCTTTTTTTCATCATCATCATTATACTGGTCCACCAAAAAACCGTTTTTGTTTTGAGTTACTCAGCACTGGGAACGACGACAGCCGCGGGCGTCGTTACAAGTTTGCTTACGATTGACAATATACGATTTAAACAAATTCAAAGCGACACCTCGTATACCAATATTGTATAGCTTCGATAATAAAACACTATGATTAACAGTGTCGAAAGCTTTAGAAATATCAAGGAATAAAGCTGAGGATTTTAAATTATCATTCAAATTACGGTGCAGCGGCGACAAGAATGCTATTAAGGCTTTTTCCGTTGAAGAATTCCTAATAAAACCATACTGTCGTACGTCAAGAAAATTAATTTTATCAAGATAATCTAACAATCTATGTTTAATTATTTTTTCAAAGATTTTAGAAAAAGTGCTCAAAAGAGTAATAGGGCGGTAGTTATTCTTATCCAACTGAGAACCTTTTTTGAAAAGCGGTTTTACAACATCAACTTTAAGTAGTTCCGGAAAAACCCCTTCTGACAAACAAGAATCAAAAATACAAGTCAACACATGAACCAGACTACTAATTATATTTTTGATTACTTTGTGTGAAACTTCGTCAAAGCCGTATGAAGGACTATTTTTTCCTACTCCTCTATATAAACCGTTTCATGATTAGCATTCAAAATTTCAGTAGGTACATTGATGAAATATTCATTAAAAATATTGGCTATTTTGGATGAATCTTTTTCAATTTTATCATCTCCATCCGCAATTGAAATAATTTTATTAGTGCTCAGTGTGTTGTTCAGAATACCATTAATTACCTTCCATTTCGATTTTAAATCCTCAGCAGCAGAAAACTAAGCCTTAAAATACCTTTCCTTTTCTTCAGGAATTAAACGTTTTAGTTTAGCATTAATCTTTTTAAGTTTATTACTCAACATCGCATTAGTCTGGTTTTTGCTAGTTTTTTAACTAAATGGTTTTTATAATTAATTAAATTTAGTAGCGATGCGGTTATCCAGGGTTTTATTTTGAAGTCCGACATGTAAATAAAAATAAAAATAAAATAAATTTCATATACATTTTTTTAGTATATTTATTTGTTTTCTCGTATAGCAGAGATTCGAATCCGATCGTTCAAGTACTGTAAAAAATACATAACTTCGTCCTTTGCTTTACCTTCTGTTGATGCGTATGTTGGAGAAATCATGCAATACCTGGAATACTTACCGCATCAAAATAAATTCTCAACCTAAACACATAAAACATCATAACATATAAACCTAGAAATAAGAATTTTAAATTAATTAATTAAATTCATACTACCTTTTACTATTATAACTTTAAAGATTAATTACGTCCATTACCTGAAATATATAGTTTATTAGAATATTATTTGTTAAAACTAATATTACATAGTTCCACTTCTTGTAACACTGTTTATCTATACGACAGCAAAACCAATATCCAAATAATTTGTAAACACAACAAATTCATGTAATTTATCCTTGAACTTGAACTTGATACCAATTTTTGGTTGCTGTTATGTTTATACCTAAACAAATAAATTTTATATTATATAAAGGTTTAACTATGAGACACAAATATATTTTAATTGTATATTGATAATTATAGTTACCTATTTGTTAATCACTTGTTAATCACTTTTAATATCACTATCATATTATATTTAAATAACTAATTTAATTTAAATAAATCTTGTTTACAATAAAATGTAAACAAAATATTGACAACTAGATTTAATCGCCATTTAAATATTGTAAAGGTAACAAAAAATTGTACTAGACTTTGGTAGCTCAAATAGAATAAGAATGAGTACGTTCCATGCAGAAACCATATTTTACAACAACTATCGGCGGTTAGATGAAATGCACACAACGTAAAAATTTACTTGTACAAAATCTTTCTTTTCAATTGAGACCACCAAACGATCTACACCAATTTAATAAAATAAAATAAAATTGTGAGTTATAAACCAGTGACTGGTGTATTTAATATCACCCATTACCAACACCAAGTTTATTGTACCTTCTGTACCAACACCCATTTTGGTACACCTTCTGAAACGCCACAATTTTGAACCAAAACATCTGTACATACATAAATTTCAAAAACAAATACATATGAAAATGTCTAAATAAAAATGTATCTCAAAATAAACTAGCTTATAATTATTTTCATTTGTTGCAATTTTCCCATGGCAATTTTTTTTCTCATCCAGAAAAGTTAATTTTTCCTTGTAACGGTAAGGAATAAAAACGGTTTAACATTTTTGTATGTTCTCTAACATTTCGTCCGCCAATTCTTTTTAAAAATTAAAACTGAAAATATATTATAAACTTGAAAATGTATATTATACCATAGATACATATCTGGTTTCGTAACTAGGATTAGGAAAGTATGGTTTGCGAGATGAAAACTCAAGACACACTACAATATCTTTTGTCTTCTCGTTTGGTTTTAAATAGTAATGGAGTAGGCATTGACAAAAATGTCAAGATTGACATTTAATTGACTATTAAATTGTCATAAATGACTTTTCTGTTGACAAAACAGAAAAAATTTTGTTCCCGCCAACCAAATATCTCAACGACAAATAGAAAACTCAACGGAAACTAGATTTGCTTAGTAAACTATTAGTGTCCGGAATCTCCATTTCTGATGTATTCGGCGTTGGGAGCACAAAAATGCCTCGGAATGAGAAAAAATATCTCATTCCAAAACTATGTTTTTATCCGAGTTGCAAACCATTGTTAGGGGTGACACATTACAACGAAACCATGGTTAACTCGAAACCATAGTTATGAAACCAGTAATGTGTCTATAGCATTATGTAACTGAATAAGTAAAACTAACCAATTCGTCGGAAAACGTTCCTCCGTTAATTATTTTCTCATCTAATTTGGTAATCTCTTCCGTCGTATTTAGGGGTACCCATTAGTCACCTCAAATTCCGACTGTGTGATATTCAATGAACTTTTAAAATTAAAATTGCTTGATATAAAAAAAATGTGCGAGTTCTTGCTGAATTATTTGTCAAATGTCTTTTAACAAAGATTCCCAGAAGTTTTGCAAATTTTTGGTGATGATAATGTCATTAATGTTGATACCCTCAGAATCTGTGGCATCTGTTATGGTGAGAATTTCATTTCCACTTTCGTAATTAAAATCGGTTATATTTGAGATATTTGTCGCAACAGTGCCAGATGTTTCATTTTCGATTATTGTTTGGGAAACACAACTTTGGGCATTCGATTTATTTCATTTAAACAAAATGCGTTTTGTTGGGAAACTGGCACTGATGGTAAAATATCATCATCATCATCAGTGCTACATTCATAGGTTATACTTTCCCGAGCCATACATTTTCTTCTACGCGATGCAGCTTGTCCTAAATCATTACCGGAAATATTTTCTACATCCGTAGTATCAATTTTGTTTGACAATATTTCTTCAGCTAATAAAGCTTCTCTGTAAGTAGCTGAAATAAACAAATAATTAATTTTGCATCGGAAATTCTAAATACTCGACTTACCAAATGATTTGTCATCTAATGGCTCTACTTCGAATATAGGCCATTTTTTGTAAAATTGGCGATTGTGTAAGATGTAGACTTTCGCATTTTTCGCACAAAATTTCACCTGAAAATATATTTGTATAAACACACATAACCTAAAAATCTTGTAATTCGGTAAGATACACACTTGGCCATCAATTACCCAATTTGTGGGTAATGTCACTATTTCCTTGCTGGGAAAATTCGTACACTTTAAACATTTCGTAAATTATAAATTTATAGAAATAAATCTATTTTTTTTTAAAATATTATTTAAACAACGTATTTTGAACAACACACGATAATGAATGACAGAATGACATCCATTCACTCTCATTTTCAGTAACGGTGCTGTACAGAAATCTTTATTTAATTTATAAAGTAACGGTATTAAAGTAAAGTTGAATAAAAATTCTCATGAAAATAGGTTTTCTATAAATATTCTATATACAACCTTTACTTTAATTTTAAAACGTAACTGTATAGAATATCTTTAAATAATCTGTACATAGTTTGTGATTTTTACCTATAAAGAAAGTAAGAATAAAAAATAGGTAGTTACTGTATCGAAATTAATTGAAATTAATAAATTTACAGAGACTATGTTGAGACAAATTTTATTTTTCTGTAGAGGTAATCAACTAAAGGTCCTGTATACGTTTTTGGAGATCTGTATTCGTGGTTGGTGGGATGCTGCTTCGTTATGGTTGGGCATCGATAAGTCATTCAGAGGGTATATTCAGCAGACATTGTACTTCTCATTCGGGGAGATCCGATCGTTCCTGGGTGGGCACGCCCGATTATTATTTATATTTATCTCATTGTTCCTCAAGTTTCGGCCGATGGGCTCTGGCTGAAATTCAGTTGCCCAAAACCCTGAGATCTAGTCGGCAAAATCACCGACAAAAATGTTTCTGCATGCCTTACATAGATGAAATCTGCGGATTGGCTTGGTGCCAACACGTAGCAGTCTTACTGGACGTGTGTTGTCATTTAGAGTATACGTGATGCGAAAACGATCCATAATTAACCGAATTACCCGCTCAGGTGAACGATTATGACGACCGTAAAATGAACGTAATGCACGATGCGTTTGGCGAAGAGAACCATCATTTTGATAAAAAAAATTTCAACAATTTGCAAGCGTTGCTCTGGCGTGAGTCTATTCATTATGAAATGGTAAACAAAACTAATGACAAAGTCAATGTTAGCTGTCAAATCGGTTGTCAAACAAAACAGTGTTGCCAACTTGTTACAGGCTGGCTACTGCCAACCTGCAGATTTCACTAAGCGCATGCAGAGGCCTCCACGGTGATTTTTGCCGGCTACGTTCTCAGGGAGAAGTGCTAAGGTCGTGGGGTTTGAGGCTTGCATGACGCTCCTGGCTTACACCGTGGTTAAATACAGAAATTTAAATAAAATAAAACGCAAATAATAATAATAAAATACCCGGAGCTCCGCCAAAACTCGTCGGCCGGAACTTGAGGAACGAACCGGATAATCAGAATAAAAAAAATAGTAATAATAACGGTAGAGGTGCCTTGGTGCGCGCATCCATTCGAATTCAAACAAGGACAAAGCCCCGGTTACGAAATTGGATGCGGGCAGCAAGGGACCGCAAACACTAAACCGACACAGAGGGAGTCCCCGCTCCCATCATACCATATCCGGAAAAAAATTTAATAATTCATTTTATTAAAACCAAAACAAAGAAACAACTCTCCTTCCCCCCCCCCCCCCCCCCCCCGTACCACGACAAGAGAGAACGAGAGAGAGAGAGAGCAATACGCACCGAGCGCGCGACACGCAACCGCTGTGCGGCGCTCGATTACAAAATATAAAAATTGAATTTAATAAAAAATTTAATAAAAAAAATAATAAAAATTAAAAATTAAAAATAAAAAAATTAAAAAAAAATCGTACCTTAATTATATAAAAATAAGGAAAATGTTGCGGCCTTGATCTGCCGTCATGCCACAGGTGATGTGCCACACCCGGACCGTTGCGGTGCCTTTCACCGTTACCAATAACCACGAGGTGCCGGTTGGCAACCCGTTACGTTGCGGGGCCTTTCCCCGATACCAATAATCGAAAAAAAATTCGAATAGCCGGTTGGCTATCCGTATGTTGCGGGGCCTCTCCCCGTTACCAAATCCAAAAGCAAACGAATAGCCGTTTGGCACTCGTTAATACGGCTGACCTTGTGCGGTCTGGCGTTGCGGCAGACCACCGATGACCAAAAAAACAATAGCCGGTTGGCTACCGTTACGTTGCGGGGCCTCTCCCCGATACCAAAATAAAATTAATCAAGGTGCCGGTTGGCTACCCGAATGTCGCGGGGCCTTTCCCCGATAAACACGCTTGACCTTCAACAAGGTCGCCCTGTAGGGTGGTCGCGTCCTTGTTTCCGAATGGGCTGCGGTGCCTTTCACCGATAAAAATTGGACAAATGGTTTATTTAAATGCGGTACTCGCTTGAATTGCGGTGTTTTCACCGTTAATAATGTATGTATTGCGGCACTTTTGCCGTTGACACAATTATAACTAGACCACTTGCTATACTCAACAAAATTTTCAATTTCCAATAATAAGGCACGTCTATAATGTGGAATTCACTCGAAATCACCATAACCCAAATAAATCAACTCTGTATATCAACCTCAGCCAAAAATACCATCAACAAATCAATCAATGAAACACAATCACAGCACTATTTTGTTGTTGGTATTGTTGTGCATATTTCATATAGCACAATTTTTTTATTTTGTTTTAAATACAATACAAACTTTTATAAGTTTTAACATATCATTCAATTATCAACACATGAGGCCAGACGCCTACAAAAACTTTTATTTTTAATTTTTTTTTTTCCAAATTTAATTACATAAAAATATAAACTCAGAAAATAACAATTATCCCTCGACTTTTCGTTATCAAAAAAAACTCCACTCTTCAAAATCACAAACTCGACTTAATAAAAATCAAAACTCGACTAATCAAAAGCAAAAAAAAAAAAAAATTCGAGCGCCGCACAATTCGTAAAACGTTTTAGAAGAAATTAATCTCTCTTCTCTGTCTCTCCTTTATATCAAATTTTCGTTGATATAAAAGAGAGAGACATATAAGAAAAACATTTCTTCCAAAACATTTTACTTTGCACACACTCGATGCGCATTGTCCTCTCCCTCCCTCATTCCTCTCACCTCTGCGCCACCACACGATGAGGCACAAAACAAAACGTCGAGAGTGCGTTCAGCACACATTTAACAGACGAAAGCGAAGACAACAACCGAGGTGAATAAAATAACACAAAAATCGTCGTTGCGACCACACAGTCGTAACAAACTTAAAGATGTCAACCTCTCCCCGTATCTCTAAACATTGGCGTCTGGAAAATTATTGTTACAGACTCTGAAACCTATAAAGGCCACAAAGCTTAATTTTGAGGGGATCAATGGTTTACCTACGAGGGTAAGAATGATTGTGTAACAAAAGTTATGTCCTCACGGTGGTACTCTATTCGGTGGATGGACTAGCCTAGTAGACGCCCTATGCTCCTAAATATGAGATACAGGAAAAAAATTGAAATTAAATTTTTAGGTTAGGTTCAACATAAATTTAATTTAGTGATGAAGGCTTAGCAGCAATTTTGCTTATTAACACAAAGAGTCTGACATCTAGTGAATATTTTTGTACTAACGAAAGATGGTAACTTCATAATTAAACAAATATTTTTGAAACAAATTTTGACCACATTTCACTCGTGGAACATAAAGCGCCTCTAGTGGCACCTAAATGAGAATCAGAATGTTTATTATTCTTAATTGGCCAGTCAGTTTCTTCAAATATATATTAGCGAACTTTGATACACAGCATTGGTAACAATGGCAATAGAATAGCAAACTTGCATAATTATAAATTATGGTTGTTACTGTTACGTGTTTGAGTTGATTGTGCTCTATGACATAAAATCAAGTCTAACGAACTTAGATCAATAAATTTCTATTTTCGCCATCCGCAAATTATAACGAAAAAATTAATAATCAATCATGGTCGCATACAAAATAACCGCACAGTAAAATTCCAAAATATTTTATCTAACCAAATTTATTCAAAAAATAAAATATTTAAAAAACAAATTTAAATAATATCAAATTCTTCGATTGGTCATCGATCGATATTAAAAATATAAATATTATAAGTCGTCTTCTTACGTCGTTGACAAGAATTCATTCAATATATATACGAAGAGTTATGTTGAGTCGTCTCTCCATATTATGATAATATACACGACCATATGGGCAATAACATATAAAATCAAATCGCGAGCGCAAATAAAATAAAAATTTAAAAATCAAATAAATTTAATTTTATATATAAATACACATTTCGGGTCTACACATAACATATTCAAAATCAACCCACTGAATATCAAATAAACTTACATATGTCTTTTGCTTGATATAATCCATTGGTCCATTCATGATTTTCTTATACAATTTGTGTTTATAACTCCGCGCGCGCACTCCATAATTAAACCATACATATATGTATGTTCAGATGTGTGTCGTATACATCGTTTATAACAATAATACAACGTCCGTATGATACATGTGTATATAGTATAGCGAGCGATGGACAATGTAAGAAGAACTTAAAGATTAACGTAAATAGTAACATTTTTTTTTCTTATTTTTGTCTTTTAACGAGCCTGCCAAGCCCACAAATAATAAAACAAAATTCGTTAATTTTTTTTTTTTTTTTTTTTGATTTTTTATAGTTTATTATTTTTTATTTATAAAAGAAATTTGTTCTTATATAAAAAAATATCCATATATACATAAGACATAATATAAATTTACATATTTATAGTAAAAAATACAAAGAACTGTTAAAAATTTGGATGATACAGGCCACAGCGTTAATTCATTTTAATGAAAAATGTTTTTTTTTTTTTTAAATATTTTCGGATCCTTTTCAATTTTGATTTTGATACAAAATGATTTGTGGTTTTTGTCTGCGTGTCTTTTTGATAACATAGTTATGATAGAATTGCCGTTTCTGGACACATGGTGATTTTAATTTTTCCCATATCAGTAGTAAGCGGAGTTAGCCCCACCATTCCGAGAAAGCAACATTTGGATCTTCGTGTCTTACCGCTACCATCCTTCAACTTTCTGTGCTCTCTTCATCTCCTTCTCAATTAAGAACAAGTTTGAGCATGGTGTCAGATTAAGTACATGTCCGCCCTCCCTTCGAGATCAGCAGGGAAGTTTTGGTTTGATGATAAACGTCATAGTTGACTTTAAATGGAAACCATAAAACCGATTCCGATTTGATGACTGAGAATGAATGCTAATACAAGTCAGCAATTTTTTATCGTTTTTTTTTAGCAGAGCGCGTACTCCATCAAATAATTTGTAGTTTTTTGATTGATTTTTGTTCAAAATTGAAATATAATGTGATATTAGGTGTCCGTTACGCCAGCCGGAACCAAATAACTATGGCACAAGTAGCACGAAGCATTGTGTATCACTGTTCCAGCCGGAACCTTATAATTCCAGCCGGAACCTGATAAAGCCGGCCAGAACCATACTACTGCCAAACCAACTATGGCACTAGTAGCACGATATATTGTGCACTATATAATTTTTCAGCCAGAACCTTATAAATCCAGAAATATACGATTTTTGGGAAAAAATCTTACAAATTCAGTCAGAACCATACCCTCTACAGCCAAACTAAGTATGACACAGATAGCACGATGGATTGTGCATCATTGTGCACTATATAATTTTTCAGCGAGAACCTTATAATTCCACCCAGAACATGATAAAGCAAGTCAGTACCATATTACAGCCAAACCAATTATGGCACAAGTAGCATGATGCTTTGTGTATTATTGAGCACTATATATTTTTGAGCCGGAACCGTATAAATTCAGCAATATACGATTTTTCGTGAAAAACCTTACAATTTCAGCCGAAACCTACAGTCAAAATAACTATGGCACAAGTAGCACGATACATTGTGCACTATATATTTTTTCAGTTAGAACCTTAAAATTCTGACCAGAACCTGATAAAGCCAGCCAGAACCGTACTACAGCCAAACCAACTATAGCACACGTAGCACGATGCATTGTGCACTATATTATTTTTCAGCCGGAACCTTATAAATTAAGTAATATAAGGTTTTGGGGAAAAAACTTACAATTTCAATCGGAACCATACGCTCTACAGCCAAACTAACTATGGTACAAGTAGCATTATTGTGCACTATACAATTTTTCAGCCAGAACATTATAATTCCGCCCAGAACCTGATAAATTCAGAATTATATTAAAAATCGAAATTATTGAACCTTATAATTCCGGCCGGAACTAATAAAGCCAATCAGAACCATACTATAGACAAACTAACTATGGCACAAGTAGACCGATGCATTGTGCATCATTGTGGACTCTATTATTTTTCAGCCGGAACGTTATAAGTCGTGCATTACACGATTTTTCGGTAGAAACCTTATATATATATATATTCAAACTAACTATCAAGCAAGAAGCACAATGGATTTTGCATCATTGTGTACTCTATTATTTTTCAGCTGGAATCTTATAAATCCATCCGGTGTCTAATAAAGCCAATTCCTCTTCACATCCTCTTCAGCAAAACTAACTATGACACAAGTAGGACAATGGGTTGTACACTATATGTTTTGCAGTCAAACTATAATGCCATAAAAATCCAGTCGAAACAAAATGTTTACATAAATAGTGCAATATATTATTTTTTTGCAACAATTAAAACATTATGCACTACAATGCCAACCCAACTAGAACCATCAAGACCAGCCGCAACCATATGAAGTCAGTGTGAACCATTCAGAGCAATAAAGAGTATACAGTGTCATTGTGAACTAGCTAAAATTTCAAGTGGAATTATTTGGAACAATATAATTCCCGACCCGCTTAAAGTGTTAATTAAATAAAATGTTTAAATACAGTTAAAAAAGTCCGGAAATTACATTTTATTTTCTAATAATTTTTTAATAATATTTTATATTTCATCGTTTAGAGAAGAAGTTTGTTTGTTTGGGGTTATTGTACATAGAACAACATGTAGGCAAGAATTTTTCGGGACGTGTTGGTGTTGGTCTCGTCTTTTTGCAAATCGTCGTTAGTTTTCCATATGCCACCGTTTCTAAGTGCATGTGCAGTGAAATGCTCATTTAAACTGTCGTACTCAATTACACCGCGCAAACTGTTTTGCTAGTGGTTCTAACAGCTCGACCTCCCTAAACGTCACTACACTATTATATACTTTATTTAGATTATGTAAGTTTCCGCAGCTACAGCAGGATTCCCGAATATTTATCTTCAGTGAGTTGCTAAAAAATTTTATATTAATGGCTCCCTTATAAGGCTCCGGCTGAAAAAGCATATAGTGCACAATGATGCACAATGCATCGTGCTACTTGTGCCATAGTTGTTTGGTTTCGGCTGATATGGTTCCGGCTGACTTGACGGACACGAGTTGTTACATGTTACTATTGCGTGGAGTGTGTAAAAAGTTTAAGTTAAAAAGGGAATAAGTTAAAGTATATCGTTTTTCCAAATTAACGTGTATATAAGTTTTAGTGTAATATTTATATATTGTAGTTATATCGATTTTACCAGATTTAAATGAAAGTGCATTACGAGCTAATTCCAATTGTACCATTTTGCTGAAATATCTTATATTCATGGTGAGTTGCAGTTTTTTTTGTGAAGTAATACATACCAATTGTAACGTTTTACCAAAATATAGTTATATTGGGTTATCAGAATAATCAAAGTTAAATCACTTTGTTGCAGGTAAGTGTACATTTGTAAACAGTAGGTTGTGTTTTAATTCGTTTTGACCTATGGCCGTTTTCTCTTAAATTTAGCAAAACTGTAAGCATTTCATTAAAATGTCATCAATATCTTAGAGAATGATGTATAATGGCTAAATCAAATCTGAATTCTTCTTACAACAAACTCTTCAATCAAAATGAGGATTTACAAAATGAAGCGATTCAACTTTCAAACGTTAACCCAAGAAGTGGGGATACTTCAAATGTACGTGAAGATGAAATCCACCAACAACTGAATCAAAGTCACCAAGAAAAGTATCACTACCTGAAACATCTTACGAAAAAAAATATTTTAGAAGCTCTAGATAATGAAGGGTCACCTAAATCAGAAGCAGATTCGTTCGAAAATGCTAACGACAGCGATAAGGACCCTGATTACGTCCCCACCGATAATAGTTGCGAATATAATATCGAAGGTATCAATGATGTGGAACAAATGGCAGCACAACTAGAACAAAATGAAATGGAAGTAGATGACGGAAATGTGACATGCTGAAGATTGACGATTGACGCTTAAGAAAGATACAAGGAAGCATTACCAAATAAAAAGAAAATTGGGGAAATTGTATGTAACAGCGAAAGGAATAAAAAGATCGGAACGTGAATGTCAGGTACTGCAAAGGTGTAGAAAAAAATGTAATGAAACGAATAAGTTATGACAATCAAAAATTCATTACAATCTTCGCCTAGCTTTTGTATCAGGATTAATAGATATTAAATGAAAAAATAAACAAATATTTAGAGACGGCAAACCTACTCTCAAAAATAGGCGGTTTTCGAGTTCATATTTTATTAATATAGGTAGCCAAAAAACGTGATTTGCAAAATTGTTTAATTCGTACGCTCGGAGAAACGACACGATTTATTAATACAATAATCCCCTTGGACCTTCGTGGGAAAACTGCATCGTCAAACAAGCTTGATGAAAATACAATTAGACAGGTACGATCTCATATTAATTCTTTCTCAGCGTACGAGTGCCACTACACTTATACTGAAATATATGATAATCCGGTATCATTGTTGAAATAGAGTGAGCTATTTCGAGCAACCAACCTAGCATTTAAAAAACCAAAAATATAGACACGTGCAATACCTGTGAAACAATCAAAATGAAAATTGATCATGCGGAGAACGAAACAGATGAAAACTTATTAAAAATCGATCAGCAGAACCATCATGTAGGTGCCAATAATGCTTATAAAGCTAAAGAAAAGGATACAATTTTTTGAAAATCTGTTAATTCGACAAAAATCTACACCTTTGAACCTATAATCTTACTATACAAGATTGTGTCTTGAACGGACCGGAAATGAAATCTCATCATGCCTGTTGTGTTCGTCGATTTGATGTTTACACATTTCGAATGTTGGAAATAAAACACACAATTCACGAGTTTTTTAATAATATTAATTTTATTTAATTATATTATTATTGATTATAAACCAAGTTAAAAGTTTACTATATTAGTAATTATGATTTTTGATTTTATTTAATTTAATAACAACGTACAATTATTATGTTTCTGTGTTGTGTCTCTTAATGATGCTCGTACTCGACTGCTTCACTATTTTTTTTTCTGTTTTTTCTAAGTTTGATTTTATTTGTTTTATTTTATTATCTTGATCGCAGCGACTATTAGTGGCCAGCATCATTATTAAACATATACAAAACATGGTACATTTAATAATTAGTACGTTTACACAACATCCCCCTCCATAAGAAATATGCTGTGCGTCTTAAATGTCATAATAAATATATATGCTTAAAATCTAATTTTAAATTTTTTTCATCATTATTTTTCTTTTCTATTTAATTTTTAATTTTTGTTTTACTTAAACCAATTTTATTAAACTTAAAAATAAATTTTGGATTACAATTCAAATTTTTCAGTATGTATTTTTTTTACACAATTTTGTTTTATTTATTTATTTATGTTAGAATATAAAGTATTATATAATTTATAATTTTTGGATTACAGAAATGAAATAATTTCAGAACAATTCTATTGATTGCTTAATTCAAATAATAATAATAATTTAATCAATTAATTAGTTGTTACAACAATTCTAATTTATTCTTTCAGTCATAATCGGTTATTATGAATTATTTTACTGTTTCTTCCAATGTCAATTGGAAACATCTAAAATTTTATACGGCCCTAGCCAAGGGTCTGAAAATTTGTGTTTTTTTTGTTCATTTTTGAGCCAGACCATGTCTCCGATGCAGAATCTCGCATCCTTAGAAATTTTATCGTAATAAATTTTTGATAGGATGGAATTATTTCTGGCAATAGCATATGATGTTTGTAATTTATGTTTGAAATCAACTAGGTAGTCTTCAAAATTATATATTAATTTTGGTTCATTTTGGAAAGATAGAGGTAAGTTTGGACGTATCCCAAAAATTAATTCATACGGCATAAAATCAGTAGTTGAGTGTGGAATCGTATTATATACGAACATGGCATACCGAACCCAAGAGTCCCAATCCATTGCATACTTATCGATGAAGTATCTTAAATATTCCGTCAGAGTACGATGGGATCGCTCCACTGCTCCATTACTTTGAGGATGGAAGGTAGTGGTATTAATCTTTTTAATTTTTAGGATCTTACAGCAATTCTGGAAAACAGAGCCCATAAAATTCGCGCCTTGATCGGTCAAAACTGATGATGGACATCCATAAATGCATACAAAATGTTTAATAAAGGCTTGTGCAATGGTCTCCGCTTCTTGATTATGAATAGGTATGGCTACAGAGTATTTCGTAAGATCATCCTGTATGGTTAGGATATACTTGATATTTTGATAGCTGGAAATCAGAGGTCCTACAATGTCAAGAAAAACCTTTTCGAATGGTGTACGAGTAGATGTTGTAATCTTCATCGGCATTTTATTCTTCTGGCAACTCTTATGTCTTTGGCAAGAGTCACATGAACGAATGAATTTTTCAATTTTACCTAACATTTTTGGAAAATAATAATACTTTCTAAGACGTTTATAAGTTCTCTGAATTCCTTGATGTCCACCAATTGGTGTAATGTGAAATTCTGCTATTAATTGTTTTTGTTTGTCTTCATCGGATAATTCAATAATTGGAGGACTTAAAGATTTGTCGTCAGTATTTTCATTATTTTTAAAATTATTTAAGGATTTTTTCTGCCTCATGGAGATATTTGGTAATTCTAACTGGTTAATTGGATTGTTAACATCTTGATCTTCATCTGATTTCAAAACAAGGCTTGAACAAGTTTCATTTTTTTCTAATTGAGATTGAGAACGAGTAATAGCATTTATTCGATTTAAGGAAGACGAATCGTCAATTAAATACCTTGACTGATTATCAAGGGGAGTAGGTAACCTCTGGGGTACTACTTGTGGTAAATCGCTAATAGTTGTAGAAGTTAGATTAGAATTAATACCACTATTCAGATTTAATTTAGATTCCGTAATTATGCGACTTAACGCATCGGCGTTTTTGTTAAGCGCTCCAGGCTTGTAGATGATTCGGAAGTCATGCTCTTCCAACCGCCACCGCATTAGTCTTGATGAATGATTACTCATAGCAAATAACCAAACTAGTGGTTTGTGATCACTGACTAGTGTAAATTTCCTTCCATACACGTATGCTCTAAAATGTTTGGTCGCCCAAACAGCTGCTAATAACTCTTTTTCGATGACAGCATAATTTTGTTCTGCTTTATTTAATGTGTGGCTGGCAAACGCAATTGGAAGTTCACCATTATCAAATTTTTGGGATAGTACTGAGCCAATCGCAATATCACTTGCGTCCGTGGTAATTATAAATTCACGGTCGAAGTCCGGAAATTGTCAAATAGGGGTTTGGGTAATTTCTGTTTTCAAGGAATTAAAAGCTTCGTCGCAAAATGGTGACCAAATGAAAGGTGTATCCTTTTTTAAGAGTAGCGTTAGTGGTTGTGCGATTTTAGAAAAATTTCGAATAAACCGTCTATAATATCCGGTTAGTCCAAGGAATGCTTTTATGTCTCGTTGATTTTTAGGTTGCGGGTAGTTCACGACAGCTTCAAATTTTCCCGGATCGGGTTTGACTCCATCGGATCCAACTACATGCCCTAAATAAGTCAATTCTCACCTTAAAAATTGGCATTTACCTGGATTAAGTTTTAGATGTTAATTTCTTAAACATTCCAGAACTTCCATCAGTCGCTTGTTGTGTTCTAGTAAATGTTGTCCGTAGATTACAACATCGTCAAAGTATACGAGGCATTTTATACCGTTTAATCCCGCAAGCACCTTATTCATAAGTTGCTGGAAGGTGGCAGGTGCACCCTTCAATCCAAATGGCATACGGTTGAAATGAAAGTGACCGAAGTTCGTACTGAAAGCTGTTTTAGGTTTTACCTCGTCTTCAAGAAGTACTTGATGGTAACCATCTGTCATATCGAGGGTACTAAAGTACATTGATTTCCCTAGCTGGTCTAGAATTTCTAATATATTGGGTAGAGGAAAGATCCTATCAAGTGTTATTTCATTCAAGCTACGGAAATCTACAACTACGCGCCATTTTCTTGTCCCATCCTTTGATTTTTTTGGTACCGCTAGAAGCGGAAAATTCCAAGGACTATCGCTTTGCTCAATAATATGCTGGTTTAACATTTGATTCACCTGCCTGTTTATTTCATTCTTAGTAGCTTCAGGCATTCTATATGATTTTTTATGTATTGGTGCACAATCTGAAACAGTAGGTATACTATGTTTTATACTAGTAGTAGCGGTTAATTCATCTCCTTCTAAATGAAACACATCATTCTAATTTCGGCAGATAGTTCGAATTGAATCTTCTTCTTCCTTGGATAATTGTGACAAATCAATACTGGTTTCTAAAAGTTTCAATCGATCTTGATTATTGTTAGACCAAGTATTTAATGATAATATATTATAATTGGAGATTTCATCAAAAACTAAATGTTTTGCGCAAATTTCGACAGATTGCTCAGTAGTATTTATCAAGTTTAAATTAATAGATTTATTGTGTGGTCGAACAAGAGAATTTCCAACAAACACGTCTGCAGCTATTTCGTTTGATAAGCACAAGTAATCCGTGTTGTTTTCCATGTCCACAGCCAATTTAGTAAATTTTTCACATCTAGGTGGAATAAGCATTTTTCTAGAAATCGTAATAAGGTCAAGTAATAAAGTATTCATTTCAGTGGGTAATTCTAATGTTTGTTCAGCGAAATCAATTTTACAATTATTTATATTTAAAAAATCTTTACCTATGTGCCACTACAATAAATAGGGAATGAATCATCGACGATTTGGAATTTATGAGAAATTGTGAATGTATCAGTAAAAATAATTTGTGTAGGTATAAGTCCTAGAGTAGAGATTGTTTCTTTTGTTATGCCTTTGATGTCACATTTTAGTTCAGGGTAATACGTAGAAAACTCTTGTACACATGATGCCCTTATAACGCTGATATCAGCCCCTGTATCAACCAGAAATGTAAGTAATTTCGGAATTCCGATATCTAAGCATAATTTCAGATATATTTTGTCTAGTTCTTGATTACAACTTGTTAAGCAAATATTTTCGACTTCATTGTAATGATTTAAATTATGAATTATTGGGTACTCATTTATTTCTTTGACGTCACTCGAAAGGGAGTACCTCTTTGACCTTCGAGTTCCGTTAAGTTTTCCGACACGGAATTAAATTTGGTAGTTGGGGTAGGAAATTCATTACGATCAATGGACTCTGGATTGTTTCTTAAATTTGCGTTTTGTTTTTTGAAACACTGATTTATATTATGCCCCTTTCTCTTGCAGTACGAGCAACTTAAAGAAAATGTTCTAATTGACGGACGATTAAATGAAGGTTGTATTGTTCGCAACCTATTTGGTGTACTTGATTGACTATATCTAGAATAGCACGTCGCTGCTAAATGACCCAATTTATTACTAATTTGGCATTTCCTTAATTGTGTGCTGGACGGTTCCTTCTGGGGTTCTTGAGTCGTCGATTTCAATTTGAGATACATTTCTTCCTCAATGGCCTTGGTTACTGCATCACGCAGTTGTCCAAAGTTACCGGCATTTACTATAAGACCAATTGTTCCTTTCAATCCATTTTGGAATGCGCGAAGTGCGGTTTTACCATTAAGTTCTCGTACTTCCTCTGAGAGTGTACCGTTTACTTCACTACAGGATTCGTTTAGTTCTGCCAACAGTGACTCTATCTTGATTGCAAATGTTCGTATATCATCAGATTTACCTTGACTGGAACTTATCAAATCCATCTGTATGCTTTCAATAGATCTAGTTTTCTTAAAATGTTTATTAAGCTCTTTCTTTAAATCTTTCTATTTAGAAAAATTAGAATAACGACAAATGCTGTATGCTTCACCATTTAATTTACGAGGAATGAATGTCATAAAGATTTCTTTTTCTTTATCTGGTAGGGAGTTTATAAGCATTTCACAACAATGTATGAATTTATGAAGTGGCGTAGTATGATCACCACCAAATTCGGGGATCAATTTGCATGCTAGATTATAATTGAAAGACATTATAGGATTTATGGTTTCTTCGTGGCAATCTTGAAAATCAGAATTTTCATTTAAACATGGGTTGGACGATGTTTTACTGTTACTACTATTTGAGATTTCTGAAGATTCACTAGTTGATTTAACACGGCTTCTTAGGAAATATGGTGATTCCGTGTTATGAGAATTGAACATGAACAAATAAATTTAAATAGTTAGATACTCGTAGTCAATAAATTTTAGAATAGTACAGAACTTATTTGAATTAAAAATCAAGAAAATTGTGCCGAAACAGATAATTATCGCTAATTTCATGAGAACTTAACCTTGTTAAAGTTAGCCGAAAGTTGCCAGCCGAAAGATAATGCAGATAGTGTCTTGACTATTTGTTAAACTCACTTTATACTCTCGCTCCTATCGATTTTTAAATTCCTATAAACTGAAATAATTTCCCCTTCACCCGAATGATATAACCCGATCCTAAATTCGTAAATTCTTATGTTCATGACTGATTTTTGCTGTATTCAATACACTATCTGCATTATCTTTCGGCTGGAAACTTTCGGCTAACTTTAACAGTATGAGAACTTATACCACAGATAAGAATTAAAAAGATGTGGATCTTGCCTACAACCGCGATGTATATGAAACAAAAATTATTAAATTCCATACCCTGTTATAATAGGGGTTTTGGAATTTATGTTAGCAGAGATCAGATAGTTTAGCTATTTAATATATTACTCTCTTTCATACCAAAGTAAAATTTCATAAACAATATTTTATATGTTAAATGTTCGTTTGTGTACGACACAAACGAAAAAAAAACGTATGCTACCCGTTTATTATTATCGATCCTTTGAAAGTATCTGTTTCTTTTACGTACATATTTATATTAAATATAAATATGTACGTAAGAGAAAGAGTATTATGTATATAATCACATACTTGTATATATAATATTTTGTGAGTTTGTATACACGATCGAATATTCGTTTTCGTTTAGATTTATCAAAATTAAATACTCGAAGATGACAAGAAAAGGAAAAGGATCGCTTATTTGTATATTTGCATGTAGCGTGTGTGCGGCTAAAATTGAATATATATATTATGTTGTTGGTGTGCAAAATGAAATGTAAGTAAAAATTTGAGAAAAAATATTTGGAGGTTTATGCGATACAAAAATAACGTTAAAATTATCAATCGAAAGGAAAAGTTTTCTAATGGTCGCAGTGAATAAACATGTATTGTGATTTGAATTTAAGAATATTAAAATAACAAAACTCGTAATTATTTTATTTGGATAAAATGAATGAAATTCAGGTCACACTGGAAAGATTGCATTGGGGAATGTATTATGTATTTAGATTTGTTTCTAAAAAATGATCAAGCATATACAATTGTTTATTAACATTTTTCCTTATTTCATATTATCTGAAGCATGGTAGTAATAAATTTGTTTTGACTAGCTTTTGCACATCTTTCAAGATGTTGAAAATTACAGCTCGGTATTGATTTTAACCAAATTTTTCGTAAACTTACATAATACTTCGATGTGGTGTATAGAATTATGGTACAGGGTATACATGCAGTTTCATTTTTGAACTGCTAACCCTAGTTATGATCAATCGATTCATGAGTTTACATTACTAGTGCACTGCCATTTTCCAGCCACCAACCACCCTTTACCATGAAAACCACCCCACATTTCTGAAGCATAAACGACCACTTCTTTGAAAATTTCAAAAACAGATATCTCAATATCGGATAATAAAGAAGATCGATTTGGCCTCACCATAGAACCATAGAAGCGCAATTCGACTTTTGACATGTAACTTTTGACCATGAAAACCAATTTATTTATTATTATTCAATTTATTTAGCCACCCCACTATATTTATTTATTTCCATGCCTAACCGAACGTCTGATAATTTTTGGCTGGCGGATTTTTAGATAACCCTGACAATTTTCGAAAGTGCGCTCTAAATTATTAACAGTGATTAATTCATTGGTCCTGAACCAGCCGTGAAATTTTTCCTTGTCACCACCGGGAATTGAACCCGGGACCTCCGGTCGCTGGAGCAAGCATGCTAACCACTTTGCCACCGGGGCGGCACTAATTCAAATAGACCTTAGTATTCTCTGTTCATAAATAGACTAGTGATTATGCTCAGACTTATCTGAAATTTATGTGAATTGCTATGATTTATGAGCAATCCCATTCGCAATCTTATAAGAATACTATACCATATCTAGAAAATCCTGCGACATGTTCAACCATTTTTATTGGAATAACACATGCCAATTTAGAGAGGTCCGAGTGTACCTATTAATGTTATTTTGTTTGACGTCTGGTGAGCAATTCCATTCACAATATTATATATGAATAATATAAAATATCTAGAACGTCCTTACCGACCAAACGGCACAGTGTGTTAAACTTTTTGATCGGTGATAAAAATGAAAACAACTATGACCTTCTGTGGGAGTGCAGAACTTATAGGACGACCCAACTTCATTATCAGTACTATAGGTTGGAGCTATGCAATGCAGATTGTTCTATGCAAATCGGACATATAGCTATACGTCCGAGATTTAGCTACTGCGTAAGGTAAGAAAATTAAATAAATACCGAGAAAGAGTTGGTATAGTGCTTCGGCCGCAGAACAGATTGCAAAGATAATAAACAAACATATAAAACAAGCCCAAAAGTTTTTTATTGGAATAGTACATACAATTTAGATAGACCTGAGTATCCTGTATCCACACATACTAGTGCTTATACTCAGCCATCTTTGGAAATGAACATAAATGGTTATTTTGATTTAGTTTGTGAATGAAAGACCGTTGTAAAGTTTTTGGACACTTTTAAATTTTTGAACACTTTTAAATTAACGCGAGAGTCCAAAAAAAATTTTTATACATAATTTTTATTTTAGACAGATATTTGCACACGTGTACATTTCTAAAAATTGTAAATACAAAAAAAAAAAATTGTTTATAAAAAAGATCAAATTTTTGTATTTCATATACTTATTAAACTTTTCAGAAATTAGTTTAACCACCAGGAAAATGGTATATGCACTTTATGTATGAAAGGATGTCGTTGTAGCTTTTGGTAAATTACACATATCTTAGAGATTTTCTCCCATAGTTGCTGTATAGGTTTGAAACGGAATTATAGAATTTAAATCACCTAATGCCATTTCGAATTAGCCATAGGTGCACTTTTCAAAACGACATTTTAAAAACTGCACAAGATAGAATGAAATATTTTAATCGATTATGAACCTAGAATTATGTTTTCATTAATTTCTGGAATATGATCAACATATTCCAGAAATTAATGAAAAGATTTAGAATAAAATTGATGACATGAAATTGATTATGACAAATTTCTTCTACATGTTTTATATAAAAACTTTAGTAGGTATGTTATAAAAAAGGAAATACCTTCATTGGAATTACAAATTATTTGAAGATTTAGTGTGAATGTAATATTCTGTTTCACCTAAATTTTTATATACAGCTTCGAAGTTCTAGTTTGGTACTACAATTGCATGATCGTAACAGATTATTCCATATTGGAATACATCTCATGGAAGTATTTTCTGAATTTATCTGGTTTATCGAAAAATTCGATTCAAAGATATTTGTTTCAAGATATGTAGTGTTATTTACGTACGCCGCCACTACAATTATTTTTTGAGGGCTTTTCCTTCATTTAGGGTCCTGCACAAGATCATTTAAATAGTACATTTTTAAGAAATCATAACAATTTTATGTTTATCGGACCTATATAATATGGTGTATAGCAGATCATGTGAACCGCGAAAGAGTTGGAAGTGCTTAGGTCCCAGGACAGATTGCATAGAATAAAAACACAACATATCATAATTAGAGGGGTGAATATGTTGCCGCCAATACCAGACTTTCTTTTACCACGTATGTATACATAGATCTCGAATACACCCCACTTGCTTTCTAAAGCGAAAAATTAAAATTACTTGTCTTTTGGTAAAACTGTTTTGCACAATCAGAAATCATAATTCCTGCTTAAATTTCAGAAAACCAACAAAATCAACCCTTGTTGAAAATTTAATCTTTATATTTATTTATTGCTTTTATCTTTAAATCTATAACTTTTCAACATCAGTGCAGAAATTGCAAAAGTTCTTGTGGAAGCTGCCACTTCTGGTACATAGATTTCCACTAAATTTCGCAAGAAACTCGCAATTAATAGAAAAATGTTATAAAGTATGAAGATTTATTCAGAATAGTCAATCCGACTGGGCTATATAGATGTCGAACTTTGGTGAAATAAAGTTTTATTTTATAAAAACTCATTATTTCTGGTAAAAATATCGGTCCAAAACTATCACATATTAAATTAAATGTAATTGAAAGGAAATTTACACTCTTTTTGTTTTTAATCGTTATTTTGTAAATGTTACATGAAGGATCTTTTAATTCGCTCTATTTTTAAATGTAAATAAGACATGTTATGTGAGATATACAGTATACACTCAAATTTTTCTTTTGTTTGAAAGAATAATTTATGGTGGCATGTATTCGGGAAGTCTAATTTTTAATGAATCGCATAAACCTGGCTGAATTTGCTGGATGGCGCTCGTTATGGTTACTTTGACGGCATAAACTGTTTGCGATTTACTCGCATAGACCTGCGATTTCAGATAGCATCAACGAAAGAAGTCGAAGGGTGTTAAATCGCCTGATCTCGATGGGCAGTTCACGTCGCCGCTGCTCGAGATAACCATGTTCTCTAATCGCTCGTGTAGACTCTCCATCGTGACGTGTGCTGTGAGGCTTATAGCGCCGTTCTGTTGGAACCAAATGTTGTCGGTTTCCATATCATCCAGATGGTGGCCGCTATAACCTTCCATGGTTTGATTCCGATCAGTCAATTCATCTGGGCTGTAAAGAAGCTAGTCTGGACAGAACCGCATACGCACATGTAATCAGAGATTTTTTAAAATATCACATAATTTTGACTGCGGCGATATAGCGAATATTAAATCTGCAAAACTCGCAAGATCAATATTTTTCATGGTTACGTTACTTTATTTCAATACGTAAAATAAATTAAATTGATCTGAACAAATTTTGTTTCAAATATAATTTACAATATTTTGGTTTTTAATGGTTCTTTACTGAATGTTATATAATATGTATACTTTTCAAAATATAGCTGTCACTTCTTGTGGACGATTTCAGCCTAAAATCACTGTGATCTATTAATTTATAGTAAAGTCCTAAGAATGAAGATTCGTCTCGATCAATAAATCAATCTGGGCTGTACAAAGGCTGAATTTTTGTTAATAAACAGTTTTTTGTCAAAATTATAATTTTCATTGGAAAACTGATTTTGGCAGTAAATAATGCGAATTTAATTTAGAATCATTTAGGTCATAATTGTTTTTCTCATTAATAATACACTTTTCAAAATATTTGCAATAAACAAAAAGGCCCCTATGCCACTTCCGGACTTTCGACTAAAAATTACTGGGATCCCAAAATTTATGAGAAAAGCTTAAGTATCGAGTTTTATCCAATAATTTGAAAGAGTTTCATAATCACCACCGATGTAGAATCGAATATGAAAAAAATCGGTTTAGAAATGGTTAGTTAGTTAGTTTCAATGCCACAACTTCAAAAAAATTTAATTTTAGAATTCAATTTCCGCAGGTCATAGCAAATTTCATTTAATCTCGTTAAGCAATATTTAAGTTTCTGTTTAATTTGGAATCGTATTCCAGAACTTAAAAAATACAAGAAAGCCAAACTTAATTTTTTTTTAAAAATATTAAAACTTCAAGATTTATTTAATTTGCCCATATTTCAGTTCATACTTAAATCGTTAAAAAATTGGCTACCTGCATTTTTAATATTATTAATGTACACATCATCTTATAAATTGTATTTTATGCCAATTATCATTTATATATACAGGGTGTCCCTAAAGTACGTGATACGAATGGTATCGTTAGATTGCTTGATCAAAACGAAGATTGGCTAATTTTGTAGAAAATTTGGAAACCTTCAATGAGAATATTGAAATAGATGTACGACAAATTGCAGTTGAGTTATTGCAGTTTTATAAAACTATTGTTTTCCACAAAATGTGGTTTTAGTTTGATATAACAATTTTTCGTGGAGTGCTTAGTTTACAAGATAAAACTTAAGATAAGATTACGATGTTTGTCCCGTTTTTCGCTAAGACTCTAAGATATGCAATCAAGGATGAAACAGCCGGAAGTCATAAAATACGTTTGGGGTAACATCTATTTTATGATGTTCCATACTTATTTAAGTTAATCCGGCATATTTTAGTTGTAGCCAATACAATAACACCAGATGAGACAGGACGTTTGAAGGTTATAAAAGAGTTGTTTTAAATGGAACGTTTCACATGATTTTCTGTTTATGATGTGGGTGAGTTTGCTAATTTGTTTCAAAAATGCATTTTGTTCGCAGGTTTCCATCTATTATATTGATCATCATTGCTTTAACATAAATAGAAATGATAAAAAAAAAAAATTTAAGGCCATTTTTGAGATGTAGATAAACTGTAGATAAACACATGACAAAAAATCAAAATTTGAGCTCAGCTAGAGTAAGCTGCAATAAATAATTACATATTGATTTTGAAAACAACTTTAAAAATAATTAAGGAGAAGAAAAGCATACAAGACATAGTAGGCATACAAAGACATGTATGAAACACATGACGCATTAAAACAAATAGTCGTAACTTTTTTTGTCTGGTCACCACTGTCCACCCTCGAATAACAAGGCAAGCACTCTACTTACCCTGCTATCGAGGGCGCTAATGTTGCTCCCTGAGAATACAGTAAACAGAGATAAATAAAATGCGTTTATTCTTTTTTTGCTTAATTTATCACGGGGCCATCGATTCAGCATCAAAATTGGTTGCTTTTAACCGGTATCTGAAGTTTGATTTTTTGTCATGTGTTTATCATCAGTAATCATAACGTGATTACTAACACCATTGGGCAGTCAATGAATATCAAAATAACCATTTATGTTCATTTCCAAAGATGGCTGAGTATAAGCACTAGTATGTGTGGATACAGGATACTCAGGTCTATCTAAATTGTATGTACTATTCCAATAAAAATCTTTTGGGCTTGTTTTATATGTTTGTTTATTATCTTTGCAATCTGTTCTGCGGCCGAAGCACTACCAACTCTTTCTCGGTATTTCTTTAATTTTCTTACCTTACGCAGTAGCTAAATCTCGGACGTATAGCTATATGTCCGATTTGCATAGAACAATCTGCATTGCATAGCTCCAACTTATAGTACTGATAATGAAGTTGGGTCGTCCTATAAGTTCTGCACTTCCACAGAAGGTCATAGTTGTTTTCATTTTGATCACCGATCAAAAAGTTTAACACACTGTGCCGTTTGGTCGGTAAGGACGTTCTAGATATTTTATATTATTCATATATAATATTGTGAATGGAATTGCTCACCAGACGTCAAACAAAATAACATTAATAGGTACACTCGGACCTCTCTAAATTGGCATGTGTTATTCCAATAAAAATGGTTGAACATGTCGCAGGATTTTCTAGATATGGTATAGTATTCTTATAAGATTGCGAATGGGATTGCTCATAAATCATAGCAATTCACATAAATTTCAGATAAGTCTGAGCATAATCACTAGTCTATTTATGAACAGAGAATACTAAGGTCTATTTGAATTAGTGCCGCCCCGGTGGCAAAGTGGTTAGCATGCTTGCTCCAGCGACCGGAGGTCCCGGGTTCAATTCCCGGTGGTGACAAGGAAAAATTTCACGGCTGGTTCAGGACCAATGAATTAATCACTGTTAATAATTTAGAGCGCACTTTCGAAAATTGTCAGGGTTATCTAAAAATCCGCCAGCCAAAAATTATCAGACGTTCGGTTAGGCATGGAAATAAATAAATATAGTGGGGTGGCTAAATAAATTGAATAATAATAAATAAATTGGTTTTCATGGTCAAAAGTTACATGTCAAAAGTCGAATTGCGCTTCTATGGTTCTATGGTGAGGCCAAATCGATCTTCTTTATTATCCGATATTGAGATATCTGTTTTTGAAATTTTCAAAGAAGTGGTCGTTTATGCTTCAGAAATGTGGGGTGGTTTTCATGGTAAAGGGTGGTTGGTGGCTGGAAAATGGCAGTGCACTAGTAATGTAAACTCATGAATCGATTGATCATAACTAGGGTTAGCAGTTCAAAAATGAAACTGCATGTATACCCTGTACCATAATTCTATACACCACATCGAAGTATTATGTAAGTTTACGAAAAATTTGGTTAAAATCAATACCGAGCTGTAATTTTCAACATCTTGAAAGATGTGCAAAAGCTAGTCAAAACAAATTTATTACTACCATGCTTCAGATAATATGAAATAAGGAAAAATGTTAATAAACAATTGTATATGCTTGATCATTTTTTAGAAACAAATCTAAATACATAATACATTCCCCAATGCAATCTTTCCAGTGTGACCTGAATTTCATTCATTTTATCCAAATAAAATAATTACGAGTTTTGTTATTTTAATATTCTTAAATTCAAATCACAATACATGTTTATTCACTGCGACCATTAGAAAACTTTTCCTTTCGATTGATAATTTTAACGTTATTTTTGTATCGCATAAACCTCCAAATATTTTTTCTCAAATTTTTACTTACATTTCATTTTGCACACCAACAACATAATATATATATTCAATTTTAGCCGCACACACGCTACATGCAAATATACAAATAAGCGATCCTTTTCCTTTTCTTGTCATCTTCGAGTATTTAATTTTGATAAATCTAAACGAAAACGAATATTCGATCGTGTATACAAACTCACAAAATATTATATATACAAGTATGTGATTATATACATAATACTCTTTCTCTTACGTACATATTTATATTTAATATAAATATGTACGTAAAAGAAACAGATACTTTCAAAGGATCGATAATAATAAACGGGTAGCATACGTTTTTTTTTCGTTTGTGTCGTACACAAACGAACATTTAACATATAAAATATTGTTTATGAAATTTTACTTTGGTATGAAAGAGAGTAATATATTAAATAGCTAAACTATCTGATCTCTGCTAACATAAATTCCAAAACCCCTATTATAACAGGGTATGGAATTTAATAATTTTTGTTTCATATACATCGCGGTTGTAGGAAAGATCCACATCTGTTTTTGTTATCTGTGCTTATACTATGTATGAACTATTAAGTTATTAACTATAAATATCAACTTAAATTCTAACAAAAAATTCTCACCATATTGATGTGTTGATTGTTGTCCAGTTATTCCCTTTATTATGTACCGCAACAACGGTTGTACAATATTAGATGATAATTTGTCAATTGTGTAATACAGCTGCCCGTTATGTGATTTGTATGTCCTTGACCATCATCAATTTTATTTACACATGTTTGGTTATATGTTATATGCAGCACAAAATTTGCACTTATTGTTTCAAGTTGCGAGTCGCATACGCATTATGCAACGGAATTAAAATATAATTACTGTACGAGTATATTTTATGTGTCGAACTCGTGGTTATTTCAAGAAATTTCTTTTATATTTAAATGTTATTACTTCTGAGTTTTAATTTTTTTTTAAATGGCGTTATTTTATTTAGAATTTTATTATTACTGTACATTTTTATTTTTTATTTTTTTTAATCCTTATATTAATTTGAAAATTTTATGATGACGCGTTTAATAATTATAATGGTTTTGTTCAATTATTTCTTTTTCTTACAATTTTTGTTTTATTGTCACTGACGCACATGTATTTTAGCTTAAGATTTCCCATTCGAATCAATGTGGTTTTGCATAATCAAATCCTACCGGCTGCGCCATTTTGTTGTGTTCGTCGATTTGATGTTTACACATTTCGAATGTTGGAAATAAAACACACAATTCACGAGTTTTTTAATAATATTAATTTTATTTAATTATATTATTATTGATTATAAACCAAGTTAAAAGTTTACTATATTAGTAATTATGATTTTTGATTTTATTTAATTTAATAACAACGTACAATTATTATGTTTCTGTATTGTGTCTCTTAATGATGCTCGTACTCGACTGCTTCACTATTTTTTTTCTGTTTTTTCTAAGTTTGATTTTATTTTTATTTTATTATCTTGATCGCAGCGACTATTAGTGGCCAGCATCATTATTAAACATATACAAAACATGGTACGTTTAATAATTAGTACGTTTACACAACATGCCTGTATAAACATTTACAGTCACTTCCACCACGTGTAAAAATTTTGATATTTTACAGTGATTCATGTCCAGACCAAAATAAAAACAGTTTCGTTGGAACAATGTTTTCTCCAGTGGCAATATGATGTGGAAGTCATAGACCATAAATTTTTAACAGTAGGTCATTCCCACATGGAGTGGGATACAAACCACGCTATTATCGAAATGCAAAAGAAACGATGCATTATATTAAAATACACAATCCCTGCGACTGGTACACGTTCATACTGTCCATGCGATCAAAAAAACATTTATTTAACGTCCTAAGGGAGTTTGTAAGTAAATATAAGATTTTAACCTTATATTGCTATACCAATTGACACATTGTTTTAAATTTAAATTTGTTTTGCGATTGTAAAGTAGAAATACACGAAAAGACGGTTGCTCATTTTCTGAGGTCGCAGTCTTTTCATGTATATATCTACTTTACAATCGCAAAACAAATTTAAATTTAAAACAATGTGTCAATTGGTATAGCAAAATAAATGTACTAACCATATTTCGCCTCGCAATTAAATAATTTGCGACCGGATAGAGGATATACCCCTAAAACTTATTTTTAAGAGCATATTTTTGGTTGCTCTAGTTATTACGATTTTCTTTATTCATTCAACGGAAACAGAGTTGATGATCTTGCGGTTTTTAGTCCGATTTGAATTTTATTTTGCTACATCCCCAATCTCATTATAATCGGTTAAAAATTGCCTAAGTACCGTCTCGATTTTTCATTAAATTTTTTTAGTTAAAAATCAACATAAAAATATTTTGCTCTACCTATTTATCGGGGGGCCGCTATTGGAAGCGCTATCCATTTCAATGGGAAATTTGAATAGACCTTTATTTTGCAAACCCCTGAAACCATTAGAAACTTAATTTTACAATAAAAATTTTAAACGCACCAAGATGAATTCTTGTTTATAACGTCATGGCAAAATGAATGTTAATTGATATATTTTAGGGCGTTAAATGTTTGTTTTATGGATGAATTTATTTTTAATGTTTATGGTATAGCGACACCAGTGAATAATAGCTACAGTTTCAGTAGAAATTTCCCATTCGGCGCCGGATAGTGCTCGAATACTAAAACACGGCTGAGAGCTGAGTGGGAAATTATCTATTCGAATTTTATCTATTACCCGTATTGTTGCTTTACTAATGAGTTTATAAAAAACTGCATAATTTTACTTGATTATATGACTCCAATGGGCTACGGCCAATTCGTGAAAGGACGGAATTTTTAAATGCAGGTTGGGTGCATGCTATTGGGATAGTTCCACCTCCAGCTCGCGACAGAATCTTGGGACTAGTTGTTCAAACGTCGGCTATGACTTCCAGTCCTCATGAAGTTAATTTAGAAAATTAAAAAAAAAAAATCGATTGTTGGCGATATGTTTATTCCTGTAAACTCGGCGAAAAGTGCAAACATATTGCCACTTGTTTGCCGTATATAAACCGGTAAGCATTTATAAATCATTCTGTTGTTGTTTTTTCAACTAATTTAAGTGATTTTATTTTTAAGGTGTCCGAATCTCCAAGCACTGAGCAGTACGGACGTTAAGCAAAAATGGGGAAAAGCTGGACAAACTCTTGCTAGATCGTATAATTCGGTAGATACCACAGCAACAGCAAGATAAAGCCTTACACAAGTTCCTTGAAGGTAAACATTTATAAGTAAAATGGTATTGTGCCAATTTGGTATAACGAACATCTTTAAAATGTTAGATATAATTAAATTGTATTTTTTCTGTTTAGTGTGATGTACTGTTTTAGTGTGAAAATAAATTATGTTTTATGTAAATTTTTTGTAATAACAATATGTCTTTATAGCTACCCCTCAATCCGAGCTAACCAAACTGTTAAAAACAGATCAAACGCTTAATGAAGTCTGTAGCAATAATTGCGATAATGATTTCTGATGGGGATACTCCAGTCATTATACTTTCAACGTATGCATGCTCTTATAGTTGGAATACGTACATGTTCTGCAGGATAAACAACTAAATGTCACGGTTTTAATTTCAGTACAATCCAACACAGTCCGTACGTTAGGAAAATCGCGAAAACTTGTACGTACATTTTTCCGGTTTCGTTCTTCTGATTGCCATAGTGAATAAGCTTTCTCATAAGCTTTGAGAGCAACCAAATTGTATCTGCAAAGTAAAGCTTTGCCGTTTTATTGCTAATTTCAATACCTATGGCCAATTTGGAAAACGAGCAATTAGTTTTTAATTTGTGCGTTGTTAGCAGGATTCGACCCCTCATTGTCATATTGCACCGTTCATTTTGCCTAATATCCTGGCATAGCTCCACCATTTAGCTAAAACGAGTTTATTAAATTTATTATCTTTAAGTCCTTTAGTAAATAAGAAAGAAATGTCAAACTTATATTGCCGTTGTGCTTTCTATACTTGCCACCAGAAGTTTGCTCCAAACGTCAATATTTGTTTGAAATTAAATCGTAGCCAACTAGATTTGTTTCAAAGTTAAACGAAATTTGAATTTACATTTTTGTTTTTTTTTCATTTAATTTGTGGTATATTTCTGCTGGCATTAACAATCAATGGCGACCGCATGCCAAGTAAACTGAATTTTTATTCCTTACGATTGAATAGAGGAAGATTTGGTAGATATTTATTTTCAACAGTACGGCGCTACACAGCCAACGATAGAATCGACGTTTTGTGCCCACATTTTTAGAACGAACTAAAAGTTACCGCACCCTTGTTTAAAATCGAAATATTTTGTACCGCAAGCCGCTCATGCTGCACTTAAATTTGTTACAATGTTAATAAATTAAACCTTGTGAGTCCCAGCACTCACACATTTTTTTGTAAAGCCAAAAATGATTTTTAATTGTCATCAAAACCAAAAGTTATTTACGCCGAATAGCAAGTCGGCATTGATTAAACGTGGCGCCATTTATAATTTCCACTTGTGCGTACGGCACCGTATCATTTATTTAATTTATGTTTTTTAAATTAACCTTAAATTTTATTTATTTATTAATTAATTTTTTTTTTAATTTGTACGTACAGAATTGAAATGACACCGAGCGGTAATATTAATTTTATTATTTACCTAAGTGTAGATATATATACATATGAGATATAATTTACGGATATGCAAAATTTTTATTGCAAAACCAGTCCAATGGGGCAATAAAATTTACTTGCTAAAAATATATAAGTACGTGTCACCTTATAGTGTGTACCGCATTTACAATTATATTTATATTACTGTAACCAGAATCTCACGGGTAATATCGCGTCAAGTTCATAAATTGTCTTACCTACTTATATATGGAAATAGGTGACAAGTGGTCGTGAACGGAAATTCAGAATATTGCACTCTGCTCGCATACTTAATTAATTAAACTCAATTGATTTAATTTGACCAAATGCACTTTGGGTGCACACATAATATCTAAGATAAGAAATGATGCAAATTGCAAATTGAAGAAAATAAAAAATTGCTTTTGTGCCTGGCTTTCAATCCTGGTACTCTTACGTAAAACATGTATACTCAAAAATAAAACGAACAATTTGTAAGTGGGCGACAATACAAACGCAGTGCAAATAAAATGTAAATTTGAAATTAGCATTCGATTTTTAGTTGGCATCAAGCGCAACAACAAATTGCTTGAAAGGAATCAAAATTAAATTAAATTGCAATAAAATATTTTAATAAAATTACTAAATAAATAACTAAATAAATAAATGCAGATCGCGGGGCCGCGCGCATAAAAATTAAAATAATTGAAGATTTATACTTAAATAATTGGATGCAAAAATAATGAGATGAGAGTTAATTTTGCGAGCACTTAATTTATTAATCCCGATCCTCCTGCGATTAGGCACTCTGCCGCCATCTCACTATGCGCTTACGAACACATCGCTTCGATAAATAAATTATTATTTTATATTCAACAGACTTTATAATTTTCATATTTTTATCTCAATTTTTAAATCATAACATACAAGACACAACAGCAACAACAACAACAACAACAAAATTCCAAATACTTATGACGATGATCAATACTTGTTGCACGCGGATGGATTGGACGTTGCACTTTAAATTGTTATTTTATTCATTTTTAAGTTATTTTGTGGTGCGCTTTTTTGTTGTTCCCATCTTATATATATTATTGAAATATGAAAACCTTATCCTGAAGCAATAAAAATTATATTTAATTTATTTTCTTTATGTGTTTAGTCATAGTGTATTTTATTGATGTGGCCCCAAAAATTGTAACAACAAAAATCACCATCAGAAACAAGATCAAATTATGGTCGGTTTGGTTACGAAAATGTGGAAGGATTTTTTGTGATGGCAATAGTGTCGTGTTTAGGCAAAAAAAAACCGAAAAAATAAATATTGAACAATCCTTCATAGATTGATTCCATTCCGTTAGGTTTGCGACCACACACCTTTAGAAGAAAAGTTTACTTCGTAGTTTAGAAGTTAGATCAGATAAATAGATCTATTAATGAACCTCTACGTTTTCTTTGGAAATGTTTGTGGTCACACTAGTTAAAGTGTTATAGTTAAAGATGTTAAGTTTGGTGTGTTTTATTCGCTAAGTGGAATAATTTATTTAATATGAAAAACGGTGTGAGTCACGTCAGAAATCCTATTTTGGAAATCCCATGGTTTTCTTATTTTGTCCATTAGTATTTGAATGTGCAATTTTGTGTGTCTAACGGTAAAATTTGTGCATAATGTACTTTTTGAGATAATGTAGTATTTTAGCAGCTGTTCCCCAGACGTTTTTCCCAATTCCCCGTTTTCTAAAATTATTCGCGGTCAAGGTATATAAAATAATAATGGTATACTATTCCCAAGTTTCATTTTCGTCTTGTTTGCGCATTACGTCATTTCCATGGTACAATTTGTATTGTCTTTATTGAGTTTATTGAAATATATGAAAATGAATACAATTTTAGGTAGTTTTATCATCAGCAAGAATTGAATTCATATAAATGGAATTGGATAATATATTTATAAATCTTCATTAAAATAAACTACTGTTTCAATTTTAATTTATGGTTTTATTTAGTTTTCGTTTTTTGGTATTAACATTTTCCAATAACCTTGCATTTAAAATTCTCATTTTGAAATACATTTTACATCGGAAAAACAATTTTTTTATTTCTAAATCTAAATTAACGTGTTTTGATATTGATACCAATTCGTTTATAAAATTTCTACCTACTTTCAATGAAGTGGAATTATAATTATTGAATATATCCTCCAAAATTTTGAGTGATTTAACAAACTTATCATTTGGTTTTTAAGCCGCCTTCACTTATAAAGTCTGTCCAAGTGAAACATCCACTAGGTTCAGTTTCGCAGTGATTTTGTACCATATTTGGAATCTTATTTTGTAGGCGCTTTATAATATAACCAGCTAAGTATTCTAAACCATCATAATGCAAATCACTCATATGATCTTCCGGTAAATCTGTTAAGACAGGGCTTTTTTCTGTAAGACCACCAAGTAACTTTGAAGTCAAAACATTTTCTGGATTGTTCGTCTCTTTCCTATTAATAAATTGTTGGTCATCAAGTAGAATGTGTTTCATTGATTCGCCTAAGTCCATTTGTAAAATTTTGCAGTTATCTCGTTCAACATTTGCCTATTGTGAAACGATACCTTCGTTTCGTCCCAGTAAATAGCTTCGCAGGCGATACTTAAATTGCAATGCCGTAGGGTGGTCATAAAGGCCCCCTTTCACACGTATAAGTCTAAAAAACATTTCTAAAGGGTCTTGATTCAGACGATAAGTAAGTATATAGGCAGTGTTGTATTGCTCTTTGACATCGTTGAATAACATTCTCAATGCTTTTATATTCGTAATAATCCTTTTTTGGAATGGTAAAATGGACTTATTACTTCCAATTCGCATTTTTTACATACATTTTCCATATCACCTAAAATTTCTTTTTGTTCTGGCATTGCCAACCCGTAGGCAGCCATTCTGGGACGGGAATCTATTTTAGGAACTCTTGAATTGAATAAATCGAACCAATCGTTAACCTAAATGATACGAAAATTTTAATGCAAAAAATCAACTGAGCATATGAAAATTTATGAATTATATATACCTGTTTAAGTAAAATGGCCAATTCATTCCAGAAATTGAATTATGCAATATCAAAACTGCCTACTCTAAGTAAAGCACAAGAATTGGTGTGTGAAAATAGTTGCGTTGCAAATTTCACCTTCTGCCTTTGGCCACCTTTAACGACTATAGATGAGATGCTGTTAAGCGATGAGCAATTTTTAAATCTGAAGTAGATTGATTGCTTAACAATTTTTCAAGAGGTTTTTTAGTCAACAGGTTATCATTTAGCAAAATTCCAGAATCCAAAAAATGATTTCTCAGAAGTTTAATGAGATGAGGAGTGTCACTAAATACATATACTTTGCGATTATCTTTACAAGAATTTGCAAAACAAGGGTGACTTTTGTTTATTCCCATTTGGTTCCACAGCCCTCGGTTACCTCCACCCAAATCGGTAACAATGGCCACAACATCATACTCAATGGCACTAAGCTTTATTATAATTGTCTCTAAAATTTCCTTTGTTAATTTTGCATCATAATTATAATAAACTGGCTATTTCCAAATTTCAAATAAGCCTCTCGCCATTATAACCTGGACGTAGTTAGCTGCAGCAAGCAACGTGTCAGTTTTTTTTTTTCATATTCGTAAGATTTTTGAATTTTCATTTCATTTGCCATCAGCACACAGACTTTTTGATAACGAGACAAATCCGCGTTTCCTATAAGCCTAAAAACAACATTTAAATACCCTGGGTTGATGTTAATTTTTGAAGCCCAATTTCTTAATGTTGAAACAGCTGGAAACGGATATTTTTTCTTCAATAATAGGCGATATGCTTTCGGCCCGCTTGCATAAATGGCGATGGCCTGTAAAATATCATCCACTTTCCATTGTACTCTTTTTCCTTGATTTTGAATTTTTTTCCATACACCTGCTGTAAATATTTGTTTCACATAGCTATTTTCCTGTTCCAGCTGATGACATTTTTTCATAAGCCGTTTATTGTCCTTCATTAAACAGTTTATTTCAGAGTTTTCATCTAAATTGTTGCTGTGTATAGAATAAAATCAAAGCCTTTACATTCGCATGTGTTTTATGACATTTAGTATTTACCTCTCTTTTATCATGTTATCATTTAAATCAGATGTACTGGTAGTTTTATCAAATTGTTTCACAAAGAAATTGTCGGTTAGCGTATTAAAATTTCCAATTCTATTATTTATGGCAGGATTAATAGTAGAGTTTTCACAGAATATTTTCATTTGATTTTCCGAAATATTTAATAAATATTTATTATCTGAGGACGAAGTATCACGAGCTATCAGATTTGATGAAGTTCTTTTCGTATAAAACAGACATGCGTATTAGTTTTTGAATATATGTAATATGTATATGTTAATATCTATATATATAAAACAAAGTCGTGTTAGTTACACCATTTATAACTCAAGAACGGCTGGACCGATTTTTATGATTTTTGTTTTGTTGGATTTGACTCCGTTCCGAATAGCATAATAACTATTAAAACATTGGAAAAATTCACCAACAAAAAACTTATCAAGAAAATTCATTTTCTCATATATTTAGTACATTTTGTTTTTTTTTATTTTGTTCGTCTCAATACAGTGGTGATTTAGGAAAAAAGAAAAGTCGGAAAAACTCAAAAGGGAAACCCCAAAAATCTAATAAAAAAAACCTTTTTTTATATGAATTTTGTAGGTGTAGTTTGTATGTGACGAGTGGTGCAGTGGTTAAAGCTTCGGCGCTTGGACTGCAAGGTACTGGATACGAATCCGACTGGAGGCTGCATGCACATTTACCATTTTATTTTTTATCCAATTTTTTTTTATTTCATCTACTTATCTATTTATATAGATAAAATCTTCGTCCGAGTTACGATTTCAGTGCGAATAGTAGATTTTGACAGCTCCAAAAAAAGTTTTTTTCCTTTGCGATTTTAATATTAAATTTAATTTATTTTTGGTTTTGGTTATTTCATATTAGTTAAGTGGTTTGTGGTTTAGCATATAATATTAAAATAAGTGGTGGAATTTAGTGAAATAAGAGGTTGTGTGGTGTATGCCAATAACAATAAGAAAACAGTACTTTTTTGCGTACAATAGTACGTAATTTTTTTAGTGGTACAGAGTGTCCCAACACCGGACACCAGTTTTTTTTTTTGGTTTTTTTAATTTTTTTTTTATTCTGCGGAATTCTATTTTCGATCGGGATTTTTAAACGGTAAGTTCCCTTCGAAGATGTTCACTTTGTGAGGTTATCACATTTGTGATTGTGCGCACATCGATAATTGATTATGTAATTTTGGATTGTGTGATTAATTTTCCAGTATTATTTACAATGCCGCGAGCCAGAAGATCTAATCTTTCACCACGAAGCCGTAATGCAATTAGACTTCGGACTATTGCGAATCAATCCACTGCAGATGAACAAGAAATCACACGAGAAGTGCGCCGCGTTAGTATGGCCCGACTTCGCGCTTCACAAAGACAAGCACAAAGAGAGGCAGTACGTCAAATGGCTCAGTTGACAATGAGAAATCGTCGAGCTTATCGCACAGATCAACAACGAGATAATTTTCGACGCGCAAGAAGAAATCCTTCAAGTGTTGATTTGAATCGAATAGCGTTTCAATACGATTGCACAATTGACTACAACTCGCATCCTTTCGTTCGAATTGGCCCAATGGAGTTTGTGTGCGACCATTGCGGTGCATTGAAGTTCGCTGGAGAAACGCCTGGATTGTGCTGTCTCAGTGGCAAGGTGAGATTGCCATTATTGCCTGCACCACCTGAACTGTTGTGTTCATTGCTTCGTGGCGAGACACCAGAATCACGACATTTTCTATCCAACACTCAAAGATACAACGGATGTTTCCAAATGACTTCATTTGGAGCAGACATTATCGAAGAACGCGGATTCAATCCAACATTTAAGGTCATTTCTGCTCGAGAGAGTAAACATTCATTTTCTTTTGGTGATCAAAAATCTATAATTCTGACTTCGTCTTCGACTTTACAGATTCAAGGCCAAATTCACCACCGAATTGGGTCATTGCAACCGATTGAAGATGGGCAGCATAAATTCATCCAAATATACTTTATGGGCAATATGGAGGATCAACTTGATCGGCGCCAAACGATCAATACAGCAATGAAAAGGATAGTTCTGAAAGATTTGCAGCAACTACTCCATGAACATCATGCATTGGTTCGATTGTTTAAATCTGTGTTGGATCGCATGCCAAGTGACGACTGCAAAGTCGTGATCAGAGCAGATAAACGACCCGCTGGAACACACGAACGCCAATTTAATGCTCCAACAATAGATGAAGTCGCAATTGTGATTGTTGGTGAAAGCGTGGAACCGCGCGATATTGTGCTTACACGTCGCGACACTGGACAACTGCAACGAATAAATGAAACACACCGTTCATACGATACATTGCAATACCCGCTGATGTTTTGGCAAGGAGACGATGGATATCACTTCAATATCAACATATGATAAATCCATTGAGCGGTGAGTACTGATATCATAATTTAGATTATGACACTAATTTTACTGATTTCATTTCAGGTGAGGAAACTAACAAGAAGGTTAGCTCGATGAATTATTATGCATATCGTTTGATGATTCGTCAAAATGCTGACAACTATTTGCTGCGATTTCGTCGTTTGCTTCAGCAATATATCGTCGACATGTACGTCAAAATCGAAACAGAGCG
The DNA here is from genome assembly GCA_947310385.1 of Nephrotoma appendiculata. Taxonomy (NCBI): domain Eukaryota; kingdom Metazoa; phylum Arthropoda; class Insecta; order Diptera; family Tipulidae; genus Nephrotoma; species Nephrotoma appendiculata. Next base: position 212,149,718 of record OX371225.1, on the reverse strand, counting down.
CCTCATTTTCATTCGGTTGAACCAAGCTAAACTGCGTTCGGAGGAATATATCCATTTACGCGATGCAATCAGCACCGAAGGAAATGCAGCTAATGTTGGTCGATTGACTATTCTACCGGCGACGTACATTGGCAGCCCGCGTCATATGCATGAATATGCGCAAGATGCAATGACATGTGTTCGTCATTACGGTTGTCCAGATTTATTCATCACTTTTACTTGCAATCCGAAATGGATAGAGATTGTTCAACTGTTGCTACCCGGGCAAATAACAAGTGATCGACACGACATCATCGCACGTGTCTTCAAACAAAAAATCCGGTCGCTGATGAACTACATTGTTAGGCATTGCGTCTTTGGGGATACTCGATGTTGGATGTATTCAATTGAATGGCAGAAACGAGGCTTGCCGCATGCTCACATTCTTATTTGGTTAGCTGAAAAAATTCGACCAGACCAAATAGATGACATCATATGTGCCGAGATTTCTGATCCCGAAACCGATCCAGACCTGCATGATGTTGTAATTACGAACATGGTTCACGGTCCGTGTGGCTCCATCAATCCCCAATCACCGTGCATGGTCGACAACAAGTGTTTCAAGCGTTATCCACGAAATTTAACCGCAGAGACTATCACTGGCAATGATGGTTATCCACTGTACCGGCGTCGATCAGCCGATGATAACGGTAGAACTATCACAACGATAGTGAGAGGAAATGAGTTCGTGGTCGACAACACTTGGATTGTTCCATATTCGCCACTTCTTTCCAAAACATTCAAGGCGCATTGCAACGTGGAGTACTGCAATTCAGTGAAGTCCATAAAATACATTTGTAAATATGTCACGAAAGGTAGCGATATGGCAGTTTTTGGTGTTCAAAATCCCAATACAAACGATGAAATCACGCATTATCAAGTTGGTCGATATGTGAGCTGCAATGAGGCGATTTGGCGTATATTCTCATTCCCTATTCATGAACGTCATCCCACTGTTGTACATTTGGCGGTGCATCTGGAGAATGGTCAACGAGTTTATTTCAACTCATCGAATGTTGCTCAACGTGCTGAGACACCTCCAGCAACAACATTGACCAGTTTCTTTTCGATTTGTCAAAGTGATCCGTTTGCACGAACATTGCTCTACTCTGAGATGCCACGTTATTACACTTGGAACGCCTCATCAAAAAAATTTCAACGTCGGAAGCAAGGCGATGAGGTTCCTGATCATCCAAATGTGCGTTCTACTGATGCTCTTGGTCGCATTTACACAGTTCATCCGAAGAATGACGAATGCTTCTACTTGCGGTTGTTGCTGGTGAATATTCGTGGGCCGACATCATTTGAATCACTTCGAACTGTCAATGGTGTAGTGTGCCCAACATTTCGTGCTGCATGTCAACAGCTCAACTTGCTTGAAAACGATGATACTCATTGGGACATGACAATCGCTGAATCAATCATTTCTGCAACTCCAAACCAGATACGCACATTATTTGCTATCATTATTTCGACATGCTTCCCATCAAATCCACGTGAACTATGGAGCAAGTACAAGAATGACATGTCAGAAGACATTCTACATCGAATTCGTGTCAGTTTCGGAAATCCCGATCTCGAGGTGAATGAGGAGATACATAACCAGGCTTTGCTTTTGATCGAAGACATGTGTTTTCGCATGTGCGGCAGTTTGTTAGTCAAATTAGGAATGCCAACGCCATGTCGTGAACGACGCTTTCAATCGAGAGTTGGAACGTGAACATGAATATGATCGAGATGCATTGAACCAATCAGTTCGAACCAATGTACCACTGTTGAACCTCCAACAGAAAGGAGTGTACGATACGTTAATGAAGGCAATTCATGATGGAAATGGTGGATTATTTTTCCTCGATGCGCCCGGTGGATCTGGGAAGACATTCCTCATGTCATTGATTTTGGCCACTGTTCGTGCGAGATCCGATATTGCTGTAGCAGTTGCTTCTTCTGGGATAGCGGCCACATTGCTAGAAGGATGCCGAACAGCTCATTCAGCGTTGAAATTACCGTTAAACCTTCAATCGGCTGAAAACCCGACATGCAACATTGCAAAACACTCAGCAATGGCGAAAGTTTTGGTAGCAAGTAAAATCATCATCTGGGATGAATGTACAATGGCGCACAAACGCGCATTGGAAGCACTCGATAGAACTATGAAAGATCTACGCAATGACTCAAGATGTTTTGGAGGCGCAATGATTCTACTTTCTGGCGATTTCCGTCAAACAATACCAGTTATTCCAAGATCGACCGCTGCTGATGAAATAAACGCTTGCCTCAAATCATCGACTCTGTGGTGTTATGTGAAGAAACTTCAGCTGACGACAAACATGCGAGTTGCATTGTTAAACGATCCATCTGCCGAAGAATTCTCCAAGCAATTGCTGACTATCGGTAATGGCCGTGTTCCGGTCGACAAATCGAACGGATTGATTTCGTTTCCTCAGAACTTTTGCATTTTTGTCTCAACGAAGGACGAGCTCATCAACAAAGTGTTCCCGAACATCATTACTAACCACAAAAATCACAATTGGGTGAGTGAACGAGTAATTCTTGCGGCAAAGAACAAAGATGTGGATCACTTAAATTTTACAATTCAAAATCTAATCGTCGGTCCACTTCATTCCTTCAAATCTATTGACTGTGTGACAAACGAAGACGAAGCAACCAACTATCCAACTGAATTTTTAAACTCATTGGATCTACCTGGCTTGCCACCGCACAATTTACAACTAAAAGTTGGCTCGATAATCATCATGCTACGAAACCTGAATCAACCAAAACTATGTAACGGAACGCGTTTGGTGCTGAGAAAACTCATGGGCAATGTAATTCACGCGACGATACTTCAAGGGAAGTTCAAAGGTGAGGAAGTTCTCATTCCGAGAATTCCGATGATCCCAACCGATATGCCATTCGAGTTTAAACGAATTCAATTTCCGATTCGTCTTGCATTCGCCATGACGATCAACAAATCACAAGGCCAATCCTTGAGTGTTTGTGGCCTGAATCTAGAAAATGAATGTTTCTCTCACGGCCAATTGTACGTAGCATGTTCACGTGTCGGTAAACCATCCGCTTTATTCGTTCTCGCACCTAACAATAAAACAAAAAATGTCGTATATCACAAGGTGCTACAATGAAGGGACTCGACTCCATTGCAACTCACCCAGCAAATAGTTTAAAAGAAAGTAGTGCAATAATGCTACGCGAACCATTTCTATTCAATTCAATAAAACGAAAGCCTTGCTGCCACGTGAATTACATTCATTTCAATGTAATTAAAATATATTTCATTTTGATTTTTGTAATTTCATTGAATTTAATTAATTTGGAGTATTCATTTAATTTATTTAATCTTAATAAAAAACTCAATTTTATTAAGCTAATAACTTTAAAAAACATTTATTGATTTTGAGGCGGTACGAAGTTCGCCGGGTCAGCTAGTTAAACAAATAAATAAACTTACTACAAATTTCTATAAATATTAAACACTATTTTACTTACAAAATATTATTTACTATTTCCTTACGTTACTTTTTTTCTTGGCGATCCTGCCGTTTTATAATTGATTCAGTTAACGCTGTAGATGACGACTAATTTTCAGTAGGTATTAAATCGGTTTTTAATTTCCTGCTATTTTTCGGAGAGTAATTTAATAATATGTTGCAAATTTTGTGCAAAATGAACTTTAGTAAAATGTAATGAACATATGTATGAAGTTTTAACGTTAAATTTATCTTCTCTGCAACATTTGTGAATCCAGATTTTAGCAAAATTTGAGTCTTTTGGAAAGCGAAAAAAATTTATTTTATTTTGATTGTCATCAGCGTTTCTTTTCAACCTTTTATCATTGTTGCTCTTGCAACCGAAAACAGCACAAATTACCATATTTCAAAATTTAAACTGAGAAAAGGGGTATCCGCCTTAAATGAAATTTGCACCAGTTTTCACTCCACTACAAACAAATGTACACCCTCTATATTTTAGAAATATTATATTTCTGTAAATTTTTGGCAAACAGTTAAATTATATTTCAGTAATTTAATATTTATTTTAAATACTAGCTGACCCGGCGAACTTCGTACCGCCTCAAAATCAATAAATGTTGTTTAAAGTTATTATAGCTTAATTAAATTGCGTTTTTTATTAAGATAAAATGAATTTCTCTCTCTCTCTCTGGCACTATATCCCATATAGAGATTTGGCCGCCTTAAATGAGGTTTAATAATCATATTTTCATTTCGGATAATGACTAATGAGTGATTAATTCATTGATCCTAAACCAGCCGTGCAAGTTTTTCCTTGTCACTACCGGGAATTGAACCCGAGACCTCCAGGGCGGATAAAATGAATACTCCAAATTAATTAAATTCAATCAAAATGAAATATATTTTAATTACATTGAAATAAATGTAATTCACGTGGCAGCAAGGCTTTCGTTTTATTGAGTTGATTCGAAATGATTCGCGTAGCATTGTTGCAATACTTTTTTTTAAACTATTTGCTGGGATGGGTTGCAATAGGGTCGATTCCCTTCATTAAAGCATCTTCTGATATACGACATTTTTTGTTTTATTGTCAGGTGCGAGAACGAACAAAGCGGATCGTTTGCCGATACGTGAACATGCTATGTACAATTGGCCGTGAGAGAAACATTCATTTTCTAGATTCAGGCCACAAACACTCAAGTATGGGCCTTGTGATTTGTTGATCGTCATGGCGAATGCAAGACGAATCGGAAATTGAATTCGTTTAAACTCGAATGGCATATCGGTTGGGATCATCAGAATTCTCGGAATGAGAACTTCCTCACCTTTGAACTTTCCTTGAGATTTCTCAAAATTAAACGCGTTCCGTTATATAGTTTTGGTTTATTTAGGTTTCGTAGCATGATGATTACCGGCAACACACCAACTTTCAGTTGTACATTGTGCGGGGGCAAGCCAGCCAGATCCAATGAGTTTAAAAATTCAGTTGGACAGTTGGTTGATTCGTCTTTGTTTGTCACACAGTCGATAGATTTGAAGGAATGAAGTGGACCGACGATTAGATTTTGAATTGTGAAATGTGTGAGACAAGGAAAACAAGTTGTATGCGCAAAAGCATACCATGTTTATTATATATCCCTTTAGTGATTTACTAACACAATTGTGCGGGTAGGGCAAAAGTACCATGCTAAAAATTTAGTTTTGTATGTTTTTTGAACCAACTTACACATTTGTGAATTCCTTTTTAACTAATTTTCGTCCGAAAAAAAACACTATATCTATACACACAATTGTGTTGGTTATACTTCAAATAAAGCGAAATTTTTTATCAACAACACCATTACATACTATGGTTTTTACTCACACATTTGTATGGGTCTGGACTAAAACTGAGTCAATTTTTTTGTTTTCTTGGTTGATAAAGGGATATACCTAGATTCGCGGTCGATATGCGTTCGCAATAAAACAAGAAAACAAAAGTCTAAAAATAGGTTACTACGTTTAATTGGTTTTTGTTGATATTTTAATCGAATCTTACTTAAAAATAATTTTGTTTATTAAAGTAAAAATTCCATATCGATATTTCCCATTCATATTACCAGTTTTCAGTATAAATCTACAGTCATAATATTGCTATAAGTATAAAATATAATAAATTTCCGTTCAATTCTATTCTAAGTTAATTCTTTCCTAAAATATGTATGGAAAAATAAACGTCAAAACTGCTATTTTTCCCCAAAAGCCACAATACACTTTTGAGGAAAGGGAATAACTCTGCTACAAAATTTAAAATTTCCATTCCCCGGGAATTACCAGAATAGGGCCACAGAAATCCCATAGACCCGTTTAATTATTAAAGCATATTTTTTGCTCTAGTTCAATTGTGCAAAACTGTGCATGTCAAAAACAATTTAGTTCTATTCTAGATTCAGTCAGGATTTTTCGTAGAACGGCTATTTCTCCTATATTTACATGCGATATGTACAACGTCTATTGAGGAAGTTCAACTATGTAAGAAAATGTCGTAGTTTTCTAGTCAAAATGTTTAGACTAGATGCTATTTGATACATAAATAAATAAATAATAAAATTATTATTATAAATTAAAATATACATACTTGTATAAATTACAAAGCATAAAATTTAAAAATATTAATAAAAGATTAATTATGTTTAGTGTTTAAAAGTAACTATCTTTAGATTTACCCATAACAAATATGGTGGCAGCGGAGGGATTACATGTGATGTTAACACGATAAAACCTATTTGAACATCCATCGACAATCAATCCTGTTATGGTTAAATCGATTCGTGGAAAACGTGTGTGAACATTTTTAAAATTAACTTTTAGTTAAATTATAAGTGAAAAGACGCCAACTCGAAAAAACCGCAATGTTGTAGCGTTTATTATAGTGGTTGAATTGCAAAGTGAAATTTAAAAACCTTATATATAAAAAGTTGCTAAAACATGGAACTTGAATTTTCGTGAGATTTTATTCGTTGATTCGCATTTTTCCAGTCGTTAAAACCTACATTTATTAAACGGTCAGTTGAAACCGAATTTGTCAAATGACAAGGACCACAAAACACGCAAAATCTATATGGGGAATAAATTAACCAGGGGCGAGGAGTTTTCTCGCCATTGTGAATGGTACGTTCGGGGTATGAATTAATTTACAGAAAAATCTAAATGTTGATCATATTTTTATATAATAATATATTATATTCTATTTGTATGAATATATATATATATATATATATATATATATATATATATATATATATATATATATATATATATCTCAAACGTTTTTACACAATGAAAATTAAATAGTGGTTCTCAGTATTTTTTTTAGAAATAATACCAAATGAAGATTATTCGACAAATTCTCATTGAGTATGATTTGTATTGAGATCAAAGTATTGTTATTATATTGCTGATACAAAAATTATTCAGTCATATTCAATATTTAAATCGAACTTGACCTATAATTTACACCATAAGTCGCCGCCTCCAAAAATTGCCGCAAATTTGCCGCAATAGGCCCGGGCCTATTGGAAAATGCAGCACTGTGCATTGTATCGATTCCATTTAATTCGACTCGAAGAAAATACATTGAATTATTATGAATTCCAACAGACTACAATTCAATTTGGCACTGAGAGAAAAATCCAAAAAACAACTCAATTTTCGATAGATGACTGAGTTTGAATCGACATTTCATTCACTTTTCAATACATTATGCCGCCTTTATGGTTGCGGTCGTTCGTTCGTTCTGACAGTTTTTACGACCAATCATATTGCTCAAAAATGATGATTTTTTTCTCTTCTTGATTTTTCCACAAGAGATGATTGGTCAAAAAAATGACTGAACGAACGAACGAACGAACGCAATCATAAACCTACCTTTAGTGTTGAATTCGATGTGTAGTCCAGGGAAGTTAGGAAAAATAGCGGAAATTTTTAGGGACAGCAGATATCGAGATGCGTTTTTCTGCATTGTGTTCAGGAAGGTCCCAGGAAAAGAGTCTATATCGTCTAGTTTTGGCATTTTTTGAAAAATGCATTCTGGGCCGGAAAATGCATTTTCCAATTGCATTATTACTTGCTCCATTGTAGGAACGACTGGAAACTCGGAAAAATCGCTCGGAAATCGTTATGCGGGTGTTTTTGGCGCTGCTGAACTCGATTCTGGCATTGGAATTACCCGGGGCGCTCGGGGGTGGCTTTGCGGGGGTAACAGAGGGGTCATTCTGGGGAGGAAAGGCATAGTCCACGGGAAGCGCTCCAAACTCGTTACTCGGAGGTTTTCGGGGATGCCGAATTCAATTGTAGCATTAGATTTCCCCGGGAGTGCTCGTAGGTGGCTCTGTTGGGTTGTCTGGGGGTGATTGGGGGGAAATAGCAGCGTCCATGAAAATCACTCAAAAATCGTTACTCGGAGGTTTTCGGTAATGCCGAATTCAATTCTGCCATTAGACTTCCCCAGGGGCACTCGGGGGTGGCTTTGTGGGAAATTGTAAAAGTTTTAAATTTAAATAATTTTTTTTTTAATTTTACAATTAAATTAAAGTTTGTTTTATTTATTTATCAAATTATTATTATTACATTGTTTTACAAAGCGCTCCGCTTCATTTCGATTTTCACAGTTCAAGAGTGCCAGACACCACTCAAACACCAAAAAAGGTCCAAAATCCAAGAGACTTGATTACTGGAGAACTGTATTTACATACAACGAAAAAACAAAGTGGTCCTAAACGACAGATGTCATACTGATGTCACACAGACACCAACTGCCCGCGGGAACTGGACCCATATTTTTCTCTTCAGTCGATACAGAATATTTCTATTCGCGCCGGTCCCCGTGGTAACGATATTTTACTCTCTTTATAGCTTTGGCGCCTTTTTCAAATTCAGTTTCGAGGCACAAAAGACTTCCAAAGCAATTGTATTTATAATATGTGTAATATTTACTTATTTAATATTCAATCAAAATTTTTATTATTCATACCTCTGGGTAATTCTAATGCCAGAATTGAATTCGGCATCCCCGAAAACCCCCGAGTAACGAGTTTGGAGCGATTTTCAAGCACGCTCCAACTTCTCCTTCAATTAACCCCCCGCGCACGCTCACAGAACCACCCCCGTGCACCCCCGGGTAATTCTAATGCCAGAATCGAGTTCGGCAGCCCTGAAAGCCCCCGAGTAACGATTTCTGAGCAGTTTTTTCGTCGTTCCTATAATGGTGCAAGTAATGATGCAATTGGAAAATGCATTTTCCGGCTCAGAAGGTATTTTTCAAAAACTGTCAAAACCAGACGATATAGACTTTTTTCCTGGGACATTCCTGAACACAATGCAGAAAACCGCATCTCGATATCTGCTGTCCCTAAAAATTTCCGCTATTTCGCTCGATTTTGATTTAGATCCCTGGACTAGTAAACGTTTACGGATCGGCCATTCAACTCAATCGTCTATTGAGTGACAAAAGTATTTGCTCAGAACGAAGTAGCTTGGGGTGGAACGAGGTTCGCCGGGTCAGCTAGTACTTAATATTTTTGTTCGAAGCACGAAAATATAATTATTATTGAGTTGGCTTTTGTGCGAGACCATCGCAAATATCAAATGAGTAGCAAAGATTGGGTGGAGTGAGCTGCAGTGTCCTGCACTATCCGATTGTTGTCTACCCGCTTCGAACTGGGTGTAATGCCGGGGTTCGTAACAAGCATTACGGTCATCAAAATCTGAAAACTATATAGAAACTAGTTTATGTACTTACACCACTTAATTTGATTATTGTATCTGTCAAATTGAATGTCAACAGATATGTACAGTAGAAAGAGTATGCCAAAGCACAGAGCATTATACGAGCACATTTTTTGTTTTAATTTTTAAAACGTACTCCTAATTTTGTATCGGATATATTAGACATTTATGTTAAGGTCTCGCCATAAGATTTATTTTTGACGAATTTGATTGATAGCCAACAGTAAACTTCTAGTTGCTTCTGCCACGGTTATTCTGTGTAACAATCAACGATTTTACAGTTTTGATTAGCAGATTAAGTATAAATCGAATAATTTATTTGAAAGTGTACTTATTCAAACAATTGGTTATTCATAATTAGTTACTGTTGTATAGAACATACCCAACGGATGACACTTGAAGCAAAATCCATCTCCATTCAACATTTCTTATATAATTTTATCGTTTTTATGTCGCTGCGTACGGCTGTAACGAAACGATCAATGACTTTGTGTCCATTACCATGTCGCACGTCCTTGACGTGACCCCGCATAACATAACATACATATCCATAAAGTATAATATAATTCATAACCACAACAGCAACAACAACAACAACAATTACGCAACTTAACATATGTACGTACATACAAAAGTATTCGCATTTCAACAGCATTACGAGTATTTTCTAAAAATATTATTCAATCTCGTTTGCTCTTCTTAAATAATTTCTTAATTCGTATTTCGTTTTGTTTTATTTGTTTTATTCTTTTTCTACATAATTCCATTATTTATTTATTTATAAATAAATAAATAAAATAAGCAATGTAAATATGATATTAAAAGCTAAGCAAAATGAAATAAAACGTTAAAAAAAAATCAAAACTTATAACTTTATGAAATACATAAAAAATGTTAACTTTTAATTTATTTTATTTTATCTTTAAGGAAAAACGAATTTACTTTTTATTATTATTACAAAAACAAAAAAAAATCCAGTAAATTTTTTTTTTATTTATTTATTTATTTAACTTTTTATTTTTATTTATAAATTGATGGTCAAGAATGTTACTTTACGGTATCATTTCTTAGATTATTTTTCTCTCTCTGATGGTTTTTGTTTTATTCTGTGGCAACATCAAAATTTAATGTATTATATATATCGCGCTCTTAAGACAATTAAAAAATTAATTTTTAATTTTTTTTTTGCCTTTTCTTAAAGATAATTTCAATTTGCAATTTTATTTAAAACAATAATAATTAAATAGTAAAATGTAAATTGGTCTTGGAAGTGTAAGAGGGACGAGGACAATATTAAATTTATAAAAGAAAGATAAATACATACTTTAAATGCGGCTGGGATTTCTTCTTTGTGTGTTCGTCTGCACCTCATCAGCTCTCTATATCTTAGCTACATATATAGAGTTGCTTAGATAGATATACGATAGACAATTTTTTTTTTTTACTATTTTAATGTATATAAGATGTTAGATTGTGTTTTGATAACGTGAATAATGGATATGAAGTTGTAAATGATGTGTTACATTAGACATTTAAATAACTGGTTTTTTATGTCATTTCGTGCTATAAATCTATACGGTTTTATGGATTTCGTATCTATTCCGAAATCGTAAAATAATTATTAAGGCGAATAATTCCATTCGGGGAAGATACGGAACAAATACTTTATCCGGAGGCGACAAATTTACTCATTCAGTGCAATTAACATTTAATCACTTTTATAATTAAATCTCCTTGTTCAACCTTCCATTTTTGTCATTAAAATAATTTATTTAAAATTATAGTCTGGAGTAGGAATGAAGAAGCACTAGGAATATTTACAATCAGTTGGTTTAATGTTCAAATTGCCTCATCCTGCAAGATGATATTTCATCCGACACTACTGCTGTAATCTGAAATCTATCTTTCTAACTTTACAACAATTACATCATTGCTAATCCTATACCATTTGACAGTTTATCAAGTTTAGTGATAATCCTTTTTTGCATTCTATCTGAAAGTCGAATGATTGCAGCTGCAGGCTTCATCGAGTTAAGCGTCCCGTTAGATCCCTTTATGACATTAGCTAGCGCCGGCTGGCGTGATCAGTAAAAAATGACATCGCCTGAAAAGTTTCCGGTCTAACAAAGAAAACACAATTTTTTTTTGGCAAAAATACATTTTATTCATCAACATAATTTCCTTCTAGAGCAACACAATCAGTCCAACGCACTTATATGTCCGCATCAATGCCTTTTTTGTAGAACGATTTATTTTTGTCTTCAAAATAGGCTTCTGTTTCGTCAATCATCTTCTTCAGCCAAATCTCTTTCCCTGGAACTTTTTTTCGAGGTTTGCAAACAAGTAATAATTGCTGGGGGCCAAATCTGGCGAATACGGTGAACGTGCAAGTAATTCAATGCGCAATGCGTTGTCGTTTTTCATCTGGTGTGAGCAAACGCGGTACCCACTTCGAACACACCTTTCTCATGGACAAATGTTCCTGTGAAATATGACCAACATGTTCCACCATTGATATCTTTATAATGTCGGCTATCTCACGCAACTTCACTTTACGGTCTATCAAAAGATTTTAATTAATTTTTTCGAATGAGTACAACGGTCGAATTTCAAATGGCCGAATGTTGAAGGGCCGAATTATGAAGGGTCGAATGGGTCGAAGGGCCGAATTTTTGTTTTTTGTTTTTCGAAATATAATTTTTTAAATTTGTTGTTTTATTGAATATTTTGTAATTTTTTTTTAATTCTACGTATCCAAGCGATACATTTTGGTGAAGGAAAATTTTCTCATGCGTCACCTGAGACATTCGGCGCTATGTCAACCTTCTAATAATAGGTATATGGTACAAAAAATTAAAAAAATAAATTAAATAAAAATAAATCTATATGGTTAATACCGTCCTAACTTCGGTCGTTCGGCTCCTACAATTGACATTCACAGATGGAATATATCTTTTGATGGATCCACCCGTACACACAAAAAAATAAGCGGTGCTAATAGATTTTTTATCCTAATAACTAGTTTATTTTTATCCAATCGGATAATTATTTTAGAATCTAACACCGCATCATCGGATAAATATTTAACTTTATCCGATGGGATAGCTATTTTTGTAAATAAAATTTGTTACCTCTTTTGGTGTTAAAGAATTTTAACCGTCTCTGAATATGTTGTATATTACATGGGAAACCCCCAAAAACTCAAGGAAACTCCTTTTGGATAAAATTTAATCCTTTTTTGGTGTTTCTTGTTAAAAAGAATTTCAAGGATTTACGATTTTATATATTACATTTCAGTCTTCATTTGGATTTTGTGGATAATATCACTTCAAAATTGCATTACATTTTTGTAAATTTAAAGTAAAAAGTTGTACTGTGTATTCAATTTGTGAATTGTGAAAATATGCATGTGAGATTTTAATTCTTAAGAATTAATTAAAATGGTAAACAAACAAATTAATGAAAAAAATTAGAAACACAATGTAATTAATTTTAATTTGGGTTCTTTTAATTTATTTAGAATTTGATGACAATATCAGTGTGCAGCTTGTATTGAAACATCTTTGCGGTACTTGCAGGAACAAAATGTATCAACGTCACCAGATATTCCAGTGGCCAATGTTTGGATAAGTAAGTGTACTAGTAATTCACAATTATAAATTAAAACCTTCGTTTTAATAAAACAATAACATATATTTTCAGACTGAAACAACTATGACAGATGTAATTACGCAGCCACATCTTATTGTTCGAGCACATCTGATTCTTCGAGCGAGGCCCTCCAAAAATCAAATTTACAAACTTTGATGATTTTACAACGTTGTTCAAGGCATTTTATGTATCCTGTCAATATCCTTTTGTCACGATTCGTTTTATTTATTTATACAGGAGACATTTCTAAGGATGAACTTTGAATTTAATTTTAATAATTAATTATACTTTGAACTTAATTTTTATTTTGATTGATTAATTTAACTTTGAGCATAATTTTGGGTGTGTTAATAAAACCTGTTTATTAAAAACTAAATTGTAGGTACTCAAAGTAAGAAATAAATAAATTAGAACCAAATTGTAAACCATATTATTTACTAAATAAAATTAAAAAAAAATATAAAATAAAATTTATTTATTTCAAAAATACCCAATTTGGGTCTGTAAAAATGCCCAAGAGGCAAAATATAAGAGAGGTGTTACGAAGTTCATCAATTTGGTGTGATTATATAACTTTGATCGGTGCTGTTATTAGAATACAATCGGTGTTAAAATATATAAGCTCCGAAAAATATAAAAAAATATTTTGTATTCGGTGTAAAAGTTTTTATCCAATAGTATTTTTTGTCATTTTTATTATAACATCCGATAGGATTCAAATTATAAATATCCGATCGGTGGGACACTATGTAACACCGATTCGGTGTTGTGGTAACCTTTAATTTTTTTGTGTGTAGTAGTTCTAGTGGCATATCAATCCAAAAATTCTTCTTTAGAGCAGAGTTGATGGCAGAAACTCATGGCATTCCACTTAACCTGTTAATTCACAACGTCGGATCTTTGTTTCATGGAATCGCCCGTGAACACTATTGGATTCTGCTAGAACGAAACCCAAAACGCACTTGGAATGGAATAAAAGCAGGATTTCTGCATCGTTTTTAAGACAACCGTACCGATGCCGACATTAAAAATACTATTGATCAACGTGAACAGAAAAACATGGAGGCGTTTGTAGATTTAAACTACCATATACTGAGTTTGGCTCTTCCGTTAAGAACCGCACTATCAGAATCAGAACTTTTTGACGTGTTAAGGAAAATTATGCACCCTGGACTCAGAGTTGCTGTTGCTGAAGAGATTTTACCATCTGTATATTCGATGGTAAGTCGATGTGTTGCTATACAAGATACATGGAAAAACATGAATTACAATCCTGAAGTTGCAATGGGCCCAAGTCTTTCCCGTAGCGTTCATGAGATCATGCCAACGTCTTTGCCCCTATAACAGTCCTCAGTTGGCTCATAATTATTTTATTTTATTTTATATATAACAATTGGGCAGCAAACAGGTTAACCCATTTACATGCTGCCTCTCGAAAATTAAGAAATAAAAATTTACAGTAAAATCTAATTAAAAAACAAAACTAAATAATTAATTAAACAGAAGAGAAAGAATATAAATTACTAAAACCAGAAACCCATTTGTAATAATATTGATAATAATAATAAATAATAATCATATTAAAAATATAAAGCAATAAATAATAATATATGATATCTATACTAATATATGAAAACAAGCTTTCAGTGAATCTACGTCAAGCACCGCCACTGTTACTGGACAGGAGTACGTTACATTTTTTACGAAATTTTAATAGAGACATATTCGACAGATCCAAATCACCAAAGAACAGAATATGGTTTGATAGAACTCGATTAATAATTGAGGCCAGACCGAGATTTGTTCTTGAAGTTGTTACTTGAAACAATTGTTGATTTCTATAGGCCGGTACATAAAAGTGTATACTTGATAACAGCGGTGTCTCAATCAGACCATTGATCAATTTAAAGAGAAAACTTTCATCAAGTAAGATTCTTCTGCTTTCTAGTGTCATCAAATTGAACTTCTCAATACGCACCATATAACCATTCGAAGGAACATACTTAAAACATAAAAATTTCGAGAATCGTCGTTGAACACTTTCAATTCTGTTGCAATACTGGTAGTAGAAGGGGTTCCAAATCTGTGATAAGTATTCCAAATTAGTCCTAATGAGGCTCACGAAAAGTAATACGAATATCGAAGGGTTGCTAAAGTCTCTGGCACGCCTACAAATGTATCCCAGTGTCTTATATGATTTGCAACAAATATTATCAATATGTTTATCAAAACGCAATCTTGAGTCAAATGTTATACCTAGATCCTTTACTGTTGCAACCTTAATTAATGGGGAGTTGCCAATAGAGTAAGTATTTTCAATCCTATTTACCTTCTTGATAAAAGTCATAGAAACATATTTGGTCACATTAAGAGGCAACTGATTATTGACAGACCAATTATAAACAGAATTAAGATCCGTTTGCAAAGTTACCACATCATTTCCATTGTTAATTGCACTAAAAATCTTTAGATCATCTGCATAGTTTTGACTGAGTAACTTCCGAGATATCATTAACAAAAATTATAAACTATAGAGGGCCCAAAATTGACCCCTGAGGGACTCCTGACGTAGGTTTAAAACCATTCGTTACAGCTCCATTAAACTTTACGAATTGAGTTCTGTTACTAAGATAGGATTGGAACCATTTGACCAAGATTGGTGGAATATTAAAAAAGGCAAGCTTTTGCAATAATAGATAGTGAGAAACTTTATCAAACGCTTTGGAAAAATCTGTGGATATACAGTCCAATTGCCCATTTTTATCCAAAGTGTTATATGCCATCTCAGAAAACTCGGCTAAGTTGGTTAGTGTTGAATGTTTTTTTGAAGGAAACCATGTTGGGTAGGTGTGATTTGGTTTTGAACTAAGTTAAAAACGACTTTGTACATTAGCTTCTCAAATAATTTTGATACCGAGTTTAATATGGATATAGGCCTATGATTTTCAACATTAGCCAAGTCACCGCTTTTATGAATAGGAACCAAAAAGGATTCTTTCCATTTTGAGGGAAAGACTGCGCTTTTTACAGACATATTGAATAGTAGTGTCAATGGAATAACAAGTGCCTCCCTTAAACCTTTTAAGAATAAGTTGGTTAACTGATCGGGACCAGCACCTTTATTAATATTGAGTAGAGTTTCCATTGTTTTGTTGGAATATAATCTGTGTATTTATAAATAGAAGAAAAAATGACACGATAAAAAATGCCAATAGCATTATCAACTGATGAATTATAAAATAAAGAGTGCCAATCAATACCAGCCAGATCATCTGTTAATTTTATATAGTCTAATTTACTTAAGTTTATTTTAGAATTAGTATGTTAAGGTTGCCTTTTACGAACGTTTAGATTGATTGAGGCTGTAATTGGCGGATGATAACTATCAATCCGAGTTAGTATGTAATCGGCCTTTGTTACAGGCTGGCTACTGCCAACCTGCAAATATTCACTAAGCGCATGCAGAGGCCTCCACGGTTATGTTTTGCCGGCTACGTTCTCAGGGAGAAGTGCGAAGGGTCGTGGGGTTTGAGGCATGCATGGCTCCTGGCTTACACCGTGATTAATACAGAAATTTA
The DNA here is from genome assembly GCA_947310385.1 of Nephrotoma appendiculata. Classification (NCBI taxonomy): domain Eukaryota; kingdom Metazoa; phylum Arthropoda; class Insecta; order Diptera; family Tipulidae; genus Nephrotoma; species Nephrotoma appendiculata. The sequence goes on along the minus strand of OX371225.1, from coordinate 212,133,193 downwards.
AATATAATGAAAACGCAAATAATAATAAAATACCGAATGTTCCGCCGAAATTCGTCGGCCGGAACCTGAGGAACGAACAACGAAATAATAATAAGAGAGAGAGAGAGGTGCCCCGGTGCGCGCATCCATTCGAATTCAAACAGAGCTAAGCCCTGGTTACGAAACTGGATGCGGGCACCAAGGGACCGCAATCAACACTGCACCGACACAGAGGGAGTCTCCGCTCCCATCATACCGACCGAAAAATAATTTAATAATTCATTAAATTCATTCTCAATTCATTCTCATTCATCCATTCTTTCTCATTAATTCATTCTTCTCAAGAGAGAACGAGAGAGAGAGAGAGCAATGCACACCGAGCGCGCACCCGATGTGCGGCGCTCGATTACAAAATATAAAAAATTTAAATTTAATAAGAAAAATTTAAGAAAAATAATCAAAAAAATCAAAATAAAAAAAAATTAAAAAATTGTACCTTAATAAAAATAAAATTTACTGGTGCGGCCTTGCGCGGCCGTCATGCCACAGGTACCACACTGTATCCGGACCGTTGCGGCTTTATGTGCTCTACACTACCGATGCGGCCTTGGTGCCGGTGTTGGGCGACTCCCCGCCTTGCGCTCGAGTGCTTGCCTGGTTGGGCACTATAACGTTGCGGGGCCTCTCCCCGATACCAATATATACAATAAAATGAAGGGCCGGTTGGCCACCGTTAATACGGCCGGCCTCAACTGGCCGCCGAATCCGCACCCCGCCGTGTGACCTCAACTGGTCACCCAAAACGTATTGGGCGTTGGCTCGCCGAAAACCGTTGATAACGTGGCCTTAACGGGCCACCCGTTATCATCACCACCACAACACACTAGTTTACTGGCCACCTGCTATAATTGGACACTACCTTTTTATTTTTCTATTGGTTACTTTGACTTGACTTCAGCATGTTAAGGAACTTTTTTCTTTACTTAAATTTCTGTTTCTTTTAATATTTTTGCCCACTTTTGAATGTAGTCGTCATAAAACACACCACACAGACACAATAAATTTATTCAATTTGAAAATTTTTTACTTGCTTAATTAATTTTTTCTTTACTCGCTTTTTAATTATTATTACTTTCTTTACAGTATATATATTTTTTTTAATAAAAGACAACTATAAATGCAACTTATTTATTTTTTTATCGTTTAGCAAATGCTAAAAACTGCAATCACACTTCGAGACATTTTGCGTTTTAATTATGATGAACTAATTCGATTTTTATTTTAAAAATTACAAAAGTTGAATTACATTTATGAATTTTAATTATTTTGTGATGATTTTTCGCAATTTAATAATTTTTTACTTCAAAAATATTGTATATTATTTTATAAATACAAAGAAATGGTTTTTACAACTCAAACTCAACTTTTCTTATCTAAAATCACCAACTGAATCAAAAAAAAAAAACTTGAATATCAAAAAATTACCACTTGACTTTAATATTTAAAAATCCCCACTCGAATGACAACCAAAAAAAAAAACTCTCACGCCGCACAGCTAGCAAAACGTTCTAGAAGAAATTAATCTCTCTTCTCTGTCTCTCCTTTATATCAAATTTTCGTTGATAAAAAAGAGAGACATATAAGAAAAACATTTTTTCCAAAACGTTTTACTTTGCACACACCCGATGCACATTGTTCTCTCTCCCATCATCTTTCTCACCCTCGCGCCATCACCACGACGTGTACAAACATTAAACAACTCCGAAAGTGAGGACACAAACCGAGGGGAATAAAATACAAACAGCGCTTGTTACGATCATGTAATCGTAACACCTTTTTAACATTGGCGTTATTAATATCAATATTTGAGAGGAATAGGTCAAGAAACCGGTTTTGAGCATTTCGTACGTAATTGAATTGCGATAAAAGTGTTAACTCCATAGTGTCAATCAAATATTCAGCTGTACGGCCGTCGTAATTCGAAGCAAATATATTCTGAAGATCATCAATATTCCATTCAATTGATGATAGATTAAAGTCACCCACTATAATAAAATTCGAATTAGCCTTACATGAGTTAACCAGATTTGACATATGATCACAAAATAACTTATAATCCGGAAAAGTAATCCCGATGTTGAAGTACACAACACAAATAATTACAGTTGATCCAGTTTTCAAATTAATTTTGATCCAAACATCATCAATAACATAACAGTTATTTAATGCGGCAACTCCTTTTCATTCCACAACCCATAAAAATAGATATATTGGGTACTTTCGTAACAAAAGATTGCTCCATCAGAAACTAACTAATGCCATTTTCGCATCCGTAAACTAGGTGCGTTATTCGTACCTAGTATCGGTGCTTTATATATATATTGATTGGGATATCGATTGGGATATTTATATATCCCAATTACTTACAACGACAGGTCATTACAATTTCAACTCTTTGTAATACCTGAGCTACCCCAAGAGTTATATCTTGGATATGACTTTTGGACTATGTTTGGTTTGAAACCAACAATCGTTATACCCCTATTTCGAAACACCATGTTTTAAGTCCTGACCAGTCATCCCAACTATTACAAATAATTGAGTTGTTTCCTAGTTCCCAAAAATTTGGTCTGGGTAAAACGTAGTTACTTACGCATAAAATTGATACGGGCGACGCCTTACCAATTAAACAACGGTTCTTCGCAGTCTCACCGGCTGTACAAAAACATATGTATTCAGAGTTAGACTAATTTTGGTGTTCACCAATGACTCGGGTGTTAAAGTCCAACGGAAAAATTGGACTTTGCCTCGACGCCCGTAAGTTAAATAGCGTTACTCGCAAAGACGCCTACCCTCTGCCCATCATCGATGGTTTGTTAGGTCGACTGGACCGAACCCAGTTCATGTCCAGTAACGACTTAAAGGACGCATTCTGACAGGTTCCACTGGACCCCCAGTCGATGGAAAAAACTGCTTTTACAGTGCCAGGACGCCCGCTTTACCATTTCACCGTAATACCATTTCGACTCTGTAATGCGCCTCAAACCGTATGCCGTTTGATGTCCAGAGTGATTCCACACCATATACATGATCGAGTTTTCGTATACTTCGATGATCTTCTCATTACGTCTCCCACATTCGATGAGCACTTATCTCTCCTGGCCGATGTAGCATCTCGGTTGGCCACAGCGGGTCTCACAATTAATGTGGAAAAAAGTAAGTTTTTACTGAGAGAACTCGATTATCTAGGTCATGTAGTGGGTGGGGGCACTTTGCGACCAAATCCGGAGAAGGCGAGAGCCATTGCAGAGTATTCTGTGCCAAAAACGGTACATCAAGTGAGGAGGTTCCTGGGCATTTGTGGATGGTATAGGCGCTTTATAGACCAATACTCTTCGCTTTCCACCCCTTTGACGAATCTACTAAAAAAGAATCGAAAATTTCTTTGGTCAGAGGAGTCTCAAAACGTTTTCGATGCTTTAAAAGTAGCACTTACAACTGCCCCTCTACTCAACACGGCTGAGTTTATAAGACGGTTCTACATACAGTACGATGCCAGCTCTACCGGAATTGGTGCTGTGTTGTTTCAGAAGACAGATGAAGGACAGGAAAAGCCAATCGAATACATGTCACATAAGCTAAATTCAGCGCAACATCATTATAGCGTGACAGAGCTGGAATGTCTGGCAGCTGTTTTGGCCATTAAAAAAATTAGAGCCTACGTCGAAAGAATGCCTTTCACCGTAATTACAGACCATGCTAGTCTCACCAGGTTAATGTTTTAGAAAGATTTAACAAGGAGGTTAGCACGGTGGAGCCTAAAATTGCAGGACTTTGATTTCGATATCGAATACGGAAAGGGAACCCAAAACTTGGTGCCAGATGCTTTGTCTCGCGTGTTTATGGATGAGCTGGCAAGAACACTGAAGAAAAACCAATTCACATCGATTTAGATTCTGAATTCTTTCGTAATGCGCACTATTTATCGCAAATTAATCAGGTCGAAACGTCCACAAATGAAACTAATTTAAACGTTATTAATGGCAAATTATTCATTCGTAAAGGACCAATTTGTATGGATGGGCAATCGGATACGCTTGAGTGGAAATTAATTGTTCTCGAACCTCCACTCATTAAGGTTCGTTTAAAACGATAGATTTACTAAAACGTTATTTCTTCTGGCCTAGCATGATTTCAGATATTCGAAGTTTTGTTTCTTCCCGCGATATTTCCATATGTAATAAAGCACCTAATTATACTTTATGGCCACCGCTTAGTTCTCTGCCTCCCACTTTCAGACCGTGGCAACGAATATGTTTAGATTTTTTAGGACCTTATCCGAGAACACGTGCAGAAACACTTCTATATTAATAGCGGTTGACCAGTATTCCAAATTCGTAATTACTCGACCAGTGCGTCAAGCTTCCGCAGATGAAGTCGTAAAGTTTTTAGAAAAGAACATATTTCTAATGTTTGGAGTCCCAGAAACTCACACCGTTCAGACCTTCCTAAAAAAATAAGGTGTATCTCACATCTTTACCGCTAAATACTCTCCCCAAAGTAACTCTTCGGAGCGGGAAAATAGGACGGTTCTAGCTTCCTTACGCGCATACATTAATGAGGACCATAAATCCTGGGATAAGCATCTCGAAGCTGTTACGCATCCCATTCGAAGCACAATTCACGAGTCGACGGGTTTTGCTCCGCATTTATTAGTATTCGGGCAGCACCCGATAATGCATGGGTCTTTGTATGAACTGCTACGTGGCATGTACACCTCTACAGGCAATTACATGCTTCCCGATCATAAACCTGACGAATTACATAGGTTGACAAATAAAGTTCGTGATAATTTCGCTAAAGCTCTATTAAAAGCTCACGTTCCTTACAATTTACGAAGCCGAAAATCTAAGTTTTATGTCGGAAAACTGTTTTTGTAAATAATTTCACTCAGAGCAACGCTGTTGCATTTTATTCTGCAAAATTGGCTCCGAAGTTCATAAAGTGTAGACGTTCGATATCTTGTATATGCCGTTATTACAAACATCTGAAATCTCCAGATCGAGTAGACGACTGCGTTTTTCTGTCCGTGTTGTACTGCCTGTCCATTTTAATTCTAGGCTCTTTAGTGGACCATCAAGTCTTAACTTATTTGCCACCTCTTCATCTAGAAAAGTTACAGTGGAATCCTCATCCAAGAAAGCATATGTTTTGACGCTACTTCCTCGACCGTGTATTACCACTGGTACTATTCGAAACAGAAGTGATTTTTTTAGTGGTGGTTGATGAATCTAGACCACGCCTGTTGATTTCGTAGTAACATGATTTGCTGAATTATAGTTTTTGTGTATTATGGCATAATGCAACAATTGATGATGTCTTCCTTTACATCCATCTATCTCACATTTTACACGAAGCTTGCATGTCCAAAACTGATGTCTTTTGAAGCATTTTAGACACAGACCGTTTGCTAGTATGATCTTCCATCTTTAACTGCTTGTCATATTTTTAAATTTAGGACATTCTGCCAATATGTGCAATATCACATTTCAAAACGCATGTTTGATTATTATCAGCTATTTTGACGAATTTACATGTGTTGTCAGCAACAGTCGCCTGTGACATATTCTTGTCTATTATGATTTCCTTGCTGTCTTTCAAACTTGCCAAACTTTTGTAGCTGTGCTGAGGGTATTATTACCACTGTACCCGCCATTTGCAGTTTGACCTTGATTTCAGCCCATTGTCATTTTAGTTGTGCGGTAATTTCTGAACAACTTTTTGCATAAGTTATTGCTGTTGTACTATATGGTGTTGCACTTACATTGGGCGCTTTCAGGTACTCTATCATGATTAGAGAAATCATTGCCAATTTGATTTGAAAATTTCATAGTGCTAAATATTTTCATAACGTTGGCTGCGATTTTACTCAACATGTTCCCAACTGTTGGGTGTCTTGAAAGCGCCCATTGAAAATTTCACTAATGTTTCTAAACTTTCTGGATGGACTGGTTGCTTTGATTTAATATGCTCTATCAAGTCAAGCACGACGTCAGATTACCCAAAAAGAGTTTTTAATGTCTTTATAATTTGGGGTACGTTATGAGGAAAATATAGATAGGGTTTCACCACATCTCTTGCATCACCCTCAAATATTTTTTCAGTCTTGCCAGATTTTCATCATTAGTCAGCCCGCATAACCGTGTTGTACGTGTACGTTGATATAAACATAGACCACACCGACGGCCTGTCATAAAATGATGGTAACACCTTTGAAATAACTTGTCTCATTGTCACGTGCTTCATTGTTATTCCTGGTTGATCGTCCCAATCGTTGTTTGTCACGTTCCCGTTGCTCATTCAATCTACGCATTTTTGCCTCGAGAATTTTATCCTCCTCTTTTGCACGCAATTCCTCCAGTGCTCGTCGTTCTTCTAAATAAGACTGTTGTATTCCCACTCTTGATTACTTTTGTCGCGTTGCTGCCTGAGTTATATGTCGTTTCGCCATTACTCTGGCATGTATCACTAACTCTCTGCTATATACAGGCTGGACAGAACCAATGCGGCACCACGCTTATGCTCGATGGGACACCTATACGCAATCATAATGATGCCACTTCTTACACTCGTCACATTCAACCATTTCCTCCGTATCCAATTCTGTACATAGTGCGCAGCTTTTTGGATCAAAATGTACCTTTACGTTGTAACTCATTATAACTTATTATAATCTTCAAGACATACGAAAATTTTCTCATGCCATCTGTAAAAAATCACTCAGATCAATCGACACAGTTTTTGGATTGCATTACACAGCCCGAATAGCATTATCTGGAATTGATATAAGGACTGTCCAGGTACCGTAAACGCAGTCTTATTGAAATTGTCATATACGATTAGAAATGGTATAAAGCGGGGATTGATTTTGTTAATGTTTTTAGATCTTTTGTTTTTAAAGAGTGATCCAATAAGAGCTTCTGGAAGTTTTTTTGAAACAAAGCGCATTAAAATCAATTTAATAATCAAAAATTGTATTTGTTATGTAAGTTAAGTTTATGACATTTAATGTTTGAAAATAATTTCTTTTAACTGTTGTCCGCTCTTATCCGTTCTATGGATTTTCGAGCACTATTTCGAGCATTTCGGGCGATATTCCGTCAATTAAGTGTGTTATGTTCGCTTCTAATGCAGGAATCGATTGTGGTTTATCGATATAAACAAATGATTTCAGATACCCACATAAAAAGTAATCTAACGGCGTCATATCACAAGATCTAGAAGGCCAATTCACGGGTCCGTTTCTTGATATGATGTTCTCATTAAAATTTTCTTTCAATAAATCGATGGTTTGGCTTGCCGTGTGGCACATTGCACCATCCTGTTAAAACCACAAGTCCGCTACACCAATATCTTGAATTTTTTGCAATAAAAATTCATTGATCATTGCTCTGTATAGTTTGCACCACTAACGTTTACACGCTGTTCTTCCACATTTTTAAAGAAATACGGTCCGATGATGCTATCTGCCCATAAACCGCACCAAACAGTGCATTTTTCAGAATGCATTCTAAGGTCTTGAATCTCTTCTGGCTGTTCATCAGCCCAAATACGACAATTTTGTTTGTTGACGTATCCATTCAGCCAAAAATGAACTTCATCGCTGAACACAATTTTTCGATAAAAAACGGATCAATTTGGAGCTGTTCCAACGCCCATAAACCAAATCTTTGACGCAAAAAAAGGTTTACCGGCTTCAATTCTTGAGCAAGCTGTATTTTGTATGCCTTTAAACCAAGTTCTCTCTTCAAAATACGGCACAATGTGCCATATGGGACACCCAGAGCTTGAGAACGGCGACGATTCGATTGATTGCGGTCTTCACATACACTTTCAGCTACAGCAGCAATATTCACATTAGATCGACTTGTACGTACTCTAGTCGGTTGATGAATATCCAATAATGAAAAAGTTTTTCGGAATTTATTGATTGTTTCGCGAATAGTGCGTTCAGTTGGACGATTATGAACACCATAAAATGGTCGAAGAGCACGAAAACAATTTTTCACTGAACACTGATTTTTGAAATAATTTTCCAAAATATGTAAACGTTGTTCTCGCTTCAGAAGTCTATTCATAGTAAAAAATCAATGAGTATGGAACACAAATGTCATATGATTATGACAGTTGTGACGCATGAATCTCAATGAGAATCGTCATTGGAAAAAGTATCTCCTATTGAATCACTCTTTAGATCTTTAAGTAGACTAACACTGGCTCCACTGTCCAACAAGCCTTTATGAGGCACAATATTTATTTCAAAAAGAGCATATTGATTATGCCTTCAGATTCAGACGAAATGTAGAAGAAACAATCAAAGCTCTGCTGTGTTCCAAATATGCTTTTGATCGTCTTGAAACGCCGTGATAAAAGAGCTATCACATTTGGCTCGGAAGAGTGGGTAGATTCTTTCGTCGCGGCTCTTGTTGTATGTACGACCGTGATGGTACATACGAGGCTGAACTCCGGGTCTATTTTCCCCTAACTCTATTCTTCCCTTTTGACCTTCTTATAAGTTTCCACACCATTCATCCAATCGGATTCTAATTTTGCATAGGTATTTTATATCAAAACGAGCAGGTTTTCGAAATATTTTTGAAAAAGGTTGGTCCCTTGATTCTGTAAACATGAATTGGTGACCGCACGCAAAAACTACATTGTCAATTCAAAGCTATCAAGAATTTGCATTTTATAGCAATTTAATTGTTCTTTACTCTACTTTTATCTAAAATACATGGAACCCATATAAGCGATAAAGTATAGGACATATATGCAAAAATGTTATGAAGGAAACTGGATTAATCGATTAATCTATATAAGGATGTAATCGTCTGCAATTGGAAAGGAAATCGCCTCAGTGAACATAGGGGAATACGAAAATGAATCGATCCATCGAGAAGAACGTCTTCTTCCAGAGCTCCTGAAACAAGTGAGCACTATACACGGCATGAACACGATTTAAATTAAAGTATAGAATTTTTAATAGTCGTTACAACGAATTGCTTTCGGTGTTAATAAATTATGCTACCCAAATGACAAGCAATTGGTTGTTATACACCTCAAGCACGAAAGAAAACACCTTCACGAATTCTAGAAGCAGACTAGCAATCGGAAGAAAGACTGGAAACAAATCGAGTAAGTATTGAGCAGTGCCTACTCGATTTCCCAATTCGTAAGAAATAGTCGAGCAACGGAAAGCAAGACACAAAACTGCCCGAAAACGCTTTGCCCGATCCAAAAGAACTGTGCACGCTGATTTAAGCCTTGATGCTTTCCGATTCTAATTATAATTACATTCTTCAACATTTTAACACAACTAGTGAATGCTCAAAACATTAAGGTTCCCGGTGAATTCTTCAACAATGATCAAAATTACACCCTATTCTGGATAACCCGCCAGTGATCCGCAAATTGCGCAAATTCCTAATTGTGAATGTTGACTGAAAATCAACAACAATTGGCATCGACAGGCTTAAACCAGTGTTCAACCCAGTCGAAAATCGTAGTGTTCGTAAAATCGTTATATTTAATTGAAAATGCTGGTTTCGATCCAGGAGGGGAGGGATATACTGGCGGGGGGGGGGGGGGGGGGAGATATTTATACACTGCACTGTATAATTACGAGGCATTGGTCGTTCTGCTGAATAGAACTATCTTGTCATATACATTCTCGAGTTCTCGGGTTTCAGAAGTGCAAGAGACATAGTCCGAGTGAAAAGTACTAAGTGAAAAGTGAAGTACGAACAATCGTTCGCCCAAAGAAAATAGAGTGTTTTATCATAAATTGAAATAAACAAGGCAAATATGACTCTAGTCGAACGTATCGGAGTTCCAAGAGAGTCTGTGAAAAGAAACTATTACACCTCTTGGCGAGAGTTTTAAAAGAGGGATGGGGACTTAATCACAAAACACTTATGTTAATTTACTAAGGTGTGGCGGAGGCGCTCTTCACTTACACGAATTACCACTGCCAGCATTACTAAGTGACGAAGTTCTCCCGGAGTTTCAGCCATATTGTGCTAAACTGATCAACGTCGTAAAAGAACGAAATAGTGCGCTGTAGTAGACCGGTAACCCGAACGGTACATGACTCGAAGCGACTAGGGATGGAAACGTTACAATTTCTGAACTGTAACGGCTAAATGTAATAGTACTATAATCAGATAACTTGCTAATTTAATAACAATGCAAAACATTGCAAAATGACGTAAATCTCCGGAAATATTGAAACGATTAGTAATTGAATTTAAATTAAATTATCCACCGACTGACTTCAATTTCACGAACATCTTGGAACCATTGTCCCAGTTGCACAGGATTCAAACGACAATTTAGCAAAGAAGTAGCCACAATAAAGCGGTCACCACGCTCTACAGCCGATTTCTTGATATCTCTGCCACACTCAACGAACGGAGAATGGGCTCAAATTTACTTGACGAGTAACTTCACTTTGGTTCTGCCTCTCATCAATTAGTGCAACCACTTTAGCGGCTATCTCTGATGTGGTTTTCATTTTCTTGTTCCGGATGAAAACGTAATCGATGGAAGACCGTTGAGGCTAAGCGTTGATACGCGAATGGTGACAATTTCCTTAATATGTACCCTTTTATACGTGCCGCAAGTTCAGCAACCGGTGTTACCTCGAACGAGCGTTTTCGGATTGTTGTGTTCTGTTGTTGCCGGTTGGTGTTGTCCTGGTTTTTAACAGAAAATACTTACACGTAGTATCATTGGATAGATGATGAAATGATCTTTAACTTGGCATACTTTGATTCAAAAAAATATTTCAATTCGCGACAAAATTAAAAAAAAAAAGAAAAAATCAACTGTGCGAATTTTTGCACGCAAGTCATGATAATCTCGAAAAATAAGTTGCCTATTAAATAGTCTACATGAGCGATGTCTTCTAATAGATCAATAACTTGCTCATCTGATGTAATTGATTCAATAATTGATAATAATTGATAGTAAAATTATTTAACTTATCACCTTACCTTGCAATAGCCCTGCCGCAATACGATATGGCTCAAGGCGATATGGTTATCGGCATCATATATCTCAAAGTTACATAAGCAGTGTAGTGTATCTGAATAGGTCATGTTCGGGCATGTTATTCCAATAGAAAGGGGCGGTCTCAAAAATGTGTGCAGACTTGCCTAAATTATTATTTTTTTAAACAAATAATTATTAAAAACTTCACACCAATATTTTATGTATAATCAACAATTGCGAAGTCACGGGAAAACTCATACACCTTATTCACCAAATTTTGGTTTTTGACCGGACAAGTGGGACTGGATTCGAATCCCATCAGAGATTAGATACAAATCGAATTTTTGCCATCGATTACGATCGGTGATGTTAATAAATACAAGTAAGACCCTCTGACGGAGTGCAGAATTCAGCGCCGACCCACCGTCCACGTCATTGTACAGGTGACATGGAGCTTGCAATGTGCAGATGGTATGCTGTAGTTGTGTGAGCAGGTGAGTAGGTGAATGGATACTTGATGTGGCGTGAATGCGCGTTATCACAATGGGCCAAAATTGGCCTAAGTGTGCGATAGCAACCACTGAAACCTAAACTTAGTAACCAAATTTGGTACACAATTTGATGGGACTTATATCAAACCTCGGTTCAATTTAGGCTTGCAGGAAATATAGAATTATGAGGAAAATAAGTTTTGATTAATAATTTTCCGAATTTGGTACTCTTTTTTTCCCAACATGCAGTTAGAAAAATCAGTTAATGAAGTTACAAAAATTTATAAAATTGGAATTAGCTACGTTATTGTGGTTACTCATCAATCTAAAACTGATTGCAGTGATCTAATCTACGCTTTAGAAACTTTAACATCCTACTTGCAACATCGAAAAAATGAGCCTTTCATAATTACCTTGGATGTTAGCCACCATGTCAACAAGCTTTTGTCAGTGTTGGATTATGTTACAAACTCTCCATTTAACAACATCAAATGGGTTTCAAATATTCCTTTCAATATGTCACTGCAGTATGAGAGAATGTCATTTTCCCGTTGGATTACAGGTGATTTCTTGAAGTTCTCATATGGAAACTGTACGGATTTTTCATCTACATCTCCGACTTTTCACAAGGTGTTGTCTGCAGAGTCCAGCTATAAAAATTCGAGCATCAGACTTACAACTCGTTAAACAATATCTATCTTAAAACAAACCTAAAGATGCCGGACATTACAAATATTCAAGGTGTACCTGAGTGTGGTAAATCAACATGGATTATAAACAACCATAATCTGGGGAAGATCTTGTTCTATGTGCTACAAAAGAAGGACTTACAGATATTAAATTAAAGGTAACATCACGTTGCGAGCACAAAAACACTAACTTTAATAACATGAAATTAAACTACAAAACGATTGCCTCATACCTAATAAATGGTAACCGGACCTACGATACAGTTTTTGTTGATGAAAACATGATGGTGCATGCTGGATATATAGGACTTGTGGTTATCAAAAGTAAATCTTCTAAAATATATCTTCTGGGTGATAAAAACCAAATATCATATATTAACAGATTAAATCGTGTCAATATGAAATTTTCCGATGCAGGTGCTTCCATAACAAAGACTGAATACTTGAATGTAACGTATAGATGCCCAGCTGATGTTACTTCTGCTCTCAAATAATATTGCCCTAACATCACTAGTATGAACACAGTGGAAACTTCCGCCGAATTTATAAACCTGCCACCAACGTTATCATCATTACCTGTGTTAGAGAACACTTTCTATCTAACTTTTACCAGAGCTGATAAACAGTTAATCGCTCAGCTTAAGATACCAGAAACCAGTAAAGTCTTGACGATCTATGAAGCACAAGGTTTAACCTCACCTAATGTAATATGTCTAAGAACCAATTCTTAACCTCTTGAGCTGTTCGATAGTGCACCGTATACCATAGTTGCAATCTCTAGACACACAAAATCATTTAAATATTTTTCTCCGGTGGCCAATCATAGACTACACTCACTTTTAATGAAAGCTCGAACTTATACTATTACTCAAAAGGTAAATCAGTAAATAAAGTCCAAGAAAAGATTGGTATATGAGAAATGTGCAATTTACTATCAAAACGTAAACAAAATGACGACATAAGGAGCAGCGAATTTTTTGGACATGACTACGTTGTTTATCGATGCGATCGGTCTCCTGAAACTAGTTGAAAGAAATCGGGTGGTGGCGTATTGATAACAGTACATTCTAAACTCTGGAATGCTCCAGTAACTTTAGCCCCATCAAGAGTCGAACAGATCGGTGTTAAAATCAAAATCAACTAAACCAATCTAATCATCTACGCAGCATATATACCACCTCAATCAAATAGTGATCATTATGCAACTTGCATTGATTCGATTGATAAAGTTATTAATACAATAATCTCGTCAGTTGTGGACGCTTTGCTTGGTTACAATTTGAACCAAATAAAAACAAATAATAATAATCATCATAGATTATTGGATCTTGTCTTCAGCAACGACATTGACACCTTTAAAATTTCTGAATCCCTATACCTTTTGTCATAAATGATGTTAATCACAAATCTTTGAATATTGTATTTGACTTAACTAAAATGGCATGTGGACAAATTTAATGACATCATACTTCAAGGTTTCGAACTATATGTACCTATGTGCTGTAAACCACAAAATGCACACCGTCATTGGTTTGATGATAGACTAGTTAGCTTAAAAGATCGGAAGTCGAAAGCGTATGCCAAAATGTTGAAAAGCGGGTTAGAAGCGGACAAAACTACGTTTCTACAACATAGTAATGAATTTGAAATTTATTTCAAATCAAAATACAGGTCGTGCCTTGATCAAATTCAACACAAAATCGAAGTAAATCCAAAACAATTTTGGAAATACTTTAGGAATAAACACGAAATTGAAGGATAATTTGCTAAAATGACGTACAACAATACCTACTCTTCAAACTCCAAAGATATAGCTAACATGTTCGCGTCATTTTTTCAATCAGTCTGTAGACCAAGCGTTTCTAGTGGATTGTACGAACAACCCAGCAACAACAACGCATCAATAACTCCTCCGATTATTTTTGAGGACAACATTTTATCGGCTTTAAGGGGGTTTGGAGATGGTTGCGGTCTTGACGATATACCCTCTTCTATTCTGAAGGAGTACGCTGAAATTTTAACAATTCTTAAGTTTAATTCACGTGCCATGCAGAACATTTGAACACCATTCTACTAACTATGGAGAAAACAACCCCATTAATAGGATGTCTAAATCTTTCAACTTAATCGACGACCTATTTGACTTCAACTTATCAAAGGACAACTTTAAAAACATCCTCAAGAACTATGTTTTAAGTTTTTAATTGTTCAAACCAAAATTTGGTTTATATTTTTTTTTCTGTTTTAAAGTTTTTTGTTGTTTTAATTTTTGTTTAAACTATAACTGTAAATAATCTGAAATCATACATGTATATTACAAAACAGATTTCTTTAAATAAATAAATAAATAGATACATATTCCTTGCGCTCTAATCCCAAATAGATTTCATTGAGAACAGACGCTGCTGCTGACTATGCTAGATGCTTCGACAAATCCAAATTGGTTAGAATGTATAATTTTATTGCACTTAAAATATTCATTTAATGTATATCTACAATTATTTTCTCAAATATTTTTGAGAAAACATTCAGGATTCAGATTGGCCGATAGTTAGATGGAAGCATTTTATTTCCCACTTTGAAAACAGGGTGAACTATTGAAGGCTTGAGACTATGGAGATAAGAAAAGTCTTGCATTTTCATTTAAAATTCGCTGAAATTGAATCATATCCTGACGCAGCAGTTCGATTAAGATTATTTATTATTGTAGTAACTTCCAAATAATAAGTGGAAAGGATTTGGAAAAATGGGGTATTGTAGTATGGTTGGTTGTTCCGTCGGTTAAGTTGCCAATGTTTATAAAGTATTCGTAAAAAATATTAGCAATATCGTATGAGTCATGTTTAACTTCAGACAAATCGATAGTCAGTGCAATAATTGGATTCTCAGAGTACTCATCATCTTTGTTAAATATCTGGGGCGGAATCATGAAATACGACCGGAAAAATTTAAACGGATTTAAAAATATTTTCAAACTTATTAGATTAAAAGTATTCAAATTTACTATGATGGATGCAGACTGATGTATAAATGCAACTTCAATAATATTTCTAGAGCAATGGTTAATCTCCTACAAGATTTTCGAAATTTATTTCGAATTTCAAATTTCTCGTCCCAGGTTCGTCGCTACTTCATTTTATGAGATGGCATTGAAGTCTTTTGTATTTCAAAATTGTAAAATTTTCGGAAATATTTAATTATTTTGATGTAAACAGGGGCAAGATCATGAAATCCAACCGAAAAAATGAATTGTTAGAAAATATTTCAATGGACAAACACAAAAAAATTTGAAAAATGGTCAAAGTTGGCATAAATATTTTGTATGAAAACTTAAATAAATGAAAGTTTAACATAAAAATTTAATTCGACAACTATTTCATAATCGAGCAGTTTTAAACGGAAATGTTGTACCGGTAAAAAATGAATTTTAAAATTTTTGTTGGAGATTAGCCATTGCTCTTCAAATATTATAGAAGTTGCATTTAAACATCAGTCTGCATCCATCATGGTAAATTTGAATACTTTTAATCGAATAAGTTTGAAAATATTTTTAAATCCGTTTAAATTTTCCGGTCGTATTTCATGATTCCGCCCCTGTTTTTTAGAACCGTCCAAGTCGCTTTGGAATTTCCTATAGATTGCTGGAGCACTCCAAGGCTGATTCGAGCCCTCTTTTAGTATAAATTACTTGGTTCCGAAAATACTTGAATCGTTTTTTATAGTAATAGTTACTAGGATTTCCTGCAAAATATGACCAACACGTTCCATTGATATCTTTACAATGTGTGCTATATACCACGTAACTTCACTTTACGGTCTTTCAAAAGAATTTCGTGGATTTTTTGGAATGGGTACAAAGGCTCGAATTTCAAAATGCTGAATGTCGAAGGGCAGAATGGGTCGAAGGGCTGAATTTTTGTTTTTTGGTTTTAGAAATATAATTTATTTTTTAAATGTGTTATTTTATGGAATATTTTCCACGTATCCATCGTATGAATTCCACGTATCCATCTGAGATATTCGGCGCTATGTCAGCCTTCTGAGAATAGGTATCTGGTACAAAAAATAAAAAAAATATTATTAAAAAATTATAAAATATATCTCTAAAAACAGAAAAAAAAAATCAAAAAAATCGGCCTTCGACCTATTCGGCCCTTTGACCTATTCGGCCCTTCGACCTATTCGACCCTTCGACACATTCGGCCCTTAGACATTCGGCCATTCGACATTCGGGCCTTCGATACATTCGGCCCTTCGACACATTCGGCCCTTTGATACCATACCGATTTTTTTATGTTTTCTGGAGTCAAATAGTTTCAGTTAGGCGTCCAGCGATAAAAGAAACGAAGTAGTGTAAAAATCCACAAGCCAAGAGATTGGTTTCAATTTGTACGTTCCGTTGCAACTCGGCTCCTCGTACATGAAATGACGCAAGATCACATTTTTGATTTCGCTGTGTTAGCTAAGTTCAAGCTCATGTGGTGTAAGGATAAATACAAATGGAGAAAAATTTGCATGGAGCGATATAAAATGAATTCGTTACACAAAAGACCAAGGAAAAATTTTATATAAAACTACAAACAGTGAAGACGAACCATTTAAGATTCTCAACATAGAGTTCCTCAAAATATTGATCGAATGTTCATAGCATTTTAAATTATTTTGATAAAACTCAAGCTGCAGATGTTATACTGTAAAAAAATAACGGTACTGTGAGGTTTCCTATTTTCTGTATTAATCGTTTGTGCGTTTTCATTTGCAGTCGTAATTTTATTTGGTGAACATTTACAAATAAACTTATTCAATCAATTTTTTAAGTTTAATAGTGGATATAGTAGGTGTGTTAAGGCGGTTTTACATGTACAGATTTTGCCTTTAAGGCAAAAAAATTTACCTTATACAAAATTGAGAAATGTTCAATTTAAAATTTTTGCCTATAAGGCGATTCAAGATGGTCGACTTTTAACCAATGAGCGCGCATAATTTTTATGCCTTAAAGGCAAAATCTGTACTGTATCACCGCCTTTATTCGGTGTACAAAAACAGAAAAAAGCTTTGGTATTTTATTATATTTCGATTGAGAGGTTAGTATTCTTCACTTTTGTCAAACTACTTGTATTATTCTTAATACAAATCTTAAAAAGAATGTTTCGATTTTTAAATGAAGCCAATCTCAAGGGAAACTGCTAATTTAATAGAAAAGTACCTACGTGACGGCCACTCCCACCGTGAGGTAGTACGTAGGGTTAGTTGTTCTATACCTAAACAGTTAGTATGGTTCGAAAAGAACTAGAGAATTTGTCAAAGAAACGCTCACCAGGACGAAAATCTGCGCTCTCTAATTCGCTGAAACGGAAAATAGTCAGACAAATAAATGTTGGCACGTGCGATAATGCAGTGAAAATCAATAAACAGCTTATAGCAATTGAAATGTTAATATTTGTGATGAAACCATTCGAAATGTTCTCCGAGAAAATGGTTTAAGAGGTCGCACCAAGGCTAAGAAAAGTCTTTTGACAAACACCATAGAAAACTGAGGCTCCACTTCGCGAGGGCGCATAAAATATATTTAATTGAAGAGTGGAAGAAGGTAATATGATCGGACGAGACTAAAATCAACATATTTGGTTCAGATGGGAGGCAGTCGGTTTGGCGCGGAAGAGGTAAGGGATTAACTGCGCAAGATACGTGCGGCCAACCCTCACGTTTGGTGGCGGATCGCTGATGATGTGGGGATGTATGTCTTAGAATGGAGTTGGAAAATGTCACAGGATTGAGAGACGAATGACTGCGAAGGACTACATAGACATTTTGAACCACAATCTTCTTGAGAGTTTGAGTAGCTGGGGTCTTTTAATTGAAAATACCACTTTTCAACAGGATAACGACCCAAAGCATACCGCTAGGATTACAATAACATGGTTCCAAGAAAACGATATCCGAGTTCTCGATTGGCCCCTCCAGTCCCCGGACCTCAACCCCATAGAGCACTTACGGAGTGAGCTCAAAATGGCTATGACATCTAGCGTTAGTTTTCTCCGCACCCTTGATGAATTATGGCAAAAATTAGAAATGCAGTGGTATAAAATTGCGCCAGAAATTTGTCAAAAACTAATAAGCAACATCCCCTCCAGAATTATCGCATGTGTTGAGAGAAAAAGGTGGCCACAAAGGTTGGTTTTGTTTTATAGGTAATTTGAAAATATTTTTAAGTGCATTTCTTATGCACTTATTATTTTTGATTTAAAATGTAGACATGCTTGCGCATCACCAACATTCGATCAATATTTTGAGGAACTGTAACTCGCCGCGGATTTAACAATCTTACCCGTCTCGACCTTGCGCCGAAGATATTGGATGCTAAAAAAAGGATTTATTAGATATTTTACCACTTTTTAGACGGTTCGTGGTGTCTATTTGAATTTAAACACAGAACCGTAGCTATAAACTTACCAGGTCCGAACATAAATGAGTAAGACAGATTAATAGCTCTTTCTCGAATCTACACTCAGAAAAAAAATATGATAAATACATGATTGCATTTACCATATAATAATAATAGAAATCATTATAAAATTATTGTGATATTCCCTATCATACAATAATAAGAAATACTATTTGTTTAATTATGTCAATCACTGAAAACGGAGCTTATTATTATTATGATACTTGTAATCATATTCATCTCCTATGATTAGGGTAATCAGAATGCATGATTAAATTTTGATTCGTTTAGTGTATTTATAAAAATTCGCTATCTCAATGGGTGATTAATTCATATGTTTACACTAAATATTTACATGTTAATTTGTAGTTGCATGGCTGCAATGCCAATAAGTCATGTGATTACCAGTATATATATATATATATATATATATATATATATATATATATATATATATATACAAATATATACAAATATATATATATATATATATATATATATATATATATATATATATATATATTTTTTTTTGTCTATATATGTATATATATATATATATATATATATAGGTGGGAGTGGGGTGGTTGAATATATAACCATCTTACTCCCACAGTCCCATATCACCCCCACCGCCTACTCACCCACCACTACCCACCCGCCCACCACGTCACGGACATGACGTCGTGTACGTGACGTCACGTACATGACGTCACGCATATGACGTCACGCATATGACGTCACGCATATGACGTCACGTTATGTCTAAACCAAGGCTACGCAATAATAATGTTAAGATATTTATACTAACAAAACAACTAGAGAAAACAACAAAAATCGACATAGCGTGTCGTCAATGTCATCATTTGGTGTAAGCGGCCTGTAGTTTAGGAGGCATTGGTTTAAATCAATAGTTTGTATGATAAATATCATCATTTTGTGTAAAATACAATCATTTCAAATGATTGTTTGTATCATAATATGATTGTCTTAATCATTGCATGTAATCATAACAATGATGATCACTTTTATGATCAGCTCAATCATATTTTTTTTCTGAGTGTATGGGTGGTGGTGCATGGCCGTTCTTAGTTCGTGGAGTGATAAGATTATTTTTAAATTTTTTATGTTGATTATGCTGGTAGACCTAAGTATTAATCACATTAAATAAAATAATATTATATTTTTAACTCGATAAACCCAAATAACTCGAACTAAGTAAAAATATTATAGGGAACATGTTTTCTTAAAACGACATAGGTATAGTTATGACAGATTCATTAAAAATATTGGAGTTTAAACCAGCCTTAGTATTACCATTGTGTTTATAATAAATAGTGGAATTACTAGAAAGTACAATATTACCTCAATAGATACCACTCCATACACGATTTAAAATTTTTATTTTTTAGATTTTACTATATTACATTATCATTTGTATTGCATATGTATCAGTATATCACCGTGCTCATTGATAACGGTAATTTCGTATGATTTTTTTTCCTCATTTTCGTTGCCTCGCAACGCAAGATTATACAATTACAAATTTATATTGAATTTCGTTTGACTAGGATAGTATTCGTGGTCGTGTGTACAATATCGCTTTTACAAATATAAAGTTGTAAATTTTTCGAAATATATGTGTGTAGTGTGTGTGCATTCTTCGAGTGTTTTTATATTTTTGTTTTATTGGTAGATTAATTTTTATGCATTCAGTTACATTCCAGTTATTGTAGGATTGAAATAAATTTGTGTGACTTAAGAATTAAATTAAAGTGATTAAAAACTGTTCTGTTAATGTAATTATGTCTTCCTATCCTTGTGTTTACGAAGGATGTTTAAATATTTCTAGAAGTGGTAGTTTTTTGTCGTATTTTAATTTGCCAAATGATAATAGAAGAAATGTTTGGATTAAACATTCTGGCAACAAAAATCTGAGAACAACTGCAGAAATTTCAAAATCACCAATAAAATTTTGTGAGAATCACTTTTACGATACTGATATTCGTGTTTTAGGTACCAAAAAAATGTTAAATAAAAATGTTTATCCTATTCCTTATCCCAATATTTGTGCGTGTGACCTTAGCAGTATGGACAGTGAATGTATTGTTTTGCTAAGTGTTTCAAATATAAAAATTATCACCGCGACTAGAAGAAAACGTTCTTTAGAAGAAACCTCTTTGCAAGATCTTCGAAATAGCTCAGATGAGAATACCACACATATGCAAACGGTTTCGCCGTTTATTGAAGACTATCATTTGTCTTTGGAAGGAAATTTACCTATACCCGGACCAAATTTGAAAGTTTATTCAAACCGGCTACGGAATATTGGTTTTAACAGTAATAATGAAAATCTAGAAATTAAAGAAGAACATTTTCCTGAAGTGCATTATGTTTCAAAAGAGGTTTTAATAAATTCTCCTCGTTCCAAAATTCCGCGCTTTATTTTTCTATCTCCAAAAAAAAAGAAAATTGGAGCCATTAGAAAATATGGTTACCGAAAAAATAAATGAAATATTCAGCAGTAAAAATGATCCGGTCAGAACGTTTATATTGTCCCAGATTCGCCATAAACCTAAATCTCAATGGCAAAACGAAGAGCGAGATCTGTTTTTAAAATTTTATTATAAATCTCCTGCACTTTACAAATACCTTCTTGAGTTGGAATTTGTATTGCCATCAGTATCAACCATTCGCAGGTGGCATTCCAATATTCCATTTTCACCGGGACTAATGAAGAGTGTTATTGATTTGCTCCGCATTAAAAGCGCTCAACTATCTAACATAAACAAAAAATGTATTTTATTATTCGATGAAATGGCTATAAAGCCAGAATTAGAGTTTATATCATCAGAAGACATAATCTATGGATTTTTGGATCACGGGCATCTAGGTCGTAAAGATGTTATTGCAACTCATGCTCTAATTCTTATGCTTCGCGGTTTAAATAGCAACTGGAAACAATCTTTAGGCATCTATATTGGGAATGTTAGTGGGAAAGATCTGCATAAAATTATTTGTTATTGCATTTCAGAAATAACACTTTTGGGATTTGATGTATGTGCCGTAAATTGTGACCAAGGTAGTAACAACAGAAGTGCTTATAATATTTTAGGTGCTTCGATTTCAAAGCCTTACTTTGTTTTTAATGAAAAAAATATATTTCTTCTATATGATGTACCACACTTGATCAAAAGTATTAGAAATAGATTAATTAACGCAGATATATTAACGCAATTTGGTAGAGTTTCTTGGAAAATATTAGAAGAAATATTCGATTTTGATGAGGGCACAATTAAAGTTTTTTATAAATTGACGAGGGGTTAAATTAGCTAACCAAATATTCAGCAAAGGAGTATCTATGGGTATGTTTGCAGCAATCGCAAATGATTTTTTCACTGAAGCTGAAAAAAATACTGCTATTTCAACAGCTACATTTATTGGATGGCTCAATAAGCTTTTTGATAATTTAAATAATGTTAGCAGGTTTGCATCAAATCCAGATAAAAATACAATTTCCGAAGAGCAACTAGATATTCTTGATAATTTGAAAAATGCGTCACAATATATTTTTGGAAATCTGAAGGGAATATGACTTTTCCGTATTGTTTTTCAGGCCTTCAACAAACCATTAATGGTGTGCTAAATTTATGGTATTACGTTTCTAAGGACAGCATTTTTTAATAACATCCCATTTAAATCAAGATCCTATTGAAAATAATATTTCAATGATTCGCACAAATAGAGGCAGCTATGAAAAAAATCCTTCGGCCTTTCGAGTATGTAGAAACTTCAAACTAATTTGTTTCCAAAATTTCAAGTCGCCTAACCTAAGTGGATATGAATATTCCAATTCGATTAATTTATTAGAACAAATGCAGGAAAATGAAATAAAAGACATTCTCGAAATTATTAACGAGAATAAAATTGTTAAGTGTGTTGCTTTAAAAAACTGTGCGAATGCATATGTCGCTGGATGGTTTGCGCATAAATTTATTTTTAAAAATAAATGTATATTGTGCAAAAATTATTTTAAAGAAATTAATAATATGGAGAAAAAAACGGCAAAATTGATTAATTTACGTGCTTACAAATCAAAATCATCTAAGCAAGGCTTGCCTTGCGGAAGTTTGACTACACCGTCAGATATGTTTGAAAACGATTTAAAGGAAATCATTTTAATATTCGATAAATTTTTCAAACATTTTAAATTTAAGCCACGCGTCTCAATTAATATGATTTCCGTTATAAAAGAATTCTTCAGTCATTGCCAATCTCATAAAGATGAAATTTTAAATTTTATTGTAAAAGTTTTAACTAGATTTACTGTTAAACACTTTAATAATTCTCTTAAAGATAATAATATTAAAAATAAAATATTAAAAGTTCCGCAAACTAATAGGCCTTCAATTAAAAAAAGAAGTTACTTAATACTTCCAGCAGAAAAGCTAACAATGGTTTTCAACAACTGAAGGGAAGATTGAAAAAATATTTATGAATTTGAATTTAATTTAAGCAATTTTTATGTATTTTAGTTTTAATTAAACTTAACATTGAAAATAAAGTTTATTTTATTTTTCTTGGTATTATTAATTTGTAGAATTATTTTAAATTTTTTTCGTGTATCCCTACTCTGTTATATCTGCCCCCCCTCTCTCTTCTTTCGCTAACTATTAAATCTCAATAGGGTATTTTGCTGTCTGTACAATCGTCTTCCATTCTTCTCGGTCCATCTCGCTCCGAGATACATCTCAGAAATGGCCTTAAATTTTTTTTATTTCATTTCTTGTTGTGTGTTCTATTTTTGAGCTGTCTCTCTCTCTGGCTTTCACCTCCAATAAAGAAATTTTGCCGCCCGCACTATGGGACTTCATCCGTCTCGGTCCATCGCTCTCATCCTCCAGTTTCGACATCATAGTAAATGAAGATCTTGTTCGACGTCGTCACGCCAGCGCAGTTGGGGTCTTTCTCTACGAAGCACAACGGCTGGTTGATGATGGAACACTTTATTCGTCATCAAATGTTGTGGGGACTTTGTAAGGTAACCAAACCATCTAACTCGATTGGACTTGATGAATCCGATAATATCGCAACCTCCAAGATGTTTCTTTATCTCGTGGTTCATGCGAATCTGATATTTGTTGTTCGCCACTTTAATTGGATCAAAGATTGAACGAATGAACTTCCTTTCGAAGGTAGATAACAATCTACAATCGTTAGAAGTCATGGTTCAGCTCTCGCTTCCGAAAGCCAACACCGATATTATGACTGCTTTATAAAGTGCGAGCTTGCATGATTGCGATAGATGTTTAGATCGTAATAATTTTGATTGGGCGTAGAAAACTCGTTGCCGGCTGCGTTTTGGGTTTCTCTTTCTGCCTGCATTTCATTCGACGATATTATAACTGACCCGAGGTATTTAAAGCTTTCGTCGCTATCAAAGTTATGGTCGCCAATTCTGACATTTACATGTTCCTCGGTGTTGATAAAAATTTGTTACTGTATGATCGCCATGTAATGTTATTATTTACATTCATTAAAACTCACTTTTAACTTTTTTATGAATAGATTTATTTAGGCTTTTATATTTTATTTTACATATTTATCTTTTTATAACCTTTGTTGTTTGAACATCAATCGACGGCTCCTCAAACAATAATGTCTTTCCACTCAATCGATTTAATCAATATCTAAAACTTAATATTAATTATTATAATATTTCGTAATGCCTAATATACATATTTCATTTTTATTATTAAATCATGATAAAGCAACATAAACTTTGAAATATAAAATATGTTTATTTTACAAAATACAATTTCATGCAATTTCTCAAATCATTAAATATTTTTCGCGTGTACTTATTTCGAAATGCAAAGTGTATTGCAACGCGAATGATGTCGAAATTTTCATGATAAGTGTGTGGCATTACACTACTGTTCACTTCTAAACCAAGTCTTCCTGCGCAGCGATCGAGCGGTATGAAACTGTCTTTGATATCGTTAGGTGTTCGGCCAAGAAGCACGATATCATCTGTATATCCAAGAATTTGGCCTGATCTATTAAATATACAGCGCGAAGTTTCAAAGTTGCTTTTCATCATTACGTACACAGGCGCGAGTGCATCTCCCTGTCGAGCACCAGATGTTATTTCAAAGGAGTCTGACACAGATCCTTCGATTATGATTCTACATACAGACCCAGACGTTGTTAGTTTACACAGAGAGACAAGTTTCTCTGGAGTTCTTACGCATATGAGCGCGGCTTATTGGTTCTCGAGCTTTATACTGTCATACGCCTGTCGAAATTCTATATATAGTTAATGTATGGTTATGTTGTACTCCCAACATTTTTCCAAGATCATCCTCATGGTAAAACACTGGTCAGTGATCGATCGGTTGGGACGAAAACCACATTGATAGTCGCCAATGATGTTTTCGGCGAGAGGGATAAGCCTGGCAAGTGCAACATTAGTTTCCACATTTAAGACGGTCGCTTTTTTATGCAACGGACATATGGGTGCGGTCTTCCAATTCTCCGGCAGCTCTTCTTGGTCCCAACTAGAGACGATGAGATCGTATAGACTTGTTGCAAGAGTAGCGCCTCCGAGCTTAATCAATTCTGCGGGGATTCCATTCAGACCGGGTGCCTTTACATTTTTCAATCGACTATAATAGATGCGTAAGTTTCCTCCTCTGTGGGATATTCGACAAAGACTTCATCAATTGGAGGAGCTATTGCTCTAAAGCGGATCGCATCGTCATTCCGATTTAGCAGATTTTGAAAGAAGCTTCGCCATACTGAGAGAACATCAGCCACGTTAGTTCTCAGCTCTCCACTCCCGTCTTTGATGGCTGTACTTCTTGGGAGGAAGTCTTTAGTGAGATTCCTGGCATTAGCAAAACAGTCCCTAGAATTTCCTATTTCCGCTTTGAAGCTGCTGTTTTCAATGCATGATCTCATATGATCGCGTTTCTTTTGTCGAATGTATTTAATCGTGGCTTTCCTACCGCAGAGATATTCTGCTTGAGTGCTTCTTGTGTTGAGTGCTTCTTGTGTTGAGTGCTTCTTGTGTTGCGAAGCTTTCGTTTATTTTCAACAACCAGGCGACATTGATTATCGAACCTCTGAGGTCTTCCGATAGTGTTTTGCACCGAGGTGGTTACGACTGACTGTATAGCATGCCACTACTCGGGAAATCGATGATATGATGATTAACGTGCCGATGGATGAGGAAACCAACTCCAAATTCTCCTCCGTTCTGATGGCCGCTGTAATGAAGAGTGTATTGATGGTGTCATGGATCCCACCACCAGACCATCTATTTTTGAGCTGTTCACCGAAAAAAAATGTTGTTGAAAAATGAGTCGCAATTAAACCCGGTTTCATAGGTAAACCGGGAAAGAGACGAAAAAGTAGCTGCTTATTTCACACCCTGTGTGGAATGGGCGAATAGAAGGCAATTTGCCATTATATACTTAAAAAATATCATTTACTTTGAAAAAAATGAAGCTTAGTACGCAGCCGGTACAAAATAATTAATTTTTGGACCCCAGATAAAATAGCAATCAATTCTTAGACTGTGAAAACATAAATCGAGATACCCAGAATTTCATATATAAACAACGAATTTTAACATTTCAAAAGAAGTTCGCGAGTAGATTGCCATTAAGTTCATAAATCAATTAATCCAATATTAGGCATGTTAAAAATATTATTTCTTATTACGAGTATGTTTAAACAATATGTTATTTTTAACAATCTTGGGTGCTTTTTATGCAAAATTCAATGCAAAAACTAAACTTTATATTGTGTTAAGTTGAATGAAATTTCTCATACAATTATCAACTGTAATTTATTTTCTATGCTGGTTTATAAAAAAACTACGAAACAAAATTTCATTACAAAAATAAAATAAAAAGCAAAAAACAACAACAACATCTATAGAATACTAAAAAGAAAACATTTCAAATACTATTTTGTTTCGTATACTATAGAAAACGTGGAATCACACAAATACATTGAAAGTATTAAATGTTGTATGTCGCGCTCCTGGTGAGGTGATATTGTAATATTTTTTTTAAGCTCATGATTTCTCTATATAATTATAAACACAATGGTATTACTCAGTGAGACTAGAACAACTGAAGAAATGTACGACTCGGAGTTTCATATTGATAATTATAAATTTATACGCTGCGACTCGGATAGTCCACCTATATGCCGGTGGAGTTGCTATGTACATTCATGAAAACATAAATTTCAAAATAATTTCCAACTGTGAGAAGAACCGCACTTGGTTTTTAGCAATACAAATCATAGCCGTGTTTTAATATTGGAGCACTATCCGGAGCCAAATGGCAATTTTCTATTGAAACTGCAGCTATTATTCACTGGTGTCGCTGTACTATAAAAATTAAAACTAAATTCATCAATAAAACAAACATTTATCACCTGAAATATATTAATTGACATTTATTTTGACATGACGTTATAAACAAAAATTCATTTTGCTGCGTTTTAATTTTTTATTGTAAGATTTAGTTTCTAATGGTTTCAGGGGTTTACAAAATTAAAAGCCTTTTCAAATTTCCCATTGAAATGGATAGCGCTCCCGATAGCGGCTCCCGATAAATAAGTGAGCCGAATTATTTTTTTATCGATTTTTAATTAAAAAGTTGAATGAAAAATCTTAGTTTAGATTTAAATAAATTAATTAAATGCAATAATAGCGCGCTAAATATAAGTTTTGACATAGAAAATCGGCTGCTCCGGATACAGCTATCGGGCGCTAATAAAAAAACACAGCACATAAAAGGATGTCATACGACTGGGTTATTTGGAGTAGTATACAGATCATTTTAAACAACGAGAGCAGTTTTCTTAGATAAATTTGACGAATGGATGGAAAATATCAGAAAACCATAACAAAAATAATTTCATATTCGGTGATTTTAATATTGATGTCAAATCCAATGAATATTACACTGTAAAATTAAATCAATTGATAAGTGATCATAGACTAATTCAGGTGGTTAAAGAATATAGTAGAGTTACAGCAACCAGCGGGAGTTTAATAGATTTAGTGATAACTAATTCAAAAAATGTGCAAGGTGAAGTAGTTAAAGAGCAACAAATTAGTGACCTTTGTATGTTAAGCATTAATTTAAATTGTGGGAAGATAAAAGCTACAAGAAATTGTGATCTGATAGAAATACGTTCGCGAAAAAATTATTCTCATGAATTACTTAACTATGCTTTAAATGAACAATTTCTGGGATTCCAAGATGCTAACTTAAACGAAATAGATCAAGAATTAAACGAAGAAGCTGAAGAGTTACTGTTAAAGTTGAAAACTTGTCTGAATATGTACAAAATTGATTCATAAAACTAGTAAACTATATATATATATATATATATATATATATATATATATATATATATATATATATATATATATATATATATATATATATATATATATATATATACAGCGATTCCACACGAAAACGACCGGATTCTGTCCTCACCCCCTTCGATTTTTATGAAACTTGCTGAAGATGTTCTCTGTGGTGTAGAAACACAAAAAATAATTTCTGTTTTTCTCTTTGGCTCTGTACTTTTGAACAGGGGCGCACGCCGTTTTAAGGATTTCGCAAAAATGCAAATTTTTAAATACATATAGCTCAAAAACTACTTACCGGATTTTAATAAATGAGATCTCATATGAAAGGGATTTAATGGTAATTTTATAAATAGTTGTTATTAAATTTTTAGACTAATTGGTTGTGTGAGAAAAATGACAATTTTTCAGAAAAATTGATTTTTCAGTACTTTCGACAACTACAGCAACCATTTTTTTATCATTTTTTGCAAGTTTAATCATTTCCCAAACAGGTACAAAAATAAAAAAATAAGTGTTATTTTTCGTTTTTATGATATAATTTTTTAAAAATTCCATGCTACAGTTAATTTAATGCAAAAAAGAGGGATTTAATCATATAAATGATTCTATCATAAAAGAAAACACCGATAACTGCAATTTTTAAACTTTTATAAAACATGGGTTAACTTATAACTAAAAAAAATATTTTTATTACAATAAATTTTATCAATTTAGTACTTATTAAGGAGTCATTTGTTGGATTATAATCATCATTAGGAGTATCTACTAATTTCTAAAAATAAGAATGTCGGTTATTATAGTATGAAAAAGTAGTTACATATCCTTCAAGAAATAAAAATAGAAAGAGGGAGACAAACAACAAAGGCAGGTAAAGGGTTATCCAATTCAAGCTTGATAAAGTAAACTTAAAAAAAACACACAAAATATTCGGAATGTATTGTAATTTTTATATCATTTTACAGATTGATCCTTGCCATTTTTAGTTAAACAAGATATCATTCAAATGTCCTCCACGGGACTTCTTACAGGCCTTGATTCTTTTGAGGTAATTTTCAATGACTTTTCGGCACATTTCGGGCGGTATCTCGGCCATTACCTTACGAATTATAGTTTTCAATTCGTCAAGAGTTTGAGGATTGTTTGCGTAAACACGATCTTTCGCGTAGCCCCACAAAAAGAAATCCAAAGGCGTTAAATCACAGGATCTTGGAGGCCAATTGACATCAGCCAATCGCGAAATCAAACGTCCGGGAAATTTCTCTTGCAAAAGATCTCGATTTGCTCGTGTTACGTGACTGGTTGCTCCATCCTGCTGGAACCACATATCGTCAAGATCATAATCTTCGATTTTCGTAAAAAAATAATCGGTTAACATGCGGCCATAGGGCTCAGAATTGACGGTAACGGTTCGTCCATGGTTGTTCTCAAAAAAATACGGCCCAATCACACCACCAGACCGCAATGCGCACCAAACAGTGACTTTTTCCGGGTGTAATGGCTTCTCTACAATCAATTGTGGATTTTCTGAGCCCCAAATTCTACAGTTTTGCTTATTAACGTATCCACCAAGCGAAAAATGAGCTTCATCACTGAAGAAAATTTTGTTCGAAAAATCAGCATCAGCAGATTTAATAATTTTAACGCGTTGGTCGATTGTTAAATGCTCCATATTCTTAAATGGCAGAATGTCAACTAAATAAATGACAGCGTACTTGACGTTTATCTTTGACAGATGTCGGTATACAGATTTCTACTTTATCAACCTCGAATTGGATAACCCTGTATATTAGTAATCACTGATCGAATGATCGTCCGTGTTGCTTATAGGCGTAAGCTGCACGTATGCGATTAGTCATCGGCTAAGTAACAAATTTCAAGTTGTTTTTAGGTATACATATATTTATTACGTTTTTGTTATTATCTCAACTTATTAGTCACCTAAGTGGGAATAAAACTGGGCGGGATCCTTTTTTTTGAAAAAAGGGGGTACTTATTATTACCAACTGACTCACCACGTAAGTAAGTGTGATAATAAATCTTTATTATCCGGGCAGTAAAAACTTGCTAATGACAATTTTGGTTTCAAAAATCCTAAAAATAGTTTTGTATAAATAAGATAAATTTCATACAAATGTCATTCGTAAGCCAGAGTTTAAAGTTAAATCAAGTAAAATTTTAAAACAATAAGAATTCAGTATGAATATTAAGTGTGTTAAGTGCCAAAAATTCAAAAAACAATCAAACTGTCGAAAAGCTCATAATAGTTTAATTGAGTTAGCCAGCTTGAAAGGAATTATCATTAATATGGGTGAATATATATGCAGTGGTTGTTACTTAAACATTTATAGTGCAAGTAAATTAAGTGTTAATGATCCAGGGCCCTCTGGAATACAAACGATTAACTCGAATGTAGACTGTTCACCTGCCAGCAGATCATCAAGTTCATCAATAGCAACCGAAGAGGAGAAATACATTTATCCAGATATTCCATCATTCAACGATACGTTGTTCTCCATTGGCAGTTCACTGAAAAATCGTAAAAAAATGAGAGTTGAATGTTACAAAACAAAAAAATTTCAAGAAGTTTCAACTAAAATAGCAGAAGATATATTTCATCTGCCTTCCAATTCCGGTGCCACAACTAGTGCTGGTCTGCTCGAAAAATTGAACGGGAGTTTAACGTGTTACATTATACAGTAAATAGAGCAAAGCAGATTCAGGAGGAGCACGGCATAATGTCCACACCGAACATTAAATGTGGATCGAAAACCATTAATCCTGAAATAGCCGAATTCGTGCAGAATTTCTATGAGGACGATGAAATAAGTAGAGTGTGTGCTGGAAAATGAGATTTTGAAACAATAACAATAGATGGAGTTAAGATAACAAAACAACGAAGATTAGTGCTCTATAATTTAAAGGAAGCGCATCAACTATTTAAAAGAACATATCCATTAATAAAAGTTGGATTTTCCACATTTGCTTCACTGCGTCCAAAACACTGCGTTCTAGCAAATTCAAGTGGCACACATTGTATATGCGTATGCATATACCATCAAAACATTAAACTGATGTTTAACGTCATAAAAACAAAAAATCTTCTTTCTCATTCTTTAGAAAGTTATCGTGATCTTATATCTCAGATTGTTTGCGGAAATTCAACAACATCGTGCTATTTAAACGAATGTACATATTGCCCAGGAACTACAAATTTACATCAGGAAATATCAACAAAATTACTAGAAAATGATGTAGATGAGATTACTTATAAACAATGGCAGCAAACAGATCGGTGTACAATAGAAACAACAATTTTATCAACATTGGAATTTACTGATAAATTTTGTGAGCAACTACAAAACATATTACCACATTCATTTATTGCAGAACAATAATCAGCGTATATAAAACATAGGAAGTCTAATTTGGAAAACGATGAATGTCTTGTCATATGTGATTTTTCAGAAAATTACTCATTCATAGTTCAAGATGCAGTTCAAGTATTTCATTGGTCCAATTCTCAGTGCACCATACATCCTTTTGCAGTTTACTATAAGAATAAGGACGAAAACTCTTCCAATAATAGTAATTTGGAATTCACCAGTTTAATAGCTATCTCGAGGTCAACCAAGCACAATCATGTAGCAGTGAGATTATTTATTCAAGGCCTAGTTGATTTTCTAAAGGCGAAGACAAGTCATGTTAAAAAGATTTGTTTCTTTTCTGATGGATCTTGAGCACAATATAAAAACAGAATAAATTTTTACAACTTGTGTAATTTTAAAGAAGACTTCAACATACAAACAGAATGGCACTTCTTCGCAACCTGCCATGGAAAAGGACCATGCGATGCATTAGGAGGTGTTTTTAAGAGAAATGCCGCTAGAGCAAGTTTGCAAAGGCCGATTGAAAATCAAATAACTACACCACATGAACTGTATTCTTGGGCTATTCAAAATGAGTCAAAAGTGAATTACAGTTTTACAGTACCAAAGTTAATAATATCATGGAAAGAAAATAAAAAATCGGTATAACTCAATAAAACAAATACCAGGTACTCATCAAAATCATAGTTATGTTCCAATTGATAAGACATGTCTACACATTAAAAAATTTCGTTTTGTGAAGATCAACATTGTTTTAAATTAGAAAAATAAATATTATATTATTAATATAATAAATCGTTAAAATTGTATTTTAAATATGTTTACTTAGGCTGCGGGCCAATAGTCGGGTAAATCATTTACTATGGTAAAAATCGGATTTAGAACAGATTTTTCGATCAGTTTGCCATAGAGTTTTTGAAAAATAATTGAATTTACCGAAAAATTTACTTAAAATTGACTTTTACCTTAAGTTTGGCACACAGCCTTAATACAAATATTGTTTATATGAAATTAAAAATAGTACTTGTTTTATTTTATTATTAAAACAAATGGACAATTGGTAATAGAAATTTGCATAACCATTTCCCGTTTAATTTTACTGGGAATATTTAATATTCTGTATCTCATAAATAAAAAAAAATAAGTATAAATAGATAAAAATAAAATAGACACTTAAAATGAGTTAAAAAGTATTAAATTGATAAAATTCATTGTAATAAAAATATATTTTTTAGTTATAAGTTAACCCATGTTTTATAAAAGTTTAAAAATTGCAGTTATCGGTGTTTTCTTTTATGATAGAACCATTTTTATGATTAAATCCCTCTTTTTTGCATTAAAGTAAGTGTAGCATGGGATTTTTAAAAAATTATATCATAAAAACGAAAAATAACACCTACTTTTTTATTTTTGTACCTGTTTGGGAAATGATTAAACTTGCAAAAAATGATAAAAAAAATGGTTGTTGTTGTTGTCGAAAGTACTGAAAAATCAATTTTTCTGAAAAATTGTCATTTTTCTCACACAACCAATTAGTCTAAAAATTTAATAATAACTATTTATAAAACTACCATTAAATCCCTTTCATATGAGATCTCATTTATTAAAATCCGGTAAGTAGTTTTTGAGCTATGTTCAAAAGTACAGAGCCAAAGAGAAAAACAGAAATTATTTTTTGTGTTTCTACACTACAAAGAACATCTTCAGCAAGTTTCATAAAAATCGAAGGGGGTGAGGACAGAATCCGGTCGTTTTCGTGTGGAATCGCTGTATATATATATATATATATATATATATATATATATATATATATATATATATATATATATAACAATCTTCAAGGAAGGAGCAGTCTACTTATTTCAAAAACAAATTCATAGAAAATCAAAATAATCCAGAACAAATATGGAGAATGTTAAAATCGATGTATAAAACTAAAACCACAATACAGTGGAATATTCAGTTTATTCAGTTTAACAATAAAGTAGTAACCGATAAACTAGAATTGTCCGAATCTCTTAATAATACATTTGTATCCATTGTGACATCCATAACAATATTCCAAAAGTAAAACATTTTAATGAATCGAATGCGTATTCTATACACAGTTCCATTCTGTTTTCAAAATATTACAAGTCAAGAGATAACTAAAACTATCTAACGCTGGAATTGATGGTATAAACCGTACTATCATGTTAGATGCTATGAAGAATGAAATATTCTCATGAAAATTTACGAACTTAATCAATAAAAGTTTATATGAAGCCGAGATAATGGAAAATATCAACGGTTATTCCAATTCCGAAAACTTCTAGGCCAACAACACCAGAAGAACTACGCCCGATAAATATGCTATCAACCTACGAAGCTGTGTTAGAACGAGTAGTTAAAAACCAATTAATAAACCACATTAACAACAATAATATACTAGTCGACCAAAAATCTGGATTTCGCGAGCTCCATTCATGTAAAACTGCATTAAACTTAATGTTAGATAATTGGAAATCTGAAATAGATGACAATAAAGTAGTAGTAGCAGTGTTCCTGGATTTTAAACGAGCTTTTGAAACAATCGATAGACAAATTTTACTAAAAAAATTAAGTAAATATGGAATACAAGGCGCGGCGTTGGAATGGTTCAATAATTATCTTCAAGAAATGCAACAATATACAAAATTTGATAACTGTATCTCTAAGTCAATACCAAATAATCTCGGAGTACCGCAGGGATCTACTTTAGGACCATTGCTTTTCATCCTGTACATCAATGATATAGTAGAAGTTATAAATAATTGTAAAGTGAATATGTTTGCTGATGACACCTTGATTACGATTGCAACACCAACCCTTAGTAAAGCTGTTCAGAAAATAAATGAAGATTTGGAGAACCTGAGAAAATGGCTGATGTTCCATATAAGTTGGCACTTAACATCTCTAAAACAAACTGGTGATGTCAATAAAAACAACACTGGAATGTAATCAAAATATATTAGTAGGTACTGAAGTCATTGAACGAGTGAAACAATATAAATTCCTTGGTGTTATCATAGATGAAAAGTTAAATTTTAATGATCATTTGAATTTTGTTGCTAAACAAATGAATAAAAAGTTAGGCTTATTTAATAGAATTAAGGATAAAATGCCACGTGAAACAAAAATTATATTTTATGAATCAGTTGTTGGATCACATATTGATTATTGTTCATCAGTATTATTCATAATGAATCAATCACAAATATATCGTCTCCAAAAAATTCAGAACAGATTCATGCGAGGTATTTTAGGAGCAGATATTAGGGCACATATTAGTGAAATGCTTAAAGTACTAGGATAGAAGTCTATTAACCAAAGAAAACACTACAACGTTGATGTTTCGCCTTGAAAACGGAGATCTACCAAAATACTTGGACTTAATGTTATGCTCTAATAGAGACGTTCATAACTATAATACCAGAAACACACATTATCGATTACCAATCATTGGTATAGTACATTATGTATATAGTAAATCTTTTTCGCAGCGATCCTTAGGGTATAATGGAGTCAAATTATATAATTCTCTGAGCAATTTCTATACGTTGGGAGAACTACGAGAGTTACAATACAATCAGTTTTTGGGACTATTGAGTGTATTTATTAAAGATAGAATTAATATTTAGTTAGTAATAAGTATAATAATTATGTTCTATTTAATTAATTCAAGATAATAATAAGATTAAAAAATGTCAATATTTGCACACATGAGCTATGTTTTTTTTTTAGCAAAGTGAGCTATGTTTTAAGATCACAGCTTCCTGGTTTACTTTGCAAACCCCAATTAAGTGAAGCTCATTAAGCATCACTCATTTTCTGTGCGATGTTAGCTAATTAATTGTCTCCAAGGCGAAAAAAACATTTAAATACATTGCTTTACAGTTTGGGTTGACCCTGAGATTTGATGTTTCTCCTATTTCAGTTCTGGAAAACACAAGGAGAAGCTGTAAATTGTAAACATAGCTCACCACAGTCAAAAAACATAACCCAAGTGTGCAACGGGCCTAACTTTTAAAAATCATGGAAATGATATATTTTGGGAATATTTTTGGGAAAATTTAAACGCTAACTTTTTTTTACAAACTAAATTACAAAATCCAAAAAATTCAAAATAATCGAACCACAACAATACTTCCAGAGCAATTCGAAACTTAAAACTAATTTATCTCAAAATATTCCTTTTCAAGTTATGTACTTTTGGGTAAATGCCATCATTTCTACTCCATCGTAAATGAAAAACCTGAACATTTTAAGATATAAAAAAAGAAAACCAAAAATGTGTGCAGACTTGCCTAAATTAATTTTTTTTAAACAAATAATTATTAAGAACTTCACACTAATAAATATTTAAATAAATTGTTTGATACATCAAGAATTGCGATGTCACGGGAACTCTCATACACCTCATTCACCAAATTTGGTAGACTATTTCACGGGACTCCAGCTTATGTCAAACCTCGTTTTTAAGAACGGTTTAACTTAAGTTTGCAGGAGATATAGAATTATGAGGAAAATAAGTTTTCATTATTAATTTTCTAAATTTGGTCTTCTCTATGTCTCAACATACAGTTAGAAGATGTTTAAGTCTTGAAAACGATTCACTTCGGGGCCAATAAGACTTCTAATGAAATTTAAAATTTTTATTTTTGTACTATTTTACACCAATTTTCTTACAATATATGACATTTCTCTAGCTTAGATTAACGTCGTTTTTAACAAAGGACGAACTTTGGCCTTAAGAGTCCCGCGTTAGTAGAAATAACTTAGGGGTATGAGTGCCTATATACGCTAATGCTCACAGCGAAGTGTAAAGTTTAAATGATTAGTTAGTTCTCGCATCTCAATTTGTACATGGTCTGTCATCGATGTGAAAGATTATTGGCTAGTTGGATTTTTAGTTTTAATTTTGTAACAAGATTCAAGGCTTTGCACGATTACTTAGGGGCAACCCTAATCACTAAATTTGATTTAGTAAGTTCAGTGTCTTAAACATTTAAATTTACTGTAAATGCAAAATTATTTTCTATACATTTTTTCAATGTTGAAAATGTATAGGGAATAATTATAATCTTCAAAAATTCCGTTAGAAATGGTTCGATAACAGGATCCCGAAGACGACGAGCTAAATTTTTCTGTATTCACTTCACCCAATTAAAAATACTTTATACCTCGATCATATTTCCAATAAATTTAAATGTTATTTATTCAAACAGTTTTTTTTGTTTGGTTGTGCTGCTTGCTGTGCCAGGGCTGCTTTTTATTTACCATTACCAATCAAAAAGATTTTTTATAATGCTAAATCGAAAAAAAGCGTTACAGTTAATTGCTTGCGGCTAATTTCAGTATGTACATATATTTATATTTTCACAATATATGTACAAATGTACGTACGTCTACGTATGTAAAATTCTCGTACCGCAGCAAATAAATTTTGCTAAATGTAAAGGAAGGATGCGCGCGAGATTGTTGCAAAAATTGTTGAAATTGAAACGCGAAGAAGAAAATTTTTATATTTGTTTAAAATTACTGTAGCAAAAAAAATATAAATGAATGATTTTTAATTATTCAGATAAAAATTCAATTTTATATTGCTCCCGTCGGGTCTTCCATCATCTTTATATATATGTATATAATATATAGTCGAGTGATATATTAATAATCAAGTTAAATCTGGGTTGCTTATGCGGAAGAAACGGCGAATGTTGCGAATATGCCAAATGAAAAATTTCAGGTTGCAGATTAATTTCCGAATGTTTTCATGTGAATAACATGCGAATTACTTAGTAAAACTTGTTTGGTATGGTGAGCCCTTTGTCAACGACATATTTTACTCGTACATTGTAATTTTATTTTTAATCGTTTTATGTTACTTAATCCATAACATAAATAGTTTTATGACGGAAAAATAATGAAAATTTTTATTTAAAAAACACAAATCTTAAAAATCCATAAAAATTTAATAGATTTCCTGTACATCAAAAAATATCTTCAGTGCTATTTTATATCAGTTGAAGTTGTAAGAAGATTTTTTAATTTTGTTTGTCTACCAATGACAAATGATTCATGCTAATTATTAATTTTTTAAATGAATTGTAAATAAAACTGTTACTTGCTTGAATCGTCCTTCACCTATGGGTGCGAGTATTATTATTGTATACGTACCACGGCTATGGATTATGCGTAAATTATCAAGAAATAAGAAAAACGGAAAGTCATAAGAATAACGATCTACTCCCAAAAACTGTTCATTTATAAATTATAGTCCCCGGAGCACAGAGCCCGGTTGAATTGGAAGTATTTTGTGCCATTAATTATAATACGAAAGTTGAGTATTTAATCTATTAATTTCAATAGGGTTTGACCAACACCACAATTAGTACAAGTACCGGGAAGTACTGGGTTTGAATCCCATCAGATGCTAGATACAAAATCGAATTTTTAGAATTCAGTGCCGACCCACCGTCCACGTCAATGTACAGGTTGACATGGAGCTTGCAATGTGCAGGTGGTATACTGTAGTTGTGTGAGTAGGTGAATGGGGTAATATGATGTGGCATAAATGAGTGGTATACTGGTATGGTATCACAATGAGGCAAAATTGACCTAAGTGTCAACCACTGAGACCCAACCTGACCGGGAGTGAGAGAGAGAGATGTTTAGAGCAGTCTAGAGAAGTTAGAGTGTGCGGTTCAGAGCAGTTTGAAGCAACTCAAGTAGTTTAGAGATTTAAAGCGGTAAAGAAATGGTATGAATTCAAAATTGTAAAAGATTTCACATTTTGACCCAAATTGACGTTAACAGCGGGTTAAAACAGTCTAAAGCGGATAAAAAACGGAATAAAGCAGTTAAATGCAAATTAGAACAGTTTATGGCAGTCTACACGCCACAACGTCTGTACACGAATTAAACTTAAACGGAGACTCACCCATATGATATTTTTGTGTATATAAGTCAAATTTAATTAATTTCGCAAGCTACAAGGGTTAGGCAAATTAACCTTATAAATATAATTAATATACAAAACATTTTTTAAACTTTAATTAATTAATTTCATATGTCCTAAATGCACATTTCATGTTCGAATTTTAATGTTTATTAGAACTACAATTACTTACTCGTACCTTATTAAATCTATAAATTCTGTTTTTATTGATTTTTTAATAGCAATTTTATTGGATAAACTATTACCTTATAGCAAACATGATGGAAAATCTGTGCAGTCATTAAAATGAGTATATTGAACAATTACAGTAATTTAACTCCATGTGAAGCAATTGACCCGTATAGTATATAAGTAATTTTAATATGGTAAAAGTCAATATCCTAAAATAACCCGCAGGGACTCAAAGAGATGTAATTTAAATTTGACCTATTTTTTAAAATTGTTCGAATCTATTCTAGTACATCAATGGACCTGACGAGGAAGTCTTTAACGAAAAATATTATATTTTTCCAAGCGAATATCGAACTTCTTTTACAAGAACCAGAATTTGAATATTTTATTTTTGGTTTTATATTTGAAATGGTTCATATCTGATGCTAATGAAGTTTATCCAAAACACAAAAATACAACAACAACAAAATTATTGTAATAGTGTTCGTTCGAATGTAAAATATGTATTTAAATTTTCCTTAAAATTGGGGTCTTAAATACATTCCAAAGTCATTCTAAGTATTTTTTAAACCTTTAGCATGCACATTGTCCCTACTAAATTATTTGATTTCCTTTTAGGTCTGACAGGGTGTTCCGTGAGTTTTTAAAATGCCATTTTTTTAAGAGCCTGAGATTCTAAGAATTAAGCATTAACTTCTGTGACATTAGTGAATCCAAAGGAGTGTCCCTACCTAGTACGTCATATGATTTTTTAATGGGTCTGACAGGGTATTTCTATATGAGTTAGAGATATTTCAATGAGCGTTTAACAAGAACTTCAGTGATATTGGTGTACTGTTTAGAAGTTTTATACAATTTCCATATAAATTTAGGCCATGCCAAAGCTGGAAGTAGATAGTGCCAATCCTTACATACGGCAGTCACTGGAGGGTTCACTATAGTCACTTAAATATAAGTTACTTTTACCCAAAAAAAAATAATCCGATTCTGATTCTTATTTATTCTGCTTATGCTAAGTACAATATAATAATTTCTTACCGCGATAAGAAAATAGGTGATTAAGCAAAAACGATCTATATTGGATTGCAACAGCAATTCCTGTTTAAAGGTTGACTAGTGATTGGCAACGTAAAATCTATTGATGTTTTATTGTGAAATTCCAATA
Source organism: Nephrotoma appendiculata (assembly GCA_947310385.1). NCBI lineage: Eukaryota > Metazoa > Arthropoda > Insecta > Diptera > Tipulidae > Nephrotoma > Nephrotoma appendiculata. The sequence continues at coordinate 212,093,436 of OX371225.1, read as the reverse complement.
TCGTCGTAAGTTCGTTTTCGTTTTAATCACGTAGTTCATCAGATCATGAAGAAACCGAAGTTTATCGAACTAATTTAAAGAAGGTTAATAAATCAGTTCTGTAAAATTGATATCTGAGTCCCATTTTTACTTGGACGATTTTCATAGCTAAAATACGGAGGCGATGCATCAATAAGTTTGATTCAGTTTGGTTACAACAACAAACATATTTATATTTTGATTTTGGTTCATTTCCAGTTCTATGAAATATCAGGTGTGCAAGTAGTAATCTGCTTTTTTGGCCAAATTCAACTTTATTGAAAGTATAATTGTTACAATGATTAATTATTGAAATATTCACAATTACTATCTATATGGTCTTTTGATATTTATCAGATGAATGCCTTTTACGATAGAAGCTTGGTGGTTTTGAAGCAAAATAGTCTACGAGACATTTTTGCGCATCTTCAACTTCCATGAACCGTTTGTATTTTAAATATGATGACATCGATCTAAATGGTAATCAGACGGAGATACGTGTGGAGAATACGCTGTAAAACTTCCCAGCCTAAGGAGAAGTTGAATTCCATTAATTTGATAACGTTCAGCTGTAACAGTTTGACCAGGCTCCAGAAGGTCGTAGAAAATGACTCCTTTCCAATCTATTTATTTATTTATTCAAAGAAATCTATTCTGTGATTAACATGTAAGATTTCAGATTTTAATCCCACCAAACACACAGTAACGTTTCACGCTATTTTGTGCAGAAAATTCTTTCTTTTGTATCGAGAAAGGAAATTCATGCAGATGTCAAGTCTTCGGTTTTTGTTTTCTTCGGTCAGTTTATGAGGAACCCATTTTTCTTCCTTCTCTACCTTTACCATTGCATGCAATCGAAGTGAATATTGCTTGGTGAGTAGCCTGGTTCATTCAGTAAAATTTTAAGTTCTTCGTCTTCAAACTGTTGTGCTACACCTCAACGTGGATCGTCCTCAAGTCTAAAATTGCCACCACGAAAACTTGCAAACCGCTTTTTTACTATTGAGTGACTCACAGAATGTTCACGCAAAGTCAAATTAATCGATTCCATAGCTTGACATGCATTTTTTTGAGAACAGAATAGAATGCACTATTGAATTCAGCCAACTTCGGAGCCAAGTTTCTACTGGCACGCACCTAATATTTTATGAAGCTTTTGTAATTTGTTGTTGTTGTGTTTCATTACAATCACAATGAAATATGCATTTTTAGTACTCTGTAATTGATTAAATAATAGAATTGCGTTCTTCTTGAACCAAAACTTATTTAAACTCTTTTGCTTTCTTGCGTCTCTCCACAAATAAATAAGCTGTGAATTCTTATAGCGAGATGATTTGATTCAGACAAACAATTTTGCGAATTAAAATGCAAATTTCTTTAGAATATATGATGACGTATTCTAACGATGTTCCATTCACGCTTATGCAATAGCAGGTTATATGGTCATGTTAAAGGCCTTTTTATTGTCAACAAAAACCCCAGCGGAAGAGTCAGAATCATTTAGCGATGCATGCACGCCATTTAAAAATTCAATTAAAGCAGACTCCGTGGAAAACCAATTGCGAAAACCATGCTGACAACAACTTATAATATCATGCTTCTCTTATAAGAATACAACCATTCTAAATTTAATAATTTTTTCTATTATTTTTAACAAAACTGGTTGTAGAGCAATGGGCCGGTAATTATTTAAGTCGCATCTGAAACCATTTTTGTGAAGAAGCGGTACAATTGCTGACATAAAAATTTCAGGATTAAAAATATGACGTAAAGGAGGGCATATAAGCCTAACGGACATTTTAAATAAGTAATTGCTACAACCGAATATATTGTAAGAGTTGCTTGATTTTAAAGAAGCAATGGCTTTCAAAATCAATTAAATTTTTTGGTCCTTCGTAACTTGGCAACAATTAAATGCAAAACGTCATTTAAATTAGTATAATCCTAAGATTATCACAAATCTAGCGATGAGAATCGTTGAGGATTGGTCACTAGTTGTTTGTGCTCGTTTAGTCATCTCCACTTTGCTAAATCCATTAAAACCCATCTTCCCGCACAATTTGAAGGTTTCGAGTATGGAAAGTTAACTAAAATTTTTATAGCTAGTTGTTTTCGTTTGGTCATTCCTACGAAACGGTTCATTGAGAAAATTCATTAAAAACTCATGTTTCCGCACGATACGATAATTTTTTAAATCCAACAATTGGAATCATTTGGTCGATTGTCTTTGAGGTTTGGTCACGAGTTGTTCTCGTTTCGGATTTATTACGAAATTTCGAAAATTAATCAAATTTATAATAAAAACAATTTAATATTAATTGGGTTTAAATATTTCTCAAATTTACCACAAATGATTAAGAACCATTACAATATTTATACGAACGATACAAGCCGATTTGTCAACTTTCCAGACCCAAATAATCCAAGTTGCACAAAAATTAGTCTTTAATGAATTTTTGAAATAATAAATGTTACGTAGAAATGACCAAACGAAAACAAATAGTAACCAATCCTCAACGACAGTCGACCAAACGGACACATCGAGTCGTGCGGAAATAATGAGTTTTTAGCGCATCCTTGCAATAAATTGTTTCGCAGGCCTGAACAATTAAAAACAACCAGTGACCAATCCTTACTGCTAATCGACAAAACCATTACGATCGCTAGATTTTTGTTAATCTTAGGATTATATTAATTTAAATGACGTTTTGCATTTAATGGTTGCGGGGTTACGAAGGACCAAAAATTGAATTGATTTTATCTAGGTCTTCCACTTTAGATACAATTCTTTGAAAAAAGATGTATTTTTATTAAAATGGTATATTCCAATTGGATTTGTTATTAATTTTACGTACCCTAACTCACCTTCAAAATGAATTAAAAAAGGCACATTCTATTTAAAATTTAAATTTAAATTCCAAAAAATTTTCATTAATGAAAATAATAGTTGCATGTATTTACATTGATTAGTTATAAAATATGAATATAAATAAAAAAGGCTTATATTATTTCATTCTATATACATTTATATTAATTCATTTTAAATATGAATCAAGAAATGCCCCGCCCAAATTCACCTTATCGAACTCTTTCATTTATTCTTCAACTTCAATTTTAGTTCATCCCCAAAGCGAATCAAAAACACTTATTTTAATTCAGAAAAAAACCTTTCAATTCAGACCCCTTTAATTCATGCAGCCCCTGATAAACCTTGATAACTCTAAATTGCTCATCATATAAAACATAATAAATATAACAATTTAATACTCAAACGGTGAATAATTGGAGGTAGGAATTAGTAAGATTAGTTAATTTCTGAAATCAAAATGTGGAAAGAATCATTTTAATAAATAATCTTAGTAAAATGTACCAAGAAAAATATGTAATGTAGATCCAGGAGTGCTCGCTACCCGCTTCTCTAGAATAAAAAAACCAACACACTGCAACCCATAAAGTTATTGCCCAATCCCAATAGATGAAAACTAGCGATCGCCCGTTAACATCAATATAAAAGAAAATTTATCGCAATACACATCCACCGTATCCTCGCCGCCCCTGTGTAAATTGATCACACAAAATGAAATGAAAAAGCAAAAAAATCAATGAATCGGTTTTTTTTATATAGGAAAAACATTTACACTACTAAGCACAAAAAGTAAAAATATAATAATTATGTAATGACATAAATAAAACAAAATGAAAACAAAAGTCCCCTGATCTTGTATATTTTTCGTTCGTAATCAATACATACACATCCATACAAAGCACAGCCGAAAGCATATAACAAGCTTTGTATATAAAGGGTGATTTTTTTGTGGTTAGGATTTTCATGCATTAGTATTTGACAGATCACGCGGGATTTCAGACAAGGTGTCAAAGAGAAAGATGCTCAGTATGCTTTGACATTTCATAATGAATAGACTTACTAACAAGCAACGCTTGCAAATAATTGAATTATATTACAAAAATCAGTGTTCGGTTCGAAAAGTGTTTCGCGATTTACGTCCGATTTATGGTCTACATAATCGACCAAGTGAGCAAACAATTAATGCGATTGTGACCAAGTTTCGCACTCAGTTTACTTTATTGGACATTAAACCAACCACACGAATGCGTACAGTCCGTACAGAAGAGAATATTGCGTCTGTTTCTGAGAGTGTTGCTGAAGACCGTGAAATGTCGATTCGTCGCCGTTCGCAGCAATTGGGTTTGTGTTATTCGACGACATGGAAGATTTTACGCAAAGATCTTGGTGTAAAACCGTATAAAATACTGCTCCTGCAAGAACTGAAGCCGAACGATCTGCCACAACGTCGAATTTTCAGTGAATGGGCCCTAGAAAAGTTGGCAGAAAATCCGCTTTTTTATCGACAAATTTTGTTCAGCGATGAGGCTCATTTCTGGTTGAATGGCTACGTAAATAAGCAAAATTGCCGCATTTGGAGTGAAGAGCAACCAGAAGCCGTTCAAGAACTGCCCATGCATCCCGAAAAATGCACTGTTTGGTGTGGTTTGTACGCTGGTGGAATCATTGGACCGTATTTTTTCAAAGATGCTGTTGGACGCAACGTTACGGTGAATGGCGATCGCTATCGTTCGATGCTAACAAACTTTTTGTTGCCAAAAATGGAAGAACTGAACTTAGTTGACATGTGGTTTCAACAAGATGGCGCTACATGCCACACAGCTCGCGATTCTATGGCCATTTTGAGGGAAAACTTCGGAGAACAATTCATCTCAAGAAATGGCCCGGTAAGTTGGCCACCAAGATCATGCGATTTGACGCCTTTAGACTATTTTTTGTGGGGCTACGTCAAGTCTAAAGTCTACAGAAATAAGCCAGCAACTATTCCAGTTTTGGAAGACAACATTTCCGAAGAAATTCGGGCTATTCCGGCCGAAATGCTCGAAAAAGTTGCCCAAAATTGGACTTTTCGAATGGACCACCTAAGACGCAGCCGCGGTCAACATTTAAATGAAATTATCTTCAAAAAGTAAATGTCATGGACCAATCTAACGTTTCAAATAAAGAACCGATGAGATTTTGCAAATTTTATGCGTTTTTTTTTAAAAAAAAGTTTTCAAGCTCTTAAAAAATCACCCGTTACATTGCAAAACCACATTTTCGGTGGTATTGAAATGTATATTATATCCCGCTATACACCTCCAATACCAATTTCCATACAAAATATAATGTACGTCGTACGAGTAAATAAATATAAAAAACAAAAGTTAGAATTCAAAAGTACCAACGAAAAACAATCATGACCCTAATGCTGCACCAGCACTTGTAGCACAATCCAATGAAAATGGTACTAGCATTTTTTACAAATTAATTACAAATTTGTTACACAGTTAGAAAATTTTTTACAGGTCCCGTTATCCTGCAATTCGTGTGTGGGCTGGCGTTAGACAAAGCTACACCACACTTTTTGTATTTTTGTTAATATTTATTGTATCGTTCTGAGGGTGGTACTGGAATTTTTTACAAATTAATTACAACTTATCGGCATAGTTCAACCCCAACAATACTACCCCAAGGGGTGCAATTCTGCAAAAATCATATTTTACTTTACAACATTCTTATCGTATTTCTGTTAATATATATTGTATCGTACTTGGGGTGATCTTGTAATTTTTAACAAACTAACTACAACATATTATCATAGTTCAACCCCCAAAACACTCCCCCTAAGGGATGCAATTTTTAAAAACCTTATTTTTCGTCACACCATGCCATTTGCATTTCTGTGAATTTTTGTTGTATAGTGCTGGCATTTTTATACAAACAAATTACAATAACATGGCTTAATTAAACCCCTAGAAAACTACCCCAAATGAAAGCAACCGTTTAAAATCATCATATCGTATTGGACACTAAGAAGTTTTTAATAAATAAATTACAATATATTGCAATAGTTCAATTGCCAAAAACTGTCCCTAAAAGTGCAGTTCTTCGAATTACCACTGAATTACCACTGAATTTATTACAATAGTCCACACCCACAAAAATCGATCATAATGCATCGAACTTCCTACTATGCAAGAAATAGGTATCCCTGAATTTATTATAACAGCCCACACCCACAAAAATCGATAATTATGCATCGAACTTTCTTCCTATGCAAGAAATAGGTACCCCTGAATTTATTACAACAGCCCACACCCACAAAAATCGATCAAAATGCATCGAGCTTCCTTCCTATGTAAGAAATATGTATCCCTGAATTTATTAAAACAGCCCACACCCACAAAAATCGAACATAATGCATTGAACTTCCTTTCTATGCAAGAAATAGGTATCCCTGAATTTATTAAAACAGCCCACACCTACAAAAATCGATCATATTGCATCAAACTTCCTTCCTATGCAAGAAATAGGTATCCCTGAATTTATTACAACAGCCCACACCCACAAAAATCGATCAAAATGCATCGAGCTTCCTTCCTATGTAAGAAATATGTATCCCTGAATTTATTAAAACAGCCCACACCCACAAAAATCGAACATAATGCATTGAACTTCCTTTCTATGCAAGAAATAGGTATCCCTGAATTTATTAAAACAGCCCACACCTACAAAAATCGATCATATTGCATCGAACTTCCTTCCTATGCAAGAAATAGGTACCCCTGAAATTATTACAACAGCCCACACCCACAAAAATCGAACATAATGCATCGAACTTCCTTCCTATGGAAGAAATAGGTATCCCTACATTTATTACAACAGCCCACACCCACAAAAATCGATCATTCTGCATCGAACTTCCTTCCTATGCAAGAAATAGGTATCCCTGAATTTATTACAACAACCCACACCCATAAAAATCGAACATAATGCATCGAACTTCCTTCCTATGCAAGAAATAGGTATCCCTGAATTTAATACAACAGCCCACACCCACAAAAATCGAACATAATGCATCGAACTTCCTTTCTATGCAAGAAATAAGTATCCCTGAATTTATTACAACAGCCCACACCCACAAAAATCGATCATTATGCAACGAACTTCCTTCCTATGCAAGAAATAGGTACCCCTGAATTTATTACAACAGCCCACACCCACAAAAATCGATCAAAATGCATCGAGCTTCCTTCCTATGTAAGAAATATGTATCCCTGAATTTATTAAAACAGCCCACACCCACAAAAAACGAACATAATGCTTTGAACTTCCTTTCTATGCAAGAAATAGGTATCCCTGAATTTATTAAAACAGCCCACACCTACAAAAATCGATCATATTGCATCGAACTTCCTTCTTATGCAAGAAATAGGTACCCCTGAAATTATTACAACAGCCCACACCCACAAAAATCGAACGTAATGCATCGAAGTTCCTTCCTATGGAAGAAATAGGTATCCCTACATTTATTACAACAGCCCACACCCACAAAAATCGATCATTCTGCATCGAGCTTCCTTCCTATGCAAGAAATAGGTATCCCTGAATTTATTACAACAACCCACACCCATAAAAATCGAACATAATGCATCGAACTTCCTTCCTATGCAAGAAATAGGTATCCCTGAATTTATTACAACAGCCCACACCCACAAAAATCGAACATAATGCATCGAACTTCCTTCCTATGCAAGAAATAGGTACCCCTGAAATTATTACAACAGCCCACACCCACAAAAATCGATCATTCTGCATCGAACTTCCTTCCTATGCAAGTAATAGGTATCCCTGAATTTATTACAACAGCCCACACCCACAAAAATCGAACATAATGCATCGAACTTCCTTCCTATGCAAGAAATAGGTATCCCTAAATTTATTACAACAGCCCACACCCACAAAAATCGATCATTCTGCATCGAACTTCCTTCCTATGCAAGAAATAGGTATCCCTGAATTTATTACAACAACCCACACCCACAAAAATCGAACATAATGCATCGAAATTCCTTCCTATGCAAGAAATAGGTATCCCTAAATTTATTACAACAGCCCACCCAAATGCATTATGTTCGATTTTTGTGGGTGTGGGCTGTTGTAATAATTTCAGGGGTACCTATTTCTTGCATAGGAAGGAAGTTCGATGCATTATGTTCGATTTTTGTGGGTGTGGGCTGTTGTAATAAATTCAGGGGTACCTATTTCTTGCATAGGAAGGAAGTTCAATGCATTATGTTCGATTTTTGTGGGTGTGGGCTGTTGTAATAAATACAGGGATACCTATTTCTTGCATAGGAATGAAGTACAATGCATTATGTTCGATTTTTGTGGGTGTGGGTTGTTGTAATAAATTCAGTGGTAATTATTGGAGTGGTTTTACCTATACAGAAAAATATTGTTTTAAAGAACTGCACTTTTAGGGACAATTTTTGGCAATTGAACTTTTGCAATATATTGTAATTTATTTATTAAAAACTTCTTAGTGTCCAGTATGATTCAATGATTTTAAACGGTTGCTCTAATTTGGGGTAGTTTTCTAGGAGTTTACTTATGCCATTTTATTGTAATTAGTTTGTATAAAAATTCCAGCACATACAACAAAATTTCACAGAAATGCAAATGGCATGGTGTGACGAAAAATAAGGTTTTTAAAAATTGCATCCCTTAGGGGGAGTGTTTTGGGGGTTGAACTATGGTAATATGTTGTAGTTAGTTTGTTAAAAATTACAGGATCACCCCCAGTACGATACAAGAAATATTAGCTGAAATGACAATAGCACGGTTTAATCAAAAATTAGGTTTTTAAAGAATTGCACCCCTAGGGGAAGTTTTTGGGGGTTGAACTATGCCGATAAGTTGTAATTAATTTATAAAAAATTTCAGTACCACCCCCAGTACGATACAATATATATTAACAGAAATACGATAAGAATGTTGTAAAGAAAAATATGATTTTTGAAGAATTGCACCCCTTAGGGGTAGTTTTTTTGGGGTTGAACTATGCCGATAAGTTGTAATTAATTTGTAAAAAATTCCAGTACCACCCTAAGAACGATACAATAAATATTAACAAAAATACGAAAACTGTGTTGTAGCTTTGTCTAACGCCAGCCCACACACGAATTGCAGGATAACGGGACCTGTAAAAAAATTTCTAACTGTGTAACAAATTTGTAATTAATTTGTAAAAAATTCCAGTACCATTTTCATTGGATTGTGCTACAAGTGCTGGTGCAGCATTAGGGTCATAAAACAATCGTCGCAAAAAGAACAACAAACATTTTTATCGAGTGTAACAAAACAGAATAACAGAATTGAAAAACACTTTCTGGCACAAACAATACTCAAACAATACTACCACCATGAGAATACTAGTACTCTACACCTTTATCAGTTATAGAGTACAGTAATCATTTTATTATATACTTAAAATTTATTTGGAAAAATATATGTTAATAATTAATATGCATTAAAGTGTGTTAAAACAATGGAAAAAATGAGAAAACACTTATCTTATTCCTCCTCTGGAATCATAAAAGTCCTATACATATTGAAAAATTACATACATACAATGCGTATGATGCATTCAGAATCTACTTAAATATCTAGTATATTTAAGTAGATTCTGATGCATTCAGCAACGGTATCAAAATACATATAAACGAAATTGTAATATACATATTCTACGCCATTGCATGCGCATCACACACAAATTAATATAATATAACTATTCAATATGTATCTTATTACGGCTTCAAAATTCTTTAAATCACATAATATATTATTTATGTCTATGAACACTTAGATATATATTATTTAATTAATTAGTTAATTAAAACACATTTAAATTATTTATTTTTAATTATTTAGAGGAGAGACAAAAAAACACGTCTTTCCTCTACGACGTTCAATCGCCGACCGCCCCTAATCTGTCACTATTTTGACTATAAATTTTGCTATAAAAAAAAAACCAACAAATTTTGCTGTCTTTGTCGCTCTTACGTAATTTAAATATACTCTTCTCTCTTCGGTTTCGCAGTATATCTTACTGAACAAATTTGTTTCACTGTGGAATTAACGCTTAAGTTAATTTAATTTTTAATAACAGTGCAATGGTAAAGTGACATTTTCCTTTGACATTTTTCTATTTTTTCCACTTATGAACTAAGTAGCAGGCTATTGCTTATGTTTTCCAACTGGACTAGGTTCCGCAACTCGGATGTCAATTATGGTTGGCCCCTTATCATGCAAGTCTAGCACTATTCTGGTAATTCCCTGGAAATTCCCTCTGGAATAGGGAATAATTTGTTTTTGTAGCAGCTATTCCCCAGACATTTTTCCCAATTCCCCGTTTTCCAAAAGTTAATTCTGGCAATTGGGGAATAAGTTTACGGAAAATAATTTAATTATTTGCGGTCGACACGCGATCGCAATAAAACAAGAAAACAAAAGTCTAAAAATAATTTACTACGTTTAATTGGTTTTTGTTGATATTTTAATCGAATTTTACTATAAAAATAAATTTGTTTATTAAAGTAAAAAATTGGATATTGATATTTCCAATTAATATTACCAGTTTTCAGTATATATTTACAGCCATAATATTGCTATAAATATAAAATACAATAAATTTCCGTTAAATTCTATTCCCAGTTAATTTTTTCCTAAAATAGGTATGGAATGATAAAAGTCAAATAATAGGGAATATTTTTTTCGAAAAAAAAAAATCCCCAAAAGCCAGAATAGACTTTTGGGGAAAAGGGAATAAAACTGCTACAAAATTTAAAATTTCCATTCCCCGGGAATTACTAGAATAGGGCCACAGCCCAAAGGTCAAGTTAAATAAAACGCATATACACGATGTTGGCGAACATGGTTACAGGAGTTAAAAACAATTAATCATTTAATACTTTTTACACTATTCGCCGTAGGCACTTGGCGAAACACACTTAAGCTTATAATAAACACATTTTATTAAACACTTGATTTTTATTTCGCAAAACTATATTTTATGAATAATTTCAAAAAGTTTAAAAAATTACTCGATCGATTTCGACTTGTTAGTCATCATCAGGAGTATCTACTCGTAGATACTCCTGATGAAAACTAACAAGTCGAAATCGATCGTGTGGTTTTTTAAACTTTTTGAGAATATTTTGCCGCCCCGGTGGCAAAGTGTTCAGCATGCTTGCTCCAGTGACCGGAGGTCCCGGGTTGAATTCCCGGTGGTGACAAGGAAAAAATTTCACGGCTGGTTTAGGATCAATGAATTAATTAATTAATCACTCATTATCCGAATTGAAAATATGATTATGAAACCTCATTTGAGGCGGCCAAATCCCTTGATGGAATATAGTGCCAGAAAGAGAGAACGAGAGAGAGAGAGAGAGAGAGAGAGAGAGAGAGAGAGAGAGAGAGAGAGAGAGAGAGAGAGAAAGAGAGAAAGAAAGAGAGAGAGAGGATATTTCATTTTCAAATCCAAATTAACCATTTTGAAAATGATGCTGTAGAAAATTCTTTACGACAACTCGCTAAGTTTTTTTTGTCTTGCAATCTAAGCACTAATACAATACAATTTTAAGTTTATTTAAATTTTAAATCAATTTATGAGTTAGTTATTTGAAGATTCAAGCGAGATGAATCGAAACGAACCATTACTCGTTCGCGCTACAAAAATTGTGGCGTTAGTTCTGTGATATTAGTGTGTCTGGTGTGAACCGGACTTGACATCGGTGTGAAGAATCGGTGTGAAGGATCTAGACGGCCAAGTAAAACTACACAAAGAGAAGATCGAACAACATTGTTAAAGTTACCTGACAGCTTCTAGCCGAAAGTGAGAGCATCGATAATGCAGATAGTGTCTCACCTACAAAATCAGCCGAAAACATATATCTATTATATTAATACGCTTAATTTTTTCAAACTGAACCCTAAAATGACCTCTAAACATGATCCGATCCGTTTAAATTGTTCAGGGTAGGTCGACATAAATATTGCGCTGTGCGTGGGCTAGAAAAATCGGAAAAATTCCACCGGAAAATACCCGAAATGGGTACCTCAGGTGGTTTCAGAAAATTTCCAAGTTTTTGTGCGCGTGAAATCTTGCAACATTTGAGAATTTTATGGGACGACCAGAAAGCAAGTATTTTTGTTCAAATTAGAGGCGCGCGATTCAAATTCAAAGTTGTAAAACAGTTGGCACGCGGTTCAGATTCGAAGTTGCAACACTGTCGGCGCGCGAATCAATTTCAAAGTTGCTTAATGGTTGACGCGCCATTTAAATTCAAAGTTAATCATGCCAGGAGCAGAGCTCACAATCATAGACGGGTAGTGGGTGTTGCATTAGCTGGGAAAATCATCCTCATGCTTGTGACTACCTGAAAACGAGACGCGCGTGAACTTGCGGATCGACCATCAAGTTGAACCCGCTTTGGAAATTGGTAAATAAGTTTACACTCACCAAGAACAATCGCGTCGATGAAGGTGAGGACAAGTTGGCGCAATATTTGCTTTCTGTTGGAAATGGCAATGCTCGAACCGACTCAACCACACTTCCGGCAGACTTCCTCAAAGTGTGATCGATTTCGTGTATGGTAACATCAACACAACACCAGCTGAGGGAATCATCGAGGAGCGCACCATCTTTGCACCCAAGAATGATGATTACGCGCTAACCAATCAGCAGGTGCTTGACCTCCTGCCCGACGAACAAGAAGTCAAACATAGTGCTGATAAACTTGAGAGTGACGACATGTATGAGGAACTCCGCCTACCCGTCGAGTTTCTCAACAAGATTGAAGGGTCCGGATTGCCGCGCCATGCCACCCCGCTAAAGGTAAACGCGATCGTTCGTTTGATGAAGAATCTAAGCACTAGCAAAGGTCGAATCAATGAAACGCGCATGCGCGTCGTAAAAATTAACCGCTACATTCTGGAATGTGAGGTGCTGACTGGCTTCTCAAAAGGCGAGCGCGTTCTCATCCCACGCATAAAGCTCTCACCCTAGGAAGGCATCTTCTCATTTAAAATGTCTCGCCTTCAATTTCCGGTTCAGCTCGCGTTCGCCATAACCATCAACAAGAGTCAGGGTTAAAGCTTGAAGAAGGATACGCATGATCAGATGTATGTGGCCTTTTCACGATGCCGCTCATTTGATGGACTCAAGGTGTTTATCGTTGAGACAAGCGATCAATCAGCTGATCGGGATGGGCACATCACAACAAAGAATGTATTTTCTGAAGAGATTCTGTGCATGTAAATTGTAATATATTTTACTATTTTATTATCTACCTTCTACTACTATTTCATTATCCTTTTGTACATTTCTTATGAAATATTTAGATTAAAGTTTGCCTCGGCAATTGTGTGCTTTTCCATTTTGAGATTTTAATATTTAGTTTGGGTCTAGATGCCAAAATCACGAATGACGAACGATTTTATCGATGGAAAATGAAGAGAACCAAAATTTCACCCATATAACCCCATCAGACCAACCCCCAACGTATAATCAGAATCTACCCTATGATCATGGACTATCGAAGGGGCATAGCCAGATGGGTGTCTATTCAACATCTTGATTGACGAACGATTTTATTGATGAAAAATGGGGAAAATCAAAATTTCACCCCTAGAACCTCATGTGACCCACCCCCAACCTGTAATCAAAATCTACCTATGCTCACGAGCGATCGAATCGACATAGTCAGTCATCGTTGACTGGCATCACAGTACACATAATAGAGGTAATATATTCATTTGTTCTATTTTCGTTCATTTTTGCGCAGCTATGGAAAATTTTCAATATGGCAAAAGTTAGAGACCTATCCTATGTAATAAACGAAAACTAAATAAAATTATTACATAAATAAATGTATTTCAATTAAATAGATTTTTTATTTATTGAAAATAACTTCTATTTTTTAAGCTTTACTATAAGCATGTAGATATGCATACGTATACATATTATTATAAAAATTTCTCTATGTTCCGCCATTGTTGTTTGACAGATGCGCAATATATTACCTTCAATATGTGTACTGTGGACTGGCATAGCCTTGAGTTGCAAATAATTTTGTTTTTCTTCTTTATCACTACTTTCGGCTGTATGAAACAGATATGGCATTTCATCCCCATAATGTCATCAAACCCACCTCTAACCTATAATCAGAATCTACCTATGATTATGGGTTATCAAATCGGCAGTCAATCTAGCAAAATCTAGCGAAAATAGAACATTTCACCAATATATATTCGACTTTTGGTCATGGTTCATCAAATTGGTACAGTGAGATCTGTCAAAATCTTGATATACAAACCTTTCATCAGCAAAATGTGACTGCGTAGCATGGCTATTGTAAAGATGTCTATTATTGACATTTTCTTTTAGAAAATTGACGATTCATTTGTAATTTTTAAATCTGTATTGCCGGCATTTTTCGAATGTATAATGAAGTCAACCTTTTTTATCTACACAACCAATCGATACAATCTGTAATATCGACATTTTTAAATATTTGATAGCAAATAGCTGATGATGGGATGGGGAATGCTGGATGGAAATGGGATTCTTAGACGATTTTTTGAAAATGTTCTGGAATATGGCTACCTGGGACGGAACTCGATCAATTCTTAGCCGATTATGGTCGGATTGCGTATGCTGAATGGACATGGGATTCTTAAAGGATTTATTAACCGATTATGCTGAAATTGAATATGGTGGATGGAAATCAGATTCTTCAGTAACTTTTTTAAGAAGTTGTGGAATATGGGCTCCTGAGACGGAACTCGGTATTTTAAACTAGGACGGAACTCGGTAATAAGCAAGCGTTTTACTTGAAGCAAGCCGCTCTTGATTTTAACATGTTTCTGATAAGGGTGGATGCTTTAACATCTATCACCAATACGTGACTGACTCATGTAATTAGTGGATTGAGCAGCAGGCCAACTACCTACTGTCACAAAAAAATCACGTTATGAACACTACACAAACGGTTCGAATAATTTTATAGTATTTTTATCAATAAAGACCTCGAGAACTGTTCACGGGAACATGGAATATGATGTGTTCTAAAACCTTGAGATTTTCAGAACCTTTCGAACCAAGCGGAAATTTATACTTTTGAGGTACTTACAATACAAGAGCATAAATTGTCTGGGAATTAATTCCATAAAACAACCAATAAATTACACTCTTCACTACAGCAATAATCAGAAAAGAGGAAAATTATGATTTGGTTTCTCATCCTGTGGCGAGTACAGCAGTTTATCAGTTTATAATCCCATATTTATCCAACGTGCCGGATTCCACCATTATCGGTTAAGTAATAGCCGGGTCCCGTTCCAGGTGGACATATTAAAAAAACTTCTTCTAGAGTTCATTAATGATTCTCATTTTTACTAAACAAATCCAATCCCTTCGTAATCGGTTAAAAACTGCCTGAGTTCCGTCCAAGGTGGCCATATTCTAAAACTTCTTTCATAAGAATCCCATTTCTATCCAACAAACCCCAGGTGGCCATATTCCACAACTTCTTCCAAAAATCGTTTAGGAATCCCATTTCCATCCAACATAATCGGATAACCATTGATCGAGTTCTGTCCCAGGTGGACATATTACAGAACTACTTCCAAAAATCATTTAAGGATGGTAACTGAAAAATCGAAAGCAAAAAATTGTCCGTTTTTTCTTTTAGACAATTTTTAATTTACTCATAAAAGTTATAAAATCCAAAAAAAAAAATAAAACGGATATCGAAAAGAAGACAAAATTTCCTTCAATTGCAACATTATTTTTTTGAAAAGTGGTATTTCACCACGATACAAGCGTTAAAATCTGGGTATTTTTTCAAAAAAAAAAAAAAAAATTCTGGTCCGGATTTTTTTTGGCGCACTGTATTTCCATCACCATTTTTCCTGAAATTTCTCTTTATTATATCGAGTACTATATGAAAAGAAACCCTGCACCAAAAAGTTTTACTTTATAGCTGACAATTTTGTGTTTTGATTTAAGAACCTGTTAAGAGTCTTTTTTCATTGAGATTATAACGAATTTTAAAAATTTATATTTTAACGACCATTTATACTTGATTTTTATTAAACAGGCTGCGCCTAACCAGCTCCACACCACACTGCATTGATTATACAAAATTTATTATTTGTTTGTGGTGCGAGTGAGCGCAGCAATTCCAAAAACACATTTGTAATTATTGTCGGTACATTTATTTATACGAATTAAGCAACACAAAAACAAAACCGAAGGGGGGGAGACACAAATTTCAATTTTATTAAGCGTAGCACATTAAGCAACCGACAATTATGTATCCATATTCGTTTAATCATCTTAATGTTATATTGACAGGAGTACCCTTTGATTATACACACAAATATTCTTCTTGTTATTCCGTAGCTCTGCAGCTCTGCAGCTCCCCACATACGATAGGTATGTATAGTTATAGTTATATATCAGTGCAATTGGTTTGCTTCTGCGCTATCTCATGTTATTTATTTTATTTTATATTTTATTTTTGTTATTACTTTGATATTTTTTTTTTATTTTTTATTTTTTTTTTGTTAAGTTGAATTTTAACTTTTCTTAATGTAAGATTAAAATACAACAATAATGCAATGTATGTATATGTATATAAATAAAACACGTTTAGTTTTTTTTGCATGAATTAAAACTATTTATCATACACTTTTGTGACATTTATAGTAAATATAAAAATTTTATTACAATTTTGCTGTTGCTTTTTAACGTTCTTAAAGCAAAAATATAATAATCATATAAGAAAATTACAAGAAAGAGTAACAAATTCATACATTGCAAATAGGATTGAGTTTTGTGTGTGTATGTGTACCTTTATAAATGCATGTATACACGTATGGATTATTTTAGAAACTGGGAATCGAGGCGAGAACGACAGATTGCGCAGAATTGGGAAGAGCCTCTATAATCAGTACTTGCTTGTAATAGAATTAAAACTGCTTACTTTGTTCTATTTATATACTTGTGATCTAAAACACGAACGCGCATATCCTGTACTTAGTATAACTACACATGCGCGAATAGATAATTATTAGATAAGATGCTGGTATCAAGCAGCAAGTATAAAATTTATATATTTTTTTTTATATACCGTTCTCGGTTGACTCATACGCGGTATATATAGGTATGCAAAATTAATCAAGAATCGCGGCTGCTGCATATCGCGGAACCTTTTTAATAAAATTCAGATTGAGGTAAAATATGTATAACACAAGACGAGACGCGCACACACCAAATATAAATAAACCTGTTTCAAAATTTGTGTTTGAAAGCAGAAAAATTTGAAAACTATCGATTCTTGTTCGATTCATTCCAAAAAAAAAAAAAAAAAATACCTAAAATGTGTGTAGATTTTTTTTTTTATTCAAACATATAAATTTTATCTAAGAAGTCGCGTAGATCTTCCCTTGCACCTTTAATTAATTTTAATTTATATAAAAAGAAACTGTAAACGACAAGCAATTTATTATCACAACGAGGAGAATAACTACACCACCTAGAAGTTTTACGATTAAAAAATTTAAGAAGAAAAAAAAATGTAATCTTCGTCGTAGCTTTGTTTTGTTTTGTTGTTTTTGTATTGGGAATCTTTGATTTACGTTGTTCAGACGATAGGTGTATACGACGTGGTTCCAGCAATAAAACTGAAAACAACAAATCGATAATAATGTGTTGGCGGTGCTGCGGTTCTAATATGTACATACATACATAGTTTGTTGGTCGCACCGCGCGCGCACAATGAAACTTGAGATTTTCAAGTCGCGTGGTACCTTACATAGAGAAAATCTGATACATCTAATATGTGGGATGTGCTTCCAGCTAAGCACGCATTCTAAATAAAAAAAAATCAAATTTTCTAAATATTTAATAGAAACTTACCAATAATTTCTTACCTGCCAATTCCAAATAAAACTCAATTCTATACCGATTCTGCGGTAATATACCAAAATAACCGAAACAGACACAAGACATTTTATTATTATTACTATACATTAAGATTTTATAAGGGTGTTATTAGAACACATAATACCATTAAGACATTTTTCTGTTAAGTGCTGTTATTAACTCTATTATTGGGCACGTGACTTTCGTAAACGCAATTAACAGCCATCACATTGACCTCGGCGACGTCATTAACAAACTTTAAGAAATTAAACAAATGAATTTTCCTAATCCTATTAGATTATTAAAAATTATCCTCTTTTCTGTTTAATAAAGTTGTTTTTCAATAAAGGTCGGCTTATTTGACATCAACATTGTATAGTAAATATTTAAATAGGTGTTAAATTATGTTACTTTATACACTTGCAGGAGATTTCTTAACATCTAAAGTGTTTTGAAACCGCAAGAGGTACAATATACGATCATCATGATTTTGAAAAAAATTATTTATTGTTATCGTGGAAATCAAACCAGCGGCCTTATTCTGGCTCTTCCTGGGCATGAAGAATTAGAAAAATTATTTTCTTAGCATTTTTAGCTATTTTGCTTTCGCAAAGTCCGCTTAGTTTTAATATTAGTGGCCAATTTTGGTTTCAACAATATTTGTTTTGTAACGGAAAATAATTGTTCATAATAGTTGGCTTTTATGTCATAGTAATTGTAATCTGAATCGGTTTTAAGGCAGCTCCACGACTGTCAGATTTTACCCGCACTCACAGTCTGAAGTTATTAACTAATAGTTTTTGCTCAATAAAATTCGTCTACATTATTTGACGTTTCTTTCATTCGATTGAAATTGTTGCCATTGTGTGTTGAAACTACTATACGTATTGTGTTCTGTACGATTGAAATCCCTGTATTACTCCAGTAATGCAGTAACATCACGATACGATATCAAAGCGGATCCGTATACCCCTTGTGCAAGGGTCTTGGTAAATCATTGGTAGTAATATACATCATGAAATCTAGATAATTTTATCGTCGTAGCAATCAAATTCAATTCCGTACGTAGAAATTAATCTGTGATAAAAAAAATCTAAAAATCCATCTAATCTGTGATAAATGATTAGAAAACCTACATAAGTATATATCGATTATAGAGGATCCGTTGAATTTCCTTAATAAAGCCGGAGATATTGGGGACAGGCGATATGTCGTCGTCGTGAAAGCGGGGTTTGAACAATTAACATGGACCTATATTGAGACTATAATTCATGAAAAATTTGGCACAAAAGCTGCTCATAATTTTCGATATGCTAAAGAACAGAAATATAAAGGCAACACTATTAACGTACCGACTATAGCAGCAAATCTTTTTGCAGATTAGACTTATGAGTAAATATCGCAAATGAAATACAGACGCGGCCCCAATTGGATATTCTGAAAAAAAATTTCGAATGTACGTTAAAAATTTGTACAGTACTATATCGTCTAGCTAGACGATACAATAGTTTTATTACATATTCTCCATTTTCAGGCTATCAATAAATAAAACTTCCAAAGCAAATTACTTTGATTCCCTTCAGTTATAAAAATTTCCGAACACAACCCAAACAAAGAAAAAAATTTAATGACATATACACACAAAAAAATAAGCGGTGTTAATAAATTTTTTATCCTAATGACTACCTAGTTTATTTTTATCCAATCGGATAATTATTTTAGAATCCAACACCGCATCATCGGATAGATATTTAAGTTTATCCGATAGAATAATTATTTTTGAAAATAAAATTTGTTACCTCTTTTGGTGTTAAGGAATTTTCAACCTTTTGTGAATATGTTTTATATTGCAGGGAAATCCCCAAAAACCCAGGAAAACTCCCTTTGGATAAAATTTAATACTTTTTTGGAGTTTTTTATAAAAAAATTTCAAGGATTAACGATTTTAAATATTACATTTCAGTTTTCATTTGAATTTTGTGGATATTACTTCAAAATTTCATTACATTTTTGTAAATGTAACATAAAAAGTTATAGTACTGTTTATTAAATTTGTGAATTGTGGAAATATTCAGGTGAGATCATCATTGTTAAGAATCTATTAAAATGGTAAACAAATAAATTAATGAAAAAAATGTGTGAATGAAAAATTAATTCTAATTTTTGTTTTTTTAATTTATTTAGAATTTGATGACAATTTCAGTGTGCTGCTTGTATTGAAACATCTTTGCCATACTAAGAGAAAAAAAAATGTATGAACGACTGCCGTAAACCTACAGCCATATTCATTTTTAGTGTTTGAAAAAGTAAGTGTACTAGTAATTCATATTTCTAAATTAAAACTTAAAATAAAATAATAACATATACTTCAGAATGGAACAACTATAACAGATGTAATTACGCAGCCACACCTGATTCTTTGAGGTCCATCAAAAAATCTAGTTTTGTCGTACAGCATTATTAGCGATAATAAGGAAATTCCGCTATCATTGATTTTATAATCATTAATGTCTTTACAACGTTATTCAAGGCATTTTACCAAATTGTAAACCATATATCATTTACAAAAATAAAATAAAACTATGTAATTATAAAATTAAAATTTATGTTATTTACTTATTTCAAAAATTCCCAAATTGGGTCTTTAAAATGCCCAAGAGGATATTCCCAAAAGATAAAAGAGGTGTTACGAAGTTCATCAAATCGGTGTTAAATTAATAATTATTTTAATGGATATAATTTATAAACAAATTTGGTGTAAAAGTTTTTATCCAATAGTATTTTTTGACATTTTTATTATAACATCCGATTGGATTCAAATTATAAATATCCGATCGGTGGGACACTATGTAACACCGATTCGGTGTTGTGGTGACCTTTTATTTTTTTGTGTGTACATACTTGTCATAAAATAGCAAACCGCTTGCTCAATTTCTTTTTTAAGCAAAATTTTTTATATCTATGGTCGTCTCCCAAGTATAACAAGACGAAACTCAAAATTGAGCTACGTATCGTATTTATTTTACATGTTCACGACATGAGCAAATATTAATAATAGTATCAATGTAAGACACTGCCATGTAAAATAGTGTTCCAAAATTTTTTTACTATAAGACAAGAGTAAAGTTAGGTGTTTTAGTACAAGTACGAAAAAAATTCGAAAATCAACACAGCTGGAGTCCGTTCACGAGATTTACATTGTTACATTATCGTAACAACTGTCATTGTAGAAATGACGTAGTAGTTAACTATGAGATTGTCCCAAGTGTCAAAACATTGTTAAAAACATAACCACAGAATTAAGATGAAGACAATTATTGTTAAAACTGGGATTGCTGTAAAATTTGTTAGATTTGCGTAGACAAAACAAATGATGAATTTTCTGACACTGCAATGTTTTATTGTGGTACGAAGGAGTTTGTTATTAATTTTCAATTTAAATTTCAAATGGAGTAGCAATTCTGGGGCAAATTCTATTAAATGATTATTTTGAATTGCAATATTTTTAAAAAATTAATAATTTTTAATTAGATTAATATCGAGGGAATTGAAACTGGAGAATAACTTTAAAATATGGTTTTCAGACATTACCCGCCAGTCGTTTAGCTCATTTACCACCTGCCTTATCATCTGACAAATCATATGCACAGGAAAATGTTCTTGCATTAGCCGTATTCCCGCCCGATTTAGACGACAAGACAGAGGCATGTCATTCGTTTGCCCAAAATGTTCTAAATAAGACATTAAATTTAAATGGTGAGTTTGAGCTGCTTTGGCTTACGCTACGCTATCCGATCCTGCCACTAATGTCGATGTCGGAAAAGCACTTATTACAGGTGGTATAATCCGTGCTGAGAGGCTACGTTACCGCAAACTCGCCAAACCGGTAAGACAGAGCGGCCTTTATAAAATACAAGACTAGAATAATTTTTTTATTTATAGATTGAAGAATATCAAGCAGTTGAGGCATCTCGAGTCGCAATTTAAACATCACAGATGCGACATTCGTTCACGATACTATTAGACCTCATAAGATTCCTAACGATCTATTATGAACGTTTTATGATTTTGTAAAGTTCGATTTGCCTAGAGGAGAATTTTTTCCATAAAGTACGAATCGTAACTAAAAAATATACGAATAGTACGAACTAAACATAGTATTATGGAGCATCAAAATAATCAGTGTATTCATAAAACACAAATTTATTTAAAATAAATATATTAAAAATTAAATTTTGTCCTTTAAATTATTTTTCAAACCTACACAATCATGTTACTTCTGATACCTACACCATTAAATATGACATTTGTAGAGGCAGTCTTGAGTTGGGTTAAGAACGACGTTTCTAACAATGCGGAGTTCGTGAACGGAAAAGGCACGTGCTCATTGTTACAATATAGAGTAAGTTTACATCGACATATTTGGTCCAGGACTATACACTATATCTGACCTAAACACATGATGTAAACGCTAGTTACCCAAATTAGGTTGGGTAACTTTTTTGTGAGGACTGACCCAAATTAGGTCGACCAAAAATGTAATGTAAACGACACCGACCTAAAGAAATGTCACACTGTTGAGTTCAACATCAACAGGGCATCGATCTGCACAAATATTATCATTGTAATGTAATATGTATATAAGTAAGCATGCTTGTAACATACATAATGTATAAGCTTACTCATCAAATTATCGTGTAAATTGTCTAGTGACATATAATACAACATTTTTTGCACTAACATACATTTTAATGATGAGCACTTATTTTTGTATATAAAGAACTAAATTCTCAATAATAAAGCAGAACGAAATTATATCAGTAACGTTTTAGTTTTGTTTTCCAAAATAATTTTAATTCAGAAATAGTGAGCCCTCACCAGCGGTAAGCTCGCCATCATTTGAAATTAAACACACACTATGAAATAGATGTCGGTACTTGTAGTGACGTTAACTACAACGCAGTCGGAGTAAAATTCAGTTTACAGTTATATTGAAACAACAAAATTAAAAATTAGCTAAATACAATTAAAATTAACAAATTTAAAAACGAGAGCGAATGTTTTACCCAAAATATTTATGAGCAAAACATTAACTGTGATGAAAACATAATTTTTGATCCCGAATCTGATCAAAATGTTGAAACAGTTAAGAAAAAAGGTGTAAACTGGAGTGATTCGGAAATTAAAATATTTTTAAACTTATGTTTGGAAAAAAATATTATGGGTTTGCTGGATGGAAAAAAGCACAGGCATAGTGATATATATATATAAGTAGATTATAAACAATATTATTTATTTTCGGTTATTTTAATTTTAATATTATTCTTTGTTCGATTATTAAAGATCTTTGGAGCCCGAACTACATAAAAGAAACATTTAAGGACATCATTTAAGGACGCAGCACAAATGAAAATAAAAATGAAACATTTGAAGGAAAATTATTATAAATGTAAAAGAAATAACTCCACAAGTGGCCATAATTCCATGACATTTGAATATTTCGATGAAATGGATAATTTATTGGGAAATAGGCCAAATGCCATTCAAAACGTAGAATGCGGAATAGATTCGGGATACCCACCAAAACGCACAATTGAAACCATAGATCTTAATGGTAAGTTTGATTCATTAACTGTTTTATGTTCTTAACACTAAACTTTGTCATTGTATTTATAGATATGTCCGATGACTATGAGGGTACTCATAAAAGATTTAGGTCGCGAAATATCGGAGGTCAGTGTATTTACTTAATTTTCTTAAAATAAGCTTGAAGTATAATTATATTTTATTTTCATTTTACAGGAAGATTATCAAATATTCGAAGGGCAGAACTTTTCAGTGATACATTTAATATCAAACAGGCGGAAATGTTTAATGCAATAATCGAGAAACAAAATAAATTATTTGAGGAGTCTATTGCAAAACAAATGGCAGAACAGCGGGAATGGGAGAAACAAATGCAAGAAGAGGAACATAAACACGAAAATCATCAGCTGAATGTTATGATGGATGGTTTTTTGAAAGCCATAAAGTCTATTCAGCATAATGGAAATGTACAATCCTGTTAAGGCATTCAAAATAATAACTTACAATTGAAGTATGGTTCACATCCCATAATATTATGTACATAAATATTTATAATTTATAATTGCTAATATATACTTTTGAATATTATTTATACATTATATATTGAATTATATTTTATTTTACTTATAATATTACATAATCATTGTATGTATATAGTACTCATACAAATAATTTATTATATATATTATTATGTATCTAAATTGTAGCAAATATAAGGCATAAGGAAATTGTATATAAATAGAATTGTATGTATATACATTAACAAGAATACATAAGTAGTCAATGTATATTCAATTATAAATGTATGTGCTAACCAAAATCTATGTACTTATATTATATACAAACGATAAGCTTCTTGTTTTGAATTTATTAAAAAATATTATTAATATTGTAATTTTGGTGCAATAAAGATCGTTTGTTTATACAACAAACTAAATTCTTCGATATAAAATTATAATAATTTAAATAATAAAAATCATAATTATATTATATTATGAAATTAAATATATTAAATAAAATAAAATAAAACTTATAATAAATTATTACGTCTTCGAGTTATAAGTTTCTTCGAGTGTTTTTCTTAAATGGAATAGTTGGTTAAAATTAAAATTCTTCGAACAACTATTACCATTTAAATCCCTTTCCCCTACTTACGATGATTTTCATTACAACCAGTCTCAACCGCAATTTTGTACATCTACGCATATTCAGAAACCAACAGTACAATCCGTAAATTCACATCACACTTCCACCTCAACTTCACAATGCAATAATCCGACTAGCTATGACCAAAATTTCACCATACCATCAATCCATCAACCTATGAGTTCATTCTCAAAATCAAATATCCAATACGACCAACACCTTGTCACCGAAACTTTAACTTCCAATCATCAGTCCGGTTCAACAGATAATAATCCATCTTCAACGACAACGAGCATTTTTTCCGATGGCCAATCATGTAATTCTAGACAAACACATATTACTAAAATTAGACCTTTATCCATGCCATATACAATTATCAGACCAAACCAAAATATTGCATCAGAGTCCAAAATATCCTCAACTCCCAAAATAATAACAGTTACAAAAATAAGCCCGAAAACCAAAAATACAAACAATATTAAGATCATATTAAATAAATTATTTCTATATTAAGATCATATTAAATAAATCAATTATGTACAGATAAAATTAAAATATTTTATTAATTTTTGGTACATTATTTTAAAATTCTTTTTCTAAGGGGATAATTTTTAACCAAATACTGAGTAAGATACTTCCGAATTTCCGCTCCTGACATATCTTCCTTTTCACTACATATTGATGTTGATGGTTGAGGAAATAACTCTGATGACTCAGTCACTTCTTCCAGCCAACGTATATGTAAAATGCTTCCTTTTTGTTTTCCAAAAAATTTTTCAAAATACAGCACGCACTTGTGATGTTAGGAACGAATATATAATTTACATTAACTCTCTTCAGCAGTACGCCATCGTCCCCGTAGTCGTCCAAATGCCATTTCAACATTGACACGTGCATAACTTAAATGAACATTGAAGGATTCTTCAATGTTTGAGAGACTGCAGCCTGTATATCCTTTTAGAAGCCATGGTAAAAGGGGATATGCTGGATCTCCGACTATCATGTATGGTATTTCAATACCATTTATGTTTTTTTCAACTGGAAATGATAATAATTTAAAATTTTACCATTACACATAATTGCAGCATATCTTTATTACTTACTTGAGGAATCATATTTTTATAGTTCACAAACAAACTGGAGTCCTTAAATACTGTCGCATTGTGGGTGTTACCAGGATGGCGAATACAGATATGTCGAAATCTGTAATAAAATTATTAAAATTATTTTTGTCGCTGCATAAGGCGAAATATTGAGAGCATGCTTACTTGCACTTGTCATCAACTACAGCTTGTAAATTATATGAAGGCCAACCTTTTCTATTTACGTAGTCTCTATATCCGTCGACTGGGGCCAATATAGGTATGTGCGAACCATCAATACAACCAATTATCTGTGGAATATGACAGATTTTTTCAAAATTTTTTGAAATTACTTCCGCTTCAATTTCCCCTGGCATTTTCAAAAGGTTTTCCATCATTTCTTCGTTTATGGCATTTACCACTCTGTACAAACACTTTTTCACAGTAGATTTGTGAATGCCAAAAATGTTTCCAATGATGCGATATTCTGCACAACTTGCCAATTTGTATAAGGCTACAGTCACTTGTTTTTGAACCGACAATGGATTCCTCGCTTTCAAAATTTGTGGTTTTGGTTCCAGTTTATTCGAAAGTATTGTACACATTTCTTCAAAAGTTCCTCTACACATTCGAAAACTTTCAACCCAATCTAATTCATCGAATTGATTTAGAACAATTTCATCCCAAAATGTTGAGCTGCGTGGTTTCATCCATATTGTTTTTGGTTTCGCTGAATTTCCAACATCTTGAAGGCTTGATGACAAAAAAAAATTGATTTTTAATGATTGAGGCCAATAATTTACGATAGGTTGCAGCTTGGATGTGAATATTTTTTCACAGTTGGTGCCTAAAGATTTTTGTTTTTAAGGTGATTTGTCGTTTCTTCTTTCGCAAAACAATACTTTGCATAAAGCCAAGAAATAAAAGCACTAATTTTAATTTTTCATCCATTTTAATTTTTAGGGTAATTTAATACTGGAACAAATTAATACAATACACAATAAATATATTTATTTCGAATTTATTTTTATTTCTGAATACTACTAGTTTAAGCTTAATTTTAATATCACTCCCTAGTTTCTTCACAACAAAGAAACACTTCAATACTGAAAAACGTTGCAACGAGCGAATCCTTTTATAGTAATTAGACCTAACGGGACTTTCGAAAAAAAAACTTGCCAAAAGTTGTGCTCGAATTTTCTACAGTATGTTATGTGTGGCGTAATAAAGAACACCGGCAGGGATGATATTTTAGGTGAAATAGGAGTTTTTTGGGTACTTGGGATTTCCAAAAGTACCCAAGTCGAGATAAAAAAAGTAATTTCCAAAGCTATTCAGAAATTTTGCAAATTCAAACATATTAAACTATTCTTGATAATCAAATATTATTTCGAACAAGCTAGAAAATTTATTTCCTTGCCGGGTTTTTGCTGAATCGGCAACTAATTGATTCGAATAAAGATTTATTTGCTGTTTTTTTGCTGAATATATTTGACGATAAGGATAGTTTAATTGGAGATAAGTTTAATTGTGATATTATTTAAATTAAAAAGAAAACACTCTAAATTCATAAACTATGTCGTTTCTCTTAAATTTAAAATTTATAAGAAAAAGTACTTTCGAGTTCAAAAAAGTACCATCGGATGAATGGGAAAAAAAACTATTTACGTTACTCTAATATCATCCCTGCAACGGCAATATCTGGGTTAACCGTTATTTTTTTTCAAATAGCGTTAGTTTTAGTATCATTCAATAGATGGTGCTCACAAACATAAATATGCGACCCAAATGTGACCTATAATTTTTGTGATGTAAACGGGACTAAAATGGGTCGCTATTTAGGTCAGTCCACTAAACTTTTTAGCGATGTAAACTAGCTCATAGTTTCATGAATGGCTGTGAGCTGTTGTTAACAATATTGTAACAATGTAAATCTCGTGAACGTACTTTTGGTGAAAAAAAACTGTGTGTCAAAATAAAAAAGTAAATGTCATGTGCATGTGTAGTCAAACATAGCCTTAATTTTTAGTGTAGTTATGCTAGTAAAATGCTAGAAACTTTGTATAGTTCACCGTTCTGAATATTGGAAGTTCCTAATTAAAAATCTAAAGTCCATCATGGTTTCTTCAGCCACCCACAATGAAAATATTTGTATGTTACTGATGTCGTATTTTTTGGTATAGACCATGCCATTATGTTCGATTCTAATCCATAGGAATTATTTACGATGTATGTCGCGTTTTTTCTTCGGAACAAAGATAAACATTGGTAAAATAGTGGGAATTTTTTTAGAACTAACTTGTAGTTACTAGCTTCAAGTCAATATTTTGACATCGCCAGTATTGTTTGTTACGCTTGTGTCATATTTGTTTATTTCATGAAGAGCAATACATTTTATATTTATACGACAAAATTCGAACAATCAAAATGAAGATAGAGGTAATTTTGTATATCTGTAGTATACATATAATAGCATGCAATGTATAATACAGTTAATAAATAAAATGTTTGTAGTATTTTTTGTTTTCTGCATATGTATTTGACATCTAAAAATAAACATACATGAAGATAGTGTTAATTCCAAAAATAGTACTAAAAATGTCCCATTGTTCATTTCCCTCAACTACTCAAAAAATAAATTTAATTTGACAATTTATTTTAAAGAGATTAATTAAAATGTGTGGGTAAACGCTTAATACTTCACGTGTAAGCAATCATAATTGAAATAATTTTAATTTGAACGAAAAAATATAAACCAAAAAATCGCTGTCCTGGACAGTTGTCCGAAGAAAAAACGCGACTGTAAATGTTGAGCTCTTAAGTGGTGAATCAACTGCAGACGAAGAAGACGGGCAATACATTATGGAAGGTTTGGCAAGTAGTTTTCTGTTTACGGTCGACTGACTGGACAATTTGAGACGGAATTTTCTCGTTTCGAAAATTACCATGTCCGAGCTGTGCTGTTCATATTACATGTGATTTTAACGAACTATATATGTTAGGAGGGGTACGTCCCCTCTTTAATTGATCTCTTATGTTTTAAACAATTTTCAATAAATTTTGTTTTGTTATATTTTAGTATTGCTTGTCGCACTAGAAGAGAAATGTTAGAAATCTAACCGACATAATTCGAAACATGAAAAATAAATTAAAATTCAATGTAAACGTAATTTCCAGGAACACCATTATGTAATTTCCAGAAAATCAAGTTTCATGTTTAAAAAAAACCATTACGATCGATATTTATGGCAACGCAGGGGATTTGAAAAATTCTGATCCAAATTACAGAAGTGATGAATGATGAGGTTAACCTCGACTATTCTTACGTGATAAGGAACACCATTATGTAATTTCATGAATAAATGATAATTAAAACACTTTTTTTTAACTTCCATTATTTTCTTAAACAAAACAATCTAAAATTGTAAACTTTTTGACAATTTGATTTTACTTCGATTTTTTTTCGAAGTTCGAACAAACGACAAAAGCAACACCGTCCGTTATGAAAATTTTATTACTGCGATAAGATAAGAGAAAATAAGAACACGAACGTCCTATATATAAGTTATTTAATATATGACATGAGTTTGGTAATTTTATAAAAGTGATTTTCTTAAAAAAATTTAAAGATGTGCATTAATTTAAATAAAATTACACCAAAATATATTTTTATATCTATTCAAATTTTTTTGTATAAATTAATTAATTTCTAGTTCAGTTTTAAATTATTAAGTGGAAAACAAATGCGAAATAATAAACTTGATATGAGCTATATGGAAAATATTTAAACTTTTAATATTACAATCAAGGAATTAATCAAATCATTGTTTAATAATAAAAAATAATTAAAAAATTAATTATAATATAATTTAGATGTGGATATATGTATATATATTTTTTATACAAAAAAATATTCATTGTTCTAAATATAAATTTTTTGTTTTGCTTTATATTTGGACGCCATCTTTTGATATTTATTTTCAATTATAGCCTTTTGCATAGATGGTTGCACAAGATCGTTCCCGCCATATTGTTTTTTGTCTTCAGTTCACACATACATGCATATAATTCTGTTTATTGAGTTTCGTTCAGTTTCGAACAATCGCGGCACTTTTCATACAGGATCTTATTCTAAGTCGAAAGAAAAACTATGTCAAAATCGAAACTAAATAGAAGTTTTTACTTCGAAAAATGACGAAAAAGTCGAATTTTGTTATACTTGGGCTATGAACCAAGTAGCGCAAAGATAAAAATATTTTAACTCGCAGGGGAATTTTATATAGGAAAAAATGAAGGAGAAATATTTTCATGCGTTTTTATTGGTTTAGCGTGCGGATTAAAAGTTATAAATTTTCTCTGGCACTCGTGCAGTCTCTCTCTTTCTCTCTCTCTGGTGTTATATCCCAGCAAGGGATTTGGCCGCCTCAAATGAGGTTTCATAATCATATTTTCATTTCGGATAATGAGTGATTAATTAATTAATTCATTGATCTTAAACCAGCCGTGAAATGTTTTCCTTGTCACCACCGGGAATCGAACCCGGGACCTCCGGTCGCTGGAGCAAGCATGCTGACCACTTTGCCACTGGCGTAGTCGGCTTTATGAAAATCTATTTTTTTTTTATTTTTATTTAAAGCCAATTATACTTTAATTACTACTGATAAATACTTCAACTATGATGAACAATTATTTTCCATTACTGGAAATTCACAAACAAATATTACTGATACCAAAATTGCCTATAATATTAAAGTTAACTTTTCATTCACAAGGTTGTTTTCGTCGTTGTTTTGGAGTTATCGTTTTACACCAACATTTTTTTTTAACTGATCGTTTCGTAAGTGACATTTCATATTTTGTGAACTGTCAACGGTTGTTTTGTAAAATATTTATTAATAAATATTTACGCAGATATTTTGAATATAAAAATTTAGTCTATTTGACTTTATATAGTGAAATATTAAAAATACAAAAGAAATATGGACAATACGTGAACTATTGTGAAATAAATAAAAGCCAATTAAGAACATGAACATTAATATTTTGGCTAGTGTGAATGCAGCTGCAGTTCTTTTAGTAAACCAGCATCCAATTGGTGTGCCGGCAGAAACAAGAAGAAAAAAAAGAAAAAAAGATCGTAGCTGGTGGGTTCGTTCACTTTTATTAGAGGAAAATCGTAACTCGCATGGAGCCCAAGTGTTATTAAATGAGATGCGATTAAACGAAGAAGAATCATTTTTTAATTTTACTCGAATGTGTCCACTTTCAATAAATTATTATTTTATGTCGGCCCACAAAAAACAAAGTCAAATATAATAAGAACTTCGATTCCTCCTTCGAGAAAATTAGCGTTAACTTTAAGGTAAATATAAATGAGTATTTATAATTCATTCAAAACACAAACTAAATTATTTTTAATTTTCTAATACATATCTTTCCGGCGGGGACCGTCAAGCTTCCATCAGTTATTCTTTTCGACTAGGGAAATCAACAACTTGTGTTGCGATACAGGACATATTGAACGTCATTTTGCTAATTTTAATAGAAAAGTCGCTACCAGCTCCTACCAAAGCTACGTGGTTGGAAACAGCTGAAGAGTTCAACCAGCAATGGAACTTTCCCAACTGCGTTGGTGTTATTGATGGGAAACATATCCGAAAAGTTGTGAGTATAAGTAATCCAATGAAGAAACGTACAGAATTGTTATGTTTTGCATTATTTTTAGGCACCAGCTCATTCAGGATCACAGTTTTTCAATTATAAAAACTACTTTTCTACAATTTTATTGGCGATATGTGACCATCGATACCGATTTCTGGCAATTGATGGGCCAAAAATATTTTTAACGGTTCGATGGATAGACCCGATCCAAATGAAATTTTTGCTGAGGGACCAGTATTATTGGGAAGTAAATAAGCGTTCGGTAAGTAAATAAACTATATCTTGGTTAATGACCCTGTACCATGGAAAATCAACCGGCAATTTAGAATATTCTAAATTAATATATAATTACCGCCAATCAAGAGCTCGACGAGTGATAGAAAATACTTTCGGCATACTTGTAACAAAATGGAGATTATAAAAATTTTTTTAGCTGTTAGTATCGATAACGCAGATAAAGTTGTCTGGCTAGTGTTTGCCTACATAATTGTTGCCTGATGGAAAAGGAATCGGTAAAGCACCACAAAAGATGTTTGATATCGTCTGCAGTAGACCAGGAAAATAACACTGGGGAGGTCATTGAAGGCGCACAAATTGTGATAACTTGTCATAAATTGCAAGACAACGTAATTGATTTTAATGTAATTCCATATTTTTAAAAAATCTATAATTTTTGTGAAATAGAAGAATACAATGCATCCACATCAGCTATAGAAGGTATAGAGATATACTTAGAGAACACTTTATGACAAATGGATCAATTCCCTAGCAATGGTCGATGGTGGAATAAGGCCAATGTATTACTTAGTAGGATTTGGTGAAAAAAATATATTGGTTCAGATCTAGATGAATTTTATTTTGTACAGTTTGTGTATTGATAACGAAAAAGTGGAGAAACTACCACTGCCGATCGAAATAAAAACACCATATGTTTAACTTTTATCTTTTTTAGTTTTTATTTCTAATTTTTTTTTATGTATATAACTATTTATCTCGAAAGCAGCCTCATAAAAATCACCATCTTCCAAGCCTCGCAAGAACCATGCTACTGTGCCACCAAAGCTTTTTGCCCAGTCCTCCTGTTTTCTTTCGCTTAGTTGCATTGCACTTGCATTTAACTGGACTGCTCTCATCGTTTGTCAATTGACCCACTCACTGTGCTGTCTTGGCTGTGCTCATCCAACATACTAGAAGATGGTCTGTTTGATAAGGCAGTCTTAGGTCTACCAGATATGGCAGGACCTGGTTTTTTTTTGATGAAGACTGCGGGCTAAAGTGCTTTGGTGCGAGGAAACCTATATTGAGGTAAGTTACCGTTATTTTCAAGAAATTAAATATAGATGTATGTGAAGCTGGACCGAAAAGTAGTC
Source organism: Nephrotoma appendiculata (assembly GCA_947310385.1). NCBI lineage: Eukaryota > Metazoa > Arthropoda > Insecta > Diptera > Tipulidae > Nephrotoma > Nephrotoma appendiculata. The sequence goes on along the minus strand of OX371225.1, from coordinate 212,060,733 downwards.
CGAAAAAATGTGTCTTTGCCTAATCTGTATTATTTTCCGGCTGACCCGAAAAATTAAAAAAACTGCATTACCATTAATTCTTATCCCGATTTTTCTTTTTTATATCAACATACTACAACAAGATTTGATTGACAATCCAACACTAAAAAATAACATACAAATTTAATGAATAAATATATTGTATAATATGTATATGAAAAGCAAATTTAGTGACAATTTCAAAAAATTAGTCGGTATATTAAAAATACGAGGGGAGGGGGGGGGGGGGGGGTTCACAGTGAATGCCTGAGACTTCAGCTACTGTCGAGAGTTAGTGTAGGACATCTGGAATTCAAATAATAGCTGTGTTCCAATGGAAACAATTTGCTACTCACAAGTACTTGTGAGTAGATAACCAAAGGAACGGGCAAAATCAAATTTGTTTGAATATTTTCAGACAATTTGGTAATACATAATGTCAAAAATTGGACATACCATGAAGTAAAGCCTTAATCTGTGCGTACGCTGGCAGGAAAGAGAAGTATTGAGGTTCTAATAGTGAAAATGTAAATAAAATTAATTTATATATATTTATTATAAAAATCCACCGCTTTAATAGTCGAATCAATTCCATCAGTTTAATAATTTTAAATATATATATTAGGATATTTATAATTGGATCAATTTAATAATTATAATTAGTAGCTAATTGTAATTTTACAAATTTTATTGCAATTTGATAAGTAATTTTCCACAAAAATCCCTTATTGTCAATCAATCGAATATAAACAAACAAAAAATTGTAATAAATCTGACATTTCAACATAATCAAACCATCACAAAGCCATCTGTTAGATTTTTTGAAACTAATATACCTACCGTCAAATTTATGCGTAGCTACTTTCAACATCTACACCACCATTTGAGCATGGGTAGCTGCGAGTAGTTACAAGTACTTGTGAGTAGTTTGCTTTCTCCATTGGAACACAGCTAATGTAGCTCATTACTATACGAGGCGGAAAGAAGGTTCGTGCCAGTCTCAGTATGTAACGATTTTCAACAAAAAATTTACTAAGAAATTTTCTTCTGTACCGGTTGTCGCTTTAGTCGCAAGGTCTTGCAGACAAAGTAACAATTTTGTTACAGTCGTTTCAACTTTCCAGTCACAAAATATTAATTGTACAGGTACAGTGATTTTGCTAGTCCAGCTGAAAAATTGTTTGTACGCGAAAGAAATATTACTCAATATGCCTAGTGCACTATCATCCCCAAAAAAACAGACTACTCAAAATATGTATCAGGACGGGAACTATCTAATTTTACCAGATTAGCCCTAACCCTATGGCGTCTAAATTAATAATTAATTTATTCCGAAATTTTCGAAACAAAATTAATAAAATGTTCGATAACTTTCTCGCTACCCACTTGCTCATTAACACTACCTAGATAAACTCAGGCGGTGTTTCCTCTGTAAGCCTTTCATAATTGCCACATCCTCAGCCCGAGATTGCGTAGGATTATGACCTATCTCATGGAGCAACTATAGGTTAGTCAAAAGTTAGTAAACATTTTATAATTTAGTTTAGGAAAGACGCAAGCCACAGGTTTAATTTCAAATTATATAGATTCTGATACATTTTTGGGGTAGTCTGATTATTTGTAGGTGTTAGTGCAACTATGTGGGTATTTTGAGTAATATATCTATCGGCTTTGAAACTTTTTGGCTGGAAGGAAATAACACTGCATTATCATTTTTCGACCGGAAACTTTCGGCTAACTTTAATAGGGTTACATAATTGACCTTAGTAAGATAGTTAGTCAAAAGTTTTCAGTCGGAGAAAATTGTATCGATAATGCAGATTGTGTCTTTATTATAAAAGCCAAAAATAAGCAAATCCCATTTCGTTGATCAATGTAATTCAACCGAAAGTTTACCAGCCTGTTTATCAATTTATCAACCTTTTATCAATTTTTTTTTCGACAGAAAAGAATTTTTTTTATGGATTTGAGGCAATTTTGGAATTCAACATTTTGGTTTAGGTTATGTTATATTCATTTTAAAAGACAAACTTTTTAAAAAATAAATCATATTTTAATATTAAAATCGGAATATTTGGAAAACTTAGAATATCGGGAGTAATTTGATAATATTTCGTTAATTCAATTAATGATAAATTCCTTGAATGGTCTGGTGCTCTATAGGTTAACCTAAATCTGCATTGATGCAACTATGGTATTTCATGCCTATTAATTGAAGCCAAACGTGAAGGCATTCTGTTGAGGATACAGAGGTGTATTTTGGCTTTATTATGGTAATCTAATATTTCTGAATGATCAAAAAAAAATTCATTGAATGGTTTAACACTCTTGGTTAATCTAATTTCGCGTTGATGGCCATTTGATAGAGCTTAATTTCCGCTAACTCTGGTCCAATTTTTATAAAATTCTGTTGGGGCTATGACCGTGTAATTTGACAAAATTGCAACAGTTCAATTTCTTGCAAATTCATGTAATGGTCCGGCGCTCCGGAATAACCTAACCCTCAAGGCTAAGACGGTTCCTGTAGCACCCAACCATATAAATATGTTAGATTGGTGCAAGCGTCACACCCAAGCTTTTTTTCGACGGAAATTAGAAGGAAATTTTTTTCTAAGGAAATTAGAAAAATATTTGTTACATTTTTTCATAGGTAAATTAGGTCTCAATCTCGAAATAATTACGTATTGCTAGGACTTTTCGGCGTTCGATGCGGATTTGTACACTGGATTTTGCAAAAAAAACACTCAAGTTCCAAGTTACAATTTATTATTGGAGGAATATTTGATCCGACAACATTGATGAGTGTTAAGAATAATAATCGCCTCAATTATGGTTTCAACTAGATTTGAATTCGCAAACTTTGGATTGGTAACATTTTGCGGTGTATACCTTAACCACTCGACCACCGAGTGTTATACATGTGTAGAGATGAATTCGCAACGCTACCCCCACCTTAAACCTTTTCGTCTCGAACAGACCACTTTCCTCTTAGTTCTGCGGTAAAGTTGAATCCGATATACAATATTGTTAATCCGTTTGATGATTTTATGAGGGGTTGTTTACAGTGTTGTGCGTCTACGCGTATTTCCGAATTGTCTACATGTTGGTGTCGAAAATAGCGTAGACAATTGATTTTTGAGTAGATAATGTCGAGAATCGGTAGAATATGTAGACAATTCGTAGACAATGTAGATTATTACTTTTTTGTTGTTTTTTTATTGTTTTTCTATATGAAGGCGTCATCTTTTAGTTTTCCAGTTTAAATTGGGTTTTATCTATATTTTGGCAGTTGAAATTCAATTTTTATTGAACAAATAGATGAGATTGAAAATCTTGGCCAATCGACGTCGTCAATATTGGTACAACCACAAGCGCTTTACGAGGCTAAATTCGGCTATGGTTTCGCTGTGCCAAATGTACCGTCTGTCATGAACATTTTCGAAACAAATACTTCATTTATGATTTTAACATCCGTTTTTGAACATCGTAGTTTTGGTTGGTATTACTACAAAACTTATAGCATAAATTAGTGATTATTTACTGTTTTTGGTTATATTTTGATCAAAATTAAATACAAAAGAAAGATGTTTCTTAAAGATAATGTGGTTTTCGAAACTAAAATTGTCTGATAGCTGCGATGTTGATCTTGTCTTGAACAAGAATACAGGCAGCGGTTTTTTCCATTTTGCTGAGGTTATCTCAGGATTACATTTATCCCCGAGATATACTAATTGATTATCAACCGATGTTTCGGGTTCGTGGTCGTTTTTCATTGGAGTAATCTGTCTTGAAATTGGGAGCAACAACCACAACTTCATCACCCAAGTCAAGCAACCATTGCTTGGATTATAACAAGGTTATGAGTGACCACTTGGGAGCATAATAGAAAAAAGTGAATAATAAAATGGAATGAAACCTTCCCCCCCCCCCCATCTCCTGGCAAGTATACGTTACGCAGAAGCCCTGGAAGCTGGCTAGGATTCAATGGGTAAATTATTTATTGATCCGTATTCAAAATGATTACAGAATCCAATAATACAATAAATAATCTCACCCAGCAAATATCCGACACTCGGTTATCGTACACGAACATGAATCGGAAATTGAAACATCAAAGCACTAACAAAAACCTGAAGGCTTAGCAACAATTAAAAAAAACAGAAACGGAATTCTCGGCCATAGTGTAGTGAGATAAATCAGTGGCGAAATAAAGACAAGCGATATTTCTTAATATTATATTCGCTGGACGAGATGAATAAGGTGGGGGCACATATATTAACAAAAGCTAATGGAAAGAAAGCGCATTAATGGAATATAAATCTGCCGAATAATCGTAGCACCGTAACAGGATTCCATTCAAAAATACAAACACAACATTTAATATTGATACGATCCAACAAACGACGTAGATAGAACCACCAAGGATGAGTTTTATGAACCTACAAGCCACAAAAGCAAGGACATACAAGAAAATGATCAAAATAAGACAAGGAGAGGGGTAAACAAGCAATATAGACTGTGTGCGTAAAGAGCAACGAGTGAGTGGCGCAGACACTTACAGTGACCACCAACTGGCAAAATACCATAATTCAAAATTAAACCTGTAAAAAGCAGCGAAGTGGGAAAAAACAAAACATCTACAGATTAAAAGATGCTGGGCACTAAGAAACACATTCTGCGAAGCCAATGAAGAAGCAGCCATTAGTGTACGGCAATAGTGGAAAAAAATCTAAGAAACCTATACCAAAACAGCTATCAACGCACTCGGATCGGGTACCAAGAATTCAGACGCAAACCGCCTGAATCAAAATATGGTGACCTAAGCGCTTATATAAATTGGCACGATATATATCCCTCTTCAAAATAACCATAAAAATATTAGCAATGGCCTCCCTCTATAGTATTTTACCGACAGTTAATCCGAAATTAAGAAAGGAACAAACTAGCTTCAGAACAGGGCGAATTTGCTCCAATGTTATATCTTCATTGAGCAGTCTGATGAATAGAATTCATCACTTACATTACTCAGATCTATAGCAAGAGAAGTTGCCCTCAAAGTAAATATCAGAAAAACCAGATGATGATACCAATGAAATTGTATAAGTTGGTTGTGTACTTTATTTCTGCACAGATGAAGTTATAAAGTAATAAATCAACAAAGCTAGAATAAGATTGAACATGTTAAACAAAGTCTGGAACACATCTATCCTATCCATCAAACACTAAACAAAGAATGTTTAATTCGTATGTAAAAACAGTGCTGCCGTATGGTTGCAAAACCTGGAAGCTTACACATACGATCGAATACGCTACATGTATTTGTAAATAAATGCCTTAGAAGAATACTGATGGTCCAACAAAACAACAAATGATGATCTCCTTGAGATGGAACACTGGCCCACATTGAGAAAGTCGCAGAATTAAATGACAAGCAGGTCTTCTGAAATGGAACCCAGGAGAGAGAAGGAAAGCCGTCGACCAGCTCTAACATGGAAACGAACGATGCTAGCAGAAGCAAAACCACTCGTAAATGCGTGGGTGGAAATCAAAGCAATAGAACCCAACAACGTTTGACGGTTCTACCTAGCAGACTCCCTGTCCTCTTAAATTGTAGATAAAGAGAAAAAATATAGCTTAAAATATCAAGTGAGCCTGCGGTCATATTTTGGCATTTATTATATGAATCCGAGGAACTTGTACTCATATATATGGTCAATATTTGTCTCAACATTGTTTTATGCTTTATCATTTTATTGCATGGTAATAATGTTGAACATGGCAAATTGCCATGGAAGTTAATCGGCCAACCTAACTTTCACGAACATGCGGTAAGTTCCTGCACCTCTCCTGCACCATTTAATCCTCCCAACATAGGCCGTATTTAAAACCGATTTTTTCTTGTAAACGGTTTTAAAATTATTTAACTTTGTTCATTTAACGATTTGGCACTTTAACCGTAACATAAACATATGTAAATATGTTTCATTACCATATCATATTTTTCAATGTGAAAGAAAGAATTTTAATAATTTCTAACAGAAATAATAATTTTCGACATTGTCTACATTCTCTACATTGTCGACGCCATTTTCTTGATTTTCTACATACATTATCTACCCGTGTAGAATATTAATTATCTACGCGGTGTAGACAATACGGCACAACACTGGTTGTTTAGCCAAACTAAGTCTTTCTCTGCGAATCTTCAGCGCCCCACCTACCTTGTGATATCATGTTTGCGGGTTACCAGAAACGAACTATCCGATTCCCCGCGAGGAACACAACAAGAAAATTGGCGAGATTTGCATAGTGTGGGAATTTAGAAAACCACATAGTATTGAAGAAACCACCAAAACCAGGGGCAAATGTTTAGCTGAAAATCGAAAAGTGAAAGACGGTTAGAAGAGGATGCATGGCCTAAGAAATGGAAGGACTGATTGGTTTATTACGCATAGAGCAAAGATCCTAGGAAGAAACTCAGCCCAAGATTGCAGTAAGTTTGATTAGGGTGAGTCCGGCGACGGAATTGATCGCCAAAACGAGAGCGATGAAGAATACCGCGACAAAAAGGCGTGCGACTGTAAGAAGACACGCGTCGAAATTTGTACAGCAGAACCGTAAACTTTGTTTTAAGAGAATCCTTTTTTTACATTTTCTATGACATATTTGGGACAATCTCAAAGCAAATCAAGATTTTGATAGTTCATAATTTCTTGCAAATTCATTGAAAAATCTTGTGCTCCAGGTTAACCTAAATACACATTGATACTACTACGGCCATTTGATAGACAACTCTGATGCCTGTTAAATCTAGTCCAATTGTAAAAAAAAATGTGATAGAAAGGACTATACGGGGGTGTAATTTGGTTAGTTTTCGATAGTTAAATTAACCATGATTCACCTACAAAATATTGTCACAATTGGGCTAAGAATTAACGAAAATGGCATGAATGCCGATTTAGGTAAACCTAGCGTGCTATAGGTCATGCAATAAATTTGAAACAATTTGAACTAACGTATAATCTTGTCAAGATCTAACAGGTATTACGTCCATAGAACTTTTATTTTAAAATTAATTCCAATTAATCAATAAATTTCATTACATTGGAAAAATAATTTTACTTTAATATCGGCTGAAAAATATTGATCAACATTGACGGATTTGTTTATTTCCGGCTATCAAACATAGGACTTTTACTGCATTACCATTTTTTGTTAATTTCAGTTGGAAAGCTTCGGTTACGTTTATGGCTTTATGTCTAATTTATGATTTAGCATCATAGTAAATTGTACTTTGAACGTTTTGTGAAGTAGACCTAAGGATGATTGCGGCATTAATTTATTTTGTGAGTTTTATTGCTGGAAGCTGCAATTAAAGTTGGTCCTGTTTTGGAAGCAGGTTACTATTTTGAGATGTACTAATCAATAATGTCGTTACGTATTTTATATTACGTTATTGCCCTCGTTGTATAGAACAGTTCATTAAAATTCAAAAAGGTCGTTTAGACCTCTTCAAATGCACAGTATAAAATTAAATTAATTTGTTGGCACCTCGCGCCTCATAAACTTTCTATTTAAATGGCACACGATTATTCGGAAGATAAACATGTCAAAAATGCTGCACGGTTCATGAGCCCCGCACCAAATATATATCCGGATATAATTTAATTAACAAAAATAATTTCAAAGTTATATATTGCATGCGCGGTCGATAAAACAAGAGGTTATACATGTATATAATACCTACATAGGGGATGCCACGGTAAATTTACATATGTATCTCGAGATGTTATTTTTCAAATAATATTATAATCTCTACAGTATCTAGATAAAAAGAACATACACAAAAAATACACATTCTTATGTAAGAAATGAGGCAACACGCTGTGACCTAATGAATGAATCACTTGCGCACTGAACATTTAAATAAAATACACACACAGACATACACTCAAAATACTAACATATACAGCAATAAAAAGAATTAAATTATTACGATAAATTATTAAATTCGGTTAGCGCGCAAAGAAAGGTTAGGTTTTATAGGCAGTTTTCGGGAAGGTATGTAAATTTAAGAATATAATTGGCAAAATACTCAGCGCACATAAACAAAACCAAAAAAAGATTTATTTTTGTGTTTATTTCCTTAATTAAAATAAATAAATCAACGGCCTAAATCGTACAAGTATACGCGAATATAAGCATAAAGTGCCGAGTCATCGTGCAGAAGCATAATACGCGGATAAATAGGTTCATGTTTAGCTAAATTGGTTTTAATCATGTAGAGCTATAACCTCATCAATATAAGGAGAGGTGTGTAAGACAAGGGCATGGCCATACCCATCGCCGTTGACAAAATTATCGGAATATTTTAATCAAAATAACATCGCATACGACGAGCACAAACAATAAATATAGACACCATCGCGTTGATAAGGTCTATACTCACAGCGGGCAAATTAAAAGGTATAAATTTAATTTGTTGGTTTAATTAAAAATGTGATAACCATAAATAATATTTGTTGAAGCGTAACTCTATACGTTTGTGATCGCAGTTGTGTATACGAACGAAGTATTATGCGACTATATATCACTTAAGCTTATTTAAATACATTATTGTGTACACCGTGTGCTCTTCCAGCTCGCCTAAAATAAAATTAATTTAATTAATTTTATTAATTATTGAAACATAAGTTGGTTCCGAATTTAAATTATACGATGACAAATTGAACTGGGAATAAATTTAGTGGATTCATATAACCTTTCAAACTCTGCATACCACGATTACGACATTACAAATTCTTATTTATGTACTGGCTTTTGAAAATTGTCTAAGGGTTGGCATAAGTTCAATAAAAAATAAAAAACTAGAAAGTAAGCAACCGAGTAAGTAACCGATTCTGAGAAGAATTGCTTATAATAAACTCTGTTTTATAGTGTACATACGCTTATTATGAATTCTTTATTCAGTCCCTTGAACTTTGTATGAAGCATTTTTTTATACACTAGCTATAACGAACTTCGTTTATAAACCTATAGTCACCACTTAAAATATCCCATAAAGCATAGTGTACCTAAAAACATACGGATATAACGACCTTCGCAATTTCATTCATCCCCGTTATTACTTTAGTTTTAACACATCCATGAAAGAAATCAGCTGTCACCTGTACGGATTACCTTTTCATCGTGTTTTATCATTTCTTTATTAATAATACAGTTAATGAGACAGTTAATTAATAAGACAGTTTTAACTTTTTGAACTTAATTTTTAATAGATCTCTGCCTTAATATAGTTTTTGAAGTATTGAAATAATATTTTTTAAATTAAAATAGAAGGTATGATCAATAAAATTTCGGCTTCAAACATTTTGTAGATGGAACGAAAACGCAAACGCAAACCTATATCAGTCGGAACAATAGCAGAAATAGTGAAAAATCGGAAAGTTTTTGAAAATTTGAATATTGTAAATTTAAAACGGGAAAAAATTATTCGTGTGAAGTTTGTCCTATATCTGTCCTAAAAAAAAAAAAAAAAAAAAAAATTAAGATTCGTTTAGGACAAACTTGACAGTTCTGTACATGTTGGTGAAGTTTGTCCTAAATCTGTCCTAAAATTCAACAATAACAAAATATGTGTATATGTATTTGTATAATGTCTCGATAGAACGAATTTTACAATAAATAGTTACATACAAATATTTTCTAACAAAAATTTTAATTTTTCTGAATGTTTTCGGGAATCTCATATAAACCAGTAATAACTAAAGTAAGTATTGAGATGCTACTAGTCCCTATCTTATAGAAAAACTAGTTTATTTTGTTAAAATTGGGATTTTATTGTGTTTAGGACAGCGAAGTTGGCATCTACTCTCTATAAATCACTTGTAAGGTTTTCCTAAGGTTCCTCTAAAAATCCTAGGAACCCAACACCAAAATGACTTATATTTTAAGAATCTTTTGGGTCACATTAAACATATAAACACCTCAATTTTGACCAAATTGAAGGATTAGGGTGTTTAAGACAGGGAAGTTGGCATCTACTCTCTGTAAATCACAAAAAATTCGTTCGAAAAAATTGTTTGAATGAATGAATGACCAAAGCAATATCACTACAATATAGGCAGATTTACATAAAATTGAAGTTAGTATGTGCCTTATTTAACAAAATCTGAGAAAACCATACAAAAAAAAGAATATTTGGGCTTTGTTCATCAATTTCCAAATAAAACTCACATTTTTCCAAAAGACTTTTATCCTTTTCCAACTCAAATCAAACTTTATCCAAATCAAATTCAATTTTATCCAAATCATATTCATCCTTTTCTTTTCCAAATTGAACCGGAGACGATATAAAACTAACAGAACCTTATAAATTTAATGTATTTAAATTATAGAATCACAATAACAAGTTTTTTGATTTTTAATCATTGAAATCTGGGGCTGAAGCGCTCCCAACTCTCTCGCGGTTCGCTATTCACGATCTATCTTACGCAGTTGTAAGCCAAAATAACAAAGTTAATGAAGTTAATTAACCTTTACTATGTGACCAAAATGTTCAATGTTTCATTCAAACTAGCTGCGTCATGGTAACATCAGCTGGATGTGAAGCTTGTACTTGCCTGTCGCACAGTGCAATTAATTTTTGAGTGCAATTAATATAGTTTCGAAGTAATGATATAGATAACAGCGATTTTTGATAACAGTAAACTTAGGAAAACCTTACAAGTGACTTATATAGAGTAGATACCAACTTCGCTGTCCTAAACACCCTAAACTCCCAATTTTAACAAAATAAACTAGTTTTTCTATAAGATAGGGGCTAGTAACATCTTAATACTTACTTTAGTTATTAGTGGTTTATATGAGACTCCCGAAAGCATTCAGAAAAATTAAAATTTTTGTTAGAAAATATTTTTATGTAACTATTTATTGTAAAATTCGTTCTATCGAGACATTATACAAACACACATACACATATTTTGTTATTATTGTTTTTAGGACAGATTTAGGATAAACTTCACAAACGTGAAAAAATACTAGATAGAAAATACCCTAAAATTGAAGAAGCTCGATGGAGGTGTGTAGTGAATGGACACAAGAACAACTGCCACGTATCATTAATGGTTTTGACAAAAAAAAATGTATTTTACCTCGATTAAACGGGGTTATTCTATAGACTGCTACCGAACAAAACAAATGAATTACGGAATGAGAATTGTGCCGGGGGCAAACTAAGCAAGGAACGTGTGACAGTTTTGATGCTATAACGGTACTGAAAAATTACCTTAACTTGTTATTGGAAAAAGTGCGAGACCACGCTGTTTTAAAAACATTAAAACTTTGCCAGTCATCTATAAGAATTAAAGAAAAGCATGGATGACTCATGTCGAATGGGAGGAGTATACGAGGGCTGCCTTTTATATTTCGGGATTAGAGAACAAAAACAAATATAACCATCGAAAATCGCTTTATTGTTTTGCAAAATATTCCACATGAAGATCTATACACTTTTGCATGCGTTTGAACCAATTGTCGAAGAACTTTTTCCACTCTGATTGAGGTATCTCCAAAACATGCATTCTGAACGCAGCAACCGCTTCTTCAGGTGTCGAAAAACGTTGACCTCTCAGTTTGTTTTTTACGTACGGGAGTAAAAAGAAGTCATTTGGTGACAAGTCAGGACTATACGGCGGATGACTCATCAAATCGATTTTTTGAGTGCTCAAAAATGCAGTTATTTGAGCCGATGTGTAAAAGCTCGCATTGTCGTGGTGAAGAGTGGTCCGTCTTAGGCAGTTGGTTTTCCTGATTTCTTGGAAGACAACTGGCAAACAAATGGTTGTGTACCACTCAGAATTGACTGTTCTGCGTTGTTCTAGTGGTACGGTTGCGACCTGTCCATTTTTTCCGAAAAAAACAGGCGATCATTTGCTTGCAAGTGCTTCGTGCGCGAACAACTTTTGTTGGATTCGGCTCATCTTGAAACACCCATACAGTCGACTGCTGTTTACTTTCGGGCTCATACGCGTTAATCCACGATTCATCACCTGTCACTATGTCATAGACGTGTTTTGAAGCACCGCGACCGTATTTTTTGAGCTTTTCTTTCGACCAATCGACACGAGCCTTTTTTTGAGCGATTGACAAATTGTGTGGGATCCAACGCGAACAAATTTTTTTGCCACTCAAATGTTTATGCAATATTGAATGTATGCTGGTCCTACTAATGCCTAAGGTTGTCTCAATCTCACGATAGGTCACATGACCATCTTGCAATATCAGTTCGCGCACAGCATCAATGGTTTCCGGAACAACAACTGATTTTGGACGGCCTTCACAAAATTCGTCTTGGAGTGAACTACGACTTCGATTGAATTCACCATACCATCGATAAACACTGGTCCTTGATGGAGCTTCATCGCCAAAAATTGAGTTAAGTTCATCCATGCACTCTTGCTGCCTTAATACACGTCGAAAGTTGTAAAAAGTAATCGCACGAAAATGTTCACGATTTAATTCCATTTTTTCGCCGAGATGTTGAGTTAATGAGTACTGTAAACAACACAAATAGCGCTCGAATGTCAAAATGTTCTGAGTACGTATAATCTCAAAAATGTCAAACTTTACGATAGAGCTGTCAGTTGCCAGATTGCAACACTAGGGGTTTCCAATCCCGAAATATAAAAGGCAGCCCTCGTATTCTTAAATTGGACAAAATTTTTTTAGATGAGGCCAGAAAAGTTTTATTTATAGCTGATAATTGCCTGTCCCACTTTATTGTAAATAATTTGCCCTTAAATTAATGTTCCGTTCTCCGAATACGACAGTAATTACCCAGCCGATGAATCAATGGATAATTAAAATATTTAAAGGATATTACCGTGAATTCGTAGTTAGAAAATTTATTTCTACGTTGGAAAACGAAGATGAAATCTCTCTTGCTAGTTTTAAAATTGACCTTTTAGATGAACTTCATTTCATGAAAAGATCATGGGATCGAGTTAAATCGGAAAGCATAAATAATTGCTTTCGTAAAGCAGGATTTTTTTCCGATAATTCTGGCCATCAAAATTTAGATGTAGAGATGAAAATTTAAAATTGCTACGGTAAAATCCCAGACTGGAAGCAATAGTTGGAGATATGCAAGCAGTCGATAACGTTGTTGTTGATGCCAATACAGTAACTTCTGATGAGATAAACGATGACGATATTGTAAACCAAATTTCAAGCGAAATCGATCTGGAAGATGAGTTATCAGACAGCGAAGATTACCAAGCCCCCACTCGAAAAGACATTGAAAAACCAATTCGCGCATTAAGAGTAGCATTAAGCTGTGGTGAGAATACCGATATTGAATTAAATAATTTGCATTCAATAGAAAATTCTCTAGAATGTTTATTCCAAAAAAATTTAAAGCAATCAAAATTAACAGATTTCTTTTCAAAGGTGTAAAAAAATGTAAACGGATTTATACATACATACATATATACATACATTTGTACATATGTATATATAATTCTATACATACATGTACGTCTGATGAAAATTATAGCATTGTGTGGATGGATTCGTTTCGGTTTAGCATTAAAGTTTAATGTGACGAAAAATGAATTAAACTTAAATAAATATAACTGAAATAAAGCTTTATCTGAATGTGTATATGTATGTTTCTTTTTAATTTTCAAGATCTCATTTTTTCGGGAAAAACAAACAACGGTCCTTATATCCAAATATTTGGTTAAACTGAACACTACTCTGTTGATTTCAAATATTTGGTCATTAATATTTTTGTCCGTTGGGCGTTCGTTATAAGCGGATTCTACTGTACTTCTATGAATCAGTTTTCCTTGGTGCGCGGTAAACAGAATCTTAACTTTCATGTCTTAGGAACGATGAACTAGTGCGAAAGCACAGAAAATTTTCGTCGTTTAACTTTAAAAGTATCTCAAGGTCGGAAAGATCGATCCTTAAAATTAAAACCTTATGAGATCCAGTACTTCGGCCTCAATCACGTTTTATTTAATGATTTTCACAACTAATCCTGTATCGGCGCATAATCCTTGTATAAGTGTTGGGATTCCATTGTAGCATGACTAAAGTTCCAATTTTAGGATTCATAGTATGTTGATGTATATAAAGGGTATTTTTTGTATAGAGATACACAAGTTTAAATTATAATAAAACAAAGAAATATATTTTTAATATCAATTAAACAGGCTTTATTAGATAAAAAATTTTATGACATTAATGTTTAAATATGATTTCGGCCATGTGGCCGCCACGGCTGACGCGTACAACGCGCAATCTGGAACATCAATTTTCACAAACTTTTCGCAGTATTTGAGGCCGTATTTCGCCAATAACTCTTTGAATGTTGATTTCCAGGTGTTCAATTGTCTCTGGTTTATCGACGTAGACAAGTGACTTTACATAACCCAAAAAAAAATAATCCAATGGCGTTAAATCACACGATCTTGGTGGTAAATTTATTGGACCATTACGCGAAATTATTCTGTCATCAAAAGTTTCTTTAAGTAAATTAATTGTAGCGCGCGCTGTGTGGCATGTGGCTCCGTCCTGATGGAACCACATGTCAGCAAGATTGATGCCAGCTAATCGAGATACGAAAAAATTTCTAGTCACATCACGTCGCTATACCGCTCACCATTGACTGTGACATTCTGATCATCATCGTTTTTGAACACAAGTGGACGTAATTCTATACATAATGAAATGTCAAACCAAACTAAACAAAAAGCAACTATCTGCTGCTAAATCGGTTGTCAAATAAAGCAGTGTTGCCAACTCAAAGTTATAAACCTCTAAAAAACACCCTTTACAATCAAGTTTTTCAGCTCAAGGTTGTAACAACCAATAATTTACCTCTGGGAAGTTAGCGCGAAAAATTTCCCCGAAAAACCATTATAGTTAAATATGGCAAGACTATTATATATTTACAGAATATTTTAATACTATCCAGATAGTCAAGTATATATAATTAATATTACTGCATATAAATCAAATATATCACGAGATTAGCTGTAATGTATAGTAAATTATTATATAGTTTTGTAAAATTAAATTGGTATTACGAAATTTTCATTTTTCATTCAATTTTCTAATATTTAATATTAGAAAAACAACCATTCTCTGAACTAAAATATAATTATTTTGTTGTTGTAAAATGGTAGAGGAAGGATCCATCTTACAAACACCAAAATTTGGTTTCGGGTCTATGAGTCAAATTTTAGATATAGTCGTGTGAATTCGTAGTAGATATTAATTATCAAAGCAAGGTTGGTATGAAAAGTTGCTCCAAATTTACTTC
The DNA here is from genome assembly GCA_947310385.1 of Nephrotoma appendiculata. Classification (NCBI taxonomy): domain Eukaryota; kingdom Metazoa; phylum Arthropoda; class Insecta; order Diptera; family Tipulidae; genus Nephrotoma; species Nephrotoma appendiculata. Next base: position 212,045,384 of record OX371225.1, on the reverse strand, counting down.
GATTTATTTAAGAATTAGGCAAAAATTATTCAATGTAAGTAGTAAATCAAACATATATGTTGTACGATCCTAATTTATTAGTTTGGAAAGTGAAATCAAACAAATTTTATAGAAATTATACATTTTAGAAAACTATATCATATATGATATTTTATGCAGGAGGTACCTATTTTTACCCAATATCACATATGATATCATATCAAATATGATATATTGTGCATTAATGAATTAATTTTTGGGAAATAATTAATTTAATTTTTATAGAAACATATAATAAGTCCAAAACGTCGTTATTATACTGTATAGAAAAGGTCGCGGAAGTAATTTTTAAAAGCTGGTCTGCTTGGTGTGCCTGAACTTAGCAATATAGTGACTGCTTTGAACGAACTAAATGAATTGAAAGATAAATGTTCACGAATTGTGTGGAAAAAAAATATTTTGACATATATTCAGAGCAACCATAAATTTTTAGGGCCTCTGATCTTACGGAAGATCAAATAAATTTAAGTACACCATTATCATTTTTTAATTATTTCTTCGACGATAGTATGCAAATATTGTTGAAGAGACAAATTTATACGGATTTCAGAAAAATTCCAATAATACCAAATCATTTACCACCAAAGATGTGAAGAATTTTATAGGGATATGCCTGTTTACTTCAGTTGCACAAATCAGCAATACTTCAAGATATCGTCGTCCGAAATTGGGTAATGCCGTGGTCCAAGAAACGATGCCATTAAGAAAATTTGTGGCAATTAGACATAAGATTCATTTTAATAATAATGAGAGACTGCTTCTTACAACTGACTCAGACCATGACCGATTGTACAAAATAAGGCCACTGTTCAACAATTTAATTCAAAATTATCAAAAGTGCCTTGGAAAACGCAACAAAGAGGCTGTTCGTTTGAGATGGTATCTAATAAAAAGGGAAACCAAATAACTGTAGTTCAGTGGAAAGACAAAGATAGTCACTCTGATGTCTACATTTGTTGGTAGAATTCCACTGTATTTATCGACGAGAGGGGAGAAAAATTCTAGCTCTATCAATGTTGACTGTCCGTCAATAGTGAAGGAATATTATAAATTTAAGGAGGTGTAGACCTGCTAGACGCCAATTTAGGACGTTATAAAATTAAAATATGATCCAAAAAATAGTATATGAGAGTTTTATACCATATGCTTGATCTCAAGTAGAAAAACAATGTGGCAGTACCGAGAAGAATCTGTTAGGTTTGACAGATTTTAAAGCAGAAATTTCGGAAACTTTAATGAAATATGCAGATCCAGTAAGAGTTGGAAGACCATCTCGTGATATTATGAACCGAATAGACTTAAAAATAAAGAAACCTTCAGTAACTCAGGTACCTCCAAAAGAAATTCGGGTAAATAATATAGGACACTTGCTCACTTCGAATGGTAGTAGATTGTCATGCAAGCTTCCAGGTTGCAATAAGCTTGGATTTATAAATTGTTCCAAATGCAACGTAAATTAGGATAGAAATTGCTACGCAATGTTCCATTCATAAGGAAAACACGATAACCTAAAGACTGAAAATTTTTTAAATTTTGTGATTTTTAATTATAAATTATTTACTTTTTTTAAATAATTCAAATATTTATTTTATTATATGTAACATATTATTTTATTTATTTATATTTTAAGTTTTATTGAATTCTTTTGAACTAAATTGATTTATTTACAGTGTTAGCTATTTTTATTTATTTCTGCGACATAGATATTTTTTCTGTCTTTCTGCGTGAAATATCATATGTGATATGTATGAAAAACCGTAATTTCCATGAAAAATAAATTTTTCGCCCATTTTTAAAGTTGATTCTCGTTATCAGTGATTAAAAAGACAAATCAAAATAATTTTTGTTCCGTAAAATGAGCAATTGTGCAGTAAAGGGTTAAAACTTTGGGCATTTGAAAGGTGGATCCTTCCTCTACAAATTCCATACCAACCTTGCTCTGTTAATTGATATCTGCTACGACTTCACACGACTGTATCTAAAATTTGACTCATAGTCTTGATTTAAAACTTTGGGCATTTGAAAGGTGGATCCTTCCTCTACAAATTCCATACCAACCTTGCTCTGTTAATTGATATCTACTACGACTTCACAAAACTATATCTAAAATTTGACTCATGGACTTGATCCACAATAATTGTTTTCTCTATTAATAACCAGAGAGCTTGATATTGCATTTTTGGATTAACCACGCCAGTAAATTTTTTGTTATTAAATTAATTTCTCGTGCGATATAAATTTCTGCGCTTCAATATTTTTTTTGGTTTCGGGATGGTTCGAACACCTGTCGCTATTTGTTTACTGAAATTTTCTGTATTGGAATTCTTTTTCGGGATAACAAAAAAAAATATCATGATAGTAAAAATGTCATGATAGTAAAAAAAATTCGGGATGACATTCAAAACTAATGTGATATAGAAAATTTTTCGGGATGACACTGAAAAATGTCGTGATATTCGTTTTATAGTGTTGCCATTGCATTTCTTCGGGATATTTTTCGGGCTAACTCACAGACATAACAATTTTAGTTTTGATCAACACATCCCTTATTCTCTACTAAACTTAGCTTGACTGAACCACAACCAGGCCGCATTGCATGTGAAACAACAGCTCAACATTGCCGAAAATATCCTTCAATTAACATGACCCATCCACCAAAAGCAACGTTGGTTTGCATAACCTCCAGCAGCAACTCAAAAAAGATTATTTTCTGATTGTGAATTTGTTTTTTTTTTTGTTGGAACTCGAGTTGGAGTTTAGCCCGCATACAAAAAAATATATTTATACAGTTAAAAGTAAAAATAAAATTCCAAATGTTATAAAAGAAGAATACTATAGAATTTTTTTTCTGAGTGGCAAATAAAATAAAAAACCTGAATTGCTTTGAAAGTATAGTACAGGAAGGTGCAATATTTTAGAGATTTCCTAATCAAACTTTTTTTTGTTAATACGAGGATGAAAAAGGGAGCGCATACATTTCGAATATCGTCCGTGTGGATAAATTTAATAGATGATTATTGTGATCTGTCATTGAATAATACACACATGAACCGGCACAATCACGAAGTATTTGGTTTTATGTTTGGTGCGTTATACGTTCGGGTTTTGGAGTAATCCACTGCTTTGAGAAGAAAAACCGGCACATAATCCATTATAAACTATCAACGGTACGTCAAACAAAATTTGATGATGTTGTTGGAGAACCTTGCAGAACTGGGACATAACCCGTTAACCACATGTATTGAACACCTTGATTTAGAGTTTTATTGTGGAGGTGATCTGAAAGGAAATATAAACTTGGCAAGGACGACAGATGCGGTCAAGGTTGACATAAACACATGGTGGCAGCAGGATTGATCATCGGGGAAAATATTTACGGTTAAGTTTTGTTATATCTTTTATAGTTAAAACTTTCTACTGCTAATTTTGTTTATATTCTAGTTTTTCTTTCTAATTTTGCTTAATTTTCTTTAATTATTTTCTTTTTTTTTTATTTTATTAAACTTTTATTAATGGTTTGCGATATAATTTGAAGTAAATACGCTTGTTAATTTTATTTCTTATTATCTACAGTTAAATTAATATGATTTTCTTTTCTCCCTTCATTTTGTAGGCATTAATTACATATATTGCAGAACCACGGATGTAGAAAGCGCTTCTTCGTCTGAGAACACCTCCTATCAGGTATCCTTGAGAATCTGAAGGGATGTGATCGATTATTAAAATCATATCAAAGTAATTTTGACCGAGCAAACGGCACAGTGGTTAAAGTTTTGGCGTTTGAAATTTTCATCAACAGATTACGATCTATGATGAAATGGAACACAACTGTGACCCCCTGTCGGAGTGCAAAATTCATGGGCCGACCCATCTTCCATGCCAGTATATAGGCTGGCATGGAGCTATGCATTATGCAGATGGTGATAAAATCGGACCTCCAGCTATACGTCCTCGATTTGGCTAGCGCAATGCGTAAAATAGGACTTGAAAAGCGAGCCGCGAAAGAGTTGGAAGTGCTTCGGTTTCAGAACAGATTACATAGATTAAACATACAAAAAAAAACTAATTCTGGATAATAATGTGCATCTTCTATCTTCTTCTTATTTTTTTTGCCTCATTCCTGATTAATAAAAACTTAGAATAGTTATTATTGAAAATTTATATTTATCTCAAAATATTGAATACCTAATTTTTTTGTTAAAATAAATAACTATGGGTTATTAGTCATTATGGGTTAATAGGCCGATTCACCGGGAGCGTAATGAGTTATGAGTGAGAGTGTCTTTTCTTGTTGCCAATAAAGTGTCTATTACATACGAGAGTACACTAATATCCACGACCAAGATTACCTCCACCGACTGAGCAGCAGCATATTGGCATGGTATACTTTGGAGACACCCTTCGATTTCTTGTTCTTTCTAAATTACATTAAACATTTTTTTTGTTAACGTCTGCGATATATAAGCTGGCGTTATACCCTTACTTTCCATCCTGAATCTTTGGACGAATTTTTCGCCGATTTGTGCAAACAGTTTTAAGAGTGAACGGAACGTGCTCGTCCATTAATAAATGTGCTAGCAGCTACTACACTTTTTGTCGCAGCCAAAACTAACTGAAACAAACAAGAAAATAACATTTTGCCTTATCTTCTTCAAAATATGAGACGTAGTCTCCTTCCAGAGATTTTTGCCACATTGAAGCATCTAAAAGATGTCGTTTTTCCTTTGTTGCTTCTTGGTACACTTTACACCAGTTGATTGCTTTGCTAACTGCGATCTTTCTGATGTCTGTTAATAATTTAGCTCCCATCTCATGTTTATAGTAATTTTTTATTTATCTTTGCATCTGTTCTATGACCGAGACATTCCCAACTCTTTCACGGTTCGCTTTCCTCGTCCTACTTTTACGCCATTTGCGAACCAGGCAATTTAAGGACGTACGGCTAACCATCTGCACATTGCATACCTCCATGCCAACCTGTAGTATTCACATGGAAGATGAGCCGGCTCATGAGTTCTGCACTCCGACAGGGGTCATAGTTGTGATCATTTTTATCACAGATCGTAATCAGATAATGCATAATCCCTTTTGAATTTTGTCCGTATCAGGATTCGAACCCGGTACCTCCCGATACAATTTGACATTTGTCACTTGGCTTTTATCACTGTGCCGTTTGGTCGGTTCCATTTCATGTTAAAGCAAGAGTTTAAGGTAAAATCTTTCAGAATCTTTGATACTATCATTGTATATATCCGTCTAATTACTATTCGCTTCTTTCAGAAAATCGTTTGTAGTCGAATGTTGATGAAGGGCCTTGGAAATACCAAACTTGAGCATTCTAGAGGGAAAGTACGCCTTTCGTTGCTGCCAATCAACACCCATCGTCAGCAATTGGACGTTGAAGCATTTGTCGTACCAAACATACCATCGTCCATTCCATCCAGCGATTTCAATCCAATTGCCTGTGAGAAGCTAAGGGGACTGACACTAGCCGATCCCCAGTTTAATCAAAAGGGTTCAATTGAGGTTTTACTTGGTACTGAAATATACTATGCAGTAACAGGGGGGGAAATATTACAGCTAAATAATCAGTTGATAGCAGAGGAGATATCATTTGGTTGGGTGGTAGCAGGAAGATTTGTTCATCAAGAAACCGCCGCAGCTTGCTTCAGTATACTGCTCGACATTGACGCATCATTACGCGCATTTTGGGAAGTCGAATCAGTGCCAATTAAACCTCAGTTGCCAGACGATGAGCAAAGGTGTGAAGAATTATTTTGTGCAACGACTAGAAGAAGCTCAGCAGGAAGATTCATCGTTCAATTACCATTTTCCGAGTCGCCCAGCACAGTTGGGTCATCATTACACTTAGCAGAATGTCGATTGAGAGCAATGGAGCGGAGATTCGAGCGAGATAGCATGTTTCGAGATTTATACGCCGACTTTATGAGGGAGTACGAGGGATTAGGCCACATGGAGGAAATAGCTTACGACCAATTACCTCAGCAGCAGTATTATCTCCCACATCATGGCGTTGTCAAAACTTCTAGCACACCGACTAAATTACGGGTCGTATTTTACGCCTCAGCTAAGTCAAATACCGGCAAATCATTAAACAACGTCTTGCGTGTTGGGCCGATCGTACAATCATCGTTAATGGACATAATCCTGCGCTTTCGTCAGCATCAATTCGTTTTAATTGGCGACGTTGAAAAAATGTACAACCAGGTGTTAGTCGATGCGGAGAGCGCAAAAATGCAAAACATTGTCTGGCGAGCTGTTAAAAGACAACCGATACGGCATTATCGATTGAAGACGTTGACATATGGAACAGCATCAGTATCAGCATCGTTTTTGTCAACAAGATGCCTAAGAGAATTAGCTATATCGAGCTACGAACAGGATAAAGCAGCATCGATAGCAATAGAGCGTGATATTTATGTGGACGATTTGATGACAGGCGCAGAATCAAAGCAAGAGGTAATTGAGTTAAAAAAGAACATTTCGGAAATTCTTTAATCGGCAGGGTTTAACATGAGAAAATGGTCATCGAAGAAATGAAGAAATTCGGTGGAATATTTGCGAGACAGATGTGAAGACAAACAGCTTGAAAATCGCAGAGCATCCCGAAGTAACAAAACTCTTGGGTCTGGAATGGAATCCCCAGACAAATGAATTTTATTTTGCCACGAATTTTGAAAGCCGCATCAAAGCATACTAAAAGATCGATGTCATCCGAATCGAGTAGAATTTTTGACCCGCTGGGTTGGCTATCCCCTACGGTCGTAAGGGTAAAAATATTGTTCCAAAGCATTTGGATGCAACATATCGAATGGGATGATGAACTACCAGCCCCACCGCGTAACCGCTGGTGGTTCCGCTTGGCTGGCGAAGCAAAATGAAAGTTGGCCACCACAGCGTGTCACATACGGCACAAATGAAGAAGCAAAAGTCGAGACGTTTGCTTTCAAGATAGTTATGGAGAACTACGTCATTCAAGGTATCATTGAAAAGTATTCCAGCTTCTAGAAAATGTCAAAGGTATTAGCATGGGTGCTAAGATTCTCGCGTAATTGTCAGGTACCTAAAATCCAGCGAAGCATTGGTTCATTACTACCGGCAGATGTCGACGAAGCAGCCGGGATAATAATTCGGTTTGAACAAGCTATATCATTTGATGAAGATATGAAAAATCTGACGAAGCAACTGCCAATACATAAATCAAGCAATCTCAAATCGTTGAATCCATTTATCGACAAAACGGGTATATTACGAGTTGGTGGCAGACTCAGTAAAGCAGCAGCACCATATAATACAAAATATCCAATCATCTTGCCTTGTAAATCTGTCATTACCAAAGCAGCTGTTCGAAATTATCATAAGAAATTTTATCACGCCGGTATCAATCTAACCAGCAATTTGTTACGTAGCAAATATTGGATTGTAAGGCCTAAAGATATCGTTCGGGGTATCATACATAAATGTGTGCAATGTGTGAAGCAGAAACCAACACTAGGGCTGCAGCTAATGGGTGATCTGTCAGCAACCAGAGTTACGTACGCTGATGCATTTGTAAACGTCGGTGTCGATTATGCTGGCCCGTTTAGAGTGATTCCTATGAGAAGAAGAGGACAACAAGCAGTCAAGGCATACACATGTATATTTGTGTGTCTTAGCACGAAAGCTGTGCATATTGAAATCGTGGGCGATCTAACTTCGAACAGTTTTCTTGCGGCTCTAAGTCGGATGACCGCAAGGCGAGGGCTTTGCAGAGCGATGTTAAACGATAATGGTTCCAATTTTTTAGGCACCAACAAATTATTAAAAGATTTGTACCAGTTTTTAAAAACAAACCAGTCTAATATTAGTTCTTCTCTTTTAAGGCATGCAATTGTATGGCATTTTAATCCGCCAGGTTCTCCTCACATGAATGGGCTATGGGGAGCAGCCGTGAAGTCAGCGAAGACCCATCTCAGACGAGTCGTTGCCGATTCTATAATGTCGCTTGAGGAATTTGGCACGCTTATGACCGGTATTGAAAGCATCTTTAACTCTCGTCCTCTATGCGCAAATGTTTCATCATCCGATGATGTAGATGACTTGAGTTTAACGCCAGCACCATAGGTCGAGCTCTTCATACACTACCAGAGGATGATCTGTTAAACAAAAAATTGTCCGCAAACGCCAGATGGGAGCTAATAAAGAAGCTGAAACAAAATTTTTGGGTCCGTTGAAGCATGAAAATGTGAAGCTCGACGACATTGTCATTAAAAAGGATGACCATTCATCATCAACGAGATGGACAATAGGACGGGTTATTCAGCTACATCCGGGAAATGACGATATAGTGCGGGTAGTCACAATCAAACCAGCGAACGGCGCATACAAGCGCCCCATTCATAAACTGTGCATACTTCCAGTAAATTAAAACTATCTGCAAATATAAAAATAAAACACTAATTAGTTTGCACACTGTATTTATTTACAAACAAAAAGGGAAGAAGCTGCAAATCAAATATTCCAGCTGGATGTTCAACTTTATCATTGTGTGTATATCTGTAATTAAAAAGCATGTATTATTATTATTGTAATATCGATGTATGTAATTTAATGATACTTAGCTTAATTATGTTTATAATGCCATTTATCTGAAAGTAGAAATTATCAATTAATTAAATTAATTTTTGTGAAAAAAAAAAAAATTAAATAGTCATTCAGTTCAGTTGCCAAATTCAAATCGTCAAGTCAAAAATTAAATCTACGGACGTAAAAAATAATAAAATTTGTTTAAAACAAAAAAAATAAAAGAGTGTACAGCGAATGCTACTTATTGTGGTTCCAGTCCACTTGAATTTGTTAAGCAGCAATAGCATTCGCAGCCCCAAAACATTACTGTTATTGTCATGTTTGAAAGATTCAATAAATAAAGAAAAATTGTTAAAAAAAAAAAATTAAGTGTTACCAACGTTTTCAAGACCGGTTTTGCTTTGTGTGATGGTGCATTATCATATCATCAAGCAAAATCACTTTGTGTTGCCTTTGCAATCGATGTCGATGGTTGTCCTGGATCAACTCAAGACATTTTGCGCTTTGTAGTATCAAAATAGATCCATTTTTCATCGCTAGTCACAATTCGATGGAGAAATCCTTTTTTTTGTATCTGACGAGCAACATTTTGCAAGTGATTTTTCTATTTTCCTTTTGCCTGGGAGTTAGTTTATGCGGAACCCATTCTCCCAGCTTTTCGATTTTTACCATGGCTTTTAAATGTATGGAAATTGCTTCTCGTGATACATTCAATTGATTCGCGAGTTGTTTTTTCGTGCGTTGAGCGTTACCCTCATCCAACAATGTTTGCAATTTACTGTCTTTAAACTTTTTTGGTGTTCTTTTACGTTCTTCATTTCTCACGTCAAAATTACCACTTTTAAATTTATTAAACCACTCAGGGCATTATGATTTACCAAGAAGACGCTCACCGTAAGCTTTGTTAAGCATTCGATGTGATTCTGTAGCAGTTTTCTACAAATAATGTCGAATATTGGACACAACATATTCACCCCTCAATTTTTTTAAATGTATAATTATTTTTACGAATGTTTCAATTGTTTTATTTAAATTAAGTGTTATATTTGAAATTTTAACTGTGATTTTTTCAAAATGCTTGTGATTTTGAAACTTTGAAATAGATATTTGGTGGCTCATAGTTTGTAGTCAACGATGTTGGTGTATAAGAAATTATACAGATGCGACATGCGTATTCGAATGAGATTACAAATTGACTGAAGATCGTTTAAAGTGCGTTCAAAATATGTTGCACCCACACAAACTTTAATTATCTAATCTATTTTTCTAAAAAAAAAAACGTACCGCATATCGTTTTGCAATAAAATTCGTAAAGATATATTACCCGATCGTAATTCTTTCAGTTTACAACTAAAAAATTAATATTTATCACTGTGTATTCAGGCTGCCGGCTATAAAATAATCACATTCCATATAACATGTATATATAAAACTAATAATTCTTCAAACAACAAAAAAAATTCTCATAAACGTCACTAATTCATAATTTATTAACTATCAAGATTTAAACTGCCACCCAATAATATTATTAAAAAAAAAAAAAAATTTGTTTGATGTGATACTAATTACCGTATCTGATGGCCTAATGATATTTTAACCCCAATAAAGCAATAAACGTTCTTTCTATTTGTTTTGACCGCCTTGTAATTGTTTTCACATTAAATTAGAATATTAGATCATTTCCTTGAAGCACCGTACTACACCATGAACAGATATATATTAAAATACCAACCAACCTCTTAAGTATATTTATGCTGCATATCAAATTAGAGACGAATGTAGACTGTAATAAGTTATCACAATTTTTTTTTTTAATTCTTAAATCTTTTTTTTCCGAACACATATTCCCATTAATTTTTAATACGATAAAGCTCGTTTATTATTTGATTTTAATAAGAATATAAATTAAAGTTTATAAAATTTTATTTTTTATTAGTGTTGAGCTTAACATTTTAGTTTTTTTTTTGTTCATAGAACAATGAATAATAAATTATATATAAGAAATGATGAGAATTATTCTCACTTTTATAGACTTCAGAATAAATGTTTATATTTTTTAGTGGTAACAAATATTTGTTTTAATGTTCTAGCACGGGGTACCCAACCAATCGAATGTGATTGATTTGATTTATTAGATAACATGAGTAAATACTAATTTCATCCCACCCCAGACCATATTTTAAATTTTACCGGAAATGACGAGTTTTGATAAAAAAAACTTTGGATTGACTATTCCGAATAAAACTTCATACTAAACTTTTTCCATAAATTGGGAGAGCTATGCGATGTATGGTGGACATCTGCGTACCAGAAGTCGTAACCTCAGTATGAGCTTTTTCAATGTTTGCAATTAGGAACACATTTTAACAAGAGAAAGCAAACACGCAATAAAATGTGAAGAATAAAAAAAGAACCATCGAGATTAATCGTGTTAAGACGAATTAACAACATCCAAAATATAACGTGTTTCATTTAATAAAGGAAACTACACTAGTGATGGGATACTATCGATAGTGACCCCAATCGATAGTTATCTATTGTTTAAATTGAACAATCGATACTATCGATAGTACTATCGGTTTAAATTTTAACAAGAAAATTATAAAAAAATGTAAAAAATTATTTAAATTATATTAGTAAAGTAAAAAATTATATTTATTCAATATATGTAAACAAATCATAGATACGATACATAAACTTTCAGGTACAAAAATTATAAAAAAATATTGCAAAATTTATGATTAGAAAAAATTAATAAACTAGTCAAGGAGAAACTGATTTTTTTGCATAAACACCAACATGTCAACTCTTTTAGGTTTAAGGCGACTTCGTCTATCATTCAGTATTTCTCCAGCAGCCGAAAAACTTCTTTCAGAGGATACTGATGTAGCAGGTACGCTTAGATATTTCACAGAGACCGTTGAGAGTGACTCGTATTGATTTTTGTGTTCAACCCAAAACGAAATTGGGTCACACGATTGTTGGATTATAGGTCCCTCAAGATATTGCCTTATAGAAATTATAGCATCTGACTGAGATGTTCTTAATGCAGGTGTTTGGCGTTCTAATACAAAAGACAACAACCCTTTGCCGCTGACGTCAGATGTTGATTGAGCTTCTGGGTTACAAGTTTCTACTGCGTCCAATGACATGGAAATAAATGACGAAACTTCAGTTGTCAGAAATTTTTGTGCGTTGCTAGCATTGTCTTTGACTCGAAAATCATCTTTTTTTTTAAAACGAGGATCAACTAAAGAAGCTACCATGGCAGTTGTTTGTTGTTCATAAGGGACCAGTCTTTTCGAGACATATTGTTTTAATCCTTGAAGCATTTGTTCCCCAATTGGTGTGACAATTTTAGATATTAATGTGTCCAGATTCAACGTAATACCATGAATTAGTGGGATTACCAATGACATTGTCACATACTGATCACCAGAAATTTCTGTGGTAGCATCTTCGAACGGCTCCAATAAATTAACAACGTCTCCTAGAGCTTCTGCTTCACTAGTTGTGATGGCCATAGAGGCGAATGGTCCATTTTTGAGCGATATGATAACCATTGTTGTAAGCTCTCGTAATTTAAAACAACGTCGTATCATGGACAATTCACTATTCCATCGAGTAGTCACTGATTGTATCAAGCGTAATTCAGCCATGTTTTTCTCCTTTTGTAAACCACGAAGCATATCACTGGCCACTGTGTTAGAATTAATAAAAGTAATTATGTCCTTAACCCGTTTAATATAATTTCTTAAATCGGGGTTTGCTGACGTGGACGACAAAGCGTCTTTCACCACTAAATTAAGAGTATGAGCGAAACACGGCATGTGTTTTATTTTTAGTAGGTTTGTAGCTGCTATCATATTTGCCGCATTGTTAGTTGCTATGGTCGTAACTTTCCCCGTAATTTCCCACTTGGCCATAACTGCCGAAATAACATGTTTTAAATGTTCAGCCGTATGGCTACCTTCAATTTTTTCAGTTGATATAACAGCTGACATTAATTTTTTATAATGTATAAAGTGACACGTTACTGTGATATACCCCTCAGTAACAGAGGAAGTCCAAGTATCGGTAATAAGTGTGCAAAACTGAACACCTTGTAGCATAACCTGCAAAAGTTGTCGAGCAGTTTGATAGGCGTTTGGTAGTAGGACATCACTTATATGTCTGCGAGATGGTAATACCAACTTGCAATCCAATTCAAATATAAAATCCTTAAATCCAGCATCCTCAACCACACAGAGTGGCTGAAAGTCTTTTGCAATGAACGCGACCAATTTTTGCGAAAGTGTTTTATACCTTGAACTATTGATATCGTAAACATCTTTAGAAGTAAAATACGACTTTAAGGCCCTTTGATGTATTGCAGAAGTACTCGACTTATTTTGAATAAATTTGTCCCATTCTGATTTGTGTATTCTACGCATGTGATCCATGAGGTTTCTCGTATTACCACTTGTCTTGTATTCTTTTCCACATATATTGCACTTTGCAATTGGTTTACCACCAGCTGCTTTTTTAAAAAAATTCCAAACCTTCGAGGAGGTTAACGTACCCGACATTCTTAAAATTAGTGTTAGGAATAGTAATTAATATAATATAGTCGAATTAACTATTTACATTTTACAAATAACGTTGAATCAATATATTATTCAATATATATACATATATATATTTATCAATATATAATTTTAGTAAAACACCCGTGAAATTACATACAGATACAACAAAGTTACAAACAAGAACAACCGAAACAAAAAAATATCGTGATTTATGAAATGTCAAACTGAATCCCTTTCAACCAAAATATCCCCCCTAACCAAAATATGTAAGTATGAAACCTCCTCCTAACCAAAAATATGTAATGAAACCGACAAAATAGCATGTGAATGACACAAAAGATAGAAAAAAAAATATCGATCGATATTTTTTTTTACTATCGATATTTAGGGTTACATCGATACTATCGATATATTATCGATAGTTTCCCATCACTAAACTACACTAGAGTCTTGAGTTGCGTCGGTTCGACTTGCGTCACAAAATTATTTGATACCATCTTTTCAAGTTGCATCACATTTTCGTCGCAACTCGGGCAACTCGGGAATAGTATTACTGGTTTCTTACCACATATTTATTGGCCCGTTCTAGAATGTGCTTCTTTGAAGCACTGCTTCACGCTTCAAAATAAGCCGTAATAGATTTTTATTGCTAAGGTATTAAGCTAAGCTGCCTCAATGAGATGTAGTAAAAATTAAAGCATTATCTGAGGTAGCAACAAAGTCGCAATCTAACCGCACTGTAATCAGCAGAAGTTCTCTACTAGTGAAAATGGAATCTCGACTTTCAATTTGGATTGAACAGCAGACTCAAATGAATAAGCCCGTTAGCAAAATGATTATCCAAGCTAAGGCTAAACATATTTTTGAAGATTTCAATATCCTCAAGAAAATGTGTCATTTATTAGTGAAGCCATAAATGAAAAATTGAATGCTTATAACATTAAATTTTTTATTTATATGCACAATTTAAAACTCGAGCAAATTTGTATAACATTCAGTTAAAAGGGGGAGCGGCCAGTGCAGATCATGCGGCTGCAACAGAATTTTTAAATGTCTTCAAGGTTATCGTCCCAGAAGGTGATTATTGTTCTAAACAAATCTTTTACGTCGATGAAACAGGTTTATTTTGGAAACGTTTCCGCACCCGGTTTTAAATCAAGTAAAGATAGATTAACATTACTTTTAGAGGGTAACGCTAGTTTAAGTTTACCATTCCGAAAATCCAAGGGCTTTAAAATTCACCGATAAAACAACGCTTCCCGTACATTTTTTTTTTTTTTTTTTTTTATTTATTTATTATTAATAATAATCATAAAAGTGTAAATGACAACTAATGGATTTAATGTCCTTTAAAAGCTCGTCATTCGCACTTATGAATGGTACAAAACATATATACAGCATATAGTGTCATAGTGACTAAAATTACATTACGCATAATAAACAATAAAATACAAATATATAACAATAACAATATAATTAAATTTAATTAATTAATGATGATTGGTTTTATTAATCACAAATAATCTTTAACTGATGATAGCAGATGAGATTTTATCATTCGTTTAAACATAAAAATATGTACAGCATTCCTAATATTTTCAGGTAATTTATTATAAATATATGGCCCAATAAATGTTAATGATTTTCTGCCATATTCCGTTTTGATTTGGGGGCACTTCAACTGACAGGAACCTCTGGTTGAATAGCCATGACCTCGAAATTCGAATTGTATAGACGCAAGTAAAGATGGGATGTGCAGACACTTAAACATGTAGATCGACACATACATCTCAAAAATTGCTTTAATTGGAAGAATGCCTATAGCAACAGTTCGATAGAGCTCTACAGTAGGAAACAGGTGAGGTAGTTTAAACATTGCTTTACAGCACCTATTTTGTAAAATCTGCAATTTATACAGTTTTTCTTTAACGGCTGAGCCAAAAGTAGAAGAGGCGTATGAGAATCGAGTATGAATAAATGAGAAATAAATTGATTTTAACACATGTTGTGGAACAAAATCAGCCAGTTTTCTAATCAAGCAAATTGTAACGACGGCCGCGGATGCATCCATCGTTCCGAGCCATGATACTGTGTTATTACATTTCTCTAGTTTCAGTACAATAATTTTTACCTTGGGATATTTTTATAGTACACCTGAAATCGAACAACCCCCCCAATAAAAATTTGATGTGCGATCGATATAAAAGAGCAAGGCTGACGATCGAGAGGGATGAGTATTATTTTTTTTTGGAAAAGTAGTGTCAGTATCTTAGTATTGTGCAAGCTGACTAAAGTATTATAATAATATTTAAAATTAAAACTTTTTGTTCAATTTTTCCTAAGAATCCCTGTAATTTAACCAAAAATTTCGTGTGGGGATCGCGGAAATATCTTAATTATTTTTGGTTTGATCAATGATGATCAATTTTATAAATTTCATAAGTGAAAACTAAGTAAATAGAAATAATGTGTACCAAAGTGTTTTAACACATATTGATGGCTGTCCATTTTTGATCATGGATAATTTCGATATGCCATATTTATAAACTTAATTAACATTTGAAAGTGAAATAGAAAACTATTCAAAATTCAAATTAGTGCTATATGATATTCGACGATACTCGACTATCTAATGAGAGGGCGTGTTAAGATAAAAATCAAAATTAAAAATTAAATTCCTAATACTTAAATATAAAATTTGTTGTGATAAACTTTGTATTGCGGCGAATAGCCTTATCTACTGACATTCAACCTTTAATTAATTTCTAGTGTATTAATCAATTCAATAAAATGTTTAGTTCTAAATAACCATATGATAAACATTTATAATTTAATGTACTTAAATTATATGTGCAATGCTGAAATAAATATTATTATTTTTCCATATATAAAAAAAAATAAAACGAAATATATATTGGCCTTTTAAATTTACAAAGTATCCCGTTATAAAAGTGACGCAAAAAAAAAAAACAAAAAAAAAAAAACATATAACAATTTCGTGTCATACTATCAATGAAGCAAACACAATCAAATCGAATGCCGTATTTTTGTATCCATGTACATGGTTTGTTACTTGTTCATAGCAAGACAAAATAAAAAAAAAATATTTTTTATGAATTTTGTACATCGCGTATGCAGTGTTCGTTAATATTAAGCCTGCGTACCACGATAATTTATATATTGCTGTTAAATAATTGAAAATACGTACGTTAACAGTACGATACGAACCAGCTTATTACAATTTATATACCTGGGGTGCACGAGTGAGAAGAAAACATTCATCTACCGCTACCCATTTGCCGCTACAGTGTACCTGGACGCGCAGATTGACGGCTTTGGATACATCATCCCTATCGGTTGATATTTCAAGTAATGTTTTTTTATTATTACAATTTTTTGTTACTATTATATTGTTATATCATTATTATTCTTATTAATACTACGTAAGAGAACTTATCAGCTGTTTTCAAAGCTTTTTCGATAATTTAGTATTTTTTTTGTAATTTTAAGCATGGTTTATTTCCGGGTAGGATATATTTATATGAAAATTAAATTTATTGAGGTTCTCTTCTAATTATATATAATTAATGTTAATTTGTAGCTCATTCTGGGCTACCTTTTCCTGTAAATAGTTTACTGTCCAATCATTTATTTTATATTAACTTTTGCAATCATTTTTTTTTCTTAATTGATGAATTGGCCATGTTGGATATTTGTTTATTTAAATTATATAATTAATTTTTTTTCTCGATGGTATGTAAAATACAAAGTTTATTTTCCAATATATCAAGTTTTGCGACTATCATTTCGTTTCTAGTTTTGATTAGTCAGATTATTTTACCATATATCTTATACGCTACTCTCGTTATATTTTTTTTTTGTTGTTTTACCGCACACCAGTATGAATTTTGAAATGTATTAAATTAGTATCAAGATAGTGAGCTTGAGTGTAATTCCCGTATAGTCTGAGGATGATTCGTTCCAATAAAGGATTAGGTTCCCTTTTAAGCGGTTAATTCAAAGATCCTACATGTCTATACAACCCCCACGACCTATAAACATCATTAGCCGGCAACAAAATACCGCGTGTAGACCTCTGCAGGATTAATCTGCTAATTGAACTCGAAAACTGTTCAAGTTCCGTTACAGTGGCGCCCAACTTCGTAAATGGCTATGTCTTCCCAGTACCCGTTATTATTATTTTTTTCATTGTTTGTTTAAAGTATAAATTTTGATTTTTTTTTTTGCACCTTGGCATTTTCAATTATTATTTCGCCCATGTGGTCTGTTTGATTAAATAATTGAACACGTTAAGGCTGGCTACCATTTTACGGTTAATTTTCAGTCATTTTTTTTTCTGTAGCCTTGTCATATACCGTTTTTTAGTTTCCAGGTCAACTGTTTGATTGCAAGACTGTATATGTAAAAGTTACAAATTCAATTTTATCCCAAGTAATTTTCCCTAATTCTATTCTTTTGGTGTATTTCATCAAAAGTTACGGTAACTGACACTCCTCCCCACATCATTCTTATTTTTGATTGAACATTTGTCAAGCTATTTTAAACTACGATTTCCCTCATTCGGTCTGACTTTCGAATTTATTAGATTGATATTTTGATGTTGTTTCAATAAGATTTTGAATATATCCCGTTATGTTTCTAGTTTCTTTTGATTTTTTTCCCTATCCTTCCTTACCACCTTCCCCTTTATGTAACGAGTCAAATGCTGCTGGGGGAGTACACTCAGGCTCACTATCTGTACTTACCTTATACAAATTATTAACACGTTAGCTTAAGTCGAAAAAAAAAAAAATATATAAGAAAAAAGGAGAAAACTAAGAATTCCTTTTCTCGTTAAATATTTTCGAAATTTGAAATATTATTATAATACGCTTTTTATAAACTCATTATACTATTATTCTTATTATTATAATTGGTTTAACAATTAAACGTTAATTACTTATAAACAAATTTATACTCTCTAAACTTCTGGCTTTGCTCAGTGCTCTATTGTTCGCCTTGAAAAATTATAAAGTTAAAATGAGGGTGGCGGCCTTGAAACCGGATGAAATTGAAGTCGAATGCGAGCTACGTGCAATTTTATCTGGGTCTGATGATGTCCTAGTCGTATTACAACAACATGTAGAGGCAGAGAAGGATGGAAGTTCGGTCGCTCCGCAACGAATGCATAGTCGGGCGGCAAAAAACCCAAATGCAGAAATTGAATGCTGTCGCTGCAAACTTATTCGACTCCAAGAAGAAATAGTACAATTAAAAACCATTTCGACAGTGGAACAAGCATCTCGAGCGGAACAAATATGGTCTCGTATGTCACACGTGCGAGGTCGGCTAGAGCGCGTGTCCACTTCACCGACATACCAAGACGCCGCTTTGAAATTGTTAAAATCTTGTCGTCTTCTACTTGAATCACTCACGGACTATTTACAAAATTCAGGTGACTTAGATAATTCAATAAAAGTAGCCGAAAACGAAGTGATCGAAAGTATAGTGATCCAACCTATAGCGACCCAATCTCCGATTCCCAATAACCAAATATCGCACCAAAGACAAGTGCCTGACTCAGAAATTACGGCTTCAGGTCCTAATGAACCCTTTAGACTAGAACAAAGTCCTATATTTCTCACGATGATGGCTCAAATCAAAGAACTATCCGATCAAGTCAAGATGTTAAACCAAAATCAGTCGATGAAGGCCAGTCTAACCGACACCCCAAACTTTGGTCAGGACCCGTTAAGGAATGTAGAGATTTCTACTCCCATGCCCAATAGTCAAAATCAGGTCCCTCAGGTAGAGTTCCAGGGCCCCGGTCCGAATTTCATAGCGACCAACAATATAATACCACCTGCTACGATTGTGAGTACTACGAACGGCCCAATTTCATCTTCAGTTACAAGAAATTTTGATATGCAGCATCACAGCACGCTTAATTCTCCGGACGCCGAAAGGCATAATATAACTATGGGAAATACGGGATATCCGACTTGTAACAACCACTTCACTGGTCGACGGCAATTATCACGTAGTGGTATCTCTTATTCTGGGTCCACATCAGGGATGACGGTGGACATGTTCTTGTTCCAATTACAAACCGTGGCAGCGTCGATGGGTTTAACAGAAGATATTCTTTTGGTTGAAGTTAGTACCGTGCTCAAGGATATTGCGTTGCAGTGGTACTGGACGTACCGCCGTCATAACCCATTGGCAACATGGAAAGATTTCAAAAAAGATTTTTTTGAGAGATTTAAGGATAGGCGCACAGATTATGAAATTCGTAGGACGATTGAAGCCCGGAAGCAGAAACCGGGCGAAAATTTCATAGACTTTTACCACCACGTTTGGGCTCTTACGCTGCAATGCCGGACTTCTTACCGCGACGAGGAATTGGTGCAGCTGCTAATGTCAAACATGACCCCTGCCTTACAATACCATCTAACGGATCAACGTTTCGAATCAATAAATGATCTGATTAAAACTTGCACTGCCTGGGAAGATACTTTCAAACGTTTCCGCATCTCCTCCGATAACGCTCTAGCGAACCGACGTAGCATAAGCGAGCTACACCCTGGCGACTGCCACACTGCTGGCCAATATGAACAAAATCCATCAGAACGGCCAAGGGACCAAACCTGCGAAACCGTATGTTCTTTGAAACCACCCCTCAATATTCCACCAAAACAACCAACTCGATTTGTAAATGTACCACAAAACAATATTCGCCGGCATTCGGATATTGTAGCGAATAGTCCAGTCTGCTACAACTGCTCGGACATTGGTCACACATTCGTAGAGTGTCCAGTACCGCCATTGGGCGTATTTTGTTACCGTTGTGGCCACAAAGACACAATCACCCCAAAATGTCCGAAGTGCACGGGAAACTCCCTAAGGGGTCCATGGAGATCTGGGATCCAGGGGCCTCCAACTTCTATAATGTCCAGACCAGCCCAGGAAGATGCCGCCAGCAATACAGATCCGGAGTTCCACCGGATGAACCCTACGAAGTCATAAACACACGCAATGCATCTTCGGCGGTAAACTCGTTACCCACCACCGCCTTACCACTTACTATGTCGTCGGATCGAAACCTCTTTATGGTTAATTCACCCAATCCTTATATTTCGACTCAGTCCGTGGCTTCCTCGTCTCTAATTGATCTCGAAGCATCAATGGATTTAAATACTTGTGCCTATTTATCCAACGCGCCACCACTGACTAAACCATCAGATTTAAATTATTCCACCGGGGATCCGAGGTATTCACGTTATCACTACAGTATTATGAGGAAAGAAAGATCACGGAGATACTGGGAAACCCGTAAAAACATAAAAGCCGGTATAGTTTCGTCTATTTTAACCTCCGATAATTTAGATAAACGACCCTACGCTTCAGTAATCATAAACGGTGTCCCATATACGGGTCTTCTTGATAGTGGAGCCAGTGTATCTGTATTAGGTCGCGGTTCTGAAAAAATTCTGACAAATTCTTCCATAAAATTCCATCATTTTCCAACACAGATTCATACGGCTAGTGGTCAAGCGCAGCGAGTTTTTGGATATATCCATGCACTAGTTGCATTTAACAACCAGTCACACAGTCTTCTTCTGTACATTGTACCGTCTCTCGAACAGCAGCTCTACCTTGGTATCGATTTTTGGAACCTTTTTGGTATCACCCCAAAACTATCCTCGATATCACTAACGGATAACCTTTATGACCATGAGGCTGTTCCTAAATATCACGTTTTGTGCGAGAAAGATCAGATTAAACTACAGTCTATCGTAAACACATTTCCATCAAGTGCCCAGCTAGGTCTTGGCAAAACTACCTTGCTCACGCATGCTATCGACATTGGTTCAGCCAAGCCTGTCAAACAAAGGTACTACGCCGTGTCTCCAGCAATACAACAGTTGATGTATGCTGAACTGGACAGAATGCTATCTATCGGAGTTATCGAAGAGAGCCAAAGCTCATGGTGTTCGCCAATCACCATAGTTCGTAAACCGAATGGCAAAACGCGGCTCTGTTTGGATGCCCGAGAATTGAATAAGGTGACTGTAAAGGATGCTTACCCGCTCCCACTTATTTCAGGATTGTTGGGTCGTTTGGATCAAACTCGATATATCTCGACCATTGACCTCAAAGACGCCTTTTGGCAAATCCCACTCGACCCACAATCCCGGGATAAGACAGCGTTCACGGTACCAGGAAGGCCCTTATATCAATTCCGGGTCATGCCATTCGGGTTGTGCAACGCACCCCAGACACTATGCCGATTGATGCATCGAGTTATTCCTTACCGATTGCATGAAAAGGTTTTTGTATATCTTGACGATCTCTTGATCACATCGGCCACGTTAAATGAGCATTTTCAGTTACTCGAAGAGGTTTCCCGTCTATTAAAAATAGCTGGACTAACAATTAATGTTAATAAAAGTCAGTTTCTTTTGAGAGAAGTAAACTATCTAGGGTATGTAGTGGGAAACGGGTGCCTCCGCACAAACCCTGAGAAATGTAAGGCAATTTTGGACTTCCCGCCTCCCAAAACACCAAAACAAATCCGTCGTTTTCTTGGCATGTGCGGCTGGTACAGACGTTTCATCAAGAATTTTGCTTCATTAGCGGCTCCCCTGACTGATCTTACTGGCAAGACAAAACCGAAATGGTCTCCCGCGGCAGAAACTGCTTTTGAATCGTTAAAACTTGCTCTATCTTCCGCTCCCGTTTTAGCCAATCCTGATTACGGACGTCCCTTTTACATACAATGTGACGCCAGTACCGTCGGCGTTGGAAGTGTACTCTATCAACTGGATTCTGATGGTTCTGAACATCCTATAGAGTACATTTCTCAGAAACTCAACTCAGCACAAAAAAACTACTCAGTCACCGAATTAGAGTGCTATGCCGCGGTGCTGAGCGTAAAGAAGTTCCGCCCGTATGTAGAAGGGTACTCTTTCACAATTTATACGGACCACTCCAGCCTGCGCTGGCTAATGTCCCAAAAAGATCTTTCCGGACGCTTAGCTCGATGGAGTCTCAAACTGCAATCTTTCGACTTCCAGATAGGCTACAGAAAGGGATCATTAAACGTAGTCCCTGATACATTGTCCAGGGCGTTTTGCGAAACCATTACTCCTCGTTCCTCTGAAAGTCAACCAGATGCCGAAGTACCAATTCTTCATATTGATCTGAATTCTTCGTCCTTCTTGGAAGAAGATTATATGAAGCAAGTAAAGCAAGTTGAACAGTACAACAACCATGATCAAAACCTAATTGTTCGCGACGGAAAGCTTCTCATCAGTCCTTCGTATGGTTCAAGATACGTTGATACAGATCTCACTCCATGGAAATTGGTAGTGCCAACACCGTTAGTTCCGCCTTTGATCGAGCAGGCACATGTATCTCCTACATCCGCGCATATGGGTATCGCTAAAACAATCGAAAGGTTGCAACGACAGTTCTACTGGCCCAGAATGACCACGGATGTTAAGAATTTCATTTCGAACTGTATTAAATGCAAGATGAATAAGCCTGTTAATTTTGCTACTAAACCAAATATGGGAGAACGAGTCGAATCTTTTAGACCCTTTCAAAAATTGTTTATCGATTTTTTAGGACCATATCCCCGGTCAAAACAAGGGAATTGTTATATCGCGATCGTTCTCGATCACTACTCGAAATTTGTTCTGGTCAAACCTTTACGTGAGGCTACGGCTTCTTTACTCTGTGCCTTCCTTGAAAATGAAGTGTTTTTAATCTTTTCAGTCCCGCAGGTAATAACATCGGATAATGGAAAACAATTCGTATCGAAACAATTTCAAGCGCTACTCGAAAAGTATAAAGTATCCCATATCCGCACACCTGTTTATTCTCCTCAAAGTAACGCGTCGGAGCGTGTAAACCGAACCTTATTGTCAGCTGTTCGCTCTTATCTTGAGGACCGGAGACACAATGAATGGGATAAACATCTTCAAGAGGTGGCAGCCGCTTTCCGCAATGTAATACACGACACCACACGTTACTCTCCGCACTACCTCGTTTTCGGTCAACATATGTCTCTGCATGGTACCGACTATGAGTTACGAAAGTTACTGTTTCCTGAAGATTCGAATGAAGTCCAAATTATGTCTAAGCCTGATCGATTAAATTTAATTCGAGACAAGGTTATCCATTACCTGAAAGTTGCTCATGAGAAAGCCGCTCGGCAGTATAATCTACGGAGCAGAAATCGTACCATTCAACCTGGGCAACACGTCTTTGTACGATGTTTCTCGCAGAGTGACGCCGTCAACAAATTTTCGGCTAAATTATCTCCTAAATTCCTTCCGGCCATTGTGGAGAGTAAACTTGGGAATGTGGCGTATGTCCTTAAAAATTTAGAAGGAAAAATTCTAGGAACTTATCATTTAAAAGATATCCGCACGTAAATAATGAATGACCAAAGCTACTTTAGCCCGGCTTCATGAGACTTAATCTCGGGTGTGGAGCGTCCCCACGATTGTAACGACGGCCGCGGATGCATCCATCGTTCCGAGCCATGATACTGTGTTATTACATTTCTCTAGTTTCAGTACAATAATTTTTACCTTGGGATATTTTTATAGTACACCTGAAATCGGACAACCCCCCCAATAAAAATTTGATGTGCGATCGATATAAAAGAGCAAGGCTGACGATCGAGAGGGATGAGTATTATTTTTTTTTGGAAAAGTAGTGTCAGTATCTTAGTATTGTGCAAGCTGACTAAAGTATTATAATAATATTTAAAATTAAAACTTTTTGTTCAATTTTTCCTAAGAATCCCTGTAATTTAACCAAAAATTTCGTGTGGGGATCGCGGAAATATCTTAATTATTTTTGGTTTGATCAATGATGATCAATTTTATAAATTTCATAAGTGAAAACTAAGTAAATAGAAATAATGTGTACCAAAGTGTTTTAACACATATTGATGGCTGTCCATTTTTGATCATGGATAATTTCGATATGCCATATTTATAAACTTAATTAACATTTGAAAGTGAAATAGAAAACTATTCAAAATTCAAATTAGTGCTATATGATATTCGACGATACTCGACTATCTAATGAGAGGGCGTGTTAAGATAAAAATCAAAATTAAAAATTAAATTCCTAATACTTAAATATAAAATTTGTTGTGATAAACTTTGTATTGCGGCGAATAGCCTTATCTACTGACATTCAACCTTTAATTAATTTCTAGTGTATTAATCAATTCAATAAAATGTTTAGTTCTAAATAACCATATGATAAACATTTATAATTTAATGTACTTAAATTATATGTGCAATGCTGAAATAAATATTATTTTTTTTCCATATATAAAAAAAAATAAAACGAAATATATATTGGCCTTTTAAATTTACAAAGTATCCCGTTATAAAAGTGACGCAAAAAAAAAAAACAAAAAAAAAAAAACATATAACAATTTCGTGTCATACTATCAATGAAGCAAACACAATCAAATCGAATGCCGTATTTTTGTATCCATGTACATGGTTTGTTACTTGTTCATAGCAAGACAAAATAAAAAAAAAATATTTTTTATGAATTTTGTACATCGCGTATGCAGTGTTCGTTAATATTAAGCCTGCGTACCACGATAATTTATATATTGCTGTTAAATAATTGAAAATACGTACGTTAACAGTACGATACGAACCAGCTTATTACAATTTATATACCTGGGGTGCACGAGTGAGAAGAAAACATTCATCTACCGCTACCCATTTGCCGCTACAGTGTACCTGGACGCGCAGATTGACGGCTTTGGATACATCATCCCTATCGGTTGATATTTCAAGTAATGTTTTTTTATTATTACAATTTTTTGTTACTATTATATTGTTATATCATTATTATTCTTATTAATACTACGTAAGAGAACTTATCAGCTGTTTTCAAAGCTTTTTCGATAATTTAGTATTTTTTTTGTAATTTTAAGCATGGTTTATTTCCGGGTAGGATATATTTATATGAAAATTAAATTTATTGAGGTTCTCTTCTAATTATATATAATTAATGTTAATTTGTAGCTCATTCTGGGCTACCTTTTCCTGTAAATAGTTTACTGTCCAATCATTTATTTTATATTAACTTTTGCAATCATTTTTTTTTCTTAATTGATGAATTGGCCATGTTGGATATTTGTTTATTTAAATTATATAATTAATTTTTTTTCTCGATGGTATGTAAAATACAAAGTTTATTTTCCAATATATCAAGTTTTGCGACTATCATTTCGTTTCTAGTTTTGATTAGTCAGATTATTTTACCATATATCTTATACGCTACTCTCGTTATATTTTTTTTTTGTTGTTTTACCGCACACCAGTATGAATTTTGAAATGTATTAAATTAGTATCAAGATAGTGAGCTTGAGTGTAATTCCCGTATAGTCTGAGGATGATTCGTTCCAATAAAGGATTAGGTTCCCTTTTAAGCGGTTAATTCAAAGATCCTACATGTCTATACAACCCCCACGACCTATAAACATCATTAGCCGGCAACAAAATACCGCGTGTAGACCTCTGCAGGATTAATCTGCTAATTGAACTCGAAAACTGTTCAAGTTCCGTTACAAAATAAAAGGGCAAACTTTAATACAAATAGAATTAATATGGTCATCCCACGTCATATGCTTGTCGAGTGTTACGCCAAGGTACTTGAATTTGTCTACTCGCTCTATGGTGCAATTTGCAACTTGAAGTGGTGGTAAATCAATGTGCCGTAGGCGTGGGGAGTGAAAAATTATATATTTCGTTTTGTTAAAATTTACTGATATTTTGTTCAGATTCAGAAAATCTAAAAGTAAAATAATATCATCCCTCATTTGTGACATTGCTACCTGACAATCCCTGGATTCATAAAAGAGGGCCGTATCGTCAGCAAACATTCTAATATCACCCGTGAGCGGTAATTTGGCCATATCATTTACGTAGATTAAGAATAGCAAAGGACCAAGTACACTCCCTTGAGGAACACCACAGTTCACACCTAAAGTGGAGCTTTTAACACCATTTAAAATCACAAACTGCTTTCGATTACTAAGGTAACTTTCTAAAAGTTTGTGTGATAGGCCACGGAAGCCATAAATTTGTAATTTCTGTAGAAGTAAACTGTGATCTATACAATCAAAAGCTTTACGAAGATCAAGAAATAAGCCAGATATATAGTTTTGCCTGTCAAAATTACGATAGATCAAATCAGTAATGTCTGTTAGGGCCAAATCTGTACCAGAACCTTGTCGAAAACCATACTGACGAGAATAGAAAAAATTTGATTTATTTAGAAAATCGATCATCCGATTAGCAATAATTTTTTCTAAAATTTTGTCAAATACAGACAAAACTGAAATTGGACGATAATTATTAACTATTTTGGAGTTTCCAGACTTAAAGATTGGCGTCACTTTAGCAATTTTAAGACAATCAGGGTAAACACCGGTTTCCAAAACTACATTAAATAGATCAGATAGTAATTGTGAAAAGATTGGCGAATAATTCTTTAGAACCACATTACGAATGCTATCGTAACCACCACCCTTTGTATTACTGAGAGTTGAAATTAAATTCGATATTTCGCTGCTGGAAGTGGGCGAAAAGAAACATGAATTAATACTAGGCTCCATAGTGTGAAATTTATTTAAATCATCTGAGTCTGGGCCAGAACTATTTGCTGGTACAGAAGAATCAACAAAGTTAACAAAACTGCGAACATTGGAGAGCAAATAAAGAAGCATGGGTCATTGGACTTTTGTTTTCCGATTGGGTAAAAAAATTGCGCTATACCGACATTTAGGAACCGGATCAAGGTTTAATTTCCAACTTCAAATCTTATTATCTAAGAAGATTTATTACATAGCTATTAAATGCTACCGATACTAATGATGGAACAACAATGAACACCTTTTGGCAGGAATATAACATCTTTAAAGCTGTCTAAAATATTGCTGATTAGCAGAAGAAAAAGAAGAAGTAGAAGTTGCCGAAGTTCCACTGGTTCGTAACCAAATTATTAATTTAGCGCAGGAAGCTGACTTTGAAGGTATGGATGAAGTTGGTTTTGATGAAGTTATTCAATATGAAGATTTAAGTATTCCAACAGAGGAGTTAATGGAAATAGCCGATAATTTCACAGACAATTTATTAGAATTTCATGAAACTAAAACCTTAACAACCAAAGGCCTCGCCAAAGCGATTAAATTAATATCTGATGGACTTGATATTTTTTAAACGAAGATCCCGATGCAGAATAAAGTGAAAGAGTTAGACTCGAAGTTGTTCGAGCTGCTGTTATAATAAAATTTATATGAAAAGGAAAGAAAGCTGCCACACAGAGTACTCTGGACAGTTTCATTCCTTGGACACCAAAAGAAAAGCAACCATCACCCGATATTGAGTGCTTTAATCTAGTCAATATCCATATATAGCCATATACGAGTATAACACACCAGCCATATACGAGTATGTACACATGTACATACATATGTATGTACATATATAAATTAGTATTTGGTGAAACAAATATTTCCTATTGAATTTTAGTCCAGGAAATGAAGGGGTCAACCTGTAAGTTATTAGTTGCGATTTTCATTTTCTGGTGATAAATGGCATTTGGTACCTCATTAAAAATGAGACCGAGTTTTCAAGAAAACATTCTGTTGTAGGGGGAGAAAATGGCCCCAAAATACCTGGAAAATCGATTTTCCGCAAATACCTCCCTCAATATGGCAATTACAGATTTTTTGTTCAGGTAAACATTGAAAATCAGTTAGTTCTCTACAAAAATGGTCCTAATGACTTTTTCCAAACAATTAACCGTTTCCGAGATAAACGGACTGAAGCGCACTTAGAATATTGAGTTTCTGTGTTGTGTGCCGGAGAGCACAGTCCGTGCATTTACACATGAGCGGGCGGACAAATTATTCAATAACTTTGTTAAAAATGCATATTTTCTCATGATTCAAAGTTCACGTGAAAGAGGAAATCATACGCTGTGACTTGAGTCACGTTTTGACTCTTTAGCCATATTAAAAAAACGGGTCAAACTTTCTGCTCCCGCGCAATTTTGACCTCGCCAGGAATTTGTTCCTATTTTTTTTTGTATTGCACTAATTTGCTCCAAATTTTCTTGATTATGGGTTCTCAGAAGGTCCTTTGTCATCTGTGAAATTTGCTTAATGTAATTTTTTTTCCATTTTGATTAAAATTTTGTTTGTTTAACCCCAATTTTTTACTGTTTTGGAGCGCGGGTAAATTTTCGGATTGCTCTCTATGATATATCATTTGAAAGCTGAGAACGTCTACTTTTCGGCTGTGCAATTATTTTTTTTTTCATAAGATCGGCCATTTTCCAATAAATTTGGAAAACGCGTGCTTAAGGAAAATGCGCACTTTTTCTTTTCGTGGCTTTTTTTCCCGCCTCTTTATTTCTGATGTTCTGACACCTTGACTAATGTAAAGGTGGAATTCTCACCTTTCCATCAATGTATATAAAGTCATCTCATTGATACTTGGGGAAAACCCGAGTCCTAAACGTAATGCTATAATTTCATTACTTTCATTTCTTCCGTCGTTCGTCGTTTGAGGCTAAGCAGCCCTTAATACGCGATATTGACAATGTCGATGAGCAAGTCATTGATGAGTATAAAATAAGCTTGAGAACTTATGATAGGGGCAACGAGATCGGGTACAAAAATATAATTGCCGCAGTCCTTGATATTCCAGATTTCAGTATTGCCAATATTGATAATGCAGATTTCTTGTATAGATGTATGGTAGAGCTAAGGTTTGGAAGACTTCAGGGTGAAACGGGTTCATGGGGAAATTAACCTAAAATATGCCTTATCAACGAAGTAAAGTTATATGCTTGCCGTTTGTTAATCATCCGCCAAGTAACGAGGACACAATTTTTACCACCCTGACATATGCTGCAGAAAAATCCCAAGGATTGGGTCTTCATACCTGCTTCGTTACTTTCGATCAGCCACTCTACCAGAAAGCATCTCAAATTGTGAAAGATGCGGGTACTGGTGATGCCATTTCTAGGATTATTACTAAACTGGGTGGATTTCATTTGCTTCTGTCGTATCTCGGCAGCATTGGGTTCATTATGTCCGGAAGTGGGTTAGAAGAATTGATGAGTATTTGTTACGCTGCTAGAACGTCCAAGAAAATGCTTTACGGACACGCGTATCACTGTGCGATGTGAGCTCGTTCACTTGTTTTTGCTGCTTTATGCGAACGGATATTGGACAAAGTAGAATTTTCACCTACTGAGAAGATAGACACGAAAGATTACCTCACAAATATTGATACTATCGATTACCGGGATGTCAAAGACTGTGCAATCATTAAAACCGCGAATGAAAAATTTATAAGTAAAATGAATGAAATTGAGGGGCGAAGAAAAACAGCCAAGTTGTGGATGCAATACATGCGTGCGGATGTTTCAAATAGCAAAGTGTTTGCTTAAATCAGAAAAAATGGGCGATTTGATTTCTCAGTTGAAATGTATCGAGCAAATGCTTCCCTATTTCCATGTGGCCGGTCATTTCAACTACGCACCGTCAGCGCATTTATATGTGCAGCACATGAGAAACTACTTCGAAATAATCGACGACTAGTTGAATATCATAATTTTGTTCGAAACGGGTTTAACACTATCAGTCGTACAGACAAATTTTGGTTGGGTAACTTCACTGACATGACGATTGAACAAGACTTTATGAGAATCGTTAAAGTTAGCGGCGGATTAGTTAACCGTGGATTCAATACGAGTGCCACGACCAAGTTCATCGCATCCCTTCCGTTCATGGTGGATATTTGTCCGTTTCAACTCCAGTGGTCCGTTTCAACTCCAGTGACCAGCATGTTAATGCCCGAGACAGCCGGATAGATCGCGATTACGAAGACTTGGTTAAGTTAAAGGGGTGGATTAAAATACGCAACCCGTTCCCACATACAGAAGAAATTATTTCCTTGTCCACCGGGCTCGTTGCTGGGAAAGAAGTTAATTGTGCAAGGCAAGAGGTTTTATGCTATTTCATTAACACGCAAGTATCGCGTAGTAACTCTTATAAATAAAACGTCTTCGATAAAAGTTCAGGATCAAGTTATAACAGTAGATTCCTTGTTAATTTTCCAGAGAATTTGCCTGACCCAAGAAGAGTCCTCCCAGAACCTAGAAACCCATTTCGATTATGAACTAGCTCCATTTCCAATGAGCATATTTAACAATGGCATGTTACAGAAAACCGCTAAATCGGCACTATTAAAGATATTCTCGCAGAAACCGCGAATATTTAAAAGACTAAATGTATTCACGTTGTCAACGAGGGAATGTTGATACATCAGGTACCCTGGACGGGAAAGGAATTATTTGTTGAAATTTTCGGCATATATGTAAAATATTTAAGAGATAATTATTCACAGTGGTTTTCGATGGCTATGAAAGCAATCGCGATAGTATAAAAAAGGGTCAGAACGTTTGCGACGTGCAAACAACATTTCATGCCCTGACATAAGGTTCGAGTTTAACATGGTTTTACCATTTCCAAAGGAAACGTTTTTGTTCAATAATAACAATAAAATTCGCTTCATTCAGTATTTGAAGGGTGTTCTGGGAGAGAATGGCATTTCCGTTAGACAAGCAGTAGACAATGCAGACTCGTTGATCGTACATACGGCGTTGCAGAAATATGCTGTCAACGGCCCGCCAGTTGTAGTAGTTTCAGAGGATATTGACATCCTTGTAGAGATAACAGCCCGGACCCCAAAAGATCAAACAATTTATTTCTTGAAGCCTGGAAAGGGAAAAACCGCCCAGCAAATGTTTTCCTCCAAGATCTTGGATACGCGGCTCTTCGTTAGAGACAATATTTTATTTCTCCGCATGCGATTTCGGGAAGCGATACAATTTCCGCTTTTTCTGCTAAGGAAAAACGTCAATAGTCGCCAAATTAGAGGGAAAGGTTACGAAGAACAGAGACACAGAACTGGAAGCGGTCATTGAAAGGTTTAAAACCATAATCTTCCCCACGAGACCGTATTTCAGGACGGGCAAACTGTCATTGCGTCGATGTACAGTGATGATGATACACAAACCATGACAAACCATTAGATACGAGATCTTCAAGCGATTCACCAGAGACAAAAACGGGGATGGAAACGTGTAGGGGGTATACTCATGCTGGTCTAAACCTCTAAAGAGCCAGCGGTTCCGGAACTCTTAAAGATGATATTTTGTCAATGTAAGAAAGAATGTAAGGGAACATGTGCATGCAAGAAAGTAGGGCTACCATGCTCATCTATTTGTGGTTCATGTGAGTCCCGCCAGTGTTCGAATTATAAAGACAGCCAAGATACGTTTTCCGAAGAGGTAGAACTAGAGGAAACTCTAGAACCAGAACGAGTTGTTGGCGACAGCGACGTTGATGACCAAGAATTATTGTTGCAGTCTTGTGACGGGGACTGGTGATTAACAGATTTATGTCATAATTTCAATGTATTTTTCCTAATAGGTATAACTTGAGCCCTCATCTCCGAGAAAAACGAGACGCTCGGGAACATAAAAATTTTTGAAAATTACATGGTTTACGGCGTTTCCCATTTCTGGCCCCGAGGATTTTGCCAGTAGATGGATTGTAGTGGCGCCATCTACAATTGGTTTCCACAGTCCAAAACATTGAAAATAATGTATTTGCAATACCCCTCATCTCAAATTTTGTAAAAAACATGCATATTTCAAGAGTCTCAATTTTTTGGATTTTTCAACCCGACTTTTTGCAAAAAATATTAATGTTGCGAAAAAAATCATTAGGACCATATTTGTAGACAATTAACTGATATTCAATTCTTATCTGCATAAAAAATCTCTAACTGCCATATTTTGGGAGATATTTACTGAAAACCGATTTTCAGGGTCTTTTGGGGCCATTTTCTCCCCCTACAACTGAATTTTTTCTTGAAAACCCAGTCTCATTTTGAATGAGGTACCACATGCCACTTATCGCCAGAAAATGAAAATCGCAACTAATAACTTACTGGTTGGCCTTTTTTTCCTTCATTTACTGGACTATTTGGCAGTTTATTATTTATTCTTAAAATACATACTATATGTACATCATACATATTTGAAGAACATGTACAATATGTATGTATACATCGTTTTGAATTATCTATCAATTATATTTTTTTTTTGATTATGTAAACAAGTGTTAACGTTGTGATGATACCAAATAAATATAAATTTAGCATAAATTATCGAATTTTTCAATGTTGTTTTGTTTTCTCTATGGACGTTGTTCAAAGGTTCAAAGAACATTAATTGCGTAACAATGCTCAAAAATTTGGTAAAAAATGAGAAAAAGCATTTTGACTTGCGTCATTTTGAGTTGCATCGCATTTTTCTGGAACGCATTACCGACGCAACTCGAGGCTCTAGTGTATATTTAAAATTATTGAATAATTTAACATAAACAAATTTAAATATAGTCCATTCGCTAACAGTTTTGGACCTTGCAAACCGGATCACAATTACTGTGCGGATTCATATATCACCACAATTCATCACACCACACTCAGAGAAAAAATATAAGTAGATTCTACAAAAGAATTTGTTGATTGCACCAACCATTACTTTTACTATTAAATTGTAGGTTCAACACAGGCTTTCGTAAAAGCTACTAAGAAATAGTTATATGTACTAGGATAATTGTAAAAAAGAATAAATATAGTAAAATATGTTATTACATTTAATTTGTAATTTCAAATAACAAACTTTTTGAATATAATATTTAAATAAAAATATTTCTTAGAATTATTAATTCCGTAGTTTAATTGTTTTCTCATTTCAACCAAAAAGTACTCCGAGTGCCCATTATCCCTCCACTGTTTATTTGGTGTTTTTTACAGTACCACGAAATTGAAGTATGTGTAGTTAATTGTAAATTTCTAGTTTTATGTCAATCGAGTAACAATGTCGTTATTTTTATCATTACATTCATAGTGAGTTTCATTAATTTAGTTCTTTCTCGAGCTCAATTGGTTGCTTAGTTTGGATATCAGCAACCTGCTCTGTGTGGTAATTAATTAGTTATAAATGTTCAGTCATCTGTTCTATGTCACGATACAAATGTGTTACACTTGGGTCCTATCGCAACTGTCGTCAACCTTAAATTCTCAAAGGTAATTCAATCCATACTTTATATTGCTGGTATAGAAACATGTTCGTATTTTACTTCCTATTATACAGCTTTAACATTGAAATAATTACCTATTCGCAATTCTTACTAAAACACCTATGTATTTTGATGTTATTGTTAAAAATACCCCAAAGCAAAGTTAACCCAAATGCAAATTAATCACCGATCAATGCTGTTGGACGCAGTAATCACAGCAATCGCAGTAAATATGAAATATCATTCATACATCTTCGCTCTCATATATAAATTATACGAGTGATATTTGTCTCGTCTATGCAAAATCGTGATTTCGAATTTTTATACAAATCATACGAACATTTACTGCAAGTGAAACAGCTTCGCCAGAGATCCGCGATCAATGACGTTTCATTTTGTATTGGTATTTCTCTATCAAAAAAAAAACAAAAAAAATTACGAAAAAATTTACATTTTTTAAAATTGATGTAGGTGCATCAAAAATAAATAGATTTTTTCTGCCAAATAGAACAAAATTTTTGATGTACATCAATTTTTTTGTGCTGGATTTTGGTAAATAGAATTTCACATTAGTCTTCAGTTATCAATGCTTTTTGTGTATTTTATTAACCCTTATACGAGTATTAACAAACTATCAATCTAGATTTGGTAGCAAATTTTACAACTTATTCTTAACATTTTGAAACGGAAAATTGTAAGTGTAACGCCAACTGTTGCTATATAAAATAGGAAATACGGTTATAATCTCAGTTATATTTAGTCCAGTAATGCCAAGTTTAAAGTGTTTTTGTTTGTATTGGCACTCTTTTACCATAGATACAAATTTATATAAAATAAAACGTTAAATTGGCTTTTAAATTGTAATTACAATAAATATATTGTTATATTTACTGTTAAATTGTAATTAATACAAATAATCAGTAATAATTATTATTAAATTGTAAAACTAAAAAATTGTTATTACATATTACTAGAAATTTGTTTAAACTAAAATTTGTTCATACATTTTTATCAGTGCATCAGTTTCAGTTGAACTACGAATCAGTTTATAGTTTTATACGTTATCTAATGAAATATTGGTAATTTTTATACCAGTTTTTATTATAAATAATTTAAAATTATTGTTTGGTAAGAAAGATTTATTTACTATAATGTAAAAAAAAGTTTTGTGCGTTTCTTATGTTTGGGTGTGCAAAATTTGAAGTTAAAAAATATTTTCCATTTTGTCAAAAATAGTATAAGATTGCGATTTGTGATTCTTCCAGAAGTTGTCAGTGTAACCATTCAAATAATGCATGGTATTTAACGTGAAGATAATTTTATTTGGCATGACTTGTAACTAACTTGTAAATAAAATTATAGTTCCAGGTATATTAATGCCAATAAAATTATGAATTATGTGTTTTGATTCAATAATGGCAATCTACGAGTATTACATATCATGCATGAACAATAAAATATTAAACTTCCTTCCAATTAATTGTTTCATTTACTCTTAAATAGTAAATAAAGCAAATAAATAAACAATAATAGCAATTATTATTAAATTGTAAAAAATTAAAACAATTTATTAAATTTTACAAGCATTTTGTATAATTTAATATTAATTTGTAAATATTATTATAATAAACCGATTTATCTAAAACAACTGAGCACCACAGTTTCAGTTGAACCTCAAACCAACTAACACGTTTTTTAGTGAAAATTTATTAATAATTATTAATTATTTTGGATACAACATTTTTGAATTTGGAAATATATACAAGTTCATTGCTTGGTAAGAAAGATTTATTTGATATAAATTCGTTTGATAAAAAAAAAAAAAAAATTCGGAAAGTGAAATTTAGTTTTGTGCATTTCCATTACCAAATTTAAGGTTATAAAATATTTCCCTCATTATTGAAAATGATGTACGTTCATCTTTATGGTTTTATCGATAGTTATAGTTTGTAATTATTTTACCTCGAACTCGAACATCATTTAAAATAGTTCTCGATTTTCTTTTCTTATAGATTAAACTTTTGTTAAATGTTACAATTTATATAGATTTATAAAAACCATTGCCTTCAGTGATGACAAGCTTATATCTTATAAATATACATCTAGATATCATTTGAAGAACGACGGAGAGTTGCAACTGAACAAAGTTAGGCCGATATTAATTTTTCCAAAGAAAGTAACATATCAGCAACATTAAAATAATGCAGAAAGATATATTAAAAGAGAGCACAGATTGTGATGGCCATAGGTTGGAAAATTCGAACAAACTATTGAAGCTGGATGGAATAATTAAATTAAAAAAAAATCCTTTGCTGAAACTAATAATACTGGTAAGTTTTGTTTCACTTCTTACTGTGACCGTAACGTATATGTGAAAATAAATAACTGAAAGAAAATCTGTTTTTTATCTTTTAGAAATGCAACATTTACAAGTATTTAAATTGTTATATTACTTGTTGCCTCCGTTAATTAAACATAATTTCAAAGTGGATGAGCAAAATTTCATTGGAAGCTATAAAGAGAAAATTCTATAAATAGTAAGTTTCTGATTTTGGAAGATGAAGAAGAATTCAACCAACAATAATTTAAGGGAAAAACATCTATAGCGAATAATTTAACCCTTCAACCAATAATAATCGTTATTATGTTAAACGGATTGCCGATTAAATTTATTGCAACAATAGATAGCAACTACTGTATGTGTAATGTTGATGGAGATTTAACCAGATACAATTATTGAAGTGTGGAAATTTATAGATGGAAGCTAAAGATGGATGTTATAGATGATATTGTGAAAAATGCTGATGTTTAAGAAAAGCTGATGACGGGCTGAATTATACTTAGACAATTATGAATTAAAAAAACTTAAACACTACTTTGAACACTATACTATTTTATTAAATAACCAAAAGAGTTTATTATTTATAATTTTAATGATTAACAACTTGTTTGTTCGCCAGATTTGAATTGAATGAATATAAGAAATTTTACAAAATATATTTTACATATTATACGTTAAGCTATAACTGTCATGTTTGAACTTATAATTAATGTAGATTGTAGCTAACTTTAATATAAAAATGTACTAATAATAATAACATTAAATAAAGTACTAGTACGATATACTATGTAACTAATTATACACTATAAAACGCACCCATCGTGCAACTACTCTAGTACCACATAACGAAAATAATGACAGTTAAGTTGGCAAGTTGTGCTTACTAGATGAATTTTACAGGAATGTCAAAAGATAAGTATAAATTATGTATATATTAAGTTTTGGCAATATAAATTATTAATTAGTTTCTTAATTTCAGATGCAGATTATTTGGATTAATTTAACAAAGTGGTAAGTATGTGAAATAATGTTTTGTGTCATTAATGTTTTATTTAATTTTAGGTAGTTGATGTGCTGCTGTAACGGGCTAACCCGTTCATTTCTGTGATTGCAGATTTATTTAATAAATTATGTTAAAGCGAAGTATGTATGTTGTTTAATTTCTCCAAACAACTGCGTATATTCAACATACACTCTTGCGAGGGAGCAATTGATTCATGTTTTAAAACGTTTTAAGTTTTTAATTTAGCCGATCCACATTAGTGATATAACGTATGGTATTGTATTCAAACTTATTTTTCTGCGATAGACACGTGTTTTGATGAACCAATATCCGCAGCGGTCAGTTTAATAACTGATTTGTTCAACATTGGAAAACACAATTTTAAACCATAAGTACAAATTTACTTAATTGCATTAATTAGTTAATTTTAAATTATATTGTTATTTAAATATTTATTTAATTTATTTTCTTTAATTATATTAGTCATTAAACATCCGTTTTATAAATAAATGTGGTTTTAGTAAGTGTTAAGAATTCTTTTAAAAGACACTTACTGACACAATATTCATTAAACCAACGAAACGAATCTATAATTAAAACTCAAGAATACCATAATATCATAACAATTCCACAAACAATCAGTTCGTCTGGCAGTTCCGTGTTCTTACCAAATGTTGTAAATGGAGGAAAATATGTTTAAAGTTAATAGTAATATTTTTCAATTTGTACAAATTTTGAAGTTTTAGCGTATGTATTAGTATTTAACTTTAGTTGTTATCAAGTTGGAACTTAAATTCAAAAGTATAACATAGAAGACTATCACTATAATTTTATTTTAAGTTTTTTTCCGGCTTTTTCGGACAAAATATCATTTTAATGGACACCCATACAATGTTTTACGACAATTTTTGTCGCATAAAAAGAAAGAGGCCATTTATTAACAATATGTCTACCACAAAAGTAGAAAAAATGCATTCCCCTCCCCCACGTTTAACCCCATGGCACTTGTGTACACAAAGATACACAAACCCTTACAAAAATGAGAACTCCCTTAGGTAGCTTCTTGGCAGCTTGGTTTCGTACTGATAAAAAGTTGGTCTACTCATCAGGTTGCAACGACCAAACTGCAAAAATCAAAATCTTGCTTTGTACCGATAATACAAAACAAGAACATATTGATTTAGCGAATTATATATCACTAAATCGGAAACCACAGGAAATTCTCACTATGTATGTGTATAACTAATTCTCACTATGTATGCGTATTTTTATAATTTTATTGTTATAGCTAGCTTCATGGTTCATAAAAAATGATAAATTTGTTTGTCTCTTTTTTATATGAATTGCAATTTGACATGAACTACATATTATAACTGTTTCTTAACATAATCACTTTAAAACTATAATAAAGCTCAATCAAAAAATCGAAAAAGAATTTTATTTTCTTTCCTCTCAAAGGTTTCACTTTACACAGCTCGTCTTTTATACTGCTTCTAAACTGAGGTCAAAAAATAAATGATCATTTCCAGTATAATGATAATTGCAAATTTACTTATAATACAATTAGTTTGTAAATATTATCATTTTTTATAGTGATTTGTTGATTTCACAAAAACGACAAATTTCTTGTAGAAATTACTATGATTATAATTTGTTTGTAAATATTATCATTTGTAATATTTATTTGTTGAGGATACAAGAATACAAGTTTCTTGTAGAATTTACTAAAAGTACAAATGATTTTTAAATACAACCATTTCTAACATTTTGTTACAGGCTGGCTGCTGCCAACCTGCAGATTTTCACTAAGCACCTGCAGAGGCCTCCACGGTGATGTTTTGCCGGCTACGTTCTCAGTGGAGACGTGCTAAGGTCGTGGGGTTTGAGGCATGCAGGGCTCCTGGCTTACACCGTGATTAATTACAGAAAGTTGGGGGGGAACGCAAATAATAATAATAACCGAGTCCCGCCGAAATTCGTCGGCCGGAACCTGAGGAACGAACCGAATAATCAAAATAAATTAAAATAATAATAATAATAATGGTAGAGGTGCCCTGGTGCGCGCATCCATCCGAATTCAAACGGGATCAAGCCCTGGTTACGGAATTGGATGCGGGCACCAAGGGACCGCAAACACTAAGCCGACACAGAGGGAGTCTCCGCTCCCATCATACCGACCAAAAGAACTTTAGTAATTCATTTTACGTTGGAAAGTACACCAATAGAGTAAACTGTAATAACCAGAACACTGACGAACGGGAAACTGTAAACTAGAATTAAAATAATTCCGACACAAGGTTCATCCCCAAAATTTTTATATATTTATGCACACTCTCTACCCACCGCTCTCAAGGTCCCGCTCCGCACTCAAATCAGAATCATAACAAGGTTTATAGAGAGAAGAAGAAGAAAAAAAATAAAAAAAAATAAACACGAATAATAACGTTCAACACTAATAACGGCCACCTAACCACCGTATTTACACTCCACGCGACCTGAACCACGCGAGACTCCGAAAGGAATCAAATTCGAATCTTATTGGTATAATCGTATTTTGGGAATTCGATTACAATGATAAATAAAAAATTATGAAATTAAAATTTTGAGAACGTAAATATAAAATAAAATTTAACTATAAGTAAAAAAAAAAATATGTTGGTACCTTGACTGATGCGGCCTTGTAGCTGTACTGCCACGAGTGATGCCACACCCTGACCGTTGCGGCACTTCCGCCGGTATAAAATAATTCGGCTACCCGAACGTTGCGGGGCCTTTCCCCGATACCAAAATAAACTACAGCTGGCCTCAACTGGCCGCCAATATACCATAGATCGAACAGCCGGTTGGCTACCCGAACGTTGCGGGGCCTTTCCCCGATACCAAAATAAACTACAGCTGGCCTCAACTGGCCGCCAATATACCATAGATCGAACAGCCGGTTGGCTACCCGAACGTTGCGGGGCCTTTCCCCGATACCAAAATAACAAAAATTGAGTAGCCGCGGTGAAAATTTCTGTGCCACACCCGTGAAGAAAACACCGTAGAAATTCGGTAACTGTTGAAAATGCGGTACTCTTCAAACAAAAATGTGGTACCGAACAAATTGTGACGTTATCTTGTCGTACTGATGAAGCTAGCGGTTGATATCGCAGAATGCGTCCGATTGTAACGCCCCGAAAATGTGTCGCAACTCGTTTACACCAATATACAAACCGCACAAAAATGCTAAGATAACTTAATTTTTTTTTTTTACAACGCAGAGAATTTTCTGCACACTTTACACATCAATCTTCACAACAAAAGAAAAAAATGTGGTAATGTTTATAATATGTATTTATATATCAAAAAAAAACTTATTATCAGATTTCTTTATAAACAAACTGTTTTGCTATTATGCACAACACTAATGGCCGACTCTTTTTTTTTTTTTAAACAAGAACTAGCCTGCACAAAATCCAAAACTCGACTTTCATTTTTTTCATTCTCATCAAAAACAAACTTTTTTTCGCATTCCCAATAACACGAATATCTCTTCTTGTTGTCTCCGTTTTCCCTTTCATCTGTTTTTTATAAATTTTCATGGTGCGCGGCACTTTATTGTATATATATATATGAGAAAAGGAGACAACAAAAGAAAATAATGTATACCAATACAACAAAAAAAACACAAGTTCCATAACGTTGGAAACAGACGGGATTATAGTATTATACCAATTCAAAGTGTACACGGTGGTGTGGTGAGTAATTACGAGGTAAAACCGGAAAAATTAGTTTTAGAATCTCTATTAAAATATAGATGGCAGGGCTATCAGTAAGATACATTAAGTATATGATTTTATCAAAACAATCGTATTTTATGCCCTGTTATGACCCCAATGAGTCGTAACAAACGTGGGAACGTCCCACACCCTGAGATGTCTCATATAGCCGGGCCTAAAATACAACAACAACCAATAAATACATAAAAATTAATCGAAATGTACACCGATTATATCGCGACGATCTAATATTGTGATTGAATGAATCAGGCATCATGTGCGGATATCTTTTACATGATACGTACCTAGTGATTTGCCATTCAAATCTTCGACTGCGTACGCTACTTGTCCGACTTTGCAGGTAATAATCGCGGGTTTAAATTTGCTAGCCAATTTGGCGGAAAATTTATTCACCGCATCGCTCAAAACAAAAGATCGTACAAAGACGGGTTGGCCAACTCGAAAAGAACGCTTATTACTACGCAGGTTGTAATGTTGAGACCCCTTTTCGTGTGCTACGCGTAAGTAGTGAGTTATACGATCTTTTAGGAGGTTTACTCGATCTGGCTTAGCCCATACCTGGACTTCGCTGGGATCATGTTCATCGAGTAATCGTCGCAGTGAATAATCCGAACCATGCATCGACATATGTTGACCGAACACGACATAATGAGGGGAATAATGTATCGTATCATGTACAGCATTTCGTAACGCGGCTGCAATTTCTTGCAAATTCTTGTCCCACAAATTATGATCGTGATCGCTCAAATATGATCGAATGCTAGCAATTAAAGTTCTATTGACACGCTCGGAGGCGTTGCTTTGAGGCGAATACAAAGGCGTTCGAATGTGCGTTACGCCGTACTTAGCCAACAAGTCTTTAAATAGATTCGAGGTGAACTGCTTCCCATTGTCGGACGTGATTATTTCGGGAACCGAGAACAACAGAAATATTTCGTTTTCTAAGAATCGACACAGCAAAAGAGCAGACGCTTCCCGTAGAGGTTTTACAACGACAAATTTCGAGTAATGATCCAAGATGATAACGATGCAGGTATTACCGAGTTTCGAACGTGGATACGGACCCAAAAAATCAACATACAATTTTTGGAACGGGCGAGTTGACGTGACCTGAGCTCCCATGGCTGGTTGTGTAGAGAAATTAACAGCTTTGTTCATTTTACAATTAGTGCAGCTAGCAACGTATTGTTTAACCTGTTTTGCCATTTGAGGCCAGTAAAATTGACGCTGAAGGCGCTCGAGAGTTTTGCTGCCGCCTAAATGTGCTGAAGTGGGAGGTACGTGAGCCTGTTCGATAAGCGTTGAAGTTAAGGAATTAGGAATAACAAGTTTCCAATTCGAAAGATCGGTATCCGTATATTTAAAACCGAAGGAAGGGGATATTAATAGTTTATCATCCTGGATCTTGTAGTTGTACGAACAGTCTTTTAATGAACGAATTTTCGCGATCTGATCGACGTAATCTGGATCTTGGAACGCAACCGAATTTTGATCAACGTGTAGAATGGGGACTGAAGAAGGTATTAACGCATTCACGGAAGGGTCGATATTTTTACTCGACAAGGCTGGATCTCCAAATTGAACACCAGGATCAGGCGTGCTCTTACTTTCGGAATCATCCTCACAAGGAGCGGATTCATCCGGAAAAGCTCGAGACAACGCATCAGGTACAACGTTAACTGAACCTTTTCGGTATCCAATCTGGAAATCCAGCGCTTGGAGTTTAAGACTCCATCTCGCCAAACGTCCGGAGAGGTCTTTTTGACTCATTAGCCAGCGCAAACTGGAATGGTCAGTGTAAATGACGAACGGATAACCTTCCACGTAGGGACGGAATTTTCGCACGCTGAGGACGGCAGCGTAGCATTCCAGCTCGGTCACCGAGTAGTTTCGCTGCGCCGCATTGAGCTTATGGGAATAAAACTCAATGGGCCGCTCTACCCCCTCGGCGTCCACCTGAAATAAGACACTACCGACCCCGACGGCACTGGCATCACACTGAACAAAAAAGGGTTTTGTATAATCAGGATGCGTCAATACAGGAGCCGTTGACAAGGCGGTTTTGAGAGCATTAAAAGAAGAGTCAGCAGCTGCAGACCAACATACTTTAGTGTTTTTACCAGTAAGATCGGTGAGAGAAGAAGCTAAGGAGGCGAAATTTGGAATGAAGCGACGGTACCATCCGCACATTCCCAGAAAACGTCTAATCTGTTTCGTCGTTTTCGGAATAGGGTACTCCAGAATAGCTTTACATTTATCTGGGTTTGTACGGAGGCAGCCATCACC
Source organism: Nephrotoma appendiculata (assembly GCA_947310385.1). NCBI lineage: Eukaryota > Metazoa > Arthropoda > Insecta > Diptera > Tipulidae > Nephrotoma > Nephrotoma appendiculata. Next base: position 212,002,564 of record OX371225.1, on the reverse strand, counting down.
CACAATATAACCTAAATAGTCTACTTCTTTCAACACAAACTTACTTTTGGTCAAATTGATTGTTAAACCAGCGTCCTTCAGATATCCAGCAACCTGTTTTAGCAAATCGAAATGTTCAGCCAGAGTGGAGGATGTGACCAGAAGGTCATCGAGGTACACAAAGACCTTATCGTGTAGCTGGTACGGGATCACGCGGTGCATCAAGCGACAAAGCGTCTGCGGTGCGTTGCACAAGCCAAACGGCATCACCTTGAACTGATACAAGGGCCGTCCAGGAACCGTAAACGCTGTTTTATCGCGGGATGCTGGGTCGAGTGGGATCTGCCAAAAGGCATCCTTTAAATCAATCGCCGAAATGAATCGGGTGTGTCCCAAACGACCCAACAATCCGTTGATTATGGGCAGCGGATACGCATCCTTGACGGTGGCCTTGTTCAGTTCTCTAGCATCCAAGCACAGACGAACCTTGCCATTGGCCTTACGCACCAACGTGACCGGTGAACACCAGGAACTTTGTGACTCCTCGATGACCCCCAAAGACAACATCCTATCCAACTCGGCATACATGAGTTTCTGGATAGCTGGGGACACGGAATAAAAACGTTGTTTGACTGGTTTTGCGGAACCGACATCGATCATATGAGTGATGAGGGATGTGTGGCCCAAACCTAAAATATCGCTGCTCGGAAAAGATTCGCGAATGAGATCCAATTTACGACGATCATCAGATGTTAAAATATGGAATTTGGGTGTGTTGGTAGTTTCACCTAATTCATCCGAATTACTTAACGCGGAGATTTTTGGGGAAATTCCAAAACGATTCCAAAAATCGATACCCAAATAAAGCGGTTGTTCTAATGAAGGAACAACATAAAAATTCATGGTTTGAGTAATTCCGTTGAACTCGACGTTAGCTCGTATGTAACCAAATACTCGTTGGACTTGACCACTCGCGGTAGTTATCGTGGATGGGAAATTATGAAACTCTACGAATGGATTTGCCATGATTTTCTCCGCTCCATTCCCGAGAACACTGACACTCGCCCCGCTGTCAAGAAGACCCTTAAAAGGAATCTTATTTATTAAGACCTGGGCGTAAGGCCGAGTGTCACTACCCTCGGAGAATAGAACGGAGGAAATCACATCATTTCTCATTGCGACGCGACGGTTCCAATATTTTTTTGAACGCTTTAAACGATCTAACTTTGCCAATGATGGGGCATTATAGAAAAATTTAAGAGCGACAGGAAGGGAAGGGGAATTGGATAAGGACAAAGGATCGGGAAAGGAATCATTACTGGCAGACGAGCTTAATTCTTCGTCGGATTCGAATAGGAGCGGATTTCCGCGTCCGTATTGCTCGCTGCATCCTCCAGAATCGGTTTGAGTGGATTTGTCCGTGGTAACATCAGTCTGGGTTGCGGTTGTGGTGGTTTTCGGGGTATCTCTCCAAGAACTACTGCTCAGGTTTTCCGACATCTTTGATTGAGGAATTCGTTCATCGCCACTTCGTCTACATCGTGCAGAACTGGGTTGTTGTCTGTAAACTAACCTCGAACTGTCTGCTGGGACTTGTCCGCCAAGACGTCTCGCCACTGCCGATGGAAACCTGCTCTCCGTGTGAATTGCGGATGCTGAGTTATCAGGTAGTACATCAGTAAAGGGGTAATTCTCGTACGAGTCATACGCTCCAGCATCATCATACGGACTGCCTGATGACTCATTGATCACGCGTCGTGGATGGATTGCAGGATCCGCCGGAGCTTTGAGCCGCCGGAAAGACTCCTCCCAAGCAGAACAGCTTTTGATTAGTTCGTTGATGCTGCTGAACCGACGATCTGTAAGGTGGTATTGTAGCGTAGGCTTCATGTTGTTCATCAAAATTTGAATGAGCTCTTCGTCGGAATACGGTGTGCGACATTGTAGTGTAAGAGTCCACATTTGATCAAAGAAATCTAGGAAGCTTTCGTTTGGTTGCTGTTTCCGGGCTTCGACCATTCTGCGGATTTCGTAGTTAGTGCGACGATCTTGAAAGCGCTCGATAATTCCGCTTCGTAGTTCTGACCAGGTCGCGTGCGGGTTGTGTTTACGAAATGTCCAGTACCACTGCAACGCGAGGTCTTTTAGAATGGTGTGGAGCTCTAACAATAAAATTTGTTCGGATAATCCCCGAGATGAAGCGATGGTGTCCACTTGGAATAAAAACATGTCGATGTTGATTCCCGAGGGAGATCCCGTGAAACTGAGGCCACTCTCAGACAATAATGGTCCATCAATATAGCTTTGCTCCAATTCGTCTTGCTCGAAAAATGTTATGTCCATGTTGGATGATGTAGGGATAAGAAAATATTCTTGCTCGATTGAGTATGGCAAGGAACAATAACGTAGTCTTTATTAAATTTATTATTTATTACAAAATTTTTAATTCAAAATAAGAAAATTTATAAATATTTACACTACACCCACAATAACTATATATATATAAAAAAATATAAACACGAAATATAATATGTAGACGAATAATAATAAGAGGAATGGTTACCTTATAAATGGGTCGTGGGGCCCGTATTCCCACAATTTTTTAACGACGGATGTAGACGAGATACCCCCGAAAATGGCGCTTTTCGATGAGAACCTATTTTGGGGGGGCTCGTTAAAATCATTTTAATACATAATAATACATAATTCAACGCATGAATCAAACCGCGATAACCAACTACGGATTTGGATTCATACAAAAATAATAATAAATAAAATTTAATAATAATAATAACGTAGCTAATGAAACTACCAACACACCCAGATAAGGAGGCAAAGTAGCAAGAAAAAAAACAAATAAGATAATAATAAAAAAAGGAAGGAATGGTTACCTTGTGGTGGTTTGTGGGTCCAGTATTCCCACGGTTAGTTTAACGACGGAAGACGAGATACCCCCCAAAGTGGCGCTTTTCGATGAGAACCTAATTTGGAGGGGCTCGCTGAAATTTGAAACGATACGAAAAAAACAATTCAAGCAACTACCAACACACCCAACGGTATGCAGGCAGGAGGCCGATACTCAAGAGATACAAAGGAAAAAGGAAAATAAAATCAAAATGAAATACTAATAAACCCGAGGGTTCCAATACAACCCATAGATCTATAAACCAAAATCAAAAACAATATCAAAATATCAAATAAACAAATAAAGTTTATCAAAAAAAATTTTTTAATTAATACCACGATACGGATGGTATGATGAGAGTGGAAACCCCACTCCGTGTCAGCCAAATAATAAAATAATAAAGAAATAATAATAATAAAATAATAATAACAGTTGTTGTTCCTCAAATTTCGGTCGAGAAATTTCGGGGCAAGGAAAATGAAGCTAAGCTAAACCCCAGACAAATGACATCCAAGCTCCACCACAATCGGACACAACATAGTGGAAATGGGAAAGAGCTCGGAAGTCGGATGTCTGAAGAATAGGGGATGACACCCCCCATCTACGCGCAATCAAACAGCCCGTGCTGGTTGCGATCGTAGATAAGGAATGTCAACCGGGAGACTGGCTCTGGTGTGCGCGTCCATGCGAATTCAAACAATGCGAAACACCGGTTTCGACACTGGACGCGCACGCCAAAGGGAGTGAAGCTACAAATAATAAAAAAAATAAAAAAAATTATCAAAATTCGCGAAACGAAGTTGGGCGCCACTGTTACAGGCTGGCTGCTGCCAACCTGCAGATTTTCACTAAGCACCTGCAGAGGCCTCCACGGTGATGTTTTGCCGGCTACGTTCTCAGTGGAGACGTGCTAAGGTCGTGGGGTTTGAGGCATGCAGGGCTCCTGGCTTACACCGTGATTAATTACAGAAAGTTGGGGGGGAACGCAAATAATAATAATAACCGAGTCCCGCCGAAATTCGTCGGCCGGAACCTGAGGAACGAACCGAATAATCAAAATAAATTAAAATAATAATAATAATAATGGTAGAGGTGCCCTGGTGCGCGCATCCATCCGAATTCAAACGGGATCAAGCCCTGGTTACGGAATTGGATGCGGGCACCAAGGGACCGCAAACACTAAGCCGACACAGAGGGAGTCTCCGCTCCCATCATACCGACCAAAAGAACTTTAGTAATTCATTTTACGTTGGAAAGTACACCAATAGAGTAAACTGTAATAACCAGAACACTGACGAACGGGAAACTGTAAACTAGAATTAAAATAATTCCGACACAAGGTTCATCCCCAAAATTTTTATATATTTATGCACACTCTCTACCCACCGCTCTCAAGGTCCCGCTCCGCACTCAAATCAGAATCATAACAAGGTTTATAGAGAGAAGAAGAAGAAAAAAAATAAAAAAAAATAAACACGAATAATAACGTTCAACACTAATAACGGCCACCTAACCACCGTATTTACACTCCACGCGACCTGAACCACGCGAGACTCCGAAAGGAATCAAATTCGAATCTTATTGGTATAATCGTATTTTGGGAATTCGATTACAATGATAAATAAAAAATTATGAAATTAAAATTTTGAGAACGTAAATATAAAATAAAATTTAACTATAAGTAAAAAAAAAAATATGTTGGTACCTTGACTGATGCGGCCTTGTAGCTGTACTGCCACGAGTGATGCCACACCCTGACCGTTGCGGCACTTCCGCCGGTATAAAATAATTCGGCTACCCGAACGTTGCGGGGCCTTTCCCCGATACCAAAATAAACTACAGCTGGCCTCAACTGGCCGCCAATATACCATAGATCGAACAGCCGGTTGGCTACCCGAACGTTGCGGGGCCTTTCCCCGATACCAAAATAAACTACAGCTGGCCTCAACTGGCCGCCAATATACCATAGATCGAACAGCCGGTTGGCTACCCGAACGTTGCGGGGCCTTTCCCCGATACCAAAATAACAAAAATTGAGTAGCCGCGGTGAAAATTTCTGTGCCACACCCGTGAAGAAAACACCGTAGAAATTCGGTAACTGTTGAAAATGCGGTACTCTTCAAACAAAAATGTGGTACCGAACAAATTGTGACGTTATCTTGTCGTACTGATGAAGCTAGCGGTTGATATCGCAGAATGCGTCCGATTGTAACGCCCCGAAAATGTGTCGCAACTCGTTTACACCAATATACAAACCGCACAAAAATGCTAAGATAACTTAATTTTTTTTTTTTACAACGCAGAGAATTTTCTGCACACTTTACACATCAATCTTCACAACAAAAGAAAAAAATGTGGTAATGTTTATAATATGTATTTATATATCAAAAAAAAACTTATTATCAGATTTCTTTATAAACAAACTGTTTTGCTATTATGCACAACACTAATGGCCGACTCTTTTTTTTTTTTTAAACAAGAACTAGCCTGCACAAAATCCAAAACTCGACTTTCATTTTTTTCATTCTCATCAAAAACAAACTTTTTTTCGCATTCCCAATAACACGAATATCTCTTCTTGTTGTCTCCGTTTTCCCTTTCATCTGTTTTTTATAAATTTTCATGGTGCGCGGCACTTTATTGTATATATATATATGAGAAAAGGAGACAACAAAAGAAAATAATGTATACCAATACAACAAAAAAAACACAAGTTCCATAACGTTGGAAACAGACGGGATTATAGTATTATACCAATTCAAAGTGTACACGGTGGTGTGGTGAGTAATTACGAGGTAAAACCGGAAAAATTAGTTTTAGAATCTCTATTAAAATATAGATGGCAGGGCTATCAGTAAGATACATTAAGTATATGATTTTATCAAAACAATCGTATTTTATGCCCTGTTATGACCCCAATGAGTCGTAACAATTTATTTATTGACTTTACAAGCATGACAATTTACTTGTAGTACTTGTTAATATTAAAATTTCATTGTATGTTTTACGATTTCTATCATTTACTTGTTGATTTTACAAGAACTGAAAATAAATTGCAAATGTGACAATTTATTTGTTCACTTTGCTAATTTTACAATAGTCATAAATTATTTGTAAAATAAACAATTATTACTATTTAAATATTGAAATTACAATAAATAAAAATATTAATTTTAACAATGATTACAGTAAATATTATAAATTTTTGTTGGCTCAAAATCAACCGCGGAGATTGTTGAATTTATCGGTTTTTTTGTAGATTCAATCAATTTTTTCTCTCAGTGCAGTCGTAGTGCCATCTAATATCAGGTAGTTAAACCTATAGGCAAGATAAATTAAATTTTAATTCTTAACATTCATTTTATTAAATTTTTATTGACTACTTTATTAAATAAATATAACATATATAAATAATTAAAATATTATTACGTATATGTATAAACCTATAAACAAATTGTTGTTGCAAGTAAGTGAAACCACAAAATATTTAGCCATGAAAGATCAAATTAAAGTAACTAAAAAAATTTGCCACATTAAAGGCAAAATTAACTATTGTGAAAATAAAAAATTTTGGAACAAGCTTCGGACGACGCTACGCCAGTCGAATATACCGCAAAATTAAATTCATTGCAAAAACGTAATTGGGGACCAATGTTTCAACATGCGAGTCACAAATATTAAATTCTTCCGCATCGTCCGAAATTCCCTTAGAAATTATTAAAGTTCAAGCAAAGCTTCCACAAATACAAGTACCGATTTTCAATGGTGATCCAGCCCAATCGCTCACTTTTATAGATACTTATATGGCTGATATCCACAATAATAACCGTATTTAAACCATTGTTAAATGTATCTATCTTCTTGACAAACTTTAAGGTGAATCACAAGAAACAGTTGGTCACTTCACTTTAATCGCAGCTGGGCTGGAATTTTCTAACTTCACCATTTTTCTATATTTTACCAAAGTCTACGTCTCTTTCTGCTAGAATTAATTTGACTTCTGTTTCGTTTATCAAATATTTCTTCTCTATTGTTATCTCAACCTACTAGTATATATTTGAACAATTTCTATTTCACTTATTTTCGTTCTAGAATCGAAAATAAATTATTTGGTGATAGGAACGCAGTAGAAACATCACAATGTTGCAATCTAGCAGGCTAGTAAATGATATAAAAATTGAAACAGAAACAAATTTTATTCCACAGAAACGAGAAATAAACTTCGATAAATCATCGAAAAATGGTGATTTTAGAAGGTTTTGAAAGGGCATGCGGACGGACTTAAACAAAACTTGTGACAACGCACGAATCATTGTCGATTTAAAGTCACTAAAACAATATGATTGAGCTGATTATAAAAGTGACCATCATTGTTATGAATATACATGCAATGATTAAGAATATCATATTATGATACAACCAATCATTTAAAAAAATTGTAATTAACACTCAATGATGTTATTTATCATATAAACTATGATTAGATTAACCATCGCTATGATTAAATATGTAGTTATTATGATGAGAATAATCAATCCAACTAATAAGAATTATTATGATAACATTGTGTAACGGAACTTGAACAGTTTTCGAGTTCAATTAGCAGATTAATCCTGCAGAGGTCTACACGCGGTATTTGGTTGCCGGCTAATGATGTTTATAGGTCGTGGGGGTTGTGTAGACATGTAGGATCTTTGAATTAACCGCTTAAAAGGGAACCTAATCCTTTATTGCAACGAATCATCCTCAGACTATAAGGGAATTACACTCAGCTCACCATCTTGCTACTAATTTAATACATTTCAAAATTCATACTGGTGTGCGGTAAAACAACAAAAAAAAAAAAATATAACGAGAGTAGCGTATAAGATATATGGTAAAATAATCTGACTAATCAAAACTAGAAACGAAATGATAGTCGCAAAACTTGATATATTGGAAAATAAACTTTGTATTTTACATACCATCGAGAAAAAAAATTAATTATATAATTTAAATAAACAAATATCCAACATGGCCAATTCATCAATTAAGAAAAAAAAAAGGATTGCAAAAGTTAATATAAAATAAATGATTGGACAGTAAACTATTTACAGGAAAAGGTAGCCCAGAATGAGCTACAAATTAACATTAATTATATAAAATTAGAAGAGAACCTCAATAAATTTAATTTTCATATAAATATATCCTACCCGGAAATAAACCATGCTTAAAATTACAACAAAAAAATACTAAATTATCGAAAAAGCTTTGAAAACAGCTGATAAGTTCTCTTACGTAGTATTAATAAGAATAATAATGATATAACAATATAATAATAACAAAAAATTGTAATAATAAAAAAACATTACTTGAAATATCAACCGATAGGGATGATGTATCCAAAGCCGTCAATCTGCGCGTCCAGGTACACTGTAGCGGCAATTGGTAGCGGTAGATGAATGTTTTCTTCTCACTCGTGCACCCCAGGTATATAAATTGTAATAAGCTGGTTCGTATCGTACTGTTAACGTACGTATTTTCAATTATTTAACAGCAATATATAAATTATCGTGGTACGCAGGCTTAATATTAACGAACACTGCATACGCGATGTACAAAATTCATAAAAAATATTTTTTTTTTTATTTTGTCTTGCTATGAACAAGTAACAAACCATGTACATGGATACAAAAATACGGCATTCGATTTGATTGTGTTTGCTTCATTGATAGTATGACACGAAATTGTTATCTGTTTTTTTTTGTTTTTTTTTTTGCGTCACTTTTATAACGGGATACTTTGTAAATTTAAAAGGCCAATACATATTTCGTTTTATTTTTTTTTTATATATGGAAAAATAATAATATTTATTTCAGCATTGCACATATAATTTGAGTACATTAAATTATAAATGTTTATCATATGATTATTTAGAACTAAACATTTTATTGAATTGATTAATACACTAGAAATTAATTAAAGGTTGAATGTCAGTAGATAAGGCCATTCGCCGCAATACAAAGTTTATCACAACAAATTTTATATTTAAGTATTAGGAATTTAATTTTAATTTTGATTTTTATCTTAACACGCCCTCTCATTAGATAGTCGAGTATCGTCGAATATCATATAGCACTAATTTGAATTTTGAATAGTTTTCTATTTCACTTTCAAATGTTAATTAAGTTTATAAATATGGCATATCGAAATTATCCATGATCAAAAATGGACAGCCATCAATATGTGTTAAAACACTTTGGTACACATTATTTCTATTCACTTAGTTTTCACTTATGAAATTTATAAAATTGATCATCATTGATCAAACCAAAAATAATTAAGATATTTCCGCGATCCCCACACGAAATTTTTGGTTAAATTACAGGGATTCTTAGGAAAATTGAACAAAAAGTTTTAATTTTAAATATTATTATAATACTTTAGTCAGCTTGCACAATACTAAGATACTGACACTACTTTTCCAAAAAAAATAATACTCATCCCTCTCGATCGTCAGCCTTGCTCTTTTATATCGATCGCACATCAAATTTTTATTGGGGGGGTTGTCCGATTTCAGGTGTACTATAAAAATATCCCAAGGTAAAACTTATTGTACTGAAACTAGAGAAATGTAATAACACAGTATCATGGCTCGGAACGATGGATGCAACCGCGGCCCTGTATAGATACTAGATTAAATCCGTAAATGTCTGTGAAGTTAGCACGAAAAATATCCCGAAGAAATGCTATGGCAACACTATAAAACAAATATCACGACATTTTTCACTGTCATCCAGAAAAATTTTCTATATTACCCCTCCCAACAAAAAAATGTATACGTTAAATTCCTTACGAAAACGTAAACTTTACGTACACTCATTAACAATGGAATACCAATACACGTACAACTATTTCGTTTGTTTTTATATATATATTTTTATTTCGTATGGTATTCGCATATGGTATACAAATGTAATATTTTTATACGTGCTTCATTCGGATAAGTTGTTTAGTGAAATATATTACGTTTGTGATCTCCATTTTGTTTTTTTGTGTTTAATTAAAAATAACTAATAATTTTAGTAAATATAGAGCAGTGTCATATTTTAAATATACCAGCCACATCACCAAAACAATTTAAAGCTCTGGAATGTGAAGTTAAAACTAATTTAGAAAAGGAAAATATTTTGGTAAGCAACATTAAATTTTAACATCCTGAATAACAAAGTTTATATAATTTATTTTCGAACCTTTTATAGACCAGTCACTTTAAAGCAATTAGTGATTTATCACTTCAAAAATATTTGAGAGGTTGTTTGAAGGATATCATCACAGACGAAGCAGCATCAACATTTTCATGGCATGGCCAACATGGCAATATTGCTGTAAAGGGATACTATATCATGGAGCTTATGAAAGGTAAAAACCCATATCACTTGTTGTTAATCAATCTTATTAAACTGTTAATATGTATATATTTATCGTAATAAGTATTAATTTAATCAAGATAAAAAAAAATAAAATAACATTGGAAAAGAATTCTCGGTTTTTAATTTTTCGAAAAAATATTTATTAAAAAAATAATCTAAAATGGTAATAAATCCCGAGTAAAAACGAGCAAAACCCGAAATGAAATATGTTCGCATTCACATGTTTAAACCGTTCGTTAACTTTACGCTAACTCGCGGAATTTGCGAAGACAATTATTGTTACCAACACATATACAAGTCTTCGTAAAATAGTTTCATTTCTCTTGTGACGAAGTGTTCGTTTACACAACTTTTTCTTTACGTATATGCGTAACATTTACGAGGACTTTAGTATAAACAAGTCTTCGTAAACTGTACGTAAAAGTTACGCAATGTTTGGAGGGCGCTAGTTTTGAATGTCATCCCGAATTTTTTTTACTATCATGACATTTTTACTATCACGACATTTTTTATTTTTTTTGTTATCCCGAAAAAAAATTCCAAAACAGAAAACTTCAGTAAACAAATAGTGACAGGTGATCAAACCATCCCGAAACCAAAAAAAAAAATTGAAGTGTAGAAATTCATATGACGGGAAATTAGTTTAATAACAAATAATTTAATGGCATGGTTAATCCAAAAATGCAAAATCAAGCATTCTTGTTATTAGTAAGAAAACAATTATTGTGGATCAAGTCTATGAGTCAAATTCTAAATATAGTCGTGTGAAGTCGTAGTAAAAAAAAATTGTGATTCGAGTCTATGAGTTAAATTTTAGATATAGTCGTGTGAAGTCGTAGTAGATATCAATTAACAGAGCAAGGTTGGTATAGAGTTTGTAGAGGAAGGATACACCTTTCAAACGCCAAAATTGGGATTCGAGTGTATGAGTCAAATTTTAGATATACCCAGTAAGCAATTTTTCCATTGTGTGGAAAAATCTGTTTTAATTCCATTCTAAATCCATTCTAAAGACACAAAAATATCGATTTTGGAGAAAAATAATTGTCTTTCTCTTTCTGTTTCGCGGTAATATTATTTTCGTTTTGTAAGTTTCGATTGTATCTTTTATTTTCAGTTTCTTCTGACAAGTCGACGTGCACGGTTGCACTACATAATTAGGTTTTTTCTTTAAAGTGTTGTGTTTCATTATAATGTTTTTCGATTTGTTAAAGTAAATAATTTTAAATTTAAGTATATAATAATAATTATTAACTTATTTAGTGATCGCGATGTACAAATTTGGACTAAAAAGGTAATAGAGATCGGTCTCACAATGGCGTCGTCGCGAAATACATTTACGTAGTAAATTTTCAATGAATTTTTTTTTCAAGATCTCAATATGCTGGCGGATGCAATACAGCGTGGCGGATGCAATACAAAACTCAATTTATGAAATTTAAATTTATAAATAAATTTTCTATGTATTTTTAATTAAATAAAAAATGATAATTACCTTCACAAAAACAAATGATAATAAAATCTTTTATTTCGAATTCAAGTTTTATGTGAAAAATACTAACCAAATCTGCTCTTTTCTGCCATTTTACAACAATAAAATAGTTCTATTTTAGTTCAGAGAGTTTTATTAATATTAAATATTACAATTAATTTTTTTTGTATATTTTATTAATTTTGATTATATGTAGATATTTTACTCTCAGAGCGCTTAGTCTCTGAACTGATGTGACTATTTGCCTATAGGTATCCTTCTCCAACGAGTTGACCAAAATTGGTGCCCCAATTTACATCTATACATCTTTATCTCTATACTCTCGCCTATACATCTTTATAGAGGTAACGACATTGACGAGTAGAACTCATACTTATCGATACTGCTTCGCTCCTCAGTAAATTGTGGACACTAGAATATTACGTACTCCACATTTAGCTTGATTTGTGTTGTACGTTCCTTTCAGTTCCTTCATTTGTCGTGTCGCGATGGGAACAGGCATTCTTGCGTGTATTTTATATGGGAGTGTTTATGTTATCCGTTCCTTCACTTACGGAACGGCTAATAATAGGTACTTACTCCTATGTAAATGCATGTAGCGGTGTTTTTTTTTTGTCTGATACGGGGAGTGGGGGAGCTGGGGGGACGGGTAATATAAATCGAGCTTTTCCCGTTATTTCGATGCATGACTGGTAATTTAGTAACTCTTCGTGTGTGATTCTAAACAAGTATAATCTGCAGTATGGGTATATATGTATGTGTGTAGGTATGTGTGTTTATGGACGTATTTTTTTTTCGGGAGTGGATGGAGGAAATGATAATTTAATCACTCATAATGAAATTTTATTTCAGGCCATTTACTTATCAAAATTTATTAATCAAATTTTATTAATCAAATTTTAGAATGTTGATTGCTGATTATTTATATCCAGAAAACCAAAATAATAATGGAATTTTATTTTAGTACATTTACAAATTAATCAAATAATTCAATTTTAGGATGTTGATTGCTGATTATTTATATACAGAAAAACCAAAATAATTGTGCTGTCTTGTGCTTTACTAACTATTGACTACTTAGGTGTCTGTAACCGGGTCAAGTCTTTCATATCTAACAACCTTTCCTATCCCTCCATCTTGTTATATGTAAAAGGGGTGTACGGTAGGCCCGGCGTATCCGGGATCCCTGCTTAGTCTTGGCCGTACATTCTAATCAATCAATCAATCAATCAATTTTATTAATTTTGATTATATCGATGTAAATTATTTTAGTGAAATTTTTTCCAGGTGTAATAAAAATTTGTCACGAAATGTTATATAATACATATAATTTTAATTGAAAATTTCAGGATACTAACTTAATATTACAAAACTATATAATAATTTACTATACATTACAGCTAATCTCGTGATATATTTGTTTTATGTATACAGCAATATTAATTATATATAGTTGACTATCCGGATAGTATTAAAATATTCTGTAAATATATAATAGTCTTGCCATATTTAACTATAATGGTTTTTCGGGATAATTTTTCGCGCTAACTTCCCAGAGGTTTGTTATATTCGGTAATCGCAAAAGACTGCATAACAGCAGCGATGATACTACAAAGTAACATACGAACTAATCACCCATTTAGATAGCGAATTCTTTATAAATACACTAAAAATTACACTGTGGTTGAATTTCAAACTTTTTTTGCGTGACAAGCTGAGCACCCGGGGGGTAAACCTAATTTGACTATGCTGAATTCATTGATGCTAGTCCCATTTCAAAGTTAGTCCCCATTTTTGAAATATCGCTTTCGACATATTTTGCCTCTGAGACAAATATTTGTCAAAATATACACTCATATTCACGTTGATAGCTCCTGAACCATTAAGATTTTCGTTATGCTTTCTTCAGCAAAGTTGTTGGGCAAGCCAAGACCAACAACTTTGCTGAACATATCAAGGCCGAAAAACGACATCTACAATCACATTTTTGTGTTATTTTATTTTTTGAAACGCAAAAAAATAAAATAACACAAAAATGTGATTGTAGATGTCGTTTTTTGGCCTTGATACGTTCAGCAAAGTTTTTGCGCAAGCCAAGACCAACAACTTTGCTGAACATATCAAGACCGAAAAACGACATCTACATTCACATTTTTGTGTTATTTTTCCATATATGTGTGTTTTACTTACGCCAAGGTGAGCTTGGAGTGGCACTTCCGCACAATTAGACCAGGAGTGCCCCGTTGTGATACCACAGGAACCTATTTCCCCTTTACTCCTGTTCAAAACCATTCGGAACTACGTACGTACCGCAAAACATCTCGCACTCCACATTCAGCGAGATCTGAAAGGCTGGTCACACTGGACACGCCCAAATACTTATGCCTTCTGTATGATAGTGCCGGACACGAGCATAGGAAGTTATCTCAAGTCTCTTCTTCCTATTCGCCCATGCAACTTCTACAAAATCATTCGTCTGTAGACCTAGCCTTCTCGTATGTTCCCCAAAAAGGCAGGGTCTTGTCAGTTTTGGCAAAAGCTTCTCACAGAAGACTTCGGCTCCACCTTGCCGTTTCGAGAAACATAAGTGCACAGGTCAGGCTAAATACAACTGGAATTCGGCATACTTAGGCCAAACAAGACACTCATCTCAGATAAGATACAAAGAACACATCACAAGTAAATAAAATCAAGTTTCGTACAACACATAAACACTGAAAACCATACACTAAATTCAATAAAAATGTAACCATTTTGCACAGAATCAAAAAAGGACTGAAATTAGACAGGTGTCCCAATTTGACTCATGAGTCATGAGACATTTGTATTCTGCACGTATACGAATTACGGCCAAAATTCACACCCTGAAAATATACAAAAACAAAAACACCCACAATTTACTTCGCGACAAAATCAACACAAAACCCCAATAAAATTTACGACCTCCATAACTTAAAAACAAAGCAGGTACCAAACAGCAGCGCCTAGCTACAGTATATAAAGAGCTTCAAAATAGATTATGTAACAGTAGCAGAAAATAAACCGAAGAAGAGATTATTCTCGAAATTGATATTTCTAAAAAAGTTAAAAAATTGGCACAAGAAGTAAGAACTAAAAACTGTAATATAAAATTAAAAATAAAAAGTTATTCATCTAAATATATAAAGTGACAAAAGAATACAAAAAATAAAGTGAAAATCGTCTTGTGAATCTGGTGAAATAAATAATATGGATAGGTGTTATAAACTCAAGTGCTTTTGTTATGTGTGTGGAAAATTTACAATTATGAGCAATCGCCGCAAAATAAGTGATGAAACCGCTGATTTATATCGACTATACTTTTCACAAACTGTTATTAGTGGTGTAAATTGGACGCCGTCTTTTGTTTGTACAACATGCATTTTCCATCTGCATAGATGGCAAAACACTGGAGCCGCAATGCCATTTGGTGTCCCGATGATATGGGTCGATCCACAAAGACATGATGCAGTTCAATGTTATGGGTGCATGAATTATATTCTCGGTACAAACAGAAACAAAAGTGGTTCTTTGACATACACTGCAACGCGAAATACACATCTACCGCTGCCGCATTCAGATGAAATGCCTGTTCCGGAAAGATCAAACCCAACCGAAGATTATTTACCAACAACATTTGAATCAGGTGAAACCGGAGAAACATCTGCATCAATATATCAACCATCAAATGTCACTGCGCCATGCAATCACATTGAAATCTCGCAAAGTCGATGGATATTATGGTACGACGCCTGAAACTATGTATCTCAGCGGCAAGCCATTCTTTTGTCAATGGATTTAAAACAAGTGAACATTTTGGCTCCAAATGTTCGGATATATGGAGCAATAAATCGTCATCGTCATTTTACGAATTTTTTCAAATCAATTGAGAATAATTCACTCGCGTTTTGCACTGATATCCGAGTATCCACAATGCACAATGCATATAATCCTGAAGATTGGCGATTGTTCATCGATTCCTCTAAAAGCAGCTTGAAGGCAGTTCTTTTTCACGTTACCAACTCAAAGAATTCCATTCCAATTGCACTCAGCACAAACACAAAGGAAACCTATGCATCAATGAAAAAAATCAATGATTTGATTAAATACAATGACCATCAATGGAAAGTTTGTGCAGATTTAAAAGTGATAGCTCTTTTAAGTGGCATGCAATTGGGTTACACTAAAAACATGTGTTTTATGTGCTTATGGGATACTCGTTTTAAAGGCGACCAATACAACGAACGGAACTGGGCTTTACGTGAGAACATTAGATTGCGATACGACAGCATCGTTGAGGCTCCACTTGTGCCAATTAAAAAAATATTGCTACCACCACTTCATATCAAGCTTGGTGTAGTTAAAAATTTTATAAAAGCGCTGAATCCAGATGGAAATGCGTTCGTCGAATTGCGTCGCATTTTTCCGCGGTTAAGTGGAATGAAAATAAAAGATGGTTGGCGTTTAAATCTACCCGAATCTAAGTTTTGATCAAATGAAATTTCATCTCACATCTTGTTTTTTTATTACAGGAATACTTAATGGACCAGATATTCGTCGTCTGGTGAAAGATGATGCATTTGAAAATGCTCTTAGTGAACGAGAGGTTGTGGCATGGAAATGTGTAAAAGAAGTTATTAAGAATGTTCTCGGAATAAACCGAGCCGATGATTGGCGCAGATATATTGAAAATATGCTGACAGCTTTTCATAATATAAACGTTAGAATGTCACTGAAAATACATTTTTTGCATTGTCATGTGGAAAAGTTCGCCGAACAATCACTAGCCGAATCCGATGAGCACGGCGAGCGTTTTCACTAAGTGACGGCAAGGCTCGAATATTGGTACAGCGGCAAAAAGCTAGATGCACTCTTGGGTGACATTTGTTGGAATTTGCAAGAGGAAGAAGAACCCGAAGACGACACGAACAAATCAGAAAATTAAAATTAAAAGTTAAGAAAAATGTAAATTATTAAGGAAAAAATTGAGAAAAATCACAATAAAATCAACTGAATCAATCTAATTTTCTGTTAAATAGTTTCTATTGTATCTATATTTGTCGATGAGGTGTTTATTCGATCAATTTAAATTCAATAAATGGACAAAAAATGATAAAAAACATGTTTTTCGTCGAGATAAATATTTGTCAAAATATACACTAATATTCACGTTGATAGCTCCTGAACCATTAAGATTTTCGTTATGTTTTCTTCGGCACACTGTTGCGCAAGCCAATACCAACAACTTTGCTGAACATATCAAGACCGAAAAACGACATCTACAATCACATTTTTGTGTTATTTTATTTTTTTGCGTTTCAAAAAATAAAATAACACAAAAATGTGATTGTAGATGTCCTTTTTCGGCCTTGATATGTTCAACAAAGTTGTTGGTCTTGGCTTGCGCAACAACTTTGCTGAAGAAAGCATAACGAAAATCTTAATGGTTCAGGAGCTATCAACGTGAATATGAGTGTATATTTTGACAAATATTTGTCTCAGAGGCAAAATATGTCGAAAGCGATATCTCAAAAATGGGGACTAACTTTGAAATGGGACTAGCACCAATGAATTCATCATAGTCGAATTAGGTTTACCCCCCGGGTGCCCAGCTTGTCACATTTTTCAACTAGCACAGTGTATTAATCGAATGAATTCGAAACTAAGAATTTTCATTCAACTTTTTAGTTGAAAATCGATTTAAAAATATTTTGCTATACCTATTTATCGACAGCCGCTATCTATTTCAAAGGGAAATTTTAAAATTCCTTAGTTTTGTGCAACTGTTAAACCAAAGCAAACTTCATTCTCGAGTAAGAGTTTTGACGTAATGTCAATTTTTTGTTTTGTTTTGTCCAAAAATTCATATGGCGGTCTCATTTTGTAAAGAAAAAATATCTACCAAACCAGTTTTTGTTCAAATTGGTAGTAAAATTTTGTGCTTTTAGAAAATATTGAAATTATTAATTAAAACATTATTAAATAGTTAGTGGATTGTGTAGTAATGCATCGTTTGGTAACAAAAATTGAAAAGTTTTAATTGAAATGAAGTGTCTTATGAAAAGCTGCCAAAACGCGCCTAAAAAGTTACAGAAAGGTATTTCTTACGATCGGGAAGTTTACCAAGTGTTTATATAAAATAAAATGTAAATTATGTTAAGAAGAAAATGATTTGTGGTAAAATTATCCTTATTTTAAGTTATAAATCAGAAAAACTAAGAATCAAATTTTGGTAGTACCGGTATATCCCTTTAGTGATTTACTAACACAATTGTGCGGGTAGGGCAAAAGTACCATGTCAAAAATTTAGTTTTGTATGTTTTTTGAACCAATTTACACATTTGTGAATTCCTTTTTAACTTATTTTCGTCCGAAAAAAACACTATATTGTTACACACAATTGTGTTGGTTTTACTACAAATAAAGCGAAATTTTTTATGAACAACGCCATTACATACTATGGTTTTTTACTCACACATTTGTGTGGGTTGGACTAAAACTGAGCCTTTTTTTTTGTTTTCTTGGTTGAAAAAGGGATATGCTTTTTTTCATAATTACTTTTTATTTTTGAATACTAAATAATATTAGTTTTTACTTTAATTGAAATTATATGTTTTTTTAGGATAGCTTAATGTGAGAAACAAAACAATGGTTGAAATCAATTGGCTGAAGCAATTGGCTTTCGTACAAGATGTAAAATGTAAAAATGAGTAAAAATTCAATTATTTGCTCGTTGCATTTTGAAAATAACTATTTTATGCCGCGTGCAAGACAATCGGTAAATATTTTTAGGAAACGAGTCGTCCTCTTTTTGTTGGTTAACGAGCCAGCGACTAAATTTGATAGCAATGAAAAGGGAGCGATACGATATCTCGCATTTTATAATCTCGCATTTATAAAATCTCGCACTTAGATATTCAATAATCTCGCATTTGAAAATCTCGCATTTATAAAATTTCGTATTTACAAAATCACTCGCAAAATAGTAGTAGGTGTCATTAATAGATTCTATATAATCCGCTCCCACGTGCGGCACGCAGTGTGACTTGTTTGCTGATCCCAGCTCCTACGTCCCCCGAAATCTAAAGCCCATCGGAGGGCTAAGTGGGGGATGGGGAGCGTGGCGACCTACCGCATGCCCGTGAGAGTGTTCGAAGCGGTCAGCCTCTACAACTATAGCATTTCAAAATATTGTATTATTAAAATATCGCTTTTTTCTATTAATCTTGCAACTACAAAATGTTGCAAGTACCAAATCTTGCAATTACAAAACTGTATTAATTATTTTATGCAATTAGAAGTAGAAGGCAAAGAAACTGGGATTTTGAAAACCAGGATTTCGTAGTACATCCTAACAAAATCATGTAATCCACTCGTATTACAAAACCTCGCATTACAATTTTCCGTTCATTTATGGAATAGCGCGCGCGATTGCCCCTCATGCTAGTTTAGCTGTGGTTAATTTTATTTAAAGTTTTAAATTATTAAATGGAAAACATTTATTTAATTAGTGATAACATGTCATTTTTTGTAGTTAAGTTAGTTGTCACCTGATCCACCAGCGGCGTTTTTCCAACTTTTACAATCGTCAATATATTTTGATGGAAAAAATAAACATGTGACAAACAACAATAAACACAAAAGTAGAACTGTCATTCGACTACATGAAGTTAAGTACAATTTAATTTTTTCGATTAGTAGCGACACCAGAGAATAATAGCTGCAGTTTCATTAGAAATTTCCCATGCGGCGCCGCATAATGCTTGAATAATAAAACACGGCTATTTTTTTTATCGATTTTTAACTAAAAAGTTGAATGAAAAGTCTTAGTTTAGACTTTTAGAGTTAAATAAGTTAACTATATGCTTAAATAGCGCTCTAAATATATGTTTTGACATAGAAAATTGGGTGCCCCAGATAAATCTATCTGGTTTTAAAAAAAAAAACACGGCAAATATGTCAAACTTATTATAGTTTAACTATTTTGATTAATTCTATACAAGAAATCGATTCCATATTTTAGAAAATCAGAACACTAAATTCGGTGATATAAAATAATTTATTTGGCAATAATAGCAGCATTTTATTTTCTAAAACACCTTACATTAACGCATTAACATTATGGATATGTTCAAGATGTTATATAGATCTTCGTCTAAATAACTGTTAAAATACATAATATAATAAATAAAATATGTTAAAATTTTTGCTTATTGTTGTATTAATGGATTTACCGGTAACATACGAGTAATAAATATTCAAACACGCAGATCACATGTGAGACCATCCAGAAAATTTTGTAAATCAAAAATGCAAACTTTAACAGCTCTCGGGTACACAAACAAATTTAAGATTATGTACACACACTCAGCTAATAAGTCATATAATCAAATATAATTAAATTTAAATACCTAAATATTTATTTAAGTCATTTATATATGTATATAATACATAAAAATATACTCAATAGTTTATCTTAATATTGTTAAATATTGACTTACGTATGTTAGAGGTTTACAAGAAAGCTTAGAATGTACCGAACGTTTATAAAGAAACATATAAGAAACTTTACAAGAATCATGTGCGAGTTTTATCGACTTTATAATTTCAAGGCTATTGAACTATTTTAAAAGTATTTAGATTGGAATTAAATTGGTGTGCCGCGCCGGTCAAATCACACCTTATATTTGTATATTATGCACGATCGAATATATATTTTAGACGAATCTTAAATCGTTCATATATGCAAAAGCACGTAAGAAACGTTTTTACTGTATAATTGTTGAAAGCTTCATCACTACAATTGTAAAATTTACTACCAAACTAATATTTAGTAATTATGTACTGTGGGATAGAAATTTATTTTCTATAACGTATCTTGTGGGTTGTGCCGATAATGAAACGGGACTGTGAACAATTAAATGATGAATCTGTATACATAAAAATATGAACACTTTCTGTGAACGTCCATATTGTGTGATATCAAGCTGATTCTTGAGATCAATGAAACGGAAATTAAGATCTACTGTGAAGTATTATCTAAATTTACTGTATTGTATTTTCTTTAATTGTTTGTGTATATATATATATATATATATATATATATATATATATATATATATATATATATATATATATATATATATATCTAAGAGTAATCGATAAAATCTATCTTATATGTGTGTACGATCAGTAACATAAATTAAGATAACATCATCAAAAGTAGTGGGCGCATTTATTTTGAATTCTTTGGTGGTCGCGCGAATTATTAATGCTGAATGTATCGTAATTGACATGTAACTTGATTTATTGGACGGGTAATTTGTATTGGACGTGTGATGTTCTAATTGGTGTGCATATATACGAAACGTTCAATATGTCGTCGGTGACGGCATCGGAAATACCAAGTTCTGCTTTTATAACTGTATAAAGAAAATTTTCTACTAATTAACCTTCAATACATTTTGCATTTCAATACATGCAAGGACTGTTTATATGTTACTAGCTGACCCGGCGAACTTCGTATACCGCCTCAAAATCAATAAATGTTGTTTAAAGTTATTAAAATTAACTTAATTAAATTAAGCTTTTTATTAAGATAAAATGAATTGCTCTCTCTCTCTCTCTCTCGCACTACATCCCATCAAGGGATTTGGCCGCCTCAAATGAAGTTTCATAATCATATTTTCATTTCGGATAATAAGTGATTAATTCATTGATCCTAAACCAGCCGTGGAATTTTTTCCTTGTCACTACCGGGAATGGAACCCGAGACCTCCGGACGGATAAAATGAATACTCCAAATTAATTACAGTCAATCAAAATTAAATATATTTTAATTACATTGAATTGAATGTAATTCACGTGGCAGTCGGGCTTTCGTTTTATTGAATTGATTCGAAATGATTCGCGTAGCATTGTTGCACTACTTTCTTTTAAACTATTTGCTGGGTGGGTTGCAATAGGGTCGATTCCTTTCATTAAAGCATCTTGAGATATACGACATTTTTTGTTTTATTGTCGGGTGCGAGAACGAAGAAAGCGGATGGTTTGCCGATACGTGAGAGAAACATTCATTTTCTAGATTCAGGCCACAAACACTAAAGGATGGGCCTTGTGATTTGTTGATCGTCATGGCGAATGCAAGACGAATCGGAAATTGAATTCGTTTAAACTCGAATGGCATATTGGTTTGAATCATCAGGATTCTCGGAATGAGAACTTCCTCACCTTTGAACTTTCCTTGAGTTTTCTCAAAACCAAACGCGTTCCGCTACATAGTTTTGGTTGGTTCGGGTTTCGTAGCATTAGGATTACCGCACCAACTTTCAGTTGGTAATTGTGTGGTTGCAAGCCAGCCAGATCCAATGAGTTTAAGAATTCAGTTGGATAGTTGGTTGCTTCGTCTTTGTTTGTCACACAGTCGATAGATTTGAAGGAATGAAGTGGACCGACGATTAGATTTTGAATTGTGAAATTTAAGTGATCCACATCTTTGTTCTTTGCCGCAAGAATTACTCGTTCACTCACCCAATTGTGATTTTTATGGTTAGTAATGCTGTTCGGGAACACTTTGTTAATGAGCTCGTTCTTCGTTGAGACAAAATTGCAAAAGTTCTGAGGAAACGAAATTAATCCGTTCGATTCGTTGACCGGAACACGGCCATTACCGATAGTCAGCAATTGCTTGGAAAAATCTTCGGCAGATGGATCGTTTAACCACAGACAATCAAATTAAATTTTTCGTTCGAGCTAAAAAATGAAAACAAAATATATTTCTGATAATTCCAAAGTCATCGTTGTATCTGTCATTTTTCGTTAAACCGCGTATACGTATACGCAAAAAACCAAAATATTTTTGGTTGTTTGCGGCTATTTAATTTATTTATTAATTATAATTGGTTTAACAATGCAACTCGTATTTTTGTCGTCAGCTGAAGTTTCATCACATAGCACCATGCAGAGTCGATGATTTGAGGCAAACGTTTGTTTCATCGAAAGCGGTCGATCTTGTAATCACTGGTATTTTTGGACGGAAATCGCCGGACAGTTGAATCATTGCACCTCCAAAACATCTTGAGTCATTTCGTAGATCTTTTATTGTTCGATTGAGTGCTTCCAATGCGCATTTCTGCGCCATTGTACATTCATAATCGATGATGATTTTACTTGCTACCAAAACTTTCGCCATTGCTGAGTGTTTCGCAATGTTGCAAGTTGGGTTTTCAGCCGATTGAAGGCTTAACGACAATTTCAACGCTGAGCAACTGCTACAGCAACATCGGATCTCGCACGAACAGTGGCCAAAATCAATGACATGAGGAATGCCTTCCCAGTTCCACCGGGCGCATCCAACAAAAAAGATAATCCACCATTTCCATTATGAATTATATAGCTAAGTAGATAAAATAAAAAGATTGGATAAAAAAAATAAAATACTAATTTGCATGCAGCCTCCAATCGCGGATTCGAATCCAATACCTTGCGGCCCAAGCGCCGAAGCTTAAAATAGTGCACCACTCGTCACATAGAAACTACACATACAAAATTCATATAAAAAAAGGTTTTTATTAGATTTTTGGGGTTTTCCTTTTGGGTTTTTCCGATTTTTTTTTATTTCATAATCCACCACTGTATTGAGACGAACAAACTAAAAAAAGTCATCGAAATCAGTGAATCCATTCTCTAGATATCATCATAAAAGCCATTATGCCATACAAAATGTATGAGAAAATGAATTTTCTTGATAATTTTTTTTTTGTGAATTTTTCCGATTTTTTAATAGTTATTATGCTATTCGGAGCGAAGACAAATCCAACAAAACAAAGATCATAAATATCGGTCCAGCCGTTCTTGAGTTATAAATGGTGTAACTAACCCGACTTTGTTTTATATATATATATATATATATATATATAGATTACGAAGTTCTCAGGATATCGACACGATCTTCCTCAGATATGAAAGCTCTCGAAAATATAGCAAACTTTTGCTCTTAGGTCTAGCTAGAAATAATTGTTAAACAAGCGCTAGAAAGAGCGCGCAAGGGTGGGAAACGGATTTAGAGATAAAGAACATGTCAACTTTAATTAATTCCTGATTAGCATCACATTCAGATAGTTCTTAATAACATATTGTTGGAAAACAAGTTTATGTAATAATAATAATAATAATGTTGTTAAAATTAAATAAAATCAAATCAGAACCCACACGGCAATAGTGCTGCCAAATCCACACTCTTCGGAGCCTGACCCAATGGTTTCTGGGGGGGGGGGGGGGGCAATTTTTGTTTAACCCACTTGTACGAGGCTCGAATTTATCAAGATCATTTAGATCTTCAACTGGAAATATCTTTTAATATCACCTGGGACAAATACACCCGGTTAGTAAAGATATTAATGTAAAATGTGTTAATTGCAACAAGCCCAATCACCCAAACTACAGTGAATGTGAAAAATTAAGACGTGAAACGCAAAAATAAAATAAAAAAATACCGGACAAAATTAACCAAAAATTAACCAAAGAAGCATCGAAGCTCTTAACATTCGGCTAGCTAAATAAGAGAAATGCCTTAAAACTCTAAGCAACAGATTAGCTAAGCAAGACTCTCTACATGAACTGACATCCATTTTCTATTAAAATGATGTAAACAACCACACATAAAAGATTAAGAATAGTAACCTGGAATGCGAATGGAGTAATGCAACATATTCCAGAAATAGTAATTTTCCTGAAAATCGGAAATCTATTTAACTTGAACTTCATATCTTAAAATATATGGATATGGCTGTTACCATGCCATTCATCTAGCAGGAAGAGCAAGAGACGAATTTATGCAAGTAGTCACCTTAAAACTATATATAACATAACAACAAAGAAATATAGAGTATCGTCAATATTTTTGCATTTAACTCACTTGGATCAAGCTTTATAATTTGATTTTAATTCTAAAAATTACCTACCTTGCAAGTTTCATTCTTGAGATAAACCAACTTATTGGCCTACGGATAGAAACAAAGTACTCGATATTAGACTTCTTTATCGCCAAAGGTATAGACAAAAATTACATTACCTGAAAGCAGCGAGAAGAAAATTTCCAAAAAAACTAGTCCAACTTGGCTAACTAATAATAAAATCTGCTGGGAGAAATTTCAGAAACTAGTTGAGGATAATACAGGTGCTAATTAAAAATCCGATGCAATTAGAAGAAGAACTTGAACAACTCAACAACAGTATACAAGAAGCGGTGTGCGAAGTAGTACCTCCCTCCACTTCAAAATCGATTTATCCTCTGGAAGTTAGGAAACTTGTTGCAGCAAAACGAAAAACAAGAAACACCTGGCAAATAATTCGAGCTTCAGAATTAAAAAATCAAGAATGAATTTATTAATAAATACCTAAGTGGCCTTACTGTTGATAAATATACCGAGTTTTACAAAAAAATTTCAAATTCCTCCGGTTAAAAATGAAGATGGAACATGCGGCTACACAGTAAGAAATCGGTCGTTCTTCCCAAACGGTGAGTTAAATTTACGCGGAATTAATATTATTTTAATAATTTTTCATTAATAATAATTACTCTTATTTTGGTAGTTCAATAATACCTCCAAAATTATAATTATGCTAACGCAAAGTAAAAGTTAGGTGTAGTTAAATTGGGTGGTTGTTAAAATTTAACACCAATTTGTATTTAATTATTAGCTATTTGCGAAATATAGTTCAACTTTTAAAATGAGAAAATATAGTAATAGAAATAACAATCTAATGTATCTCCTTTTAACTCTTTTTTATCCTTGAATATATTATTCCATTTAGTTGTTATTTTTAACTTCATAAAATATTTAATCAACCTTTTATGGCAGCTACAAACCTAATAATTAGTATATTTCAAATGGACATACTAATGAGTAAATATAATAAAAATTTAATAGTCGTAAGCATAATGTCCGAATGAAATTTTGTATACAATTATAAATGTCACTTCAAGTAACTTTACTCCGATTATTAAGATGAGTATTCTAGAACAATTTTTAAAAAGTTCAAGTTTACATTGGGACCCATAATGGCACTCGAATAAACTGAAATCTTACAAAAAAAACAGCCACCCGTGATTTTTTAGATCTGAGTGCGTTTGCTGTCAAACATGATAACTTAAAATTTAAATTTCGATAAAAAAAACTTAGACGCTATACTACAAACCACAAACTAACTATAAAAACTTTGTTATTTTCTTTCTTATCTACTTCTTATTGTTTCTACATAAATCAGATTTGAAAATTTCTTTGGCAAATACGGTGTCATAACTGATTTGCTGAAAGTCTGCAGCAACTTGTATTTATCTACTTATAAAGCATTTTAATTTTAGTGTATATCCTACTACTTTAGTTTCGCCACCCTATTTCAGCATAATATTTTGTTTAAGTCAGAATTTACATACATATAATCAAGATGTGCCTTTGCAATCATCTCTGAAATTTTAGTGTTAACTGCAAAATTTGTTATTTATCTTATTTAAAACCCATTATTTCATATATTACACCTTATAATCGTCAAAAATATCAGATTAGTATCTTTACATACAAAGTAAGAAAATGTATGGATAGTCAAAAGCATAAGAGGCTTTAAACCTCAATGAATTGCAATTGTAAAGGCTAATTATTCTCTGGCTAAAGCAATTAACATTCATCCGGGTATATAAGTATATATAAAATATATATATACTATATTCTAGAAGAACAATATTTTATTATTTACAACTATATTTCCGAGATAAAATTTCCGTTTTCTTGAAATCGTAATTCTGATTTAATAAACTATTACTTTATTGTCAGTAATAATTGGGTCTAACTATTCAATGGTTTCAATGTTAACGCTGTTTAGGTAATAAATTATCTTATTATATAATAAAGAGTTTAGAGAGATTTTTGCTTAAGTAGTTTCCGTTAAAGGGTTAATTTTAACTACAAAACAGAATCCTAATGATCAAAAATTTGAAATGGCAATGCCGCTTAAATTAAATTCCCAATTTTAAATAATTATAACTCTCACTTCGAAAATTGTTCCTTTTTCGTTCGGCGATGATAATGTGCAGCGGACGAAAGTGGTCGATTTCAACTCTATATAGATAATAAGAAAAACTCAAGGACAAATAATAATGTACAGTCGTGTACATTGTCCTTGAGATTTTTGATTACTTATATAAAGCTAAAATCGAATACTTTCTATCACTGCACATAATGATCGCCGAACGAAAAAGAAAGAATTTTCGAACTGAGAGTTATAATTATTTAAAAATGGGAATTTAATTTAAGCGGCATTGCCATTTGAAATTTTCAATCATGTCAAAGTATTTATTGAATTTTTCATTTTAGTTTAGTTTGTGTTTTATTTTTGAGTTTAGAAAACTGATGGTACTTTGTGCCTATCAACAATGAAAACATTGATTAGGTTATTTTGTTAAAATAAAGAATTATTTATTTATATTTAAAATGGTTTTGTATATTGTTGACAACGCTGTAAGGACGTAAAATTCTGTGTTGTAGTTAAAATTAATCCTTTAACGGAAACTGCTTAAGCAAAAATCTCTCTAAACTAGTTATATTTATTACCTAAACATCGTTAATATTGAAACCATTGAATAGTTAGACACAATTATTACTGACAATAAAGTAATAGTTTATTAACTCAGAATTATGATTGTTAAGAAAACGGAAATCTTACCTTGGGAAAATAGTCGTAAACTCGTAAGTAGCAAAATATTCGCCTATATTTCTCGAATGGTTCATTTTAGTAAAACCTTATGATCAGAAAGTACTTGTTTTATTTTAAGCGGTTCGAAGTTAAGTGATAATTCGTAATGTAATAAAAGGTAAATATTTTATTTATTAAATATTTAGTTATATTGAACATATTGAAAAATTTCTAGTTTTTATTAGCTACAATTAGTTATATAAATCAGTTTTTTAAGTTAAATTTATATATTTATCTGAAAATTAAAGATAATTTTTTGAACGCTTCGGATTTTTGACGGTCCATTACAAATAATTATAATACAAATCAAGAATTTGTTGTATGTGTGCTTATTAATTATTATTGTGTGCTTATTTTAACAATTTTCTTAATTTGTACATTTATGTGCACCTTTATATGCTTTGTAGGGTTTTATATTACTTTGTCCTCCAGACGTAAAAGGACGTAGCATCACTAGTAAATGCGGTGTTTTCTCATCGTTTAAAAATTGATGGTTTTATATGAAGTAAGTTCGGCATCTATTAAGTTTTATAGAATACCTATTGTTTTTTATTATTTTTTAGTTAAAGCTCAACAATTCTTTGGAGGAAACTACATCTAGAAATCAGCAGCCGTACATTATTGCATCAGCTAGCTGTGGATGGCAAAATATTAAACACAGGGCCTGATTTCAAAAATGCCATTGATATGTTTCAAAATTCAACATAGAGTACGGTGCGAATCTTCCAATGTTATGGGGATACATTCAACATTTTATTTACAAAATAAATTTGGAGGAAGTGGCAACGTGTATACGACATAGTAATGCACTCATAAATAGTGAAGTAATTTAGTTTGATTTATTTTTAATTTTTATATTGATTTTAATATTTTCGTGAGACGACGAAGTTTTTATTCATATTGTTTATTTCAAGTTTAAATATAATGTTTAAAGTACTAGTGAATTTAAATCTATATTTTTATTAAGTTATTGAAAATTCAAAATATGTAATGATAAACCTGTTAAATATGGATTTAGTATGCTGTATTTGTGGTGACACTAAATTAACCATTAAAGAAATGGTAAAACGTTTAAAGAAACAGACTCATGATCAAAAATAACTACTGTCAAAAACATCTATAATCACTATTATATAAATGTATTTTCAGAAAATTGATTATTATAAAATAATTTTGTATATTTTATGAAAACAGTTTTTATTTTAAATAAAAGTTAAAACACGATATTAAACAAACAACCAATTCTTTTATTATTTCCTAATTTTTGATTATATCACCTGTTAAATGTGGCTAAAAATTTCATTTTTTTGGAAGTAAATCATACTATAATTTTTAAATTCGCCTATTAAAAAGAGCACTAGTCTATTACGTAAAGTTAGTTTTAATTACTCCCAAAAATGGTTTTAATATACTCCTTATATATAGCTATATTTAATTACAATGTAGTAACGAATCTAATAAAAACTTGGGGTTAAAAAATATTTTCTGCTTATTTGTAAGAGTTGTATTTTACACTGAAAAGTTAATAGTAATGATTTTCAAATTGGTCTGTTCTGATTGCTTATGAAGTCAAATTTATTTTCGTTATAGTCGTGAAAATTACTTAAAATAGGAGTTAAATAATTTTTATTTAGTTGTTTGCATTTCTAATAAGGAAATAATTTAAACAAAATTTTGTACCAATTTTTAACGAGATTATGTTGTTAGAAATAACTCTCAAAATATTTAACGAACCTTTCGGTTACATGCTAATATTTTAACTTCATTCTGGAATTGTTTTATCAAAAAACGATTCTTCCTAAATCGGAGTTCATTTTAACGACTTTTCAAATACGTCCCTTTTTAACATGATGATCGGAATTAAAAACGACGTCTTATTTCTAACTGTGTATAAGTGCAAAGCAAAAAGCTTCGTTGTTTGCAACCTACCAGAGAACACGTTCCAGCCCGTTCCCTTAAGCTAGCAGACCACATAGAGCCATTAAATGCTCTATTAAAATATTTTGGGGTCCATTCCTTCCAACTAAAACGCGGGTTCTGCTAGCTTTCGAAAAAACTAGTAGAACCCATATCGAAAAACGATTAAAAAACAATTGGAAAATTAAAGGTTAATTTTAGGCTAATTAAATGCCCCATTAAATATTTTTTTATTCTGCTATTTCTAAGAAAAGCATAAGGCTTTATCACTTTTATCACTTAAAATCTAGCAGAACCCAAATCGAAAATCAGACGAAAAACGAAATAAGAACGCACAACAACATCAATTGACAAACAAATAATTATTTGTTTGTCAATTGATTTTGTTTTGTGTTATAATTTCGGTTTTGGTCCGATTTTCGATTTGGCTTCTACTAGTTTTTAAGTGATAAAGCCTTATGCTTTTCCTAGGACGAGCAGAATAAAAAAGTTTTAAATAGGGCATTTAATGAGCCTAAAATTAACCTTTAATTTTCCAATTGTTTTTTAATCGTTTTTCGATATGGATTCTGCTAACTTTTTCTAAAGCTAGCAGAACCCGCGCTTTGGTTGGAAGGGATAGACACTAAAATTTTTTAATAGAGCACTATATTAGCCTATAATTAATGCTGTAAAGATAGCGGGATTTTGACAGCGGAAAATAAAAGATTACGCTACTCGCCGCAAGTGGCAGCACTATCACTAAAGAGAATTAATTTTGTTATGTAATTACCAGCGGAAATTTTTCATTCACTATGTACCACTTTTTCCACTAAATAAAATGTCTCAGCGGAATAAAATATTAAAAGTGATCCTTAAAATGGCAAATTAATTGATGTCCGATGTAAAGGAACTCGGTATATGAAATCTTGAAATTTTACAATAATCCGTCTATCCGTCATTTCTTCCACTAGTAACCAAACCAACCGAAAGGTTTTTCTAATAGCTTAGGTCATACTGAGACTATATGGAAAATTTGGAGAAAATTCATGGACTAGAATTTTCACTAGAATTTTTTGGATTTTCTGCGGCCATATAAGTGATTTTCAGTTTTTTGACCAATATCTCAAAAACTTCCACTAGTAACCAATACTTTCGGTTGTTTTTCTAGTAGCCTAGGTTATACTGAGACTCTATGGAAAATTTGGGGTAAATTCATGCACTAGAATTTTCACTAGAATTTTTTGGATTTTCTGCGGCCATATAAGTGATTTTCAGTTTTTTGACCAATATCTCAAAAACTTCCACTAGTAATTAATACTTTCGGTTGTTTTTCTAGTAGCCTAGTTCATACTGAGACCCTTCTACTCAAAACCTGAAAATCACTTATTTCTTATTTTCAAGAACATCTTCAATTATGCTTGTAATTTTTTTATTTTATTTGTCGATGCGATGTTTATTCGATCGATTCCACTCGATTTAAATTGAATAAAATGATTAAAAATGATAAAAACAGTGTTTTTCGTCGAAATGTAAAGCAAAAAAAATTGGATGTGGTTTTTCGGCCTTGATATGTTCGGCAAAGTTGTTGGTTGTTGAAGTTGTTGATCTGCGCAACAACTTTGCTGAATAAAGTATAGCAAAAATCTTAATGGTTCAAGAGCTATCAACGTGAAAATGAAGGTAGTTATATTGTGACTCAGGGCCAAAACATGTCGAATGCGATATCTCAAAAATGGGGACTAATTTTAAAATGGGACTAGCACCGTTGAACTCAGCGTACTCGAATTAGGTTTACCCCCCAGGGGCCCAGCTTGTCACGAAAAAAAAGTTTGCAATTCAAGCACAGTGTAATCTATATACCGGGTAAGTTTTTTAAGCTGAAACTTTCAAATATCTCGGAAAATAAGTCCTCTACGATAAAAATGACCATTATCAAAATTAAATAATTCTGGAGAGGAAATACATTAGTACTAAAATAAGGACCCCCCGCCCATGTTTGTAAGGGGGTCGGGCGCAACTTGGAAACTTAGATAGGAACCCCTATTTTTTATTGCAGATTCGGATTCTATGGCTAAAAGTACGTAGGATTTCCTTGAAACATTTTTTTTCGATTCATGATAGATGGCGCTATAATAGGCGATATTAAATTTTTTTCGATTTATCCTACTGAGAACATTATGCATACTATTCTGAAATATGTTTGCATTAAAATTAACACGTCTTAAATTAAAAACAAAAAAAAACTACTTTTAGCGTAACCCGCAAAAAAAATAGGGGTTCGTATCTAAGTTTCCAAGTTGCCCCCGACCCTCCTTACAAACATGGCTGAAAACCTGACTTGCAACATTGCGAAACACTCAGCAATCGCGAAAGTTTTGGTAGCAAGTAAAATCATCATCGAAACACTCAATCGAACTATGAAAGATCTACGCAATGACTCAAGTTGTTTTGGAGGCGCAATGATTCAACTGTCCGGCGATTTCCGTCAAAAAATACCAGTGATTCCAAGAATGATCGCTGTCGATAAAATAAACGCGTGTTGTACTAAAATGATAACGTTTACGTGCTAGATAAAAATAATAGAATTCTGCCATATTTAGGAAATTGATATACTATAAGTTTAGTATAAGATTTTTCTTGTCAACTAAAATAAAATTAGAAAAAAATCTTTTTTAAGCTGACCGGCAAAGCATAAACATCAAAATAGCAAATTTTTATTGTAAACCAGAATCAATAAGACCAATCATCATAATTTATTGCACCTTCTCTGTACCAATTAATTTGTTCGAGGCACCCGAATTGGTACAGAACAGTATAAATGCAGCATTGTACTATGAGAAGACTCCAAAGGCAAAAACCTTTTGAGCTGGGTAGTTCTAAATAGAATAAGAAATTATCATAAAATGAGTAACCAACAGGATAGATAAGTAGATTGTAATGTTGAATAAATAAATAAAAATTGAACATTTAAACCTTTTACCGTACCACACATCTCTTTTCATACACCGTGTAGGAGATCATCTATATGCGTTAATCTGTTATGTCACGGTCCTAGTTATAAGGAACACGTCATAAAATTGCATTCCGCCACTTAAACTCAGTATAAATATTATCAAAAAATTGGTGGGCTGCACAATCTCGCCTTCGGCTAATGACTACAGGTTACACCTATACACTATTAATTATAATTACACAAATTAATCGTTTTGTGTTGGAGCTGCGCGCCGCTTATTATTTAGCTACTGCCTTTTTTTTTTGGTTTTGTTTAATAAATATTTATTCCAACCCAGCGAAAATAAAAACGAAAACACAAAAAATTACTTATCATCATCTTATTAATTTCTTAACATCTACCACGTCCATACACACACATATATACATATATGTACGTATACAGGCACCATCGTTATAATAATATGACTGCAATTCAAAATTTAACTGATAATTGATGATCTATATACTCGTGTAGTATACACCCTCAGTGTTGTTTGTAAGCGGATGTCTTATTCAACATTTATGTACTCTCTCTCTAAAATGGTAAGCCATAATTTTCTCGAAATTTACTTAAATTTTGTTACTTGGAGCTTGGACACAATACATAAATGTATTACGAGAGAAGACATTAAATTTCACTTATTCGTTTCACTTAAAAATTTGTTCATTTTGCACACCCAGCTTGTGCTCGTATACTATGGGTACACTGCGTTACGTAAATGTGTCGAATACGTGTACCTTTAAATTCTATGCTTATTTCACTTTTCTCACTGTAATAAAACGGTTGATTTATTTTTATGAAAGCTAGATACGCTTATTTTGTGTTCTTTCTTCTTGATTTGTCTCGTTTTATATTTATCAAGATTTTTATGTACAGTGTCTAAAGTTTTGTTTGCGGTTCTAAATTACTACACCTCTACACAGGTTAGGAATAAACAGTTTGTGTTGTACTTTCGTTCTTAGCTGTATGCTTATATATACATATTAGTATTAGGTTTTATGGATACTCGCTTACCGTACATAATACTTAACATAAACGAAATGTACCTGCAGATCTTAAACACATTACAAAGATGAATGTACGTAAAAATGTTCTATAAATATGTTAGTAGTTTTGTAATGTGTAATCTGATTATGTATGATGGATGCGCGCGATGAGACCACACAATTTCATAATATATCGTTGGATAATTGGTTTGAATCTACATTTTTATTGTTATATGCATTTAGGTTGCACAGAATGTAGGCAGATGGTGTTTACGTATATATATATATCCTTTTGTATAGTCCTATATTCCACACTTGTGTATAGTACAACAGGAAACTAATAAATTAAGCTTATAGAAATCCCACACCAGTGCCGTGTATTATGCCAGTGTATATATTATTACACAAATGGGGCGCGAAACGCATTCAAAATAATTATTCAAGCAGATTGTTATTTTCCATAAGCGCACTCGTTCTTATTATTATACACGTATTGTGTATCTTACATACGCATATATAAAAGAAATAAGCCAGACGCAAATAATTTCAAAACAAAACAGAAATAAAAAATACAAAAAAATTTAATTCAAAGATCAATTGATTGAACATGAGTAACATAACACACGGCACAAGAAGAAACCACATAAACAAATAAAAAATTTGTAAAAATGTAACTTTATTCGTAAAACACGTGTTTTCTGTTTCTGCGCGCTCGTATATTATAAAACAAAAATAAAACAATAATAATAATTTAAAAACAAATGAAATAATTTGTTAAGCAAATTAAAATGTCAAAATTTATTATTTTATTTAACAACCAAAACTAAACAACTTCGGTACAACTTTCACTGTGCGCACAATAAAACCAAACAAAAACGTAAACGTTTCTCGTTCTTTATAATGGTTCGTCGAATGTAATCTGTCATTTTGTAAATGCGAGTCAGTTTCCGCACTATGACTTATTAGGTAATTTTGTGCGGCGCGTGACACAATTATGGATTTTTAATTATTTGGAAATTTGTTGCAAAGTGCACACGATGTCAATCACGTAATATTTATAAATAATAATTTTAGAAACGATTTGACGTTATAATATTTTTTTGCAAGTCAATGTGAACAAATAAAAAAAATAATTTTTTAAAATAAATAACTTTTCTAAATAAAAGGCACACGATCATTTTCCAGCCACAAAACACATAAGAAATTTTCAAATTTTGTATATATGGTACGGTCAAAGTGTATAATCCGGTGATTAAATATACAGGGTGGCTGAGACCAAGTGTTACCAAATAAAAACGCTTTAATTTTTTTAATTTTGATTATTTTTTATTGAAATTTCGTGGAATATGTTGAAAACATATTATGTACATTGTATGAAAAACATGTTACTGCTCGATTTGACCTCCTTTGGCTCTGATAAATTTGATTCAGTCTTCCATAGAAACCATTACATGCTGACCGAACGGGGGCTTGCCGAATTTTATTCCATTATCGAACAAGAGCTGACTTCACATCAACACTTTCATATTTTTTAGTGCACACCTTACTCTTCAAAATGGACTATATGGAGAAATCCATGGGAATCAAGTCTGGTGAATATGGTGGCCATTCTTTCGACGAAATCAGCCGCGGAACGCAATTTTGTAAAAATTGCTGTGTCGCTCGAGGTTTGTGTGACGGTGCCGAGTCCTGTTGGAATGTCCAACGGTTCGTACCAAAATGTTTACCCAAGGTAGCAAAGCATCGTTTAGGATCTTTTGGCGGTACACCTCTTGGTTTACCTTGACTCCATGTTCGATGAAAACCAGAGGAGTGCGTCCATCTGCAGTCACTGCAGCCCAAACCATAACATAAGCTGGTGATTGCTTGCGCATGGCAACTCTTGTGTCCAAATTATCGTTGGACTTGTGTTCTAACCAAACACGATCATTTTGTTGATTCACATACTGTTGAATGGTGAAAATTTTCTCATTAGAAAAGACAATTTTTGGAATCTCACCACGTTGGCCAAGGCCTTCAATGCTCGTGTTCTTTCAAGCCTAACTTTTTTTTGTGCCTACATAAGATTTGAACTTTTTGTATCTTGTAGGGCTTCAAGTGTAGTTCATTTTTCAATATGGTTTGAATGCTGTATCGTGAAACATGTAGACGTGCGGCTAATTGATTAGCACTTTGACGAGGATTTCGTTGGATTCGTTTCTTCACCTTTCGTATCATTTCTTTTGATGTTGCTGTCTTTTAGGACCGCCTCTGTTGCGTTTAGCGACGCTACCAGTTTCGTTGTATCGAGTTATGGTTCGATACACAAACATTTTATTCACATTCAAATGCTGGAGCTGACGAACTATTGCTGTTTGTGAATTTCCACTCAAATACAGTGCAATTACACTATTACGTTTGAATTCCATTAAGATTTTTTTATGAAGATATTAATTTATACCAATTATTTGTAGACCATATGTAAACATGTGGTCAACATGACAACTACACTAATGACAGCAGAGTGAAGTCAGTAACATTTGGTCTCAGCCACCGTGTATAGTCCTCCGACAATTTTTCGACCCGATTTTAGAACAACCAATAGTAAAATTATAAATTTATTTGTTTACAAATCCAAGGTCATTACCATAAACCATTTTTCAATAGTATTGAATGGGCAATATTTGGGCTAACATAAGCTTTCACACAGTCGGTAGAGTTAGATCAAAATGTATTTCTCGCATATCTATCGGTAAATTTGCGCACAACGATAAATTTATTAATCTTAAACCCATCTGATAATATCTCTCGATATTCTATTATCTCTCGATATTATAACTTTAACCATACTACAAATAACAAATTCCATGCGCAATATGCCGTTTTCCATATACATCTTCGAAACGAAAACTGTATTCATCCAACACGGGCGGTATACAAATATAGCGGCCACACTTAAGGCTGTACTCATCCAATTCCCAAAATTTAGGGTATTTGTGTGGTGTTGCCCTATTAAAATTTTGTATCGAGTGATAAAAAAGGCCGATATTTAATATCATTTACATTTGGCTGAGAGATTCATCATCCCTAATTTTTCCACTGGGTTTACGTATCGCCAGCAATACCCAGCGACCCTTCGGTCAAACTCGCGTTTATAACGATTATTAGCCGATGAATTTGATCATCAACTTGTTTGCATGTTCTAAAATATTTTAGTTTTGTTGTTCATTATACTATACATAAACAGTTTGAAAGCTCTGTGTTTGATATAAAAACTTAACTGTGTAAAAAGTTTCACTTGTTAACAGAGGTGTAAATTGTTTTTCGATTTTTTCGAAATTGTTCTAAAACAGCTGAAGCTTTCCAAATGTGAGGTAAGAATAAAGTTCTCCACCTTGAAACGGTTACATTAACAAAGAAATAATAAAATGTTGCCTATTGCTAAAAGTAATAGTAATTTTCGACATATTGTCTACATTCTCTACATAGTCGACGCCATTTATTTAAATATCTACCTACATTGTCTACCCATGTAGAATATTAATTAACTCATAATAAACTTTTGGTGTTCCGTTCTGGGGTGGCGTTGAGGTCAGATAAAAGTAATTTGAAATTTCTCAATAGGCTTTTTTACTATAATGGTTGAATGTTTTCCACATCGACAGTGTCTGTACTCGACGTATTTTCAGCTGATCGTCAGTTGATATGAGTCAGTTTTGAACATTTGTGCTCTATACCGAAGTATTCTGCATTTTGCAAATCTTCATTAACTTATTCTTCTCACTAAGTTACAGAATTACGTGTGTATAGATGTAACGTTTTACAATCTGTGAATGTCCACTGGTTGTCTTAATTAATGTGACTTCAGAGTAGAAGCGATTAGCACTAGGTGAAACTGGGTAATTGCTCAATAAGGCCGCTTTCAGGGAATGTTCGCGTTTCTACCGTATATCAGTGAGGGGAGAGAGAGAGCTGCATTTCTGAAAACTGTTTCACTGCAGATTAACATTTTGTTGAAAATATGTGGAACTACTTTTACTTTGTATAATTTATGAAAGATGTGTTGTAAGATTTTCAAACAACTCTTCAACGACATACGCGATACTTGTTTGGCGGTGGCAAACATTTTCTATTATTAACTTACAGTATTCCCGGAATGTTTGAAAATTAATTTTACGAGTGTTGGAAACCGGAAAAATCCCACATAATAAAAATAAGATTTCCTATTCTTTCAGTTTTATATCGATTTTATATATCCAATTAACATTACAGTGATAAATAGACACAGTTGAACAGAGGTAATAGACTGGACCAAGCGCACTAAAAATGTGTACTTTATATATACGGCAGACAACACAGTGATACCAAGCAGCGACGGCATAATAGATTTATTGATGACTAATTCAAAAAATATTTGAAATTAAATATGTTTCGGTGAAGTCCAGGAAATGAGCGATCATTGCATGTTAAGTGTTTATGTAAACATGGGAAACGACAATTTCTAGCTTAATGAATTTGTAGAATTTGGGTGTGAGTAACTGCTTAGTAATTTTCTTTTCAAAAATATTTCCCATATGTTACTTCATGCTTATACTTGCCATATACTTACATTAACAATATTTAAATTCTTGAAATTTGGGAACCAAAATCTCGCCTTTTCACGATACACATTTTTTAAGCCTTTTACATTAACTATAAACGAACAATCTCAGACATCATCCAATGCAGGTACAACAAACATCTCTATGATCTCGTCCAATTGTAAAATATTATCCAAGAAATAGTCCAAACCCAGAATAATCAATTATTCGATGGAATGAATAACACTACATTCAATAATAAGATAGCGAACCTAAGCGATATGGATAAAATTCAGCTTTCGAGACTTTTCTAGTAAACCAGGAGAATTCGGATCAATCGGAAGAAAAGTGTAGATAGAATTCTGCAAAACGGAAACCAAAATATTACAGTATCGTAATATTGATACGAAATAAAATAACGAGTAATGCATCTTTGGGAATTACTTTGTGAAAGGTGAAATAGGTGTGCGTTAGCCTGGTTCGGAGTTGACCCCGCACTCTCGTCTATACCAACAATTTCGCTTATTAACAATGTTATTATCTGTCCTATTTGTCGAAATTTTGCTGCTATTTTATTCGTTTTATAAAATTTGTTTGGTATGTTTGCTCTAATATGTTAACTTCCTTTAATCTCTTTAGCTTTTTACTATATTTTCTTGTTTTATAAAACTTATTTGACTTAATTATTATACTATACTTGTAAAATATTAACTTTTGACTTTTCTGTAAATTAATCACAAACTAAAAATTATTTATCGACTTACATTAAAATTATCAGATACATGGTAAAGATACTTTAGCATACTAAGGGGCTCCGCTTTTCAACACTTATAGTCACT
Source organism: Nephrotoma appendiculata (assembly GCA_947310385.1). Taxonomy (NCBI): domain Eukaryota; kingdom Metazoa; phylum Arthropoda; class Insecta; order Diptera; family Tipulidae; genus Nephrotoma; species Nephrotoma appendiculata. The sequence goes on along the minus strand of OX371225.1, from coordinate 211,963,730 downwards.
TGTTTTATTAATTAATTACTTTGCTTTTTCAGTTCTGATTAATCTGTAGGTAAAAAGTTTCACTTCACTTTTAGAGTTCCATTTAAGCTTAGAATTTTTTCCTCGTTAATTAACAACACTGTTACACTTTTATACTTGCACTGGATAATTTACTTTAGTAAACAAGGGAAGGTCCCTGTTTCGGCGCCAGTTAATCTTTTGTTACGATTTAAGGTTTAAAAAAATAATTTTTATCTATTAATTTTTTTTGATTTTTTATTTGGACCAACTTATTTATTTTACAACCGAATTACAATTATTTTGCTTATAATATCGAAACTTAAAAACTAAACTAAGAAAGTACTTGGCAGACACTTATGCCGGATGCGCGTGTAGTCCGTTATAAATATTAAAGCCACGTGCGACATATCATGCTATTATATTTTTGTGAGAACCTAATTATGGCATGTGTTACCCAAAAGTAGACGTTTAGATACCTTAGATTCTTACGAAATTCGAAAATCCCTATTAACCAAAAAATCTTTAATGAACAGAGAAAAATCCGTTTCTCACCAATTACAGATCCTGCCCTGTTCTATTCTCACGTTCGTAATAATATGACTAATACGTCAGGTAATTAAATGTACTTCAATATACCTTGAATTTTGTTACTCACCCGATGACTAATCGCATACCTGTTATCCTCCTCCCCCTTTTTTATTATTAATTTTTGGAACGTTCGTTTGGACGAACAATAGATTAATTTTTATTGCTTCTTTTTTGTCTCCTTCTTTTATTTCTTTTTTGCCATGTTTATCTTGTTGATGACCTAACAAGTCGAAATCGATCGAGTGATTTTTTAAACCTTTTGAACAAATTTTTAATTAAAATATTCAAAATTCTAATTTTTTGCGAAATTGAAAAACAAGTGTTGAATAAAATGTGTTAATTAAGTATTAAAATTTAGGTTGCGAGCATATTCTTTCTCAATATCCGATCTTAACCGTACGCGTGTCCTTGACCAAATGACACAGTGGTTAAAGCTTTGGCATTTCGATCGGGAGGTACCGGGGTTGAATCCCGATAGGGGCAGGATGCAAAGAGAAATTTCAACAACAAATTACCATCTGTGATGAAATGTAACACATCTATGATCCCCTGTCGGAGTGCAAAACTCATGGGCCGACCCATCTCCCATGTCGGCTGGCATGTGTGCAAACTCCATGGTCTTAAATCGGTCCTATAGCCGTACGTCCTTGAATTGGCTGACACTAACGTAAAAGTAAGGACGGAATAAGCAAACCGCGAAAGAGTAGGGAGAACCTTAAACAGGCCTCAGTGTTCTGATTGCACAGATAATAATAAAAAAAAAAAAACTAACATTTGAATTATAAATTGATATTTCACTAACCTTTAAATGAAACTTCATGTTCAACTTATGATGTACAACTTCATTTGACAATATATCAGGTCATATATAGTCTCTGAATTCAAAACTCTTTTAAAAATATATAAAGTTAATATAAATATCACGTTTCACCAAATACTACTCTTAAGATCGTTCAAATATTATCAATTGATAGCTTTTGTGCAAAATGTTTTATTTTGAATTTGCGGAACAATATCCAAAATTCAAAGCGAACCTAACCTGTTCGGCGATTATTTGCGGTAAAAATATTACAAATAAGCAACCTCTGTTTGAATGCAGTGAATGTAAGGAGTGCTTTCATCCTCATTGTAAAGGTGTTTTTGGCCAGCATATTACTTGGAAAGCGACGGAGCCTTTTTGGTTTAGCTCTGAAATGTGCAATAAGAAGAAGAGTGAAGTAAGAAGGGAATAGGTACAAAGGGCCGAATGTCGAAGGGCCGAATGTCGAAGGGCCGAATGTCGAAGGGCCGAATGTGTCGAAGAGCCGAATGTGTCGAAGGGCCGAATGTCGAAGGGCCGAATGTCGAAGGGTCGAATGTGTCGAAGGGCCGAATGTGTCGAAGGGCCGAATGTCGAAGGGCCGAATGGGTCGAAGGGCCGAATGGGTCGAAGGGCCGAAGTTTTTTAGAAATATAAATTTTAAATTTGTTGTTTTAAAACAAAATAAAATATTTTAAGAATATTAAAATATTTTTATATTTTTTTATTTTTCGTATTTTTTTTTATAGAATATTTTGTAATTTTTTTTTTATTAAACATAAATGAATTTTTTATGTATTTATGTATTTTAATATTTTTCATCTTTGAATATTTATGAAATTCCACGTATCCGGTCATCGATATATTTTGGTGAAGGAAAATTTTAGGAAGAAAAAATCTACGGCCGGAATTTTGAAATGAAGTAATTGTAGATGCTAACGGCTTCCATAACTCTCACGGGCTAAGCGGGGGGGAGCGCAGCGACCCCCCCCCCCCCCCTTCGAGGGACTTTAGATTTCAATTTCGGGGGGGCGTAAGAGCCGGGATCTTCAAACATGTCGCACTGCGTGCCGCACGTAGGAGCGGATTATATAGAATCTATTAATGACACCTACGCTCCTCCCCGTTAGCCCTCCGGGGGTCTTTTGATTTTAATTTCAGGGGGGCGTAGGAGCCGGGATCTTCAAACATGTCGCACTGCGTGCCGCACGTAGGAGCGGATTATATAGAATCTATTAATGACACCTACGCTCCTCCCCGTTAGCCCTCCGGCGGTCTTTTGATTTTAATTTCAGGGGGCGTAGGAGCCGGGATCTTCAAACATGTCGCACTGCGTGCCGCACGTAGGAGCGGATTATATAGAATCTATTAATGACACCTACGCTAAAAAAAATATTAAAATATTAATCAAAAAATATTAAATATTAAATTTTGTTGTTTTATCTATAACTTGTCACAAAAAAAAATAAATGAAAATGCCATAATTTTCCCGGAAAATGTGATAATTTATGTGATAATTTTTCCGGAATTATACACAACCCTACAAAAAAAAAATCTAAAAAGTTTTCATCTTATCCGATTTTCGCGATGTATACGTCATCTACACCTTAGCTAAAATAGTTCATATGTAAAAAATTCAAATTTATTTTATTTATAAAAACATCTCTAAGATGGCAGTCAATCAAATTACCAATTTTTTAGTTAAAATTATAACCACCTAAAAAAAATTGTAGAAAAACTTAATCCAAAAGCGGAAAAAATTATAAATAATATATAAAAAATTGAAATTTATCCAACATGGCGTCTGATAAGTTTACATTTTTAGTTAAAATTATGACCATTTTGAAAAATATGTCGCGACAGTTAATTTTGACTGCGATACTAAAGGCTAGCCAAAATTAAATTAAACAATTAAATTAAATAAAAAAATAAAAAAAAAATATATTTCTAAAAAAAAAAAAAATCAAAAAAAATTCGGCCCTTCGACCCATTCGGCCCTTCGACACATTCGGCCTTTCGACACATTCGGCCCTTCGACACATTCGGCCCTTCGACATTCGGCCCTTCGACATTCGGCCCTTTGATATCATACCGTAAGAAGTGGCAGTAGCTCCAGCAACCCTCACAGCGCAGAAATTATGAGAAAGTTACAAAAACATGATGACGAATTTGGTGAAATGAAAGCAATGATGGCCGAGATAAAAAAGTCGCACAAGAGTTTATTTCATCTGAGTTTGAAAAACTAACAGCGGAATACAAAAGAGTCGTCGATGAGAATAAGGAATTGTTGGAACTCTTAAAATCATCAAATGTTGAAAAACGAAAACAACAAATCCAAATAAATAACCTGGAATCAACTGAAGATGAGCTATATCAGGAAAAATTGGAGTGTAACCCTATTGTAGCCGGGATTCCTAAAGAAGAGGTTCAACCCAGCAAAATTACAAAAACAATTTTTAGTGTACTGGATTGCATTGAGTGTTTCGATGATGTTGCTCAAGTGCAATACATGAAGCAAAAATTTCTACATAAAAATGTTCGTGATGGTGACACAATCGACAGGAAGCTGCTAATTACATTTAAGGACAAGCAGTTCAAATATAAGGTGCAGGACAAGAAAAAGAAGAAAATGATTCACTTAAGTCAGGTGGGTTATAGTTTTCCAGTAGAGAAACAAATCTTCTTCAGGGATCACTTGACACAATACAGACTAAATCTATACAGAGAAGCTCGTAAGGTCAACAAACATATTAATTATAAGTTTGTCTGGATAAGCAAATCTGTAATCTACTTTCGGAAAGAAGATAAGTCCGCTGCTGTTCGGGTTTTGTTATTAACAGACACTGTTAATTAATTACCTGATACTACACCGAAATATTTCAAGGCACGCAAATTAGGACTCCGAGGTAGCACTCTCGGTTAAACAAAAACATTTTTTTAATAATATTTAGTTATTACAACTTAGTTTTTAAGCCCTTTGGCCTTTATTATATTTCAAGTGGTTTCTTTCTTCGCAGCCTCCTTTCTGAATTTGTATCTTCTTATATGCGAAGTATCTCAGCATTGCGGTGTAAACTAATACGTTGTGCGTGTGTCCATCAATAGATCTCATGTTGGCTGTGTGCCAATCCAATTCTACATACTATATTTGACAGTAATTGGTTGAGGAATGGTAAAGTTCCATTGAACATTGCATAAATATGTTCTGCGCAGTATAATTATACTTTGGTATATCCTTTGATGAAAAAATTTAATAAAACATTTGAAATTTTTGTGCAATAAGCTAAATTTATTTGAACCATTGCCTTTGGGATGTCTCACATATTTTTTGCAATTATTTGAAAGATTTTTTTGTTGTTATTTTGCGGTTGCACAATTCAAGGGTTAAATACTAATGGATTTTAGAGTAATTTTTAATATAAGTCAAATAATTATGATTTCAAAAAATTCTATTGTAAGACGTGGTGTTGCTGGAATAAATGTTTATATCACTTAGGAAGCCGGAAATTATTAATTTAGAATTAAATTTAAGGCAATTTCCAGATGCATGTGAAATAATATTTTTTCGTAAAAATGAGTGTATGGTGGGCCCGGCGTCATCCGGGAGATTCTGTGAAAGAACTTGGTCGTGTATTCAGAATCAATCAATCAATCAAGTTATAACTGTAAACTTGTTACCGTATAAGTATGCCTGATATATTTTTATTGCCTCAGATGATAGCGATAGCTTTTTGTCGTACATTTTGGATAGAACGGCGCCTACAGCGTGTTCTGAAGCATCGGTTGTCAAAATAAAAGGCTTAAAACACAAATTTGTTTTTTTTTTCTGAAAAATTCGCATTTATCGGGTTGTATCTTGAAATTAAATTGCGATAACCTTTTAAGCACTTCGCCAAGATGTGATTAGCTAAGTTATTACCTATGACAAATTCCCCGATAAGACCGTTTAGAGCATTATCATGGTCATTTGGAATGTGCTGGACAATTTTTTAAGCCAGATTTTTAACCATTATGGGATCTGATGGAACCCAGATTTGAGATCTATTGTTGAAAAATATGTGGATTTCCAAAGATTATCTAAAATTCTCTCAATTTACGGAATTGGTTATTTGTCGTTTATAGTTTTCTCGTTCGGTTTTCGGTAGTCAATTAAAACCCTGACTTTCCGAATTCATGACGCGACTGCTTTTTCTGGTATCTAGTATAATCTCGTCGTTTAGTGTTTTATGACTTGCCATTATCCATTCACCGTTTTCACTAGATTCAAAGTTTTTCACTTTTCCACTTTTTGCTTCTCTAAAATATTTTTTACTGCTGATGATTCAGCAGATGATATGTATAATAATTGGTGTTATTATATTTTTGTTAGCTCCTGTGCTTTATCTATCAAAATATTAATATTTGTTTTGGCATTGTAGATATATAAGCAAATTTAACCTTCCGTGTCGGAATCGCGTTTCTTCCAAAAATTCTCAGTTTCTAGAGTTGCTACTTCCTCGTTGTTGAGGCCGTGTTATACATCTTCGTCAGGGTCTTTCCCTTTGGTTTCTTTTCAACTTTTTAAATATATTCTTTGATCTCCCGGAAACATCGACTTCCGTTGGAATGATTTCACTTCTACCTTTTCCTGGTCATTAGGCCTTTTTTTGTTGTGAAATATCATCATGGCTTCCTTAAGCCTGAAGTTAAAACTACCATTGCGTCTTCCTCTATGAAGACGCAAGTGCCATGCATGGATGTAGTATACACCAGATTTCCATCAAACCGAGAGCTTTTCCCTCAATTTTATTTTTTACCACTACAAGATTTTAAATTGGTGGTTTGGAACTAATGGTTTGAACATGGCTAGCGTTTCCTCGGCGGTTTTTAACCAATCCGTTACCTGTTTTTATTCCCATTAAAAGGTGGGATTAACTTCATTGGTTCTGGAATCCTAAATAAATCGAGTGCAATTTGATTGCGTAGTGTTTCTTTTGTTTTGACAGGCGGAACTGCCTCAATTTTTTAGTTATGTACGGGTTATGCACATATAACTGTTGTGATCGTTTGTTATGAACGACTCTTGTTTGGAGGTCTAATTAAATATTTCGGCTAACCACGAATGACGCTACCATTGACAATCATTGGTGTGTTCTTCATTATCGTTGAGTGTCCTTACTGCAATTTTTGGTTTAATGTCCTACACCTTAGTTGACGGAAATTCTTTTTTCTTTACGGAAATAATTTCTTTGAAGGGTAGTTTTTTATTTCTTGGTAGCGAAGTTTTAGTACTAACAATCTTTATTTGCTTATCTAACCTATTTATAACTTCAATAAATATATTTATTGATTTTTTTTTATTTCATCTTGGTCTACACTGTTAGCTGGATTAAAAATTATTTCGTTAGGTGTAAATCCAGTTGTCAAATGTACCGAGTTGTTGAAGAGAGCTGCGGAAAGCTCCACAACCATTTTGCTATCCGAATCTGGTACTTGGCTTTTATTGGTGTTGAATATTTTTATAATTGTTTCGGCGGAAGAAGCATATACCAACCTTACGTTTAAGGTGCTTGTAGCCAAAGTGTTATTAAATTTCAAATCATAGGTAAGTACTTTGTTAATCACTCACTAACGGTAATTTCGCTATAGTGTCATTACTAGAGTCGTTATCGTTGTTACTATAATCATCTGAATTATGGTCATTTTCTAATTCGTTCTCCTCTTTTGACAGCATCGTCAATCTTCCAATTTCAGTTCGGTCAGCATTTAAGCCATGCAAAAGCCGTTAGTTTAATTTATTGTATGATTGACCAAACCTTTCTAATTAGAGGTCCATATTTGTTTATTGTCTTCTGTTTCTCAGGTAAATTTTATAGTGGGTTGTAAGTTATTTTTTTTGGTGTTAAATAATAGTATTACGTCATACCAGTATATTTTATTATCTATGCATTTGTTGTTTTTACTATTAATTTGTCATTTTTCTAAATGAGTCATAAATATTTCTGCTAATGTACCTAATACTGGATTTCCCCCCCAAAGCAAGAAAAAGGGTATTATGTACACAGGTACATTTAAAAAAAACTATGAATTTCGAATAATTTATTTGGCATTGTATTATAATAGGTATAATAGGCACTATACGGTATATGAATTCATTTTCGTCGTCGCTCAGGGCTGCAATGAGGCTGAAGGCAAGATGACGATTTTATCCATGTGAACTTGTACTCATTTTAACGACACTTTTAACGGAGATTGTTATAAAATCGCGTTCTCACTCTCACCTAGTGAGAATATATTGTTAATTTGGTGTCCGGAATAATTGATGACCGTCGTTTTAGCGGATGTTCATTGTCTTCCAGTAACATAACGCTGATTGCCCATATACCTGTATTTATAGTTCGAGACCATTCCAATTCCAAAGTCCAGATACCTATCAAATTTTCCGCATCATCATTGCTTCCAATCCGTTTCGCGTGTTAAACTTTCGATAAATAAATAAAAGGCGTTGTTGCTTGTTTTTCAATTGATGGAATCGCTTTGCCTAACTCTTGCAAGTTTTTTCTTCTCGAAAAAAATGATTTTGACAACTCAGGGTTGTAACTAATGCAACGACATCGAACCTGTTGTAAAAAACACGACTCGCCCACAATATTCGCACAAAATTTTATCCATTGTATCCTTCTGCGCCTTTCGTTGCGTTATAATAATTTATAATATTAGGCTTATTTTTTACGTCATTTACAATTTTTGCCAAAATGGAGCGTATGGAGAATCATAGCTTTGTTTTTTTAGAAACGTAAGAGCATATTGTCACGTTTTTATGATAGTCAAATTCTGTAGTTAGTACACCACGTTATTTTGAGACCTGAAACACGGTTGGATTGTATGGTTTATATTTCCTGAGTGTGCCCGTAATAGCTAAATTCTAAATTCTAACGTTGTGCCAGCGATAAAGATGTAAAAAAGTTTTCGATTGTAAGTGTACGAGTAAATTTAGTCCTGCCTCTGTATGGGTATATTTGTTCGTCAATCGTTACTGCATTACGAATAAATCCTTAATTGACGCTGTTTTATATTTATCCAAGTGAAATGCGCTGGTATTTTTATTGTCAAGGCGAATGAACTGTGTTATACTCAAAAAACTACACTATACCCTTCCAAGGAATGCATTGAACTCTTCTTCATTTATAAGTTTCCAAACTTTAATCGATCCAGGATTATTGGTATTCCAAATTTAACTGCGCTGTGGTTTGCGATTTGTTGCCCTTATTATGATGTTGCATATTTCATTTGTGAGAAAACACTTAAATGTTTGAAGCAATGTGAGGTTGATTGTTGATCTATATATTCCACTGTGCTTGATGACCAAAACGTCGAGAAGTAGGTATTTCACTTCTCAAGCCTGTACCGCCACTCTTTTACGTGACGGCTGATCTAACGTAGCAGGCATATGGTGAGCAACTACCACATTTTCAAGTTATTCGTCAACTGATTCATCTTCTGAATCAATTTCAGGTTGATGTGATTTTTGCTCCGCATCTGAAGCATCATGATTTATGTTCACAACACTATATGCACAATAGACAATTTTGAAAATGAATGCGCAGCTTTTTTACATACAAAAAGGTAACGAAAAGTTTGACAGAATAACAAAACTGCTAGAAATTAGTGGACTGAAGTTGTAACAATTCCTCCTTCGTTAATTTTTTTTGACAGCTCGACCAAGTGCTTGTTAAACGCAAATAAAAAAATGTGAACTATAAAAGCTATAGTCGATCGATGTTTTAATGCCTTGCCTGGAACAATACGGTTTTCTGCCTTGGATGAACCGATCTTCTCATTGGTGTTTTGTATTGTGCAGCTGGATTTTCGTCTTGTTGTGTTCCTGGAGGTGTTGTTGTTTGTGCCGTGTCACCGTCCACAATCACCTGTGGAGATTCCCATTTGTCATTATCACAGACGGGTGATGTCGCCGATGATCGATTTCGTAAAATACTATGAAAAATATTACTCGATGTCGCAGGAAAAATTATCCCCATGTACATTTTTACTCGTCTTGTTTTCCAATTGTTGTTGCTGTGACGATTTTTTATAGTCATCGATTGATGACTCAATTCTTGGTCGTAATTGGTTTTGATGTCGTCTCCAAATACCATAGTTTGTGCCAACTAGGTACATTCTCTTCCCCAACGATTTTACGATGTAGGCTTTTCTACATTTATGTAAACTTCTCGTTGAAAAGTCTTTCGCGTAAACTTTGTCATCGACGTTGTATTCAGTCGATATGGTGCAATGTTCTCTTCGGTGGGAATTCGGATTGATTGATGACAGTTCAGTGCGAGGCTGTCTATACCGTGTAACAGTTCCGCGGGTGATTTGTCTACATTTGTTAGCGGTGTAGAACGAGAAGACGATAAAAATTGTAATAATGTGTTTTCACCATTTGTGTCGTCATGACAAATTCCCTTCATTGCTGTTTTGAACGTTCGGACCGTTCGTTCAGTTTCGCCATTTGATTGTGGGTGAAATGGTGCAGATGTCAAATGCTCGATATTGTTCATGTGACAGAATTCAGCGAATTCTGCAGACATAAATTGAGTCTCATTATCACTTACGATGGTCGATGGTAAACCTTCGATTGCGAAAATTTGTTCTAACGCCCGAATTTTGAGCGATGATGTTGTTTTCGTCATTGTCACGACAAATAAAAACTTGCTATAATATGCGTCCACACATAAAATAAACATTTTGTTCATAAATGGCCCCGCGTAGTCGATATGAACTCTTTGGCATGGTTCATCTGGTGTTGGCCATTCGGAAAATTCTTTGTTTGATGCTGGTGCGTTGAGTTGACAATTTTACCATTCTTTGACGATTTTTTCAATGTCACGATCGATGTTTCGCCATCAGCAATGTCGATGAGCCAATTTTTTCATCCGAGTAACACCCTAATATACATCATGTACTAGCTTCGGTGTTTTCTCTTGTATAGGAAGAAAGGGACGACGTTAACGTTCTGTCTGTAAGAAAAGGATATAATTAAACTTGTTCAAGCTATGACGATGTTTAAAATAGTCTGAGTAAGACGATTCAGAGGTATTTAATTTTTCAGGACATCCCGCTGGCCTCTTCGCTTTTGTCAAAATTTTCATTGGACCTACACGGTAAGCGTGATAGTGCATTGGCGTTGCCGTAGTATTTCGTAAATTTGTACGTTATCGTGAATGTGTTGCTCATTATGATGATTGTCCATCGTTGAAGACGGTTGATTGAGTGAACCGGTAATTTTTTGCTGGGATTAAATAACGAGACCAATGTCCTATGGTCCGTAACCAATTCGAATTTGCTCGAGTAGAGTAGATATTGCTCGAATTTTGAAACGCCGTAAATAATCGACAATGCCTCTTTTTCGATTTGCGAATACCCTCCTTGTGTGTTGTTCAGTGTTTTTTAAGCGAACGCAATTGGGTGCTCAGTCCAGTCAGGATAACGATGAGAAATAACGGCACCAATAGCGTACGAAGAAGCATCTGTTGCTAAAATGATTTGATAATCGTTACGGAAATGACCCTATTAAATGTCGATAATGCAGATTCAAACTCATCAAACGAAAATGACAGCCGATTTTTGTCGGTAACATCCCAGCCGAAAAATGTCATGTATGTGAAGATAGCCCAAATTCCATCCCCGAAAAATGCGATGGCAACACTAATTATTGCTATCATGACATTTTTTTTACTCTCAGCCCAAAAAATCACGACATTTTTACTGTCAGCCCCGAAAATTTACTGTCATGACAGCTAAAACTATCATGACACAAACATTTTTCTGGGGAAAATTTTTAACTTTTTTATTTTTCCAATATTTTTTTTTATTTTAAATAAAATTAATTGCTTCGTCAACCTTGCAGACACAGATCAAAGAGTTTTTATCGCTCTTATGGCTTCTTCTGATAGTGCCACAAATGTTAAAAAATTCAACTATCAGTATATACAAAATATTTTTTAATGTAATTTTAATACGTTGTATACCTTAGAAGATGGGGGCTGCCACCCCCAAACCCCCGCTTTTTCACAATTTATACAATTCTTCAAGTGTCAAACTAAGTAAAAAAAAAAAAAAAAAAAAATGAAAACGTTTCAAAAATTTTCTGGAATAATTGCCAAATATAGATTTATTGCTATAATTAATAATTAAATGTCGCAATAGTATACATAAAAATGTATAGTACATATTGCCATAAGCAACTTGTTCGATTTTCGGGGATAGAAATTTGGGCTATCTTCACAGAGGTAAAAATGTCGATAATGCAGATACGAATTTTATGCCGAAATGTAATTATTTTTATTGCAAATTTTTATTTTGTTCTTCCTAAAAACCAACAAACAAATTTAAAATAAGAAATTTTCATTCGAAACAATAAAAATTAATATACAAAACATAATTTCTCTAAGTGCTGTATTACCTGTTTGGAGTTAAAACGTGAAATGTAATTATAGTTAGGTTAGGTTAGGTTAGGTTAGAGTGGCTGCTATCGCACACTTAGGCCATTAATGGCCCATTGTGATACCACAGGATCCAATCTCCCCTTACTCCCGCTGAAACCAACCAGAGCTACTGATGTAGCGTAAAATATCTCGCACCCTACAGTCCGCGAGTTCAGAAAGGCTGTCCATGTTGTACACACCCAAGTACTTACGTCTTTTGTATGATAGTGCCGGACATGAGCATAGGAAGTGAACTAGCGTCTCTTCCTCCTCTTCGTCCATACAACTTCTACAAAAGTCATTCGTCTCTAGACCCAGCCTCCTCGCATGTTCCCCAAAAAGGCAGTGTCCTGTTAGTATCCCTACGACCAATCCTAAATCTCGTTTTCCCAGGGATACAAGTGCCTTGGAGCGCCGCAGGTCCAGTTTTGGCCAAACCTGTTTTGCTACCCTGCACGTGAGAGTGTTGGTCCACCTCTCATCTGTTAAGGCGATTGCCTTTTTACTGAGCGTCAATTTGAGCGCTGCTATAGGCCTCCCCAGACCTGCCCTTTCCGGTTGCATCTGGAGAGTCGTACCGTGCCTAGCTAGTTCGTCTGCCCTGCAGTTTCCCGTGACGTCCGAGTGACCAGGGACCCAGATCATCTGGATACTGAAATACTCGCTCATCTCATTAAGAGATGAGCGGCAATCCAGCGCCACCCGTGACTTCAGAGAAACCGCCTCTAGTGACCTGAGTGCCGCTTGACTGTCCACATAAATCGCGATATCCCTAACAGATACCACGTTATGCTTCAACCATGTCACGACTTCCCCTATCGCCACCACTTCAGCCTGGTACACGCTGCAGTAGTCAGGGAGACGAACAGAAATATTAACATTGAGCTTCTCACAGAAGACTCCAGCTCCTACTTTGCCGTCTAGCTTAGAGCCGTCCGTGAAAAATGTCAGTGCCTCGTTTTCCCGTATTGATCCATTCCTCCAGGATTCCCTAGAAGGACAGATGATCCGGAAACCTATATCAAAGCACAACGTTGGTTTAATATAATCTAGATTCACCAGTTCTTCCCTTAGTGATCTAACTATTGTCGAGTGTCCCACCTGAAGACACTTCCACTGAGAGACAGCCGAGAGCCTTGTAGCCACATTGGCTGCCATCTGCTTACCAAAAAATTCGATTGGAATAAGGTGGAACATAACCTCTAAAGCGCGTGTAGGTGTTGTCCTAAGCGCCCCGCTTATAAGCATACAGGCCGTTCTTTGCACCTTCTCCAACATCCTTATGTAGGTTACCTTTTCCAGAGCTGGCCACCACACGCCCACCCCGTACATCAGCACAGGCCTTACCACTGCGGTATAGAGCCAGTGTACCAGCTCTGGTTTCAAACCCCATTTCTTCCCTATTGCGTTTCTACACGAGTAAATGGCTACATTAGCCTTATTCACCCTTTCTACAATGTTAGGCTTCCAGCTGAGCTTACTGTCCAAGATTATGCCCAAAAATCTCGCTCTGTCAGCAAAAGCCAGTCTAATGCCGTTCACAGTAGGAGGGCTAACTACCGGAATTTTATATTTCTTAGTAAATAGTACCAGCTCTGTCTTGGACGGGTTGATCCCTAATCCGCATTTGCCGGCCCATTTCGTAACGATCAGGAGTGCATTCTGCATAACATCCCTAATCGTATCCAGATATTTGCCTGAGACAGCTATCGCTACATCATCTGCATACGCTACAACCCCCATCCCCTCTTTCTCCAGTTCCAACAGCAATCCATTCACCACTGCACTCCAAAGAAAGGGGGACATCACTCCTCCCTGCGGAGTTCCTCTAACCACCCGCCTTCTAATGGTGGACTCTCCTAGTTCCGAGATAATAATCCTGCTTACCAGCATCTGATTTATCAACCTACTTATAGGATAATCCACCTTCAAAAATGACAATCCTTCCATGATCGCCTCCGTTTTTACATTATTAAAGGCACCCTCAATGTCGAGAAATGCTACCATACAGAACTCTTGCGAGTAAATTGTCTTCTCAATCATGCGTACTAGATCGTGCAGAGCTGTGTCCACCGACTTTCCCTTACAGTACGCATGCTGAGACATTGCCCAATTCCTCGGATCAACTTTTGTTCGAATAAGTACGTCTATCAATCTTTCCAAGGTTTTCAACAGAAAGGATGATAGAGTTATAGGCCTCAGGTCCTTTGGATAAGCCTGTGAGCTTTTTCCCGATTTCGGGATAAAAACCACTCTGACCTCCGTCCATTTCCTGGGAATATAGACCAATTGCAGACATCCCCTGAAGATAACCTCCAGCCAGGGGAGGATGACCGCAGAGTTCCTTTGGATCTCTGCTGGTATAATCCGATCCGGGCCCGCCGATTTATAAGGCTTAAAACCGTTCAGTGCCCACAGGATTCGTTTCCTGTCCACGATGCCATCCACATTCGTTAAAGGTGTTCCTCGATGAGCTCCAGGTTCCATCGAGTCATCAATGCTTCCCGGAAAATGGGTCTCAATGAGAAGCTCCAATGATTCCGCACTTGAAGCTGTCCATAACCCGTCCGGCCTAATTAAGTAACTAGGACTGGTTGGGTTAGTAGATAGAATTTTCCTTAGGCGAGAAGTCTCGGAGACCTCCTCCATTCTACAACAGAAGAGTCTCCAAGACCCCCTTTGTGCCCTCCTCAACTCTTTTTTGTATGTTCTCAGGTCTTCCTTATAGGAATCCCAATCTCGATTTTCCCTGGTGTTCTTAGCCTTATTAAAGGCTGTCCTACACGCTCTCCGATAGGTTCCCAACCCCGTGGTCCACCATATCGGTTTCTGCCTGCCCCTAGCCTTTATTAGGGGGCACGCAGCATTAAATGAAAGATTGCATGCCTTTGTGACAATATCAACCATGCCATCTAATTCCTCTACTGTCGCCGGAAGTCCAGGAACCTCCAGCGGCAATAATTCCTTCAACACCTCCCCATATTTGTTCCAGTTTGTCCTTCTGGGATTCCTGAAGGCTTTCCGGGCAACAGGTTTGATGTTGAGGTTATATGTAATATATCGGTGATCAGAGAATGAGTGCTCTTTCGCCACTCTCCACCCACTGATCATATCAAAAATTGTTTCTGACGCACAGGTTACATCTAGAACCTCCTGTCGATTTCTAACAATGAATGTTGGTTCACACCCAATATTGCAAACTACAAGGTTAGTATTTAATAAGTAATCAAAAAATAACTCACCCCTTTCATTAATGTCTGTGCTTCCCCAGATTGTGTGATGCGCGTTTGCATCACATCCTAGTATCACACCTACCTTTTTCTGACCTGCTTCCCGGATCAGTTCCCCCAGGTTGTCCGGTGGAACCTCCTTCTCGCGATCCATGTAGGCTGAGGCTAGCCATAGTTTTTCACAGCCTACCTCAGCGCTCACCGCCGTAACGTCCCCGCTACTAAATTGTGGAAGAAGAAAAATATTCAAATTATTTTTCGCTAAGATACACGATCTGATCTTTTCAGAGTTGCTTGAGTATAATAATTTATACCCTTTCATTCCGAGGCCACAGATCCTGTTATTACTAATCCAAGGTTCTTGGATTAACACCAAGTCCTCATCTGACTTAGTCAGTCTGAGCACGAGGGCTGCCGAGGCAGCCTTCGTGTGGTGCAGGTTTATTTGTACAATGCTAACCATTGTAATCTACCTTACTCACCACTTCATGCACTTCCTGCATCAGGATAGTGTCATTTGGCTCGTTGGTTTGGTCGCAAACCCCCTCTCGTCGTGTGTTCGACGGGTTGCCCACATCGGACTTCAGAGAGAGGAGGCTGCCTCCCATCACCAACTTCACTTCGTCCGAAATATCGGAACGGCTATTCTGGTCGGCCTCAGCCCGCTTGACCGTTTCCTGCCGGGTCCGTTCTACGTCGCCCCCAGGCTGGTCTTCCGCGCCCTTATCGACCTCGTCTTTCCTATAAACTTTAAGAGTGATCGACCCGAAACCGAAGTTGATTACTCCCTTAGATCTAGCAAGGGAAACCAAGGATTCCTTATTGATCAGCATGATTGCCAATCTAAAGCCCACCTTAGCCTCCTCCTGCTTCACAATCCTCCATCCTTCCGTTGGAAGATCGGGATTACTGGCCCGGATAATCTCAATGACCTCCTCTGGCTTATCCGGCTCGGTTGGTAACCAGACGCGTGCTCGCGGCCTGCTCGGGATTTCCCCTCTGCTGACTGCTTCCAGCCTCGCGCCCGGCCACACCTCGCCTACCTCGGTCACTGCTCTTTTATAGAGATCGACCGATCTCTGGTCTGAGCACGCAGTTAGCTTAACGCGCCCTTGGTGCCATCCCGCATCTCTGCAGGACGGGGGGGATCCCGGATTTTCTCTAAGGATCCTCAAGAAAATGGAGTTTAGTGCATTATACACTACCCTCCACTTTTCCGACGTGATGCTCCCATCTTCCTGACCTTTGTCAATGACGGCTAGCACCAGCACGTGCTCCTTCAGGATTTCACTGAATAATTTCAGTTTCTGCTCCTTAGGAGCACCCGACGTCATGTCTGCTTGCACTTTGGCCCGCTTACTGTCTTCTGCTTCAAGCTCATCCTGGGACCTCTGTCTTTTAGACATAAGGATCCTCTCCGAGCTATCGCAGCCGACAGTTTTCTTAGCCCATGCTACAGATTCCTTCTGCGCAACTGTAAGCTGCCCCTCAGGGGTCGCAGCCAGTTTCTCCAGTACTCTAAATGCCGACCGTCTTTCTCTGTACCGTCGTTTTGATGGAGGGATCTCTCTCGGTCCCCCACTGTTCTGTTTGGCAGTTCCGCTTCCACCTGGCTTCGATGTCATGGTGTTGCTTACCCTTGCCTCAGTTGAGGGAGCCCCACCTTGTTGGTTAGAGTTACTCCCCTCTATAGTACTTCCCGGTTTTTGGTGGGTACCGGTCCCCTTATTTTTATTATTTTTTAAATCTTCCATATATTCCCACGAGTATCGGAGAAATACGTCCACCTGCGCAGAGATCCGTATACGCAGGTAAGGCTAAATACAACTGGAGGTTGCCAGGTATCCAGAGGGCTCCGTTCACGACTGGGCTTTGTTAAATGGGCCCCCAGTCTAGTCGATCATCAGCACGGGTCGCATAACACCTTAATCCAGCCCATTGGCTCACCGAGTACCCCGCCTTCCACGCCCCCGCCCCCCAACATCCACTCACTCATTCACCCATCTATATGGATATCCCAAACAAATAGGACCCATTTCATTCAGGGGATTACCGTTTATAGGGTTCCCTACTCACTACCTGAAGGCTCGAGAGCGCAGGGAGACGTGACGCTCAGTTCACCGTGGTTGTGGTCGATGGTTTTATGGCGCCATCAATTCGCCTTTCCCTACTGGGTATCATAGGCACTCAGAATTTAGTGAACAGAGGTTAACCACTCCCCCGTTCTCTGAGACTCTCCTTCCAGCAGAGCTGCGGTTGGGGACGGCTTATTTAATTCACCGCTAACCTACCTATCGATAGGCCGTTCACAATCCACCACCTGTGACCCCCCCGATAGCTGCAGCTCGCCACGGGTAATTATAGTTAAGTGTTTGGAGAATTTTTAAGATGGCACGTCATCTAATAATTATCAATGTAATGGTCGATTTCTATGTTGGAAGTCTAGTAAAACTCGATTGAATATATCGCACACACAAAATTTGAAATTTTCTAAAAATTGACCGTTTAAAGTGTCATAGCTGTAATTAGATTCAAATGAAAGGTCTTATTGATGCTCACACCTGGAAGAAATTTCAGGTCGATTTTTATGTTGGAAGTCCGGGAAAACTCGATTGAATATATCGCACACACAAAATTTGAAAATTTCTAAAAATTGACCGTTTAAAGTGTCATAGCTAGACATAGATTGAAATGAAAGTTCTTGTTGATGCTCACACCTGCAAGAAATTTCAGGTCGTGCATCAATAATATCTTTCATTTGAATCTATTTCCAGCCATGACACTTTAAACGGTCAATTTTTAGAAATTTTCAAATTTTGTGTGTGCGATATATTCAATCGAGTTTTCCCGGACTTGCAACATAGAAATCGACCTGAAATTTTTTCCAGGTGTGAGTATAATAAGACCTTTCATTTGAATCTATTTCCAGCCATGACACTTTAAACGGTCAATTTTTAGAAATTTTCAAATTTTGTGTGTGCGATTTATTTAACGAAATTTTCTGACTCCTCACATGAAAATTGCCCTGAAATTTTGAAGTTTTGCTTGGTACATACCATTGTGTTTTCTGCTTATTAAAATAGTTTTTTAATTATAGTTTTAATGCACTTAATAAAAAATTTAATTTCGATTTTAATAAGCAGAAAACTCAATGGTATGTACCAAGCAAAACTTCAAAATTTCAGGGCAATTTTCATGTGAGGAGTCAGAAAATTTCGTTAAATATATCGCACACACAAAATTTGAAAATTTCTAAAAATTGACCGTTTAAAGTGTCATAGCTAGACATAGATTGAAATGAAAGTTCTTGTTGATGCTCACACCTGCAAGAAATTTCAGGTCGTGCATCAATAATATCTTTCATTTGAATCTATTTCCAGCCATGACACTTTAAACGGTCAATTTTTAGAAATTTTCAAATTTTGTGTGTGCGATATATTCAATCGAGTTTTCCCGGACTTCCAACGCAGAAATCGACCTGAAATTTGTTCCAGGTGTGAGCATCAATAAGACCTTTCATTTGAATCTATTTCCAGCCATGACACTTTAAACAGTCAATTTTTAGAAATTTTCAAATTTTGTGTGTGCGATTTATTAACGAAATTTTCTGACTCCTCACATGAAAATTGCCCTGAAATTTTGAAGTTTTGCTTGGTACATACCATTGTGTTTTCTGCTTATTAAAATAGTTTTTTAATTATAGTTTTAATGCACTTAATAAAAAATTTAATTTCGAATAGTTTACGTTGATGAACCGAAATAAACATTTTTGATTTAAAAAGTAATTACTGATAACACCAAAATTACGAATCTGCATTACCGACCTTTACTGGCGAATAATACAAGCTGTTTTGGTTCTGCATTATCGCCTTTTTTCGGCTTATATTTTTTGTTAATATTACCGAATCTGCATTATCGGCATTTTTCGGCTGGTACAATTTAGTTGTTACAGCCAATTCTGCATTGTCGACATTTTTGGCTGAAGTGAGTCGGCTAACTTTGCTATTTTCGAGCTGCAGATAGGCATCTTTCAAATCCACTTTCGTAAGAAATTGACCCCTTTGTAGCTTGTAAAATAGATCTTCGATTCGAGGAATTGGGTGACGATCCATATCGACTTATGGATTGATCGTCATTTTCTAATCGGCGCAAATCTGTATTCCTCCATTCGGTTTCCTTACTGGTACGATTGGAGTAGCTCATGATGAAGTTTGGATTGGTTTTAAGACATTTTGCGAAAACAGTCATTGCAATTCATTTTTTTACCGCTGTTCTTATGGCGAGCGATAAAACTCGTGGTTTAAAAAATTTGGGCTTTGAATTTTCTCTCAAACTAATGTCTGCTTTGTACGTCGTATAATGACTTAGTGTTGACGAATCAAATAATTTCGGATAACGTTTATAAATTTCACATACTCGACTTTTTAGGTTTACGTGAGAGCAGATTGTATTTACGCTGCTAGGTGACATCCCTATTTGTTGGTTGTCATGGACAAGCTGAAAACCCAATGCTTGGAACCAATTCATGCCAAGGATATCCCTAGCATTGTTTGCATTTACGACGATCACAGGTAAGACGAGCTTTTTATTACGATATAAAACTTCAACGTCGACAGTTCTCCATTTACAAATTTTTGCAAAACCACGTAAATCAGTCACCCACTCGAATAAGTTTGATTAACTCAAAATGGATCGTGAGACCAGCCGTAAGTTCTGAACACGTCTTACTTATCAGACTATTGAACAGTTTGTGTAAAATATCCAATAAATACATTTGCCAAAAAATGTTGATTTAGCTGCATCAAGTACGTGTCCCAGAAGATTTCCCATGCTCAAAAGGCAAAAATGGCGGTATGTGTTTTGATGTCCTTGCAAACGCCAACTGTTCCAAAATTTTATTTTGATTTTTTAATAACAGGATGATAGCAGCTTCCTTGGATTCCTTGATGTCCTCTCTAGTATTATTGTCCATACTTATATCTTCGTCGAAGATACGTCTGTTTTATCCACTTTTTGTAATATGCCACTTTTATATTATAATTGTGCGCACGCTACTTATATCTTTGTCGCCATTTTTGTATTATACTTTATTTTCACTACACTATTCACAATATACAATTTTGAAAAATAAATGCGCGGTGTTTTTTACATACGTAGTTTTTTTTACATGCAAAAAGGCTTTTTACATACATAGATGGAAGGCAACCATCTGATTATTTTCGGTTAGCAAATCACAACGATTAATTGATATATCTCAGTAATATGCTTGAATCAGTGTTTTATTGTGATTCATCAGTTTTGCTGTTCGATGATAATACTGAATCGAGCCTGTTTGATAGTTCAAAGATGGTTGAAAACATTTTTTTGAATTTTTGTGTGACTTTATGACGAAGATCTTATATAGTTGGTAAAGGCGGTTATTAACTATGTCATGTCTTGAACGAAAATTTAAATATGATTTTAAAATTCGCCCAAATTTTTAATTTTTTTTTCATAATTTGCAATATGTAGATGTTAATTGTTAATTATTAAAGCTTTATACTCGTTAAATAAATTGCAGATACAGCTAGACCCAATACAAAAAATACAATTTAACTCTGTTGTATATAAACAACATATGAATTTTTAGAATTTATCACAGCGCCAATGTTATCTGTTAATTTGATGTCACCGCATATATTTTCGATGTCTATCGACACACATAAAATACGGATATTTTCGACGAGATAAAATTTCTTTTGGTGTATCTTTTCTAAAATTTATGTGATATTTATGTAATGCTATCGGAACGAAATAAACCAATTTAACCTGGCTGGCTCACAGGTATCTGAGCTCGTTAGTTTACTGTCTGCGCTGTCTTATTTATTTGTTATTTTGTTGAATTCTTCTTCTTATTTTCATCATTGATGATGACACACTTTGTAAAATTATATATAATTAAATATTGATATATATTTAGTTTAACTGTATACCGGCTACTTAAAATACATATGACCGCCCATTTTCTATCTCTTATAAATATGTTTGAATATATGGTTTAATATAGTTTTAACAGAGAACGAATATAAATAGGTATAAAAAGTCTTAGTTCGAAAACCAAAAAATAGAAATAAATCAAAAAGCTATATAAGAAGAATTAAAATAGCGGATGGTGAAATGTTTTACGATAACGAACCGTATTATTGGGGTTCGATAAATTTGAAAGTAAAACTTTATATTTTTCAATTTGACTTAACAATTCACTATAGGTTTACACTATACAGATACACAAAATGAAGAGAAAGCCGAAATTCCACTAAATAAAATGTATGGAACCGAATTTAATTTGATTTGTCTTTTGGTTATTTCCAGATGAATTATTTTTGGGATATATGCGCCTACGATTAATTTGCAGATTGGACAATAACGTTTCAAATCAATCTACTTATGTTTATAAATATCGTATATTGTTAATTTTTACAATATTTGTATGTTTTACAACATTATACGAATACAAATCAACATGGCTCATCTTTGAATTGATCACTTTATGACCAGACATTCTAAACCAGTTCAGTAATCAGCAATGCCACCTGTATTTTAAGTAAGCACTAAATTTACCAAAACATAGTTCAAATTCTCACAATTATAACTCAAAAGAAAATTGTACTTTGAATACAAACCAAAATAGATAAATCAGGTTCGTCGCTTGCTCTCATGAAATGTAATCAAAATGATTGAAGTCTTTTGTTTCAAAATAGAATTTTAAGTAAAAACTAATAAATGTTAGTATTTAGCAACTAAATAAAATATGTAATAAAATTCTATCAAGCAATTGTATATCTATTCTGGTTCCGTAATATTCAAATATAGAGAATAATGCGAACAATTTTTTAGTTCAGGGAGTTTTATTATGAAAAATTTAGCATGTGATCCCTTTTCTGTCATTCTTTTTATTTTTAGTTTATGAATTTTACAGTTACTGAGTGATCATCCTCCGTGATATCCTGATATATGACAAAATTTGTGACTGATTATAATTATTGCTACCATCGCAGCGAGGACCATTGCATTTAGTCTCCAACCGGTGAAATATTGATTTGGGTTTTCGGTTTGCATGTAATTCGTGTTACTATAATATGAGAATCAATTGTATGTATCAATTTATTAATAAACTTGCGTTTAGAATTCAAAAGATTTAGAAGAATATATGAAATTAAAAATACTTTGTCCGAAGATACTTCTAAATGATTACAAGTCTTAGAGTAGGTGTTTTCACTATGTACTAGAACCAATCCAACTAGAAAACATGAGTTTTCCGGAAAAATTAGGGGAACGCTGGGTTTTAGTTGGTTTGCGTCTAGTACAAAGTGAAAACTTCTACCCCAAGAGTTGTAATTTCTTAGAAGTATCTTAGGACAAAGGGTTTTTATTATTCCCGAAATAATATATTTTACACTGTTAAATTTTATTATTAATTGTAAACGTTGTTGTTGGGTTTAAGACAAGTTAGGACAAACTTCAAGTACGTCAATCGTTTAATTATGTGAATTTTAAGATTGTCTATAAGAGTCTGTATTTCCGTAAGTTTGTGTCTCAAGTAGGGATGAAGATTTGATACCTCTTGAGTTACGATTTGAGTTACGTATTTGGTTTAACCAGGTTTTTATAACCGTTTGGCTTTGAGTTTTTTGTTATGGTACTGTATGTCTTTACTTTGCTTTTGTTTCAATTTCTCGATGCTATTACTACCGTAATACAGTTCAACAGGCCTTTTCCCGGTGGTGGAATGTTAGTAATGATCGTATTTATTTACTTATCTTCCCAGTAATTCCTCGAACGTTCTCTCAACTTCCTCAGTTTTTAGGCACCTCTCATTATTTCGGTGAGGTTAAATAGAATCTCTCGCTTTGACAATTCACCTCACTTTTTTATATGGGAGGGTTCTGTAAACTTTGATGTTCAAAATATCCTCCATCATTGAAAGTATAGTACTTGAATTCAGGAATTTCTCATTGTCGATCACGGCAACTTCTAGGACACTGAAGAAGAAGAAGATTATGTCTCTTGTTTGATGTCCACTGATGCTTTGGATTTTATTATTTTGCTAAATGAAAGTTTTGTCAATAAATATCAATATATGGGTTAATTAAATATCAATATGACGTGTTTGCCATGGGTAATTTGGTATAGGTGTACCATTTGGTTATTGAGTTGTCGGCCGTATTCAGAGGATTCATTAAGGGGGTAGAGGAAAAACAAACAAAAATTCAAGTAAAAAAAAATATTTTTATTACTATAACGATCGTGAATGTAAACCATTTAACCTTTCTTCACTCCCAGTGTTACGTAAGTAAGTCTTCAATAACTTTAATATTGAAAGCGAGCCATCTAGCTGTTGTAATCGGTAGTGTAACGAATATTGCAAATAATTCCCTGTCCGTTCCATTTTTTTTAAACAACTATTTAATTCTGAAACATGTTTCCACCATAATTGGGATTCTCCTAATCCTTGTTTTACATTATTGATTAAAACTCATTACTGAATTACTGAGTCGCATTCATCAATTTGGCCACACACATAGAGTCAAAAAATGGAATGTAAATTTGTATTCTGTAATACTGTTTTTGAGTTTTCGTAGCAATATTACACCGATAAATTTGATTTTCCGCATCATTAAATATACCCTCAAACATATTGCTGGCATCGCCGTGCATATCGGATAAAACACTTTGAACGTCACCAGCCACTTCATTGGCAGCTGCTAAGTCAAAGCTTTCCGTTTCCAAGAATCGGTTTAGAGGAAGCGTTGCTGCGAAAGCTGTTGCGATAACATGAACGGCCAATTGACATTCAATATTTTTATCACCGATAATAATTGCGTTGCTAGCGTTGTTGATAGGGCATAGCTGCTTCATGCGAGTGGCTGACAATTCGGGAATGGATCTATCTATGAAATTGATTGTCGCTTAGGAGTATTAATAAAATTGTTAATACTAGACAAAGATCCCATATAATTTCTTATACTCGCTAAGTCGCAAACATCCGATATTGCTAAATTTGAGCTGTATGATGGGCAAAGCATATATAACGCTAAAGAATGTACATTTCTCATATATTTCTGCGCACCATGAAAATGACCACTTATTGACGGTGCTCCATCGTAGCCTTGCTCGATCAGGTGCTGGGTATGTCGAGCTTAACAATGTTTTC
Source organism: Nephrotoma appendiculata (assembly GCA_947310385.1). Lineage (NCBI taxonomy): Eukaryota > Metazoa > Arthropoda > Insecta > Diptera > Tipulidae > Nephrotoma > Nephrotoma appendiculata. The sequence goes on along the minus strand of OX371225.1, from coordinate 211,939,454 downwards.
TAATAAAACATTTGCGAGACATTTGCCAGTTAGGTCAGTAACCGCCAACCGGAATAAACTGCAAAAAATCTTCACGAATTCGGTCAGAAACGAAATAACGAACACATAAACTGCTCGATATTTGATATCGCTTATCTCATCAGCAAGCACTGTAAAACCTTTAGCAGCATTAACTCTATTTACGTTAACTCTATGTACGTATTAGTATGCGTTTACAAAAATAATAATCTAGTTTTGAATTTTTGGGCTAATGTATGTGGGATTCCTATATAGCAGACAATTCTAAATAGGATTTTAATGTTTCATCTCCAGATCGTAATCTGAGACGTAGAAGTGCGCGAAAATTCCCGTCATTGTGGAACGGTTTCGCTTCAGTTAGGTTTCCTAAATTTTCATGTCCTTGTAACGAAATGCTCTGGCGGCCACAAAATATAATTTTTCCAATTATAGGATGTAACCTCCAGCGATTTTCCAATATTTGTTGTATCAAAGCCGAGTCAAGCAAAATGTCCACAGATTTCGAATTTTTTGTCTGTATTGTTAAACGATTTTGTGCACGAATAAAAGAGGTTTTGTGATATACTCATTTTCTTGATGTTTTTTAAAAACCTCTGTGGCATCCTTCCAAACGCAAAATGGAATTTTTAATAGTTTACCTAACGGTTGATGTCCCAACACTACCGTGATTTAACGAAAAAAATACACAATATTTGCAAAATGCACCATCCAAAGCTTTTGAGCTACTAGCCATTTCCATCTGGCCAGCCAAGAGTATATACCACACTTTTTGAAAATGAATAAGTCGGTTTGCATCTGTCTGACGTATGTGCTTTAAAATACTTATATCATTTGTAGAATTGTCTTCATTCTCGAGATTGAAACCAACACCAACACTATATCTACTTGGGAACATATATCTGAACCAGTTTCAAGAGTTTGTTCATCATTACTAATATTTTGAGAACTTACTTATTATTTCGTAACGAAATTTTATTTTTTACTTTTTTTTAATACAACGTTAAAGTACCGTGTTTTAATTTTCTTTTCCCATCGGCCATTTTTAAATATAACAATCTACAACAAACGATAAAAACACTTTCTAGTAGATTAACCACAGTAATAACAAATTTTACTATTCAACAGAATTACACAAATACGACGGTTTTTATTATAATTTTAATTATTTTATTATAATTGCGACAACACTAAAATCACCCAACAGTTTCTAGCATACAAATCGAACTAGCTGAATAATTGAAATTTCAAAATACATAGAGTTATAGTAGAGCCTATTTGTTAATTCAACCTGAGCAAGCAGTGCGCTGTCAAAAACTACTCTGTGTTTATTTATTCATCCTGAAATCCCGAAATCAAAAAATTCTAGTGAAAATTCTAGTCCATAAATTTTCCCCAAATTTCCCATATAGTCTCAGTATGACTTCAGTTATTAGAAAAACAACCGAAAGTATTGGTTACTAGTGGAAGAAATGCCTGAAAGACGGAATATTGTTAAATTTCAAGATTTCATATACCGAGTTCCATTACTTCGGAGATCAATCAATTCGCCATTTTAAGGATTACTTTTAATATTTTATTCCGCTGAGATATTTTATTTAGAGTAAAAATTGATACCTAATGAATGAAAAATTTCCGTTGGTATATATGTTACGGTTAATGTCCGAAATCGGCGAATGTCCACATTTACCGGGAAATGTGCAAATTTACCAAAATGCTAGGTAAATGTGAAACTAAAATTAAAGATATTTGATAATCCGTACATTTCCCAGTATATGTACACATTTATATTACATTTTGGTAAATGTAAACATTTCCCTACAATTTTATTTTATTAAATTGAATTTATGCGAGTGTACATTCTAAAAATGATGGTGTAATGTGCAGATTTACAATACGATTTAATTTAAATTAAAATTAAATAGAATCAGTTAGATGAGATAGATGCGGAATTTCTTTTAATGTCTTAAATAAGTACAACATAAGCGAAATAAAGAGGATATTTCACGTAGTTACGCGACACATCCCAAAACTTGAAAAGACGTGCCAATATAGTCTGTCACATAAAAAATTATATTGTTAAAATATAAGTAAAGATTGTAAAGACTCAAGATTTACTTTTGATGAATTTCGATTAAATAAAATTAATTTAGAAGGAATTTTGTTCGGCTAGGGTAGTAAATTTTGAAAAAAATTAGGTAATAAGCACAACATAAATTGAATGCTAGACATGATAACTGAATACGTTTACCAATATCTATGTGCAAATTAAATTTTGTTAGATATCAAGAGTTCCAAAACATGTCAATATGTAATAATTACACTAGACTGTAAATGTTGTGGATAGCGTTTTTTTATAAATTTGTTTGCTAAATCTTTAAGTTTCCAACCAGCCCTTGAGCTCCACCAATAAAACTTTAGCTTGTATTCCTACAAGATACATAATGAATCAACCCATGTAATTATGTATTGATTAATAACTTAATATTATGTAGAAAGAGGCGCTTTTGATTTTAACAGTACGAAATTGCACAAACATATCAGCTGACACAAATTATCAGCAAAGACACGAGTTTGAAATCATAGTCTAAGGAACTTGTTTTCGAACGTAGATGAGGTATGTTTTAAGAATTTTAAAATTCTACATCATAATTACTTATATATTAGTCTCGAGGTGAACATTTGAACTCCACAAAAATTCCGCGGTTCCACACTTTGATTCTTTCGTCGTGATTCTTTGCTCGTTTCCTTCCGGTGAAGTGGAACAAACTTATTTTGTGTTGGAGAAATTTTTGATTCTTTTTTCAGCAACATTGTTTTGTTGATTCAACTGATTCTGATATGCACTACTATAAAGATAAATATTTGAAGGATACCTTGCTTAATTGTCGTTTTGGGTTAATTTTTGTTTCGAGACGAAAAATATTTTTATTTTCAAACAAAGAAGCAGTTTTCGCAGTATGAGTAACAACAAACAGGTTAGGTGTTGTTACAACACAAAAAGCGATGAAGAAGTACTCGTCTAAACAGGTACAATGCGAATGTAAGCATTGACAGTTGCTTGCGTCACAAATTCGGAGGATAAAAGAGAAAACGAATAAATCAACAGGGTCCTATTTAGAATTTTGTTCGGCCGAATGCAATGAAGTCTAACTTCTAAGTTAAAATTTAAAAAAATATTTAAATTGAATTATATTTTTATTAATCCAATACAAAAACTTAATTGTTTTTTCCTTAAAATTAATTTTCCCTTCCAATTAATTCCCTAATACAATATATTGTATATTTAAATCTGTTTATATTCCTTTTCCTGAAAGTTTTAATGGCAAAATCGTTTTATCTGTAGTCGTGTGTTGCAACAATAAAATGAAAAAATACTAACCAAATTATTTTATATAGCAACATTCTAATACATTTACATAAAAAAGTATATAACGAGAAATATTTTTCACACACTACGATCGTTTCATGGTTGGGAACATATTATGGTTGAACCGACATTTTTATTATTTTTATTCTGGTCTATTGCAGATGCAGATATAGGTTCAGAAATTTTCCCACGTACCCCCAAACCAGTATCGAAGCGTGGCACCGGCGCCTTAAAGTTGTAGTCCGACAACGGCATGCTGAAGTGCATAAAACTATAGAAAATATAGCGACGAAGGAATTTATTGTGATAAAAACTCAAATTTGTGACAAAAACTCACACACTGCATTTCTTTTGATATTTCTTTCTTTCATCAAACTAAGATTTTTTATTGCTTATTTAAACCCCTATTTTATATTAAAACCAATTTTTGTTTGTCTTGTTTTATTGTGCTCTCTCGAAAATAACATTTAAACTAAAATCTATATTTTAAAATTGCCCTTAAATGTTTTTTCTTTCATGTATATTTATGTTAAAGATACTGCACCGACAAAAATTTGGTTGAAAAATTTATTTTTTTATGTACTTTGCACTAATATACACATTTGTGCATTTCAGTTAATTTTGTTTTCGTCCGAAAAATAAGACTATAACTATAATAATAATAAAATAATTAATATGTTATCAAAAACAAATAATTAATATGTTATATTATTTGTATGTTATCAAATTATAATGCTTTTTTCAAAAAGAATTCCGATTTAATCCGTTAAAATCCGGAAGACAATAAACCAGTCATTATGTACATACCCATTTGGGGCGGTGGACTTATATGGAAGAAAAAAAGTTCTGTCTGGAAAAGGGATATGTTATTCCAAATTGGAATAGTTTTAAACCAACTTTTATGCCGGTATAGAATAATTTTATTCCAAAGAAGTTAAAATAGTGAAAAATAGGTGGCAATATTTTACCCATATAAAATTTGCTATTTCATCTGTCACAAGCCAGAATAGGATGGTTATATAAAAAATCCATATGGTTTACTCATATCTCAATATAAGAACCCGTCAAACCAGTTTTTGTTACGTTTTAATTTTGCGTTTTAAAAATATAAATTATAAATTTTTAAAGTTATTAATTATTATACATCAAAACAATAAAAACTTCATTAAATAGTTATGTGTTTATGTAGTGGTACATTATATGATAAGAAAAAATACAAACTTTTGAGCAAAATGAAGTGTATCGTGAAAAAATGCAAAAATACGCCTGAAAAAATACAAGAAGGAATATCTTACCATCAGTAAGTTTACCAAGTGTTTATATAAAATAAACTGTAAATTATGTTAAGAAGCTAGCGATTTATGGTAAATTTATCCTGAATTTAAGTTATAAATCAGAAAAAATTAAGAAAACAATTTTGGCTGTTGGCGTGGGGTTCTTATAGATTTTTGTTGTTGTTGTAATCCCGTTGATTTAGATGCTTTCTCGTTTACTCTCGGAATTTTTGGCAGTTGCTTAGACTCATTCTGTACTTTTAACTTCTTTGTTTTATTCTATGTACCTGTAGTTTTAATCTTCACCACTAGGACGCAGTTTCAATATGTACTCGTACTTTTAATTTTAAATGTTGGCAATTAAAAAAATATACAAAAGTGGTTTTTGTTAATTTGACATCGAATTTTTCTAAACAAGACGAGAAATTAGTTACGATTTGTAATAATAATCAAAAATATTCTAGCACATTACTATTTAATTGAATATATTTAGTAGCATTTTTACGTTATTTTAAAATTCAAAATGTAATTATTACCAACTATTGTTGCTGTGAGATCATTATGCGCTCGTTTATTCAAATTCTGGAAGTCAATTCGCGTTCCGTGAAATAATGAAAATGAAAAGTTTTTTTCATTAGCAATCGGGTAGGTTTGCATTTTCCATATGAAATTTTGATTTCACTCAGTAAAATTTCAAATTACGTGCGAATAATTCAAACTACTAGATTGCCAATGAAAAAGACTTTTAATATTCATTATTTCACGCAACGCGAATTGACTCCCTGGAGGATATATAACTTGATTATATACCTTATCATGTGGACATTTTGGCACGCATTCCTAAAATTTACACAAAGAATCAACACTTATAATTTAATTTATTATAAACATATAACTTATCTGATAACAACAACACATCAAAATAACTAAAAAATAAACAACTAAAATTAATTTTTCGGCAAATGTATTAAAAAAAATGTAATTGGACACAACTGACATTTAAAAACCTTAACATATGTATACCCAAGAAACCAAAACGTTACAAACAAACGAATACCATCGCCGTTATCCCTTTCCCTGCCTGCCATCACAATTATGTGGGTTACGAAAAAGATCATGTCAAAAATTTATTTTTTTATGGAACACCTTACACATTTGTGCATTCCAGTTAACTCTTTCGAGTTCAAAAAAAAAAAATTTTTTGGTTCAATTTAAGTTCACCATACACAACTGTGTATTTAAATAATGACAGGTTGTAATATCTTCCGTATTTTAACGAATCTTAGTTAAATCGGAATTCTTTTTGATAGAAGCATATTAATTAGTTAACAAATTAATTATATCCCTTTATCAACCAAGCAAACAAAAAAATTAACTCAGTTTCAGTCCAACCCACACAAATGTGTGAGTGAAAAACCATAGTATGTAATGGCGTTGCTGATAACAAATTTCGCTTTATTTGAAGTAAAACCAACACAATTGTGTGTTACGATATAGTGTTTTTTTCGGACGAAAATAAGTTAAAACGGAATTCACAAATGTGTAAGTTGGTTCAAAAAACATACAAAACTAAATTTTTAGCATGGTACTTTTGACCTACCAGCACAATTGTGTTAGTAAATCACTAAAGGGATATAACATATAATTTATTTGTTCTTGATAACATATTAATTATTTTATCATTATTATAGTTACTGTTATTTTTCGGACGAAAACAAAATTAAGTGGTTTACACAAATGTGTACACTGGTCTTCAATTACCACCTAATTCTATGTTTGACATCTTCGTTTGTCGTAATCGAAACTTACATACACAATTGTGTATGCGGGTCAGGAAAGGATTAAATCGTTTTCGTCCGAAACAAATAATTACTTAAATTGATGCTTAAACATTTTTTGTCTGGCAGGAAAACGGATATACACAGGTTTAATCTACAATATATTGTACTTAAGGAAAAAACCATTAAGTTTTTGTATTAGATGAATAAAAATATAAATCAATTTAAATATCTTCTTAATTTTAACTTCCTAAATGGCAATGACATCATAAACAACTAATGAGAGCGCACCGAAATCTTGCATTGCAAAACATTGCAAGTACAAAATCTTTTATTTTTAAACATTCCGCAAAATCAAAATCTTACAGTAACGAAATGTTGCAAGTGCAAAATCTAGAGGGTACCAAATCTTGCAAGTACAAAATCTTGCAAATTTTGGCGCTTTAGTATCTATCTGCGACACAAGCAAAAATTAATGATTTCTCAATTAAAAACTACAATAAGTCTAAAAAACTAAAAGAAGTATAGTTGTAATTTTATATTATAATTAAAAAAAAGGTAAAATTAAGTAATCAATTAAAAAAGAATAATATTATGAGCGATTCTTTTTAAAAAATCTGTTTAACTGACTTTTTCCGTTTTAGCATTGCTTCGATTTATTTTTTTATTTTTAAATATTGATTTGCTTTTCTTTGAAAGACGTTCCCCGAATTTCACCTTATTAATTTGAGTTTTTGTCACAATAAATTCCTTCGTCGCTATATTTTCTATAGTTTTATGCACTTCAGCATGCCGTTGTCGGACTACAACTTTAAGGCGCCGGTGCCACGCTTCAATACTGGTTTGGGGGTACGTGGGAAAATTTCTGAACCTATATCTGCATCTGCAATAGACCAGAATAAAAATAATAAAAATGTCGGTTCAACCATAATATGTTCCCAACCATGAAACGATCGTAGTGTGTGAAAAATATTTCTCGTTATATACTTTTTTATGTAAATGTATTAGAATGTTGCTATATAAAATAATTTGGTTAGTATTTTTTCATTTTATTGTTGCAACACACGACTACAGATAAAACGATTTTGCCATTAAAACTTTCAGGAAAAGGAATATAAACAGATTTAAATATACAATATATTGTATTAGGGAATTAATTGGAAGGGAAAATTAATTTTAAGGAAAAAACAATTAAGTTTTTGTATTGGATTAATAAAAATATAATTCAATTTAAATATTTTTTTAAATTTTAACTTAGAAGTTAGACTTCATTGCATTCGGCCGAACAAAATTCTAAATAGGACCCTGTTGATTTATTCGTTTTCTCTTTTATCCTCCGAGTTTGTGACGCAAACAACTGTCAATGCTTACATTCGCATTGTGCCTGTTTAGAAGAGTACTTCTTCATCGCTTTTTGTGTTGTAACAACACCTAACCTATTTGTTGTTACTCATACTGCGAAAACTGCTTCTTTGTTTGAAAATAAAAATATTTTTCGTCTCGAAACAAAAATTAACCCAAAACGACAATTAAGCAAGGTATCCTTCAAATATTTATCTTTATAGTAGTGCATATCAGAATCAGTTGAATCAACAAAAAAATGTTGCTGAAAAAAGAATCAAAAATTTCTCCAACACAAAATAAGTTTGTTCCACTTCACCGGAAGGAAACGAGCAAAGAATCACGACGAAAGAATCAAAGTGTGGAACCGCGGAATTTTTGTGGAGTTCAAATATTCACCTCGAGACTAATATATAAGTAATTATGATGTAGAATTTTAAAATTCTTAAAACATACCTCATCTACGTTCGAAAACAAGTTCCTTAGACTATGATTTAAAACTCGTGTCTTTGCTGATAATTTGTGTCAGCTGATATGTTTGTGCAATTTCGTACTGTTAAAATCAAAAACGCCTCTTTCTACATAATATTAAGTAATTAATCACAATACATAATTACATGAATCCCATTTCCATCCAACATAACCAGTCCCTTCTTAATCGATTAGCACTTGATCGAGTTCCGTCCCAGGTGGCCATATTCCAAAATTTCTTTCCAAAATCATTTAAGAACCCCATTTTTATCCAGCATACTCAATCCCATCGTAATCGGTTAATAATTAATCGAGTTTCGACCCAGTGGCCCTATTCTGGGAATTACCCGGGAATAGGGAATAATTTCTTTTTGTGGCAGCTATATTCCCCAGACTCTTTTCCCAATTCCCCGTTTTCCAAAAGTTAATTCTGGCGATTGAGGAATGAATTTACCGGAAAATAATTTAATTATAATTTAATTCACGGTCGACACGCGATCGCAATAAAACAAGAAAACAGAAGTCTGAAAATAGCTTACTACGTTTAATTGGTTTTTGTTGATATTTAAATCGAATTTTACTTAAAAAATAATTTTGTTTATTAAAGTAAAAAATTGGATAATGGATATTAATATTTCCAATAAATATTACCAGTTTTCAGTATAAATTTACAGTTATAATATTGCTATAAGTACAAAATACAGTAAATTTCCGTTAAATTCTATTCCCAGTTAATTATTTCCTAAAATAGGTATGGAATAATAAACGTCAAAACTGCTATAACGGGGAATACTTTTTCCCCAAAAAGACTCCCCGAATCTATCTATCATAGTTGGTAATCGAAAAATGGAAAATAAAAATTATCTGTTAAATTGAGCGTCCGTTAAATCGGGGTCCGTTAAATCCAGGGTTTACTGTATATCACTAAAAACAATTTCAAATTTTGCCAAAATCCCACTCCCCAAATGCGCGAACTCCGCAAGGAACTGCAGTGTTTGGATAACCATCGACTTCTTGTAATTAGCGATGACATGCGTGATTTTTAATTTTTGACCTTATGTTTTACCAAACATTTGCGTTTCAGATGAAGCTTAAACCCCGATTGGTTTTTTTTTTTGCTACGATGGAGGTAAGAAATTACTGCCCTAAGCCGAACGACAGGGTGGTAACTGAATGAGAGCAATCACTGTTTATTCCTGAGTTATATTCTAATTTTCTTCAACTTCTTATAAGCAACTTTTTCTCAATATTATTATAATTTTAACAGTCAACATTTTAGAATTATATGTTTGAAACTTAAAATTGAAAGTTTCGCTAATAAATTAAACAGTAACTATCACTGGAAATATAATATTTTCATTTTATGAAATTGTGAGTCACACACACTCTAAAAATTATGGTACAATTTATAGATTATAAAGTGCACCATAATTTTTAGATTGTACACTCTCATAAATTCAATTTAATAATATGAAAATTTTTCATTTTTAGAATGAAATAAAAGCGTGTATTTAAATTTAGAAAATAACCTTTTTTAATTTAACTATTCTTAAATGTGGAAGCCATAATGTAATATGTAAAAGAAATTAAATAGTACACTAGTATAAATTTTCTAATATTAAAGTTAATGGAACATTTACCAAAATGTGCAGATAAATGTTTAAATAGTGTAAATTTGCAGGTAGAAGTAAATTGAACATACATTTACCAAATGGATAGGTAAATGTGTATATTTCCCGGTAAATGTGGACAGTACACTAGTATAAATTTTCTAATATTAAAGTTAATCGAACATTTACCAAATTGTGCTGGTAAATGTGGAAATAGTCTAAATTTGCAGGTAGAAGTAGATTGAACATACATTTACCAAATGGATAGGTAAATGTGTACATTTCCCGGTAAATGTGGACATTCGCCGCATTTCGTACTTTAACCGTAACATATACATAACAAAATTAATTCTCTTTAGTGATAATGCAGCCACTTGCGGCGAGTAGCGTAATCTCTTATTTTCCGCTATCAAAATTCCGCTATCTTATATAAATAAAATGTGCGCTTGGTAGGAACCAAGCGCACATTTTATCCATTAAAAAAATAAATAAAATGTCCATAAAATTCCAAATAAAATTGTAGCAGGCCTGTGATTTTACTGCGTGATCAAAAAACGAAAACATATAAATAATGGGGTAGATACTCGATCGGCTAGCAAGCAAGCAATTTGCAAGCCGAAATCCTGGCTACTCAATCAATTTCACCGAGGATATTTGAATTTCAAAATATGTTTTTCAAAAAATTTTGTTTTTTTTTTTGCGATTGCACAGTAAATTTTGCGGTTTAAAAAAATGAACAGCAAATTTTTGTGTTGTTTTACTGTGCAATTGCAAAAATAAACAAAAATTTTATAAAAAATATAATTTGAAACTCAAATTTTCTTGGTATAATTGATTGAGTAGTCAGGATTTCGGCTAGCAAATTGCTTGCTTGCTAGCCGATCGAGTATCTACCCCAATATTTCGTGATATATTTGGATCAGTTTAAAATCAAAATAAGTCTAGTAGCCTTTGCTTTCTCCAGTTTCTCCTAAAAAATATTTTTTATGTTTTAATTTTTTTTATCGACAAATTGTGTGATTGGTTTCTATCCAGATTTCTTATTTTATTAAACAAACCTAAAGAAAAACAAAGGCGGCTGCACATATACTCTGCACAAATAGTGCTGGTATTGGTGTATAATAAGTACAGGCAAACGATAACTTTGTAAATCACGAAAATTTTTATTAAAATGAGGAATATATCGTAAATACGATATCTTTGTATAAAATAATTGGTTCTTCTGTTTTAATTTTAACACTACCACCAATACGAGAGGAACGAGAGGTAAGAATAATATATTTAGTTCAACTTGTTGGTATGATACGGAATGTGGAAGGGCCGATTTGTCGAAGGGCCGTATGTCGAATGGCCGAATGTTGAAGGGCCGAATGTTGAAGGGCCAAATAGGTCGATGGGCTGATTTATTATTTTTTTTCTTTGTTTATAGAAATATATTTTTTTAATTTTTTTTATTTAATTTAATTATTTTTTTTATTTTTTGTAGGTATATGGCTATTATCAGAAGGCTGGCATAGGGCCGAATGTCTAAGGTGGCGCATGACATAATTTACCTTCACCAAAATGTATCGCTGACTACATGCATGGAATTTCATGAATATCCAAAGATGAAATTAGTAAAATACATAAATTCATTTATGTTTAATAAAAAAAAACTTACAAAGTATTTCGTAAAAGAACAAATTTAAAAAATTATATTTCTAAAAACTAAAAGAAATTCGGCCTTTCCCCCATTCGGCCCTTCGACATTCGGCTATTTGATACATTCGACCCTTCGACACATTCGGCCCATCGACATTCGGCCCTTTGACACATTCGATATTGGCTCTTCGACATTCGACCCTTTGAAATTCGACCCTTTGTACCCATTCCAAGTTGTTTATGTAGTCATTTGTTTAGCTGATTCGTATTTGTTTTGGTTAATGTAAAAAACATACATAATTTTGGAAAATGATCTTAATGCAAACTGTCATCGCTCTATGAGCGCGCCAGCCGCAACATTAATGTTACCTGGTCAATATTTCAATTCGTAATTATGGCCTTCCATCTTGTCATTTTCGAATTTTCGTTCTTATTACTCAAGGCTTATAGGTTAATGGTTGATGGTCAGAAAAAATATTTATTTACCATAACCATAGTACAGAAAGTATCACATTGAAATCGGGGAACTTGAGAAGAATCTGGCTTGAGACTAAAGATTTCTTGATTTTGTTCAAATCGGTTATTTCTATGTCTGTGAAATTAATTCGTTTTGTTTTCGAGAATGCTTTGGACACATGTCCATCCTCTTCTCTCAGAAGTAAAGTATAGTTTTGCTCGTTAGGCGCAGAGTCCCTTATGAAGCATCTATAGAACCCAGCCATTCCCAAGAATGATCTGAGTTCTTTCACTGTTCTAGATAAGGAAGCGAAGAGCTTCTTAATCTAAAAAATATATATCGTCTAATTTTTCGGTTGCTATCATTTTTTCCATAGTCAGTATCGTCAATTTCGTTGTTCTGATAGGGGTTTTTCTGAAAAATGCCGTTGTTGTATCGGGAAAGTACTTCTAGGAGAGATTATTGGAAGTTGAGAGTATTAATTTCTTTGGATATTGAGACCTCTCACAAATGTATCGAGTGCCTTGTCCCTATATGATTGAGTTATCACATTTATTGCTTCTTGGCTCTTGTCCATGGATGCCAGTTTATTTAAAATAAGTGAAAGATGGTAATCTTTCCCTTAATCCATCCCTGTTATTTTATTTCATATAACATCAATTGAAAACCGAGCAACAACGCCATTTATTTATATATCGAAAGTTTAACACTCGAAACGGATTGGAGGTAATGTTGATGCGGAAAATTGGATAGGTATCTAAATCATTTCAATCCCCATCTAAAGAAATAAATTTCTAATTTAAAATTAGATGATGGGATCTACGGGTTCATACCTTTTTCTCCTTAAATATGATCACTTATAGAACATTTTTAGAAGAAACTTAATTTTAATGTACTTCTGATGGTGTACCTTAATAAGAAGACTCTCCTTCCTATGCAACTTACTTCCAAGTTTGTTGAATTTAGCCCTTTTCGCCTTTTAGAACGGTTTATGCCCCCGAATTTCAGATTAGTATTACAGTATACGGTACATATATGGATCTTTTCAATCAAATTTTTAAACTATTAATTTTCAAATTAGCTAATTTAAAGATAACTTTAAGCTATCACTTAAGTTAAATTGAGTACGAATTTTTATTAGTTTCGTTGTTATGTTTGATGTACATCTGGTTTACAATTTTCTTGTACTTGCAAGGTTTGTTTAATGAGTAACGTAAATTTTTTAATTCCGTGACTATGTCCGATTTCCATTTACATTCCTGAAAACAATCTGTACAGTATTAGTCATATTGAACATCTAGTCTGTTGTCAGCACTCTCTAGAAGAAATGGATACAGTGTAAAAGAAATATAACATTTTAAATCGTGGTTATTAGGCTTTTTTTTAATACAATTAAAAAACTTCTACTGGTTGAAGCCTATATATTTTATATTTACTTTGTTATCATTTATAACAAATCGCCGACGTTTCGGATATTAATCATATCCATTTTCAAGGCTGAGAAAAAACAAATTCACTAAAAATTAATAAAACACTATAGATTAAAGTTATATAAACCAAAAAATTAAAACTTACCAAAATAGAACAAATAATGTATATACATATATTTTGTATATATTATAAATTTAAAAATCTTAATATAAAAAAATTTAAATAAAAAATTAAAATTTCTTTTGTAAAAGCCCGTAATTATTTTTTCTGACAACGGAAAAACTTATTATGAAAATAAAATGTATACGTAAAACCAAAAGCAAAACTGATTTCTAGGCTAAAAAACGTAGAAAGCTTTTTTTTTTTTTTTTTTTTTTTTTTTTTGTCGGCGATTTGTTATAAATGATTACAAAGTAAATATAAAATATATAGGCTTCAACCAGTAGAAGTTTTTTAATTGAAATATAACATTGAAAACAGCAACAACATTTGTTCCATTAGCAAATTATTGTTTGCTACTCATTTTATATATACCTCTCGTTCCAAAAAAGTCTTTTGCTGTTCTTACACAAATTTAATTTCGAAATTTCTTTGTTTTTTCAATAAATATTTCATAATATTCAACAATATACAAAATAATTCACAGTAAACATATTAACAGTTAACCATTGAAACCTTGTAAAGGGTCTTTCAATAAGGACGCTCGAAACGTTAATAAAACAAGCTATGTGTGAGATATTATTCACTGAATTTTTTTATTTTGGAA